>CM053603.1:126279136-126302785 GCA_028646535.1 Procyon lotor | reverse complement strand
CAGTAGTTCCATTATTAGTAGTATTATCAATAATAACAACAGCCATGCCTCTGAGAAGGACTCCACCTGCAGCCTGTCTCAGGCTGAGATGCAAAACCTCCTATGAGCCAGGAATTAAATGAGTAAATCAAGGGTGCTCACTAGAGTCACACAAATCAGGAGAGGACCACATACACTGTGCAGACATCACTGAGGGGCAATTCTAGGGGCTCTCGGTTAAAGCCAGTGCAATCATGGAAAACACTAGAACTCTTTCCCATTCATGCTCATTATTCAAAGTGGACAGTTGGGGAAAGAGTTCCCAGCTTTAAGGACAAAGCTAGCTATGAAAGAAGGGTCCCTGGTTCCCTCCACTTGGTTCTGTGGAGTTCTTCCTCCTCCCGGAGCAAAAGCAAAAGAGCACTCAGGACAAGAACCAAGACCATGACAGGAGTGCACTAGAGTGCAGGTGGGTTTGATGCAAGTGCCTGAAATTAGATTTCTGGCAGGTTGGCAGGCCTTCACAAGCTTTAGCAGCTGTCCTTTTGTGCGGAAGCATGGACAAAGCACCCCATGCTCACTGCTAAACTCAGCTCCTCATTATTACCCAAACAATAGAGTGAAGAGGTCGATGCAGTGGAGGAAAGACAAGAGCTCTTATGGAGCTCTTTCTAGCCTAGAAATGCGCATCCAGGGGCCATGATTCACTGCCTCTCTATATTTTAAGAACTTCCCCCTTCACGACAGGTGGGACAAGATGGTGGCTCTCTAAGGCCCTTGGGGAGAAGAAGGAAAAGATTTCTTCCATCCTCCCACCCTGCCCACAGAGGGGAGCCTCAGGAGGACGTACTAGAAATGTCGACATGCTCTATCACGGCTCTTCGAGAGTCAGGGCCTGCGCCCCAGGAGCCCCCTCCCCACCACTGACGAAGTACTTCTACGTATACCAGCAGCTTGAATCTTACAGCGGGGGAGTTGGGCAGCCTATTGGCTTACAGCAGACAGCATCCTAAGGAGCATGTCCCACAAGAGGTCTGGAGAGAGGAGAGTGACAGTGCGGGAGGAGGAATGAGGCCCAGTAAAGTCTTAGGAGCCTTTATGTGCCGAGCTAAACTCCAAGAGAGAAGTTGATTAAGGTAGGGCTGCAGTACAAGTTCTATCACATCTGTATATGGTTTCTCCCTCAGTCTTAGACTTCTCGCTAATTCTTCTTCCCAGGTCTCCATTAGTAGTAGTAACACGCCATCTTTGCCAACAAATTCTGAAAGGTATTTGGGGCCCACAGACATTTGCATCTCTCTGCAGTGCGTACAACAACTACATACACACATTCTCATGCTTGTCACCTCTCCCCAAATCCCTGACCCCAACCATGACTACCTTTTCTCCCTGACATTCAGGTCTATCTGCTCAGGGTCCTCAAATACGTAGCCTTAGCAAACATACTCTCAACACCCAACCCTCTTCTCAGGGAGCTGCAGATAAGGGCTCCACCAGAAAGGGAACAGGACCAAGCTGAAATGTGAGAAGCCACACTGACCCACAGGCACCTAGCATATAAGCGGCCCTGGGGGAAGGCTCAGTACTCCTTGGGCTCAGCTACACCAGGAGACGCACCTTCAAACTCAACCCAGACGCTAACTTCTCCTGTTCTTGCAGGGCAGGCGATCTCCAGGCTCAGTAATATGGAGAGGGAGTTTTAACTACAAGTGACAACCCACATCAAGTGCTTACATGAAGATTATTCATTTCATGATCACCTAGAAGAACGTTTTAATCCTGGTAGAAAGAAATAAAGGTGTAAATCCTTCAAATACTGCATTTCACTTCAGAAGGTAGATTATACTATCATTACCCAGGAAACTGAGGCCTAGGGAGGCTCCTTTTTTTTACAATTTTTAAAATTTATTATTTGAGAGAAAGAGATATAACAAGTGGTGGAGAGGAGCAGAGAGAAAGAAAGAAGCAGAGCCCCTGTCAAGCCGGAAGTACAACGTGTGGCTCAATCCCAGGACCCTGGTATTATGACCCAAGCCAAAGGCAGACACCCAACCAACTGCCCCGGGAGGCTCCTAACTTACCTATCACCATACAGCTGGCAGAAAAGATAAATCCAGGATTAGACACAGGTCTACCTGACTCCAGAGCCTCAATCTGTACCTTCCTTCCCCTGAAGCTCCTTTCCTATCCTCCAGACTTACCTAAATCCTGCCCACAGTTGACTCACTACTCAGATGGCATCACAGAAATAGACTTTCAGGGACCAGTCCAGCTTATCTTGACTTCTCCCCCTTTTCCCTTTTTTACACTTATAGTCCCAAGTATTCCACCTAGCAATTGACCTTTTTTTTTTTAATCTTCTGCTCTAATTGCTTCATATGTGTCCTCTTGACTTCCTAACCAGTCCCTGCTCCAGACCATCTCTTCTCTGGCTTCTCCCACTATATGCCACAGGCCCTGCAAGCACTCAGTGAATGTCTGTGGAACAACTAGTTTGAGAGACACAGATGCAAACCCTAGTTAGGACTCTCTAGGGTACAGAATTTCAAAAGTCCGAATTCTCCCTAATTCTACCTTTTTGGTCCCTTTCACAAGCTCAAAGTGGTGCCTATGAAGAGTTCTACTAAAGAAATAGGAAAGTGCTTAAGATAAAATGTCAGGCTAAAAGAGATAGGATGCAAAAATAGATACACTGTGTGAGCTCAGCTATGTAAAAAATGCATAAAAACATTGGAGAAAATATATTAAAGAAAAAGAAAAAATAAAGACTGGAAAAAAAGAAAAAAAATTAAAAAAAAAAATAAAGACTGGAAGGAAATACACCAAGGGTTAAAGAGGGGTTATTTCTGGCAGGTTAGACTCTGAAAGACTGTTATTTTTCCATTTCGTTTTCTGTCTTTTCTTTTGGAAATGCCAGAAATTGCACTTTAAGGAAATTCCAGAGTGCATGTTAAATTGGATGCTATTTGTAGAGGAGTTAGTGGGAGTGAGATTGGGAGTATAGAGGTGTATGTAGTTAGTTAAATTAGGAAAAAATATTAAAAGAATATATCATTCGGGTTCCAACCAGGTAAACAAAAATCACCCCAGGAATTAAAAACAGAGGGAATTCAAAGCAAGAAATTGGTTACCCAAGTGATAGAAGAGCTAAGAAGTCAAACAGGATGCAGGGGAAACCCAGAGATTACCAGGAGCCAGGGTCACCCATGGAAATTGGAACCAGGAGAGCTGAGCCCATTTCTCTCACGCAGGAAATGTATGAATCAGAGAGAGAGGGGAAGATATTCCAACTTCCCGTTTTCCCCTGCTTTCCTATCTTCTGTCAGTGTCTTCCACTGAGCAAACTCAGCCATGGGCCAGTGCTCATGGAGCCTGGGAAATGTAGCTAGCAGACAGAGGTTGGCGTCTGCAAAACAGGGCAGGGCAGGAGAATTTAGGGGGTAGAGGAGATCTGAAGGCAAACTATCCCAGAACCAGTATAAAAGGAATAAAAATTAGATCAAATATCAAATAGGTCCTAGGTCAGGTCAATAAAGAGTAAGAGCACACATGTTGACAATTTTCTGGGGAACATAAATTCTATATGCTTATAACTAAATCAAGGCAAACACAACTTCTCATTTAAGAGCCAACAGTAAATAACAGGGTTTCCCAAACTTACTGATGACAAGAGTCCCCTTGAGCTACTTGTTGAACACACACACAGATTTCCAGGCCCCTCTCCTGGAGACATAGATTTGATCTGCCCAGGCCTGGTGTGGTAGGTAAAAGATGGTAACAAATTATTTGCTATCCTCCCAGTTAGAGACAGAGTCTAATTCCCCTTCCTTTGAATCTGAATTGGGCTTGCTGACTTACTTGACCAATAGAATGCAGTGGAAAGGTCATCCTGGGACTTTTGAGGCTTTGTAGCCTCTACCCACAGTTCTTCAAACTTTCAAATTAAGAAAGTCAACTGCCACATAGGAAATCTGACTATCCTGAGACCACTGTGCTATGAAGCAGCCCAAGTTAACCATGTGGAGAGACCACATAAAGCAGAAAAAGTGGATGGCCAGAGCAGCTGTTCCCCTAGGCATCAGACATGGTATAAAGAAACCATCAGACATTCTAGCCCCCAGACATAATAGGGTTATGAAGGCGGGGGGAGAAATCCAGCTACAGGCAAAATTGAAGCCCCAAACATATGGCCCTACTGTACTGGTCCCAGCTGTCTCTAACTACTGGAGCCATCTTTGAGGCCCCAAGTACTGTGGAGTGGAGATAAGCTACGCCCACTGTTCTCTGCCTGAATGCTTGGCCCACAAAATCATGAGCATAATAAATTGGTTGTTGTTTCATACCATTAGGTGTTGGGGTCAGCAATAGATAAATGGAACACCTAGCCAGATTTGGCAGCCTTCAAAGGTGACCTGGTACCCCCCATCTCGGCATTCCTCAAGTAGGACTGTGCTCCAAGTAAACCTGCCCACAGATGAATACAGGGTTAGTGATAAAGGGAAGGGAGAGAGGCAGCGACTTGAAGTGACAATGCTCAGGCATATAACTCTACTGGGGAGAGAGTCAGAGGCCTTGGAAGGGTTCAGAAGAAGAGTGCCAACCACCCCAAGATTCCTGTTTGTTTTAGCGTCTGGGCTTTCACATGAACTCTTTGTCTATATAACCTACATATCACCTTAATCTTAGAGAGAGAAGCACTACTACCTTCTGCCTCTTGCGCGTCTTTCAAAACCCTGAGGGTATGAGCTGACATCATATACAATAACAACACTTTCAGACTTGAATGCTTGGCTTAGTGTTTCAGAACACTCTCTACTCCATACCAAGGCAGGCCTGTGTGCTCAGCCTTCCCCAGAGCATGTAATATATAGTGAGAAGACCAAGATAGTCTCATTGTAACACCTACTCACTGGGAGACCTTCGGTGTTAGGTGTTGGGAAACAAGACTCCCTGGCCTCTCATATTTCCGCACATCTTATGAGCAGAAGCCCTGATAGCTTTTTTTTCCAGACTTCATTTCTAAGGAAATTCACAGAGTGTACAGCCTTGGAAGATAGAGAGGCAGACAGCAGATTTGTTTGCTGGCCAGTATAATAAAAATGTCTCCCTCTAGGATAAAGGTTGGGCAGGTTTGCTTGCAGCTGTTTTAAAGACCGTTGCTACCTACAGTCAGAGATCTTCATCTATGATGCAAGCCCACTGCAGGTGCAGCATCCACTGGGGCCCCTGGGGAGTGCTGGGGTAAGGGGTGCCTACACAAATACGCTATAGCCATGCTGTCTGTTGTGATGAATGCCTGTTTGCCATGAGTGATGAAGTCCTTTGTCTCTGACCCAAGAGTCTCATGTCTTCTTCCAGCATTCAAGACACAGTGGTAGGTTCAGTTGCTAGCTGGCGAGTGGGTAACACCTCAGGCCCTTCACAGTTCTTGAAAGTAGGTAGCAGAGTACACATGCCTCCCCTCCAAAACACCTGCTCCAGCTCTCTCACTCTGCCTGTCCAAAATACTTCCTTTTGCCATACCCTTGACTACAAAACCCACTGTCTGTGCCCGCACAAGACAAGAGAAGCTGAAGACAAATGTAATTAAGTGACTAATTCAAGTGCTACACACCAATTTCTGTCAAAAGCAGCCACACTGAGGGGATAATGATACTAACTAAAACAGCTTTTGCTCTGAAGGTAAATCTTTTCAGAAATGTCTTTTTTCCCTACAGAGCTTTTCTCCTGACCCCTCATGACTATTTTCTTAAATGTCCACATCCTCCAATCCTGTATCTATACTTCAGAATTGGAGTTACTTAAGGACATTGTAAAACATGGTGATTCCTGCTCCATCTCAGACCTACTGAATCAGTCTCTGGAGGTGAATCACCCCTCCAGAGGTGGGGTCCTCTCATCTGCATTTGAAACAAGTGCCCCAGGTGATTCCCAAGTATGCCAAAAATTATTCTAAACACCATGGGTTCAATCTTCACTGTACCATGTCTGGGCTTCAGCCCATATATTCTCATTAACTTTTCTGGAGTGGGTCTAGGCTTGAGATTTCATGCTTTCATAGGAGCTGCCATTTGTCATCAGGGTTGAGAACCTCCAATCTATCTATCCTATTAGGAATAGGAATCAAGTAAAAATGCATATCCTGGGGACTTTTCCACAACATTCTTCCATTCTAATATCCTAATCACCTTTCAACAAATTCATTTAGTTCATCCCCCTTCAAATATACATCTTAAAAACCACCCCCACTTGGTAGCTTTCTAATAATCACCTGAATCAGAAATCTACCCCCATGATATAGTTTCAATTGGCCCATTCCTTTTTTCTACTCTACCTTGACACTCCAAATAACCATTTATACTTCATCTATCCAATAATCCCTATGCATCTTGCTAAGATATCTACAGAAACAGAAACCTGGCTTATTACCCCACCATTCCTGGTCAATTCTTCATGCTTCCCTCTGTCTTGCCCCACTCCTCAGCATCCAGATTTCCAAGGGGACAGCAGCTGGGTTGATGATAGCCTTTCTTACCAGAAGCTTCGGAACTTTTACTAATGAAGTAGAGTCTGAACAGCTACAGAAGATCCTTCCCTCCTTTTCCACACATCCCCTGTGTCTGGATGAATGGCCACAGTTCCATAGAAGCCTCTATTTAGACATTAAATTCAGCAGGTCTGATGTGGAAGGCCTGCCTCCCTCTCACTCTGCTCTTGAGGGTAGCACTTAATAAAGGACTCCTGGGTATCTCTAAATGTAAAACATTTAATTTTTTATGGGATGGAGAAAGGAGAGTGATACAAAGCCTCTATTCCATACTCCGGAAGCAAGTATTTGTCTTTAAAGACTGCACAATCCACATGCATCACATTCTAATTGCTGTACCTTTCAGAAAGATACCACCAAAATGAGGTCTGGGCAGTGCTGCCATGTCATCAAGGTCTATCCATATAATAAACCACTAGCCATTTCTTCCAGCAACATTCCCTTCTTCTGCTATGCCTGCACAGAAAAATAACTGTCCCCACACTCTCTCTGCAGTCACCTCTGTCAAAACCATCACTGAGAAGGGATCTGATAGCACTCAGTCTTGAAACACCACTCAGGCATTCTGAGGGAAATGTCAACAAAATGTTACATTAATGACTGAAATTCAGGTGTGTTAAACTGGCTGGAGAGATTCTCTAAAGGAACAGAGAGTTTTTATTCCCAAGTGAAAAAAAAAAAAAACAACAAACAAAACAGATTTATTAGCCTGAGGCCCTGCCTGATGAATATATAACATGCAGGAAGTTATCAGAGTTCTTAGCATTTCATTCAGTAAATATTTTCTTAAAGATTTTACTTATTTATTTGACAGAGAAACAGCGAGAGAGGGAACACAAGCAAGGGAAGTGGGAGAGGGAGAAGCAGGCTTCCCACTGAGCAGGGAGCCCAATGCAGGGCTTGATCCCAGGACTCAAAGGCAAATCCTTAATGACTGAGCTACCCAGGCACCCTCCATTCAGTAAATATTTGCACCTACCTCCAACAGGCCCTGGTTGGGCAACTGTGTAGATTCATTAATGTTTAAGACAAGCTCTCTCCCTTCAGAGCCTACCATAAAAGCAATCACACATTAAGAAGACTTTTAAAAGATAAATAAAATATTGGGAACACATCAAAATAAAAAGCTTCTGCACAGAGAAGGAAACTTTCTCAACAAAACTAAAAGACAACCTACTGAATGGGAGATATTTGCAAATGACATACCTGATAAAGGGTTAGTATCCAGAATATATAAAGAACTTATAAAATTCAGCACTCAAATAATCCAATGTAGGGCAGAAGACATGACCACACAGTTCTCCAAAGAAGACATTCAGAGGGCCAACAGACACATGAAAAGAAGTTTATCATCATTTACCATCAGAGAAATGCAAATCAAAACTACAAAGATGTCACCTCACACCATTCAGAATGGCTAACGTCAACAACATAAGAAGCAAAGGTATTGGCAAGAGTGTGGAGAAAAAGGAACCCTCCTGCACTGTTGCTGAGAATGCAAACTGGTACAGCCATTGTGGAAAATAGTACAGAGGTTCTTCAAAATGTTAAAAATAGAGGGGTCCCTGGGTGGCTCAGTGAGTTAAGCATTCAACTCTTGATTTCAGCTCAGGTCATGATCTCAGGGTCGTGAAATCAAGTCCCATGTCAGGCTCTATGCTGACCATAGAAGCCTGCTTAAGATTTTCTGTCTCCCTCTTCCTCTAACCCTTCCCTTCCCCCTCTCAAGAAAAAAATTTTTAAGTTAAAAATAGAACTACGTACCTTCTAGCAATCATACTGCATTACTAGGTATTTACCCAAAGAACAAAAAAACACTAATTCAGAGGAACACACACAGCCCCATGTTTATAGCAGCATTATTTACAATAGCCAAGATATGGAAGCAACCCAAGTTTCCATCAACTGAGGAATGGATAAAGAAAATGTGATACACACACACACACACACACACACACACACACACACTGGAATATTATTCAGCCATAAAAAGAATGAAATCTTGCCATTTGCAACATGGATGGAGCTAGAGAGTATAATGCAAAACAAAACAAGTCAGAAAGACAAATATCATGATATTACTCATATGTGGAGTTTAAGAAACAAATGAGCAAAGGGAAAAAATGAGAGAGGGAGAAAGCAAGAAACAGACTCTTAATTATAGAGACCAAACTATATTGTGTGTGTGTGTGTGTGTGTGTGTGTGTGTGTGTGTGTGTGTGTGTGTGTGTTTTACCAGGGGAGAGGGGGTAAGGGATGAGGAAAACAGAGGACAGGGATTAAGGATTAAGGAGTACACTTGTGGTGATGAGCACTGGGTGTCCTATGGAAGTGTTGAATCACATTATATTGTACACCCAAAACTAATATAACACTGTATGTTGACTAACTGGAGTTAAAAATAAAAAATAAATTTACTGGGTCAGAAAAAGAATAATTTTAGAAGACATACAAACTTCAATAAATGGTGCTGGGAAAATTGGACAGCTATATGTAGAAGAATGAAACTTGACCATTCTCTTATACCATACATGAAGATAAACTCGAAATGGATAAAAGACCTCAACGTGAGGCAGGAGTCTATCAAAACCCTAGAGGAGAAAATAGGTAGTAACCTCTTCAACATCAGCCACAGCAACTTCTTTCAGGACATGTCTCCAAAGGCAAAGGAAACAAAAGCGAAAATGAACTTTTGGGACTTCATCAAGATAAAAAGCTTCTGCACAGTGAAGAAAACAGTCAACAAAACAAAGAGGTAACCCACAGAATGGGAGAAGATAATCGCAAATGGCACTACAGACAAAGGTTGGATATCTAAGATCTATAAAGAACTCCTCAAACTCAACACTCACAAAACAGATAATCACATCAAAAATGGGCAGAAGTGGGACGCCTGGGTGGCTCAGTTGGTTAAGCAGCTGCCTTTGGCTGCTGGGATCCCAGGGTCCTGGGATCGAGTCCCACATCAGGCTCCTTGCTCAGCAGGGAGCCTGCTTCACCCTCTGCCTCTCTGCCTGCTCTCTCTCTCTCTCTGATAAATAAAAAATCTTTAAAAAAAAATGGGCAGAAGACATGAATAGACACTTCTCCAAAGACAACATACAAATAGCTAACAGACACATGAAAAAATGTTCATCATCTTTAGCCATCAGGGAGATTCAAATCAAAACCACACTGAGATACCACTTTACACCAGTCAGAATGCCCAAAATCAACAAGACAGTAAATAACAAATGTTGGAGAGACTATGGAGAAAGGGGAACCCTCTTCCACTGTTGGTGGGATTACAAGCTGGTGCAGCCACCTTGGAAAACAGTGTGGAGAGTCCTCAAGAAATTAGAAATAGAGCTACCCTAGGACCCTGCAATTGCACTACTGGGTATTTACCCCAAAGAAGCAGATGCAGTACAAAGAAGGACCACATGTACCCCAATGTTCATTGCAGCAATGGCCACAATCGCCAAACTGTGGAAAGAACCAAAATGCCCTTCAAAAGACGAATGGATAAAGAAGATATGGTCCATATATACAATGGAATATTATGCCTCCATTAGAAAGGACGAATATCCAACTTTTGTGTCAACATGGACGGGACTGGAAGAGATTATGCAGAGTGAAATAAGTCAAGCAGAGAGAGCCAATTATCTTATGGTCTCACTTACGTGTGGAGCATAAGGAAAAACATGGAGGCCATTGTGAGAAGGAAGGGAAGGGGGAATGGGGGGAATCAAAGGAGGCGATGAACCATGAGAGACTGTGGACTCTGAGCAACAAACTGAGGGTTTTGGAGGGGAGGGAGTGGGGGGCTGGGTGAGCCTGGTGATGGGTATTGAGGAGGGCACATATTGCATGGAGCACTGGGTGTGGTGCATGAACAATTAATCTTGTAACACTGAAAAATAAAATAAACATATTTGGGGGAAAAAAAAAGAAGACATTCAAACGGCCAATAAGTACATGAAAAGATGCTCAACATCACTAATCCTTAGGGACTTCCTAATCAAAACTACCATGAGGTATCCCCTCACATTCATTAGGATGACTATGTTAAAAAAAAAAAAAACTGAACTAGAAATTAACAAATGTTGGTAAGGATTTGCACGTTGTGGGAATGTAAAATTGTAGGTCTGCTGTGGAAAATAATATGGCAGTTCTTCAAAAAATTAAAAATAGAAGTGCCACATGATCCAGCAATTCCACTTCTGGGTATATACCCAAAAGAATTGAAAGCAGGGTTTTGAAGAGATAATGGTATACCCATGTTCATAGCAGTATTACTCACAACAACTAAAATGCAGAAGCAACCTAATTGTCCATTGACAGATGAATAGATAAGCAAAATGTGGTATATATACACACTGGAATATTATTGGCCCTAACATGCTTACAAATCAGGTCAAAATTAATACCCAGTGGCCTCGAAAATGAAAGGCAGAGGGGTAGCTGACAGCAGGGGATGGACGCTACTACCTCCATCTGAGTGCTAGAGGTGAGATGAAGTGTTCTGGGCTGACGCATGACCCTTGGTTTGCCTAGGGTCTTCCTCTGATCCCTTCCCTGGCTGCCTTGTGGGTTTATGAGGCAGTTCTTCCCTAGCGCGTGACAGAGGGCAGTTGGCATTGTGTGTGCAAGGTCTGCCTGGGCCAGGGCATCCTATGGTTGAGACCCTAATGAGAAAATAGGAAGGGAGAAACACTGGAGCAACTACCAGCCACACAAGAGCCAGAGCCAGATATACCTCCCAAGAAGGGCAGACCCTCAGTCTAGGATCCTAGGAGTATCACGGTGCATAGGACCCAGTGCAGAAGCCCCATAATTAGGAGCTTGAATTAGAGCTTTGAGAGAAATACAGAAGAGATAGAGAAGAAATGAAGCCCACATGAGTCTCTTCTGATGGAGAAGGGAGAGAAATTCAAGGAGCCTAGAGTGAGCAGGGGTCCCTAGGACAAGCTTGGCCTCAGGCATGAGGCAAAGTGCTGCTAGGGTTGATTTCCTCCAAGGCTTCTCTCTTTGTTTGTAGATGGTCTTCCTCCTCCTGCCCCTTCACACAGTTGCCCCTGTGCACACACTCACTCCTGGTGTCTCTCTGGTTGTCCTAATCTCTTCTTATAGACACCAGTCCTATTGGATTACAGCCCACCCTCATGGCCTCATTTTAGCTTAATCAGTTCTTTAAAGGCCATATCTCCAAATAGGGTCACATTCCGAGGTGTTGGAGGTTAGGGCTTCAACATATGAATGGGGAGAGACATAATTCAGTCCATAACATCCTGTCCATAAAAATATACATTCAATATTTTGAATATTGTCCCTATCTCCCATCACTTTATGTTTCTTTTTATGAGTTCTATATTCAGTATGAGAATCTCTAATGAGGAAGAACATCTGTGAAGATGCTGTTTTGGTCAAACTGGTAGAGCAGCACAAGGAACCCAGGCAGAAAGTATATCTCTTGGGACTGAAGACCAATACTGAAATGGATAAAGAGCCACTAGATGGAACCACGTGGGATTGAGCCACCCAATCCTCCAATCTTCCAAATCTTTATCTTGGTTAATGCTCCCTAATTGTGGCAAGCAGACTCTAAGACCACACCCATTGATCCTCCTAGTTTCTATACCCTCATGAAATTCCCTCTTCTTGCGTATGCGCTGACCTAAGTGACTTGCTCCTAAACCAACAGAATATTGACAGAGGTGACAAGATGTTACTTCCGTGTTACATACACGGTTACATACAACTGTGATTTCCATCTCCTGGAACACTCTTTTTTCTTGGCTTTGATGAAGCAAGTTACCATGTTGGACAGACCCATATGGCAAGGAACTGAGATCAGCCTCCAGCCAAAAGCCAACTAGAAACTAACATCATCCATCAAGCAACTCTTGAGGATCGTCCAACAACCATTAACTGAATTTAAAGTGGATTGGTTTCCAGTCAGGTCTTCACATGAGACCCCAGCCCTGGATGCTAACTTGACTGCATCCTTATGAGAGACTATGTGGACCCAGTAAGCCATTTCTGAACTCCCGACCCACAAAAACTGTAAGAGAATAAATGTGTGTTATTGTAAGCCATCAAGTTTTGAAGTTACTTGTTACTCAGCAATAGATAACTAATATATTACCCTAAAGTCCTCTCTATAGACCCCAAGTATTTGCCACTCTATTGTTTTGACTTCTGACCAATTAATATCTTCCAGTATCCACATCTGTATTTAATTCCCTTAGAATAATTTTATCTTGTATATGATTTTCATCAGATTGACTTTTCCTACTGCAAAAGGATGCAGTCATTATAACGCTACTCTTAGGATACTAACAGCTAATGTGGAATCTGGTAACCACATTCTTATCCCCAATCTGCCATAAGTCACTATACTCTGTTCCTAAAACACTTGGCACTCACTCTTCCATTTGACTTGGTTTCTCTTTTCTACTTCTTCCTTTCTTCCCCATCAGAGGAAAGATGTTATGCTCCTATATCTCTCAGAGGAATCATGTTCCACCACAAACTATATTTTCACAGCACATACATATCCATTCCAGGTCTATCTATCTCTCTTCTTTATTTCCAATTCTTTTCAAACTACCCCAGGAAAAGATTTCTTTCTCCCTGCCCTCTATTTTCTCCTCTCTGTTTTGTTCTATTTGGAGGCCAAAAATAATCCTAATCATGGCTGATAAGTGCAAGCTCCATGCCAGGGATCTACACCTGGATCAGGAAAAAGGCAGAGCCATGCATTTTGAAATAAGTTAAAGCTAATAAAGAACCAACTTGAAAGCACCCCGAAATCAACGTCAGAGCTGCTACAAAAACTGCAACCACCCACCTCCTCAACATCTAATTTAATTTAACCTGCTTTTGATCACAAGCAGCTTTCCAGAAAAAATGAAATAGGACTTCTCTTTGCAGAGACTTTTGTTATGCTTACTATTAAAACAATGTTGCTTTCTACTTTTTTTGTTTCATTGCAAATGTATGATATGTGGTGAGTTATTTTGGTTTAGCCTGGGAATGCTTAAACATTATGCATAAATGTGGGTTTTTCTCAGAAAAGCATAAGACAAGTTCTGGCACCTGACTTATTTATTAATGAATTTTTAGAAATAACCCACTTATAAGTTGGGAGCCATCGATACATGTAGAGTGAGGAAAGTATTGTTCATTGCAGAAAGCAGAATGAGTGATGGGGTATGTGTAAACATGGTCAAGGGGCCAAGTGGAGCTGAGAGGAAGAACAGACAGTGAAGCTGCGGGGAGAAGAGTGGAAGGATAATGATATGCAGTGAGCAATTGATATGTGAGGGGTACTGACCTAGAGCTTTCTCCTATTACTCTACTGAATCTTCACATCAGTGCTGGGAGGCAGGTCATATTCTCCTGTCACATTTCAGATGAAGGGACTGATTCTTAGAGAGTTTATATGACCTCCTGAAGGTCACACAGCTCATAAGTGGTGGGGCCAAGATTCCAACTTGGGTCTCCTTGAAGAGCCAACAAGGACCTTCTTGCCATTTCCCTGTGTATCCACCCCCTTCTTTTTCTAGGTTAAGAAAAAGGAGAGAGTGGATTGTTCTACTTTTGCTGATGGAAGTTGGGGGAAGGACTTACTAAAGCACAAAACCAAACTGGCAGAGAAAGTCTGAGGAACCAGAAAGTTTGTATTTCCCCAAATCATGGACAACCGTGTGGTCTTCAGGGTAGGAGCTGGAGGGCAGGAGAGAGGCTGGGTCTGGAACCACTCAAGGGAACTAAAAGGGAACACCAGGGCACTCTTTCTAAAAGCCACTAACAGCTTCCCCCACAGGTAAAAAAACAGAGCAGTCCTGGCAGAGAAGGGCAAAGGTAAGATCTGAGAAGCTGAGTGGCAGCTGAGAAGCCACAACAATGAAACCAACTAAGGCCAAACATACTCCCCCACACCAATCACCCTGGGCTCAAATGCAGCATTGTTTAGATCAATGCTGGGGTGTAGGATTATGGTTAGGGAAAAACAGAGGAGGGGGAAGCTAGACCTAATGAGGAAGACACAGCTGTGCATCCTGGGCATTCGTTTCTTTAAAATGTTTGCTCTGAAAGAATTATCTTCCTTTTACTGCTTGCTTAGTGTTGTTTAAACATCACCCTTTTAATAAAGAGGCATACTGTGGACCCAAGAGAGAGATAAAAACTGTGCTATTCTTTTATCTCAGGCAAACACTGGGATGCCACTACTTGGACCTGCACATTTGGGTGGAGCCCAGATCTTTTGGAAGAGTCCCCGTACCCCCAGTGGTGCTGATGCAAATGGTCCACACCACACTTCAGAAAACTCTGGCTTGGATCAAGTAGCTGTGAGAAAGTCCACCTATTACATAGCAGTGCACTGAATAGATTGAGACAGCTCTTCAAGACATGAGGCTTAGAAGACTGTGGGAAAACTGCGGAGGGTAAGAAGAAACTTCTAGGCTCCTAAAATAAATTACTTCCAACATACTTCAAACCCACTTCTCACCAGCACTTCATAATCATCTTCTGTTTCCTTATGACCCCCTCCCAAGCTTCTGACTCATTTGGGACTCTCACCTCCCTGATTTTGCTCCCAACTAACTGCCTCTTCTGATACTTTTACTAGACTACAGGTTGTAGTCAAAGTTACCAGGATATGTTTAAAATGGGTTTAAAATGCTTCAGGAAGGCAACAGAGGGCTCTGCCTGGGTCCACGCTTGCTAAGCAACAGCCTTGCCCTGAGTGCATAGGAAGTGACTAGCTTTCCTCTGGGGAGGTCTCCATCTGCACGGAACAGAGGCTCAACTCCCAAGTCCCATGGAAAGAAAAGAAGACAGAACAAAGAAAGCCAGCTAGTTTATCTACACTGCAATGCCGCCCACCTGGGCATTCTGCACCTCTAACAAGAGAAATCACCTCCATTTCTTCTCATGGGTGGTCAAGTGATATTTACTAAGTGCTCTGAGCCCTTGGGACCCAGTGGGCCTCTCTGTCCCAGGAGTCTGTTGTCTCCTTTGCTTTCTGGATATTATGGATCCCATCAGGTAGGAGTCTGAATTGGGTGATCTACAAAGTCCCTCCTAATACCAACACTCTGTAATTCCTTTTAGCCATGGTCTGAGGGTGCCTATTTGTCATGAGGCAAAGACAGACTGACATAAGGTCAGAAAATACAGTCATCTCCCAAATTCCCTTGAAGATAGAGGAGAGCTATAGTGTGGTTAATCCAGAATTGGACTTTGTTTTTCATCTGAGAAAACTGAGGCCAGACTGGGAAAGTAACTTACACCCAAGGTAATACAGTGGATGGTTAAACTGGGTAGAAGCCGAGACTCGTGGCTTCTCATGCTTGTCCCCTTCCACCATTTAGGTCCACCACCTTTAGCTTGACAGAAAACGCCCTGACTTGGCATCAGCAGCTGCTTTACCCTTTTGGGGATATTTGATTCCAGCTAATATCCTAAAGAGTCAATATCCTAAGCACACCCCAGTCAGATGGTTAGAACAGGTGATATGACCACCTGTTGAGTGGCTGGGAGAAACCAGCCCCTGATTTTATAGGTCACCATAAATATATCACAATGTAATCTACATGTAGAATCTTGGGTAATAAAAATGATCACTTCACTAAATACTTTTGGGGGCTCCCTAGGATGGATTCCCTGGCAGCCCCAAGTATCCCACTCAACCTTCTCCCAGGCAATCCTGATACAACCCTGGGTTGTTACAACTCTCGGAGGTGGAGAGCAACTGCACATATTGTCTGTTTTAGGAGATGGATCCAGGCGAGCTAGACAGGAGGAAGGCTGGACCAGAAACGCTGGCCAGAAGGCTTTTGAGGCACTGAGGCATAAGGTAAAAAGTGGGAATGAGAAAAAAGAAAGGGATGCAGGCAAGAGGTTATAAATGGCTACTGGGGGGCTCCTGGGTGGCTCAGTGAGTTAAAGCCTCTGCCTTCGGCTCAGGTCATGATCTCACAGTCCTGGGACTGAGCCCCACATCGGGCTCTCTGCTCAGCAGGGAGCCTGCTTCCCCCTCCCTCTCTGCCTCTCCGGTTACTTGTGATCTCTCTCTATGTATGTATGTATGTATGTATGTATGTGTATATATATATATATATATATAAATGGCTACTGGATCTGAAGTAGGTGAGGCAGCCATGGGAGAGAGAAAATCATGAAGAAACACAAGGTGTTAAGTCTTGAGGAAGAGGGGCAATGGACCTTGGGAGAAGAGGCTGAATTTAATTTAGACATGTCAAACAGGATATTCATAGGGTCACAGAGCAGAGAGCTAGAGAAGAGAGCCTGACCTAAGGATGTAAGGAGGGTGGCCACATCCATGGTAGTCCCAGACACTCGGCCATGCACTGTGCTGGGCACTCAATGCATGTGTGTCTTACGTTCCTAACATTCTGTGAACATCTAGAGGGCAGAGAACTTGGAATGCCGTTATTCTGTGGGCATTACCATACAGCACAGGGCACATGGAAGCCCAGAACGAAGCCTCTTCTGGCTTTACACATAAGCTGGGTTGTGTCTGTCCGCTGCAGAGCCCCACATACTGTCTCACCTGCCACCATATTCTTCAAGACAACAGAAGTTAAGGTGGCCAAGAGCCATGGGGTATTGGTCCCACCAGCTGCCCTCTTCTTTTGGGAGGACAATACCAGGTGTCCACAGAGACCAATCAGGCAAAGAAAAAAAAAAAAGGCCTTTCTATGAATTAAATCCTGTCACTGTTTTCTCAATTCTGAAGATGGTGACAAGCTCACAGGACCTGAGCCATCCTCTAAACCTCTTTCCTGTCAAGGATAATAAGAGTTTAAATCAAGAAAGGAAGAGTTGCTCTGACCAACAAGGGAAACTCCAGGCCTTATGGGTGAATCCTTGGCCACAAACCCTTCTACCTTCAACTGAGGTCACACACACAGATTCCTCCTGGGGCAATGTCCAACTCTCATTCCCAACCATGTAGCCTTCCTATCCCTTCCCACACTCAGATGCAAAATCCCACTATTTGTCTTTCCATACCTACTCCTGCAATGAGAATAACAGGGTTTGCACCTCTCTTTCAAGGCACCCGGTAAGGGCTAAGCAGACCAGGTGACAGCTAGATGCTGATATAGTCCTCAAACAAACAGGTGCATCCAACTTCTACAGTTATTGTCACTCAGGAACATATTTAAGGTAAGGTCTATCTCTTCCTTTTCTGAGGCAGGAGCCAGCAAGGTTGACTAGAGGCAGAGAATGTCTAAGAAATGCAAAGGCCTCCATTCTCCAGAGGGTACCACAAAGCTCCCTGTTATCAGGTGAGATGGAGTTTCCAAGTGTGGTTTACTTTACCCCTTCTTTATGTGATCAGGGGCAAAAGCCAAGAGCCTGAGCTCTGAAATGGACTTCAGCAACAACATCCTGCAATCACACCCAAAACTCTATACCCAGTGCCCACCCACTGGAAACCTCCAGCATGCCTACAGGTTACCCCCTTCCTCTCTCTTGTGGGAAAGCTGTCTTTTGGATATACTCCATTGACTGAGAGTCTGGTCAGGTCAGGCATACTCTGTGGGGGCGAGGGGAAGTGGCAGAGACCTGGTACGAAACCATACATAAGAGGACCTGAGGGAGATCTTCTGCGTGCATCCTTCTCCAGAGAGATAACTGTGATTCCAGACTTTTGCACACTTTTCCCAATGGCCTGACACCCTGAGGGCTTAGGAGGGGCCCAGCTGGCTCCAAGAAATGAGTCTGATGTGGAGGTTTCTGGTAGACGGGTCCAGGAGAGACAACCCAAACCTAAGGGGAGACTGGCAGCAACTGACTAGCAACTAAGTCTTATCCTAAAATGGAAAATTATTGTACTCTTTAAGAATTCCCCCCTGACGGCTATAGCAAGTCTACTGGAACATGGGGAACCCTGTGGCAATAATGAATGGCGGGGTATTTTGTACTTCACAGAATCAATAATGAATAAGATTTATATATATTCTGAAGTTACTAGAGAACCTTTATCTCTGCTTGGCCGGGGATTTCTGAAGCCTTTCCCTGGTCTCTTCAGTTGGCACTGAGATGTGTCCACTCAAAACAATAGTGAACCTTGGCCCTGTCTTTCCTACTGCCCTTTTCCCCCAATCACTAGGCCAGGAGGCCAAGGCAAAGTCAAATGAAGTAGAGGAACTTTGGTGCAATGGTTCATTAACTCCTACATGTCCCTCATCCCCATAGAACTTCAAATCATCATAAGTACCACCTCCACAAAGTAGTTCCATCCTCAAAGTCTTTATCCAATATATTCCCTTCAGTCTGACACACCTGTGTCTGCAGTCTGAACACAGGCCACCACTTAAGCTCTGTTCTCCCAAATTTCTCCTTCTAAATTTACTTTTTCTTCTTTGTCAAATGTATTTTGGTTATTATAAAAGCAATGCATGTTCATCATGAAAAAATTGAAAAATACAGTAGACATAGGAAATAAAATGACCTAATGGCTCAATCCCATTCCTCATAAACTGACAGCATAAATAATATTTTCATGCATTTCCTTCCAGTCAAGTTGCTATGCATTTTTCCTTTTGTTTCCCCCATGTGGATAAGACAGACTTATTTCCCCAAGTGTGTGACTTACAAGTTGTATGACCTTGGACGAGTTATTTACTTAATCTCCCAAAGCCAAACTTCCTGGCTAGAACGATGGCAGGGGTTTGTGGCAGCTGATTGTGGCAGCTCTGCTCATTCCCATTACATCTGCTTTTCAACAGACTTTCACTGAGATCAATGATCAGATTTGTCAATAAGGAAATAGGATTCAACTTCTAAAATTCACATGACACACAACTTTTCTGAAACAAAGTTGTCACATCCCAGGAGGCAGTTCATTCAAAGCATGGAATGGTCTTACTCTGTCATATCCTGGGGACAGCATGAGCCCAGCACTCAGGAGCAGCAATACACAAGTGTTGACAGGGTTGAGAAATACCGCAAAGCTATCACTTACTGTGCACCTGCTACACTCTAAGAACTCTGCTAGGCTCTTGGCAATTTTTTTCTCCTGTTCTAAACAAACTTGCAAAATAAACTTCTGATCCCCACCCTACAGATAACTACAGTAAAAGGCTTGCTCAAGACCTCAGATCTAGAAGGTCCAGGGTCCTAATCCCACACTATTGCCCGAAGTAGTGATGTGATTCACGGTGCATCATTTCTGGTTGATCCATTCAGTACTCAAGCAGAATTTCTTGTTGTATAAGGTAGACTTTCTAGCTATTTTTTTTTAAACTTCCTATTCTGGCCTTTTGGCAAGGGACTAGGATTAGCTAGGTGGACCCATTCTGACCTTCTCTGCTCACAAAAATCATGACAGAATAAAAAAGGAAGACTGGGGGAAATGTGTGACCTTTTGGCCGCATGCCAAGGTAAGGAGAAGGGGTGTGGGGGTGAGACTGGCTCGACTCAGGAGCTCTGAGTGAGGAACTTGAGCTCATTCTTTCCTTGGAATAGATTCTAATTATTCCTGGAACATCATCACCCATTGTTGAATGAATGACACCTCACATTGATAATACAAAATAACCCACTCAAATCCATTGGCCAGTCACTACTAAAGCTGGACTGGCTGAACCCAGGTCTGCTCAACTCCCAAACCCATGCTCTTCCAATCCACAAAGCTGCCTTCTTTACTAAGTGTCTAAAAATGTGTGTAAATACTTTAAGGTTTTGTGGGGAAGATGCTTAGGACATCCATCAGAACATTTATCAGATACCCCAGAAAGATGATTGTATTCAAGAACCCCGATGGCAACTGCTTGCAGTTATTAAACAATCTGCCTGAGAATCCAAATTTTAGTTTGCTCTCTACAGACAGGAATTCCTCAGGGAACATGCAGCTCAGACTGAAGAGAAGGTTAGAAAAACAGAAGTCCTCCTATGATAGACTGTTTACCAATGCTGGCTCCATCAATCCCCCCATTCATTTACTTGATGTGCTTTTTGCCTCTCCTTCCATCAAGTGGTAGAGTTAATCTTCCTGCCCCCTATACCTATGCTAGCATGAGACTTTCCTAAACTAAAAGAATACAGCAGAAGAGATGCTATGGGGCTTCCAGGCCTCACCTTCAAAAGGTCTTAGAGCTTCAGCTTCTATTCTCCTGGAACATATTTACCATCGTGTAAGGAAACTTAGTCTGGTCTTCAGAGGTACCCAGCTGATAACCAGCACCAAATGCCAGACATGCTAGTGCAGCCACCTTAACTATCCATCCCAACCAAGGTGTCAAATGACTACAGCTACATGAGTGATCACACGTGAGACCAGCAGAACCACCACCCAGTTGATCCCAACCCAAATAACTGATGTATAGAATTATAATTAATTAAACAGTTGTTTTAAGGCCAAAGACCTGGGTATTCTGTTACACAGCAAAAGATAACTGATACATCTTCCCCTTGCTTCTGGGAACACTTTCCTCATTTGCCTCTCTCAGCAATAACCAGCCACTAACTACTGAGAAATCTCCTTTGGTTCTAAGCGACCCCTGCATGGGATTGCTCTTAGAAGTTTCTTCCTGATAATCACTTTCATTCTATATATATATATATATGTGCAGGATATCCTACAAGTCCAGCACTGTGCTGGTAGGCATAGGGTATTCATGGATGTGTAAGTTGAGGACTCTTCCCCCAGTGAACTCATTACAGATATCAACAACCCAAGCCCTCAAACGGTAGCAACACAAAACAAAACGTGAAGTTTACAGTTGAGCTAGGCACCACAGCATGTGCCCATGGTGGGCAGAAGTGTGAATAAATGGGCAACATGCAAAAAGCTGCTTTGGGTCCAGTTTCCCAAATCACCTTACAGAGGATTACTCCAATGCAAAAATCCATCACCATTGAGAGCAGGGGTGGAAAAAAGAATGTACGACCTGAGAAAGACTGTTAAGTATATTTCAGACAGGCAACTGAAGTCGCTCATGGCCTGAGATCCTGCAGGCTTCAAGAAACCCAGGGGTGCCTGGGTGGCTCAGTTGGTTAAGCAGCTGCTTTTGGCCCAGGTCATGATCCTGGAGTCCCGGGATCGAGTCCTGCATCGGGCTCCCAGCTCCACGGGGAGTCTGCTTCTCTCTCTGACCTTCGCTCCTCTCATCCTCTCACTTTCTCTCTCTTAAATAAATAAATAAAATTTAAAAAAAAAAAAAAAGAAACCCCAACACTGGAGCCAGATAGCATACACAGTTTTGACTGCATAAAGAGGAACTAAGCCCAAGGATTTCACAAGGTCTCATAAAAATGTGAAAGGTTTAGAGACTTCTTTAGTTGATGTACAATTTCTCTGCGTGTATTCAAGAGGAAACTGTCTTCTCTCACTCTCACATATCAAGCTGTTGGCCACAGTCAACAAATCCCTGCTGCCTTCTAAAAGAATTCCAAATTCTGGGGGAGGAGCAAGATGGCAGAGGAGTAGGAGACTGAGATATCATCAGGTCCCAGAAGTTCAACTAGATAGTTATCAAACCATTCTGAACACCCAAAAACTCAACAGGAGATAGAAGAAAAGAAGAATAGAAATTCTAGGAATAGAAAATTGACCACTTTCCGGAAGGTAGGACGTGTGGAAAAGTGAATCCAAAGTGACAGGAAGAGAGACCAGGGAGGGAGGAGCTGGCTCCTGGCAAGCCACAGAGCAGCAGAGCACAAAATCGGGACTTTTGGAAGTCTGCTCCACTGAGGGACATCGCTCCAGAGGCTAAGTGGGGGGATGCAGCCCTCACAGGGACAGTGTGGTCTCAGGATGTGTGGGGATACAAAAAGACCGGGGGTGTCTATGGGTGGCAGAGCTCCAAGGTATTAGAGCAGGAAGCCAGCAGCAGAGACAGAGCCGAGCAGTGAGCTCTCAGCTCAGGGTTACCTTAAACTGTGATCCAAGGCACAGTCAGGCCACCCCTCTTCAAGCAGGGACCCCATAAGGGGCAGATATGGAGAGACGCCCTCCTTCCTCCTCCAGAAGGAGCGGCACGGGAGCGCACAGCAGGAACTAGCTGGGTTTGGAGACTCCAGACGGGGCCATGCTCCAGAGACAGAAATGCTCGGTCACAGGCCAGATGAGCTTGGAGTGCAGCTGGAGACCAGGGAGACAGGAGGGATTGACTGCTTTTCTCCGAGGGTCCACTGAGGAGTGGGCCCCGAGCTCTCGGCTCCTATGGGCTGGAGATTGGGAGGCCGTCATTTTCATTCCCGTCCTCCAAGGCTGTACAGAAAGCGTTCAGGGAACAAAAGCTCCCAAGAGCAAACCTGAGCAGATTACTCAGCCCAGCCCCTGGCAAGGGCAGGCTATTTCTCCTTGGGCAAAGACATTTGAGAATCACAGCAACAGATCCCTCCCCCAGAAGATCAGCAAGAATATTCAGCTAAGACCAAGTTCATCAATCAACGAGAACTGCAGAACTCCAGAGTTAGGAAAAAGCAACACATATAATTCATGGCTTTTTTCCTATGATCCTTTAGTCTTACAAAGTTAAATATTTTTAGTTTTATTTTTTTCTTATTCTATTTTTTTATTTTTCCCCTTTCTTATGTTGACGTTTTTTAACTATTATCTTATCAATACCTATCAATAAAAATATTTTTTAATTTTCACTGTTATATTCATATTTTATCCCCTCACTGTATTTAACCTTATTTTTTGTATACATATAGGGTTTTTTTTCTTTAAAATTTTGGGATACAATTTCCTCTAATAGATCAAAAACTACCCTAAATCTAGCACACGGCTTTGTTCTAGTCTCCAGCCTAATCACATTCTTTCCTTTTTTTTTCAACCAGCTTCTTATCTTATCAATTCCTTTTTAAGAAACTTTTGTAATTTCCATCTTTACACTCATATTCCATCCCTTCATCATGTTTACCCTTATTTTGTATATTTATAACTTTTTCTTTCTTTAAAATTTTGGGAGGTAGTTTCTCCTAACAGACTAAAATATACCCAAAATCAAGTGTAGGGCTCTGTTCCATTCACCAGTCTAATATATACATATTTTTTCTCTTTTTTTTTTCTTCTTCTTTTTTCCCCACTTTCTTCAACCCCCAGTTTCAGGTCTCTTCTGATTTGGTTAGTGTATATTTTTCTGGGGTCATTG
>CM053603.1:126258694-126278636 GCA_028646535.1 Procyon lotor | reverse complement strand
TGATTTCAGACCTAATCACCAAACAGTTACAAAACCCAACCACGATTTATTTAACTACTCTCTTATTTTTGGACATTTAGCGTTTTTTAATTAAAAAAAATATAAATCCTTATTTAATCTTTGCATCCATGATGATATCACTAACTAGATTGGCCTTATCTCGTTCTACTTTTGAAAAACATGGTATCTTGCAGACTTATAAGACGTTAAGCTTCTTATGTACATTCTTCGTTACACATTTTTTATTTGGTCTCCTGAACATCCGTGACGCCGGGAGGAGGCGCCCGCCTTCCCCAGGTGCTTCAGTCAAGCCCTTGCATCTGGGCTTTAAAAGCAAGCTCTGGGTGCTGGTTGTAAACAGACATCCAGGCTGCAGTCTTTGTCTCTCCTCTCCTTGGCTCCCAGCCTGCCTTCATTCCATCTTGCCCCCTGGATTCCAGACTCTGCCACACCATTCCTCCGCTTTGTCCCTACCCCTGGCCCTCCGAGCCGTGCACTCTAATATCTGTGGGCAACATCTTTTCTGGATGTCCTCTGCCCGACTCATCCTCCAGCTTAGCTTTGGCATCGCTTGTGACCACTGTGTGAAGGCAATTCATTCTCAATGCCATTTTCAACCCCCACCCTGCTCCAGCCCGTCAGCAGGTACCCGAAAGGCACAGCTTCCCCTCTGTCCTGACCCTGGGTCTGGGCAGTGTTTGTGCGCAGGAAGGAATTTAATAGGAGTTCTTATCTTCTTTTCTTGCTACACTGTTTATGCAGGAAGGGCCCTTCCATCTGCCGGCTAATTTTCCTCATTGTATCTTCCGAGATACTCCCCTGCATGTTCCCTCCCCAACTTCAGCTGGTTTCCGCTGTTTCCTACCGGAGTGTTCCCTTCACCTCGCCTCTGGGTCACACTCACTGACTCGGGTGACCGTTCCGTGCTCCGACCACGAAACAATACCCCGTTTGTAGAGACCAGAGAAACAGACACATAACCACAGGTGTCACTTCTCTCTTTAGCTAGATTTCTGACTGTGGAATGAAAGGCTTTGAGCAGCGTGGCAGGAGGGGGTTGGTTCTGGACAGCCAGGGGAGCCTTTCTTTGCTCACTCCTGAAGGTAACCCGGCTTGGGGACCTCTCCAGAGTGTAATGCTATCCAGAGCAGAAATGGACCCGGACAGGCCTGGGTCTGATTCCGCACTGCATAACTCACTGTTTGTGTGACCACAGTCAGTTCCTTAACTTCCTTAAGCCTGATTTCCTCTTCTGAAATGGGAGAATACCTACTTCACAAGTTCATGGCGAAGGTTAGGTTTCCAGAAAATGTATATCAAGTCTTTGGGCTTCCCACTGCTTGCCACACAGTAAGGACTCAGTGGGTTTTGTTTTGTGCTTTTTTTTTTTTCATCAAAAACTTGTGAGGTGGGAGGGATCAAAGAGACAAGTTATGTTCTCACTGTTCCAAATGCTTCCCTGTAGGGAGGACAAGCTGAGAGGTGCGTGGCTGAGCTCCTGGGATTCTCCCAGGGAGGGAACAGCCCTAAAACAAGAGTTGCGCATGACCTCCTCTGTACCAGGAGTTCTTATTCTAGGTCCATGAATGGGCTTTTTGAGAGATCTATCCACCTCCTATAATTGTATAGAATCTTTGTGGTGGTGTGTCTATGTGTAATGGACTAGGACAAAAGTCTGGCTTTCCCCAGATTCTCAAAGGGGTCATTGGCTTGCGAGAGGCTAGTAACTGCTGCTTGAGAGGGCCCTTTGGCTTCTGCATCCTCTTCCTCTGTCAACAAGGGCTGTGGACCGCAGTGGGAAGGGCCTGAGAGTGCACTCTGGGAAGTACGATGGAAGCATGATGGATCGGTGCTAGGAAAGAGAGGCGAGGTCGGGACATGTGCCAGGAGCTAAGACAAGGCAGTGGGGCAGACTTACGGAAGCTAAGGGAGGCCAGAGACAGGGGGACTCTGAAACTGGGTGCAGGCTGCCCGTGTGACTGTGGCACTAGAAGCCTGCCTGGGGGCCCAGGAGGAGTGTGAACACCAGTACATACCTGGCATTCACTCTTGCAGCCCCTAGGCTTGGCTGCTTCCCACTTCCCTTCTCCTCTGCTTTCCTTCCCGTCTCCTCTACCAAGAAACCTGCTTGCTAGAAGTTCAGAGCCCATTTTCTCCTCACACACCCCACCCACCTCAGAGATACAGCAAGATCACCTCTAGTGCTGTAGACCTCAGCCTCCTGGGGCTCTTATAGCCTAAAAGGTTTCTGGATTTGTGTCAAACGGCCCAAATGCTACCCTCCCTGGGATCTATGGAGTTCTGATTGGAGACACACACAGGAGAGATCCACTGTTTTCTTTTCCCACTCTGGAGAGAGCAAAATGAAATGTACAGAGACTATAATAAGAAGGATTGGTGTTTTCCCTTAATTTATTTGAACATTTTTTATTAAGAACTTACCATGTGCCAGGCACCATGTAGATGCTGGGGAGACACCATCCTTTTTCCTTAAAGAATGAAGGGTCTTGTGTGGAAGGCAGAACAGTGGCCAGGAGATTCCTGTCCTGTGAGAAAAGTGATCTCCTGGAAGAGTACACAGGCGGCCTGAGCAATGGTGAGCCGAGCGGCAATGTGCAGCAGGGAGGCGGTCTCAGACGCACTAAGGAACTTCCAAATCTGCTCTGGCTGCTTGAGGACGGTGGAGGGAGGGAGATAGGGAGGATGATCCCTGGAAGACACCTTCTATTCTTGGATTTGGTTTTTTAGAATCTCTTTTTTTATGAACTTTGGGAGAGCATCCTACCAAGATGCATGTTCTATTGGTGAGAGTGAGAGTTTCCTGGCCGTTTTCAGCCTTTTACGGTATTTGCCAGACTCCCCATGACCCATCTGCTCTTCGGCATTCATCTAAACCTTAAAATGGGAAAGGGTCATCATAAACAGCAGCAGCAGCAGCAACAGTCAGGTACGCAGCATGATGAGAATGACCCGTGCAGTAATGAAAAAGAGCACTGGCTTGAGGCTAGACATCTGAGTTCAGAACCTGATTCTACCACCTATAAGCCATGGGACATTTGGCAATTAACTTAACCTCTCTGAGCCTCTTCCCTTTTATCTATAAAAGTGGGATGGTGAACCCATGCCTATTGTGGTAAAGAAACATGAGAGAACGCCTGCAAAAGTAACTCTATGTTCAATGGCAGGGGACACATGTGGAAGCCTAAGAGGCTTTTCTGAGTGTGAGGTGTGTGGGGCGTGTGGGTATACCTTTTCACAGCCCTCCACATTTGAGAGAGCAGATAATCAAGAGGCATCCCATGCCATCCTTCTTGGGAGAGCCCGAGTGTCTTTTTGATTCGTGAATCTGTGTGTGTGGCACTGATACTGCAGTTTGGTGTCCTTAACATCCCTTCCAATGACCTTAGCCCTTTGTTTTCTTTTATTATAAAGGGTGGAAGGTGACATACTGAAATGTGTAGCTTTCCTCGCCGTGAGGGAAGACCATGTGACACAATTCCAACTATTGATGATATCTAGACACAAGTCAGTGGGAAGGTCTTCTTTTCTTAAGATAAAGCCCTCCAAAGAGAAAGCTGTTTGCTCTTTACCGTTCTTCCTCCGTGGAATGAAGACGTGATGCTAGGAGGTGTTGCAGCCATCTTGTGACTGAGAGACAAAAGCCATGTACAAAGAAAGTAGATCAAGAAGGTAATCACCACTGAGGCAGCCCTGGACTGTCAGCTCCAGACCTCTTGTTGCTTGAGATAAATAAGCACCTTATTTATTTAAGCCGCTAGAGTAGGGCTTTCTGTTACTCTTAGCCAAACACAATTGTAACCAATGCAAGATTGTGAGGTCTGGGAAGTACCAGCTGAATTTGGGCTCAGAGGGTGGTGGAGACACTGTGAGGTGGAGGCCATCCTTCGTAACAGGAAGAACAATGGCTTTCCTTGACTCCGGCTGGCTGAGCTCCTGGTCACTCCAGTGTCTTGGCACTCCCCATGGAAGACTGGAGCCTTGTGTATGTTTTCTTTTTTAACAGATATTATTCGTTTTTGGAACTTTTCTCTTCCTGGAGAAGAATCCTTGGGGGAAACAGGGGTTTAAAATGCCATTCTCATCAAAAAGCATTTACAAAGTCCTGGTGTATGGGGGCTCAGCTGGGGTCTGTACAGGTTGCTGGGTGTGATTTCCATTCCCGCCAAGCTCCTGATGGAAAGGGAGGAATGTAGAGCTGCCTTTGGGAGCTCTGGATCTGATGGAAGACACTGAACCTAAACAAGTGACGGACTTGGGAATGTTTACTTTTTGAGCATGAATAACTTTTAAGGACATATTAATTAATTAATTTGGTGTGAATTAAATCCATAAATGCAACCAAGGGAGTTGCTCCAAGATGTGGCTCCCATCTTGGGAAGAAATGGCTTTTACCTGGGCTATCGACTTAGACTCGGGCCTTGGAGCTGTGATGTGGAGCTGCGGGCAGTAGGCTCATCTGATCAGCAGGCTAGGCGCAGGGAGCCCTTCTAGCCACATCCCAGGCTTCTCACCTGCTCCCACCTCCCACCCACCTTTACCAGCAGGGCAAAACAAAGACTTCAGAGCTGACTCGAATTGGAATTGTGGAACCTCGTGTGTTTGACAGACTTCATTTACATGGAAGTGTTTTAGAAGATTTAAATTAGAAAAAAGTCAGCCTAAGGATCTAGAACTGTCTCTCTTTGTGTTAAGTGGCAACTGCTCCACCCTACTCCTTTAATGAGAGTTTGAACTAATTTTCTTTGAACCCTTCCTCCTCCTCTTGATCATTCTTTTCCTTTACCTGTCTTTCAGGCTACATTTTTATGGATCCATCTACCCTTCCCCTCTTCACCAGCCTGCCTCCTCCTCTTGCAGCTTTTGCTTGCCTCTCTTGCGATTATTTCTTAGAACAAATGCAACTGGGGTCCTTCCCCAGTAATTTTGCTTTGTCACCTTTTCTTCAAAACACACCTCCTTTCCTCTCTGGTAGAGAACAAAGTGCTGTTCCCTTTTTTTTTTTTTTTTTTAAGATTTTATTTATTTATTTGGCAGAGAGAGAGATCACAAGTAGGCAGAGAGGCAGGCGGGCGGGGGGTGGGGGAAGCAGGCTCCCTGCCGAACAAAGAGCCCAATGCGGGGCTTGATCCCAAGGACCCTGAGGTCATGACCTGAGCCAAAGGCAGAGGCTTTAACCCGCTGAGCCACCCAGGCGCTCCCAAAGTGCTGTTCCCTTAATCCCCGAGAATCTTCCGGAGTCTCTCCAGCTCCGGAGCTCTCAGGGCTGCTGTGGTCTTCTGCGGCTATGCTGCTGCTTGTCTAGGTGGCCACGTCTCATTTCCAGTGTGCTGTGCCAGCCCGCAGACTGGGCCAGCAGCACTCTCCACTCTTCCTTAGCTTTGCTTATTTCCTTTACTCCCTGACATGTTCTGGTGGTAGCTTGAGGTTCATTAATGTTTTATATGCTGCCCCCAGGAACCTTGGTTGAATTACTCCAGGGATGTTTCCCATCCTCCCTCCTCACTGCTGCAGAGTTCTGGGGCTGGAGAGATCATTTTGTTTCCCAGAAACTTGGTGTCATCTGTCATCAAGCCTCCAATTAGCTGAAGCTCAGTGCAGCAGTTTGGGGGTGCCAACAATCTTCCTGGCTTGGGAGGGAAAGCTCCTGGGGACAGTGACAGACTGACTCGTTCTCTCTGAGCTCTGTGAGCCTTCATATTAACCCATTCTCCTGGGCTCTTTATTAGAGCTTCTGGCCAAAACGGGGTCTATTTGATTGTGGCCCATTTGTCAGGGCTAGAAATTAAGACCAAGGGAAACAGGAGTCTTGTTCAAGGTCATGTAGCAAGTTGAGGGCAGGGCCAAATGAAAGCCACTCTCTTGTTTTCTGACCCAGGGTTCAGTACTTAGCCTCCTCTGTCATCCACTGAAAACTTGTGAGTCCGCTGTGGGAAGAGGATGGTTGGAGGCACCCAGGCAGCAGCTTTGGCAGCTTTATATGCATTAGCATGGATGATGTTCCCAAAAGGTGCAAAAGAGAAAATAGTAGTGGGGCAGCACCTGACAGTGACCTCTTCTGTGCCAAGGACTGTAACAGGTGCTTCCCACTCTCCAACAGCCTGGCAATGTAGGTGTGAGTCTCTCCATTTTACAAAGGAGGATTCTGAAGCTGAAAGTTTTCCTTCTGTTTCTATTTTTTGAAACAGTTTCAGGAGAATAGGTATTATTTCTTCCTTGAAAGTTTGGTGGAATTCCCCAGGGAATCCGTCTGGTCCTGGACTCTTGTTTTTTGGGAGGTTTTTGATCACTGCTTCAATCTCATTACTAGATATTGATCTATTCAGGTTGTCAGTTTCTTCCTGTTTCAGTCTTGGTAGTTTATAGGTTTCCAGGAATGCATCCGTTTCTTCTAGGTTGTTTAACTTATTGGCATATAGTTGTTGATAATAATTTCTGATGATTGTTTCTATTTCCTTTGGATTAATTGTGATCTCTCCCCTTTCATTCATAATTTTGTTAATTTGGGTCCTCTCTCTTTTCTTTTGGATGAGTGAAGCTTAAAGATGTTGTTACTTGCCCTCCAAACATAGTAAGTGGTACTTAGTCTTCCTTCCTTATACTCAGGGTCCTGCCAGATCCTCTCCAAAACCTGGAATGCCCTCGGACCCTCTGTCTGAACTGCTTTTCTCTTCCCTGGCTGTTCTTGGGTCTGTTGGCCAACCTCACTTAGGTTTCTCCTTAGGATCCTTTAACTGTCATAATTATTGTTTTGCTGTTATACCTTTATGATTCTTCTCAGTTCAGGTCTGGCAAACATACAGTTTCTTAGACTCACTGAGTCTAAATTTAAATACAGAAGCCAGAGTCTGTATTTTAAAAAAAATTTTCTCAACCAAATCTGATGATTAGCCATGTTTCAGAACAACTGCCCTGGGCCCCAAAGAGAAAACACAATGTCTTTATTTTTTACACGGAGATTATTTTCCATATGTAGAATGTTTATGCAAAAAGAAAAAAGTGAATGCAGGCTAACTGCCCCTAAAGTCTCCATAAGCTTCTACGCTCCTTTCCCCAAATACCAGGTAGCTAATTAAGGTTCACTTTGATTACAGAGTGTACAATGTGTGTGGTTGATCAAAGATGATATTCCAGTCATTTACCTTAAGCTTTGGAATGTATCATGCACTTTTATTTTCTGCCGTGGATTATCTGTGCTCTGCATTAATGTGCTATTTTCGCGTTCATTAAGAAAAAGTCACTGTTTCAGAATTTACCTCACGATGCCTCCCTCATTCCTTAGTTTAAAACTAAACCTCTAAAGTCTTTCTTTCCACAGCGGTTCTCCACATTGCCCCAGAATCTAACTGCCTCCCCACCTACAAGAGAATCATTCTTCCTAATTGTTCCTTACGAGCTTCTCAGGAGAGCTCTTTATGGAACTGTCAGCAGCTTGAGCCATGTTAAGGAACACTTATTTCCACCTCATTCTTTAGGTCTTTGTAACATTTACCTTTACTTTTGTAAGTTTTTGTTTGTAAAGTCTACAGTCAGGGCCTATTTCTTTCTACTTCTTATTCCTGGAAATCTCAACAGAGGAACAGTGCTGCCTTGCCATATTGGTCCAAATAGAAAGGTGTAGTTTGGGGCACCTGAGTGGCTCAGTGGGTTAGGGGTCCAGCTCTTGATTTCGTCTCAGGTCATGATCTCAGGGTTGTGAGATGGAGCCTGGTGTTGGGCTCTGTGTTGGGCGTGGGGCCTGCTTAAGGTCCTTTCTCTTTCTCTCTCTCCCTCCCTCCCTGTCTCTAAAAACAAAATAGAAAAGTGTGATGTGCTGGGAAATGTTTCCAAGGGGGAATAAAACCCTGATTGTAGCATTTGTAACATTTGCTGATTTCTATTGTGTGAATACTCCTGTCTGTGGCAGATTTTTCAAGCTACTAACCTATTTAACGACCAGTTGGCAAAAATCCCGAAAATTACAACTGGCTCTTGGGAGCCAGAACAGCAGGCTCCAGCACATCGCCAGGGGTAAATAGCTGTTTAAGGGAGCATTCTCATCGGTTATGGTGTTTACATAGGTGAAAATCATCCTTACCGTCCTAGTTACCAGTTGTGTGACCTTGGGCAAATCATTTGACTTCTGTGAGTCTCAGTTTCCACATTTGTGGAAATAATGTTTCTCTCCATCTGTCTTCCCCTATCTGTATCTATCTCTATAGAAATAGAGATGGATATAGAGATAGATACAGAAATGATATCTATCTCAAGAAAGAATATGAGAGGATTGAATGAGGTAATTACTATAATTATAACGTACATATATAATGGTACATAATTACAATTGGTGTGTATGGGTCTGGCATATGTTAGGTGTGAAGAAGATGCTCATTCCCCTCTCCAACATGATGGAGACACAAAGTGAGAACTTGGAAGATTTTGGACTTTGGACGCCATCTCAATGGAAGCAGCCGTTGGGGGCTGGTGATGCAAGCGGAGTTAGGCTGGGTGAGAGACAAGGCCCCAAGGATTTAGATATGGAAGCAGAATGATAGTGGTACCTTGTGTTCATCTGGCTCTCTAAAGTTCACCTGTTACTTTCACATGTGTTTGTCAGAGGCGTGGCTGGGTTCTTTTGGAGAGAATAGTAGAGAGCTAGCTGACTACTGGTCGCTTATAGCTACGTCCTCCCAACTTTCCCTTTTCCAGTGTTTATTGTTCTCCTCTTTATTTTTTTTTTTAAGATTTATTTATTTGTTTGGGAGAGAGAGGGTGAGTGAGTGAGAGAGAGAAGCAGGGAGAGGGTCAGAAGGAGAGAAAAAAGCAGACTCTCCACTGAGCAGGGAGCCTGATCCCAGGACACTGGGATCATGACCTGAGCCAAAGGCAGACGCTTAACTGACTGAGCCCCCCAGGCACCCTTACTGTTCTCCTCTTTAAAGTTCTCCTGCAGTTTTTGTACCCAGATCACTAACATATTCTTGTTTCTTTAAAAGAGACCATATCCATGCCTTACAGATCATAGTGACATTGGACAGAAGACTTTGGAATGGAGATAGGAAGTGATTTCTTTGGTCTCCATAGTTTACTACCCTGGTGTTTTTCCAAAATTACGTCAGTCATGTCAGTGTTCTCTGCTTATTGGTCTGCGTAGGTTGACTACTGTAATAACTTGCAGTTATCAGGGGTAACGTAATAGAAGCTATTTCTTGATCACATTGCAGTCCACTACAGATGTTCCCAGTTGGATGAAAACCCAGGACCCATGCCTCTTCCATTCAGTGACTCTGCTATCCCTTAGAGTCCTCTCCTGGGACCTCTGCATCCAGCCTTCACAGGATGGGAGAGAGTATGGGATGATTTCATGGGCCAGTCCTGAGAATGATATATTCACACTTCTTCCCATCTTCCACTGGCTAGAGCTCAGTCACAGGGCTGCTTCTAACTGCAAGTGAGGCTAGGAAATGTCAGAGTTGTGTCCTTCAAAAGAAGGAATGGGCTTGGTGAGCACCTGGCCAGTCTTTGACCCATCCTTACATGGGTTGGTGGAAACAATTGCCACCATGTATCTAGGCCAATCTGGGTCACCATGGAAGACACCTTGTGCTTAGTTCTGAGGGTAGTCTGGGTAGTGTGACAATTTGAGAAGTGCAACTGCATTTCCACAGTCAGACAGAGATTTCATCTAGGTTACATTTGCAGTTGTTGGATTTACTGTGTTATAAGAGCTCTCCAAACTTTCCAGGACTGGAGTGTTTTGCTAACTGTACCAGCTGGTTTCAAGTTAACACTTGAAGTTGCTAATAATATTTGCTGCCGTGTTTATAATTACCATGTCATTAACAGTCAGTGCGGTGGAGAGTTTCATGGGTCTGTTCATTTTAATTTAGCCAATCGTAGTTGTTGTCTGAAATGCTTCAGTCTTTTATGGGTTGTTTTAGTCACTTATTTATATGAAGAAAACTGACTTTGTACCTCAAAATAAGATCAGCATTGGCACTTTTGAAAGGGTTGGCAGAATGTCTGACTGAGACTCAGGGACTACTGGCTTGGCCTGGAAGGGGCAAATAGTCAGCAGTGAAAGACAGGATCCAATGGAGCATCACAAAAGTAAGTTTCCTTCAGGCCAGCACCACCATCTAAAATGGGAGATGGGGAATCAGGCAGTCCTCGGAGGGAGATGTCCCAGAGTTCACAAGTGGTAGGAGACACAAAGGGTCAGGTGAGTCTGTGGTCCTATACTACGAGGCCATCCATCCATTCCTGGCAGGCCCCCAGACAGTGACCTGGAGGTATAGGGACTCAGACCTACTTCCCTCTTCCAGGAAGTGCTGGGAGAGGGACATGGCAAGGGATGAGTGAGGCCCTAACTGATTAGGTGGGGTTTCAGAGGACAGTGCTCATAGCAGGGTACTACCTGTAGTGCTCAGCAGGAAAGTGAGGCACTCAGAAAGTCTGGCTACCCTGTGACTCCACAGAAACTTAAGGTTTAGAGGCTCATCCCAGACATATCAAATTCTGTTTCTGGGACCGTACCAAACATGGCTGGATCCCAATCCTATAGAGATTGAAGTTCTTCATGTGCCTTGACTCAGGGTGACTCAGGAACTACATGAGACAGATCCACATGATTTTGTGCATAGGCTTTGGAATGAGACAGATAGATCTAAGTTCAAATTCTGTCTTCATCCTTTCCTAGCTCTGTAACTTTGGGTAAGTTACTTGATTTCTCTAATCCTTAGTTTTCACCCATAAAATGTGGAAACTAATATATACTCTATTGGGTAGTTGTGAGAATTAATCAACATGATATGTTAAGGCACATAGGAAGCCTATACCTAAGTAGTAACCTTTATTCATGGCAGCAAACATCTACCTTAAAGTTCCATAAAAGCAGCAAGAATAAAACAACACCCAGGCAGGGTAGGAGCTGAAATTTGGGCTCTTGTGATGCGTGATTTACAAAGCCTGTGTTTTGTGAAGTAAGCTATCACCAGGGGAGTAGGGGTGCGTTGGTCATGCCTGCTGGTTATAGCTGCTGGGCTTTTTTGGGTGGTTATCTGTGGGGCTGGGCACATGCCTTCCCCCCCGCCCCCAGTTAGGTGTCTTTAAAATGGAAAGTAGGTCTATTAAGTCAACCCACATCCTGGCTACTCAGTTTCTTTGGCATTTTCCACTTCCCAGCTTGAAGGCCTGTCCTGTCTCCAGGCAGCCTGCAACATAATTATCAGACATTGTCTTCTAACATGTATGTAACTAGAAGCATAAAGATCCCTAAGAAGGAAGGAAGGAAGGAGCTTTTTTCTATACTGGTAGTCAACCTGCAATGGTTGAAAGATTGAGCATAAATTGATTTGACCTTGAGCTTCAAATGGCTGTGAAATTTTGAGGGCTGTCCCTGCTTTGGAAAGGGGTTGGCCTTCACTTTAAGACAAATAGGATGAATCATGAAAGGAAAGGGACTTCTTCAAGAAGCTTGATTTGTAAAGGCCTTTTACAAAAACTTAAAGGAAAGTTAGGCAACTGGATTAAAGCCACAGGAGGCAAATTTTGTGAATCATAATGGTAGAGGAGGGTTTTGTTCTTCTGGGAGAAGCTGTTTTGTTGTAAAGGGAGATGAAGATAGCAGTGCAGGCATGTTGTCCTGCTGCTGTTTTCAGCTAAGCGAACGTGCTTCCAATTGGAAAATGAAAAACAGATTATCATACATGAGCTGATGGTCAACAAAGGTGAGGGAATAGTCAGAGCACCAAGCTACTTTGACCATCATTGCCATAATAAGGGAGATGAAGATAGCAGTGCACGCATGTTGTCCTGCTGCTGCTGTTTTCAGCTAAGCGAACGTGCTTCAAATTGGAAAATGAAAAACAGATTATCATACATGAGCTGATGGTCAACAAAGGTGAGGGAATAGTCAAAGCACCAAGCTACTTTGACCATCATTGCCATAATAACTATCATGGATTCTTTACCAGCTGTGTACCACCAGGACTTTATATACTTGTCTCTGTGTGAGGTTGGTAGTATTAGGCTCATGTTACATATGAATTCACAAGACACCAAGAAATTAAGCACTCTGGGATCCTAGAACTAAGAGGGTTAGAACCCAGCCCGGCTGTTCTGTCCATTTCTGCATACTGCTTTGGGAATGGCTCTGTAGCTCAGGCCAGAGGGAACTGCGTTTGGAAACACTGAAGGAACCTGCCTATATGATCACAGGGAAATCATGAAGAAATCATTGACCAGAGATGGGAAAATGCCCAGAACTTGAAAAGACAGGAATAGGCAGATTCAGGAAACTATAGACTTGTGAGCTTGATCTTATTACTAGACAAATTCTAGAATCCTAGGTTTTGCACGCCTGGATGTGTAAAACTGGGAAAATGACATAACACCTCTGGACTTTTTAGTTTCTTTGCAGAGCATGTGCTTATATTACATAATCTCTAAGGTCCCTACCAGTCCTAAGTATTTTAGCCTATTAAATTCCACTAATGTATGCTGATAGTTTTAGCATTTTAGCCCTATCTCTATCAGACAACTCGTTTTTACTTTGTTCCAAATGCTCCAGCCTTTCTTCAAAGGGTAAAGGGTTTAGAAGACAGAGTTTGGAGTGAAATATTTGTAGGTTAAAATCTCACCTCTTCTATAGACTAGTTAGATGACCTTAAGCAAATTTTGTAAACCCTTCCTATCTCATTTTTTCCTTTGTAAAATGCTGATCTTTCACACATTTCTATGTCATAGGGTTGTTTTAGGGTTAAATGAAATAATATGCATAGAACAATTAGCTCCATGCCTAGAATGTAACAAGTGCCTAGTTAGTTCCCATATTCCATTGATTCTAAGATGCCATTTTCCTCCCCACATTTTGCCATCTCTGAAATCAGGCTGCATCTTCTAGTTTATGGTGTGTAGTAGTTTAATTGCAACAGTTTTTTCTTTCTTAATGGTACATAAACTAATGATGCCTTTTACATTAATTAAATATGGTATCTCCCCAGCATGATTCTCACCCCCAAGGTTCTCAATTTCTTTCTGGGTTGCCCTAGTCTCTAACTTCTTGCGGTAGAATTAGGGAATGGAACAGCCAGGGAGGGTACAGACTCAATCATCATCTTATCTGACTCATTCTTTTTACTGGTATTGAAAATGAAGGCCAGAATGTAGAAGAGACTTTGAAAAATCACAAGGAGAGCTCTGGTCTTTAGATTCCTGGTGTAGTGTTCTTTCTCAGGTTAGGAGTGATATTAGCCTTGAACAATACCAGAACCATCACTCTGTCACTCTTTACACACCTGGTTGCCTGTTGGTTGGTAAACAATTCCAAGTCTACATATAGATTTTGATATAAGGATTGTGGGCATGGAGCCCTAAAGCTGGAATGATTAAATTGTTGACTACTCTTGCCATTTGCACAAACACAGAATCAGATACTTTAGAGTTGGAGGGAAGATTATTTTCCATGGGAACTATAATGTCCTTACCTTTGCAGTAGTCTGAATTTGCAAGGCATGCTCTCTGGAGGCAGCTTATTTCCTCCTTGTTATTTTGTCTACAATTTCAGGAGCTGACAAAATGAGGATGGTTGTGTCTTAAATTGTGAATGGTTTCTGCTTCAGGATTATATAGCTGAATCTAGTGACAAGTCAGTCACACAGTCGAGACACTTCATTAGTTCACTCATTCACTCAATCACCTAGCACTTACTGGACACCTGTCATCTGTGAGCCACAAGGTATGGACATAATCTCAGTTCATTCTCACAATAACCTTATGAGATTGGTGTTACTTACATTCTGCAAATGGGAAAACTAAGGAACAGTGACATTTTTGTGTGTGTGTTGGACATTAATGAAACCTCCATGTAGAAAATGGGGCTAGGGCATTCCAGAGCAATTTCTCATTGCTATGAGAAAAATGTCTTAAAATTGAAATAGCAACATGAGTTATTTTACCTGCAAGCTGTGAACAAATACAAAAATATACTTATAGCCTATAGAAAAGAAATCAAAAGTTCACTGAGTATTTTAATAGCTCTAAGCATTAATTGTATCAACCACTCTTAACCAAGTCAGTGGAACTCAGTGTAGTTCTTTGTCTTTTATATAGTGAGAACTTCAGGTGTTGAAAATTATCTTGAGGGCCTGGTCAGTTAGTAACTGAAAGTTTTGGTTCCCATTGGAAAATTAGATCAAGTTTCAAAAGTTAACAATCATACTTTTTGAAAAAAAGAGGTAGACAGAAAGTCACTTGTTTTTTCCTTTTTCCCTAGGCTCATGTACTTAACCCAAGGATGACCATCTCTATGGCTCTCCTGGATGGTAGATCTATGTTTATGGACACTGGGTCCTTGCTGACTGAGCCCCTCACTGGCTGTATCATGGGCACTTTTTTTTTTTTTTTCACTTATTCAGTCATTGGTTATAGGGTATGGAGAACATTCCCAGTACATTCCAAGAGAGCTCTTGACATAGACCCTGTACTCAAGGAACTTAACCATTTGTAGGGTATCTGTCCATCTAAATGACTGGCACTGTCAATAGAATTTTTCTGCAATGTGGAAGTGTTCTCTATCTGTGTTCTCTAATGTGATAGCCATTAACTGCTTTAAGTATGACCAATGTGACTGAGGAACTGAATTTTAAATTTTATTTAATTAAAATTTAAATAGCCTCATGATCTAAACTGTCCTCTATCCGTCCTTGCATTTTAATATGAATGCATCTATAGTAGGAGTACTCTTCAGGCCATATGGTATGAAGCAGAAAATGCTTGACTAAGATCATATAAAATTTGAGACATGTAGAACATGCAAATAAATCAAAGGAGAGACAAAAGTGAAGAGCATGGAGATAAAGATCAAAGAGGCAGAGGACTGCAAACTCTAGGCAAGAGAAAGCAGAGAGGTGGCTTAATATAGATTTGAATTTGGGGTGTTCTTTATATGATCATCATGTAATTATACAACTTTAACATTTTAATGCATATTCATTATAGAAAGTTTTAAGAACTATAGAAAAGTATAAAGAGGAAAATGAAATATCCCCATAATCCCCAAACCCAGAAATACATTATATCCATATTTGGGATCATATCAAATTGCTATTTCTGAAGGTTAAAAAACAGTTATGTCATAAATTTCATATGCTTCAACCTAGCATATATAGTAAATGTATCATTAGTATCCTAATTTTTACTTTACATATTTTGAGCATTCTTCTATGAAATTATAAATTACTCAAACTATTTACAGCTATTTCAAGATTGTCTAACTCATTCCCTTCTATTGGACATTTAGTCTTTTTGCAGTTTGGGACTGCAATAAAAAGTGCTGCTTGAAACTCCTTGTCCTTAAATATTTGTCCTCAGTTTTCCTCAGTTCCTCAGGATAGACATCTAGAAGGAGAATTACTAGGTCATTGGTTATGCATAGTGTTACTATTCATGATTCACATTGCCAAATTGCTTTCTGGAAAGGTTGCACTAGCAGAACTATGGGCAGGGAGGACTAATACTGGACTCTTGCCAGCATCAAGGATTATCGCCTTTTCAAAATCTTTGCAGATTTAATGGATTTTAAAACATCTCATTGTTTAGTTTGCATTTCCTTGATTACTAATTAGGTTGACTGCTTTTTCTTATGTTTATTAGCCATTTCTTCTTTTTTGAAACATCTATTTATATTCTTTGCCTCTTTTTCAAATAGAGAGTAGTGTTAATCTTTTCTCTGTTAGATTTGTTGTAAATATGTTCCCCAGCTTGTCATTTATAGTCTAAATTTTGTTTTTACTCTGATGCATAGTGTGAAAGTTTCCATAGACAAAATCATCAATATTTTTCTTTCTGATTTCTTTTAATGTTTTTATGCCCAGAGAATTCTTTTCTCATTCAGGGATCAGTTAAATTTACTCACCCATATTTCCTCTTAAGGTTTTTTTATGTCATTTTAAAGATTTGGGCTTCTAATCTGTCTAAAATTTATTCTGGAGTATGGTATGAAGTTGTGAAAATTAACTTGACTATTTTCCCCAAATAGTCCACTTTTCCAGTGCCATTTGTGAATAATTTGTCTTTTACTCATTGCTTTAGATTCTTTCTTTATCATATATTAGGTTCTCAAATATGCTAGATCTGCATTGGGCCTATGAATCAGGCTCCATTCATTTGTATGTTAATTCTTATGTCTGTTCCACTTTTTAATAATTTAATTTTTTAAAAAGTACATTTTAATATCTAGTAGGGCAAGCCCAACCCATTATTCATCTTTTTTTCCAAAAAAAATGTTTAATTACTTTCATCCATTTATTCCTCCAAATGGAAGTCTAGTTGAAAATCCCTTTGGCACATAAAAGGTACTTAGAGATTCATTCAACAGATATCTGCTATAGTATTCAGCTTTTTAACCCCAAAACATGTTGATTTTATTTGAATTTAATTTCACTTGAATCTTCTTTAATGTCTTACATTCCTGAGATAAACTCTATTTGCATGCATGGCAAATCTCTAAATGACATTTAATGAAAAATTAATTTTCTTTTTCAGCAATTTATTTGGACTTCGTTCTTTTACTTGTAAGATGACTTTATATGCGATGAATGGTAGACATTTTTTATTTGTCATGGAATCACATCATAGACTGAACAGCTGTGGAACATGGTTACCATAAACTTTAAATAAGTTCACTTTTAAAATTCTGTTTGCAGATGATATCATGACCACAGCCTAATTATTAAACTTTTTAAGTGCATGAATATTATACAAGACCCTGTATATGAAAGATTAATACACAAAGGAGGGAATTTGCTCTTCTTGAATTATTTCAAAAATAAGAAAAATTGGATGGCAAAAACCGTTAAAGAAACATTAAAATTAACAATGCCAGCCATAATCCCATTTTCCAGAGATAACTACTGTGTGCATGTATATATGTAGTTTTTATGCATAGACACACACCAGTGTATTATAACTGGGATAAGTCTGTACATGCTGTTTTATAATCTATTTTTCCTACTTAACAATAGACTGTGAAATTTCCCGTGGCTTTAATACTCTTGTACAGTATCATATTTAATGGCTCTATATAGTGGATATTCCTTGGATTACTATACCAATCCTGTGTGGTTGAACACTGAGATTTTGTGTTTTTTTTTTCAATAGCATAAAGTCATAATAAGCATCTTTACACCCCACCTTAACATTCTTCTAGCCTGTAGCACGCGATCTGTGTATTGAGTACATGTGCACTTTCATCCTTGGACAAGACAAACTCATGGCTCCCTGGTCATGGGAAGGGCTCCCCTTCTAACAGGAGCTGGAAAAGAGCAAAGAGGACCAGGTTTCCCAGCCTCCTGGAGGTATTCTGCTCAGACTACTGGAAAAAATTCAAAGTGTTAGAGAATTGATCAAGAAAACAGTTCCAGAGAACATGGAACAGAGAATTTTAGCAGCTTTGATCATTTATTCTACTTAGCAGGTAGATTTGAAGGTCTGACTCACCTGGGCTTGTATTTGCCACTCCCCTGTAGCTCCACACCCAGCTCTGCAACCTCTAGCTTTTCTTCCTCTGTGAACTCCCCATTCATAACAGGCTGACTGCTCAAGGCCAACCAAGGAAAAGGCCCACCGTGCATGGAATTTCTTTTCTTTCTTTCTTTTTTTTTAATAATGTTATGTTAGTCATCATATAGTACATCATTAGTTTTTGATGTAGTGTTCCAAGAGTCATTGTTACATATAATACTCAGTGCTCCATGTGATATATGCCCTCCTTAATACCCATCACTGAGCTCGCCCATCCCTCCCCCCCCCCCCCCCCCACCCCCCCCCGCCAAAACTCTCAGGTTGATTCCCGGAGTCCTTAGTCTCTTGTGATTCATCTTACTCTCCAATTTCCCTCACTTCATTTTTCCCTTCCTTCTCCTAATGTCCTCCATGCTATTCCTTATGTTCCACAAATAAGTGAAATCATATGATAATTGACTTCCTCTGCTTGACTTATTTCACTTAGCACAATCTCTTCCAGTCTTATCCATGTTGATGCAAAAGTTGGGTATGCATCCTTTCTGATGGCTAAGTAATATTACATTGTGTATGGACCATTGTGTATGGACCACATCATCTTTTTTTTTTTTTTTGAGAGAGTGTGAGAGAATAGAAGCAGAGGAGCAGCAGAGGGAGAGGGAGAAGCAGACTCCCCACTGAGTGAGGAGCCTGATATGGGGCTCGATCCAGGACCTTGGGATCATGACCTGAGCTGAAGGCAGACGCTTAACTGACTGAGCCACCCAAGTGCCCCCAAGGCCACATTTTCTTTATCCATTCATCTGTTGAAGGGCATCTGGGCTCTTTCCACAGTTTGGCTATCATGGACTTTCTTTGGGCCTCTTATTTTTTTTTCCTGCAGGCAGCTGGGATTCCTTATGGGGCTCTGAATATTTCACCTGTAGGTAGATATTAAGGCTGCTTCATCTTAGACAGTGGCCCTGCCATTGGCATGCATTTGGGGTATAGGTACTTCTCAGAAATGCCACCTGGACCCATATAAGTTTTTCTGGAGCCCAGCCTCATAAAGGCAGTGGGGGAGAGGTACTGGAGGAGAAAGAATAGGTCTGGCCAGCTACAGGCTCCAACACATAGAAATCAGAGTGGGAGGGACGCCCATGGCCATAGCCTTCTGGACACAGGTGGAGGGGGTAAATACTCACGGAGCCCAATCAACAACTGGTCTTCTTTTGAGCACAGGAGACTTTCCTTTGCATCTGAGGAAACTGGGTAGGGGAGCGGGGTCGTTGTAGCACTTGCCAAACAGCTCAGATTGGGTAGGGGTGAGAAAAAATAATTCAGAGGAACCTCACAGATGAGTGTGAGCATCATGGCTTACAGGTAGTGGGAAGGTGAGGAGGCATTTTTCAGCTGCCATTTTTTGAATTTACTTTATTCAACTTGTACACTCACCATTTATCTATTGACATAGTCAACACTTACTAATACACATCTGTTATGGACTAAGCCACATGTTAAGGCTTCCAAGATGAACAGGGTAGAAGGAAGGAGTGTTATGTTTACTTAGCCATCAGTTATGTATATGTTTCCTTCATATAGATTTTGTTTTTTATTTATCACCACAGTCTGTGAAGTAGTTTTTTCTGTTTTTATTTTGTTTTGTTTTTTTATCTCTGATGAAGAGACAGAGACCCAGGGAGGTTAAGTAAGTTGTCCAAGGGCACACAGCTAATACATCTTGGAATTGAGAGTCAGACTTAGTTCTTTCTGAATACAGAGCCTGGGCTTTACTCAGGGCTGTAAGCTACCTCTCAGGATGTGCCTGCACTGGAAGAGCTTACCATCTCATGAAAAAAGCAGCTTGTTTTTCTGTTTTTTTGGTTTTTTTTTTCAGTAAACTTTTTTTTAATTGCTAAGTAGTATCCATTGGCATAACACTCCACAATTTATCCATTCAATTATTAATGAACATTGCATTATTTCCAGTTTTGTTATTTTTGTGAATAAAGCTGTTACGAACATCCTTTTTTTTTTTCCTTTTTTTAAAATTAACATATAATGTATTATTTGCCTCAGGGTACATGTCTGTGAATCGTCAGGCTTACACATTTCACAGCACTTACCATAGCAAATACCCTCCCCAATGTCCACAACCCAGCCACCCTATCCCTACCCCCCCGCCTCCCAGCCACCCTTAGTTCGTTTCATGAGTCTAGGAGTCTCTTATGGTTTGTCTCCCTCCCCCATCCCCTCCTGTTTCATTTCTCTCCCCCAACCCCCACAAATCCCCGCCTTGCCTCTCAAATTCTTCATATCAGAGAGATCATGTGATACTTTTCTTTCTCTATTTCGCTTAGCACAATACCCTTCAGTTCCATCCACGTCATTGCAAATGGCCAGATTTCATTTCTCTTGATGGCTGCATAGTATTCCATTATAT
>CM053603.1:126189786-126258594 GCA_028646535.1 Procyon lotor | reverse complement strand
ATATATGTATATATATATATGTATATATATATATATATATATATATATATACATATATATATATACATATATATATATATATGTATATATATATATATACACCACATCTTAAAAAGCAGTTTGTTGAGCAGATAGTGGCCAGGCGTGCTCTGATGGGGCTGCCTACCTCAGAACCCTTGAGAACCCCTTCTTATCCCATCAGCCTCCAAGAGATCTTGTTAAGTGAGTGTGTAGGCACCTTCTGCTGGCTCTAACTTTTACCAGAACCCCTCATGGATCTAGGAAGGGACTTGGGTCAAGTCATTCTCCCTCTACTAGCAGGGGTTAGAGGCTGGGGAATCTTCTAATAGGAAGGCTTCCAGGAAAGGTACTGCCTAGGCATCTGTAAAACTCCTTTCATATTTATCCTTACTTCTGGCTCTCAATAACCATGGTGAGAGTACCACCTCTGACTGAGCTTATCCCTAGAGCACAGGGTTCTGCACACAGACTCCATCTCCTACCGTCTGCCTCAGCTTCTTTTTATTCAAGCTAAGGAATCTAAATCATTCCTTTTCAGTTAATTTTTCTGCACAGGTTTCCATCTAATCCGTGAGTGTTAGAAAGTGGATCATGAGTAAGGCAGATGATGGATGATATGATGCAGTGGTTAGAACTTGAGAGAGATTGTAAGGTCTCTCTCTTTTTTTAAGATTTTATTTATTTATTTGACAGAGAGGAGAGAGATCACAAGTAGGCAGAGAGGCAGGCAGAGAGAGATGGGGGAAGCAGGCTCCCTGCTAAGCAAACAGCCTGATTTGGGGCTCTATCCCAGGATCCTGAGATCATGACCTGAGTGAAAGCAGAGGCTTTAAAATACTGAGCCACCCAGGCACCCCTGTAAGGTCTCTTTTTCACTTTGCTTTAGACAAATATTTCTCAGCCATTGAGGGAACCATTGACCCCTTTTGAAAACATGAAAACTGAAATTACACAGAGTCTTTTCTCGGAAAAATGGGTACTCATGAACATATATACAATAATTTGCATATAGTTCCATGAGGTTTATGGCCCTCCCCAACCACGTACATTTTTGAGGCAGGGTTAAGAAGGTTGCTTTGATTTACTCAGTGTTCTGGGATGTGTGGTTCAGTATGTCCTCTGGTAAGCAGAGTTGAGAGTTACCTAGGCAACTCTTTGCAGGCTGTGCCCCTCCCTCCCTGCAGCTTCTTGTTGTTTTCCATAATTTTGGAGAAGGATTCTAGCTTTGTGAGGTATTTGGATTACCCTTATTTCCTATTTAGCACTTGACATTGTTATGCTTCTTTCTAAAGAAATAGCAGGCATCACGAACCAGACTCTCTTGAAACGTCCTTTCCTAGCTTTTGCTGGCTCCTGGCTGTGCTAGGTTTACAGGGGATGCTTTGTTGCTTATCTCTGGCAAATATTAACTCATCTTTCTGTTACTCTGGAGAGAGTCTGGGTCATGGGAGAAAAAAAACACATGCCTTAGCTACTCTTCTCCCTGTTCCCCTAAACCCACCAGAGAGACCTTGGTTCTCACCACTATCCTGTCTGGTCTAGAACCTTGCTGAGGATCCCATAACCCTTTGCCTCTCCTCTAGATACTGCTTTTTCAGTTTTTAGACAATGTCTTAGAGCTTGAGTTTTATTATCCCTTTGAAATTTTTGGAATATTTGGTATTTTCTGAATATTTGTCTCTGGCATATACCTCTAACATTACATTTCTTATATGATATTAAGATTACATGTTGATTTGCCTGGTTCACACCCTAGACTAAAAGTCCCTTAGAGTCAGGAACCCTACATTTTTTATCATTGTACCACAGTGACTGGAACTCTGCCTGAAACATATATGTGCTCAATAAATATTTTCGAACTGAATTGGGTAGTCTTTAGATACCCAAGGTGATAACCTAAGGAAAGATTTAAAAATTGCTTAAGACTCTAGGAATTTTTCTATGGCCAATCCATCTACCCCAGATATGCCTAACCAGAAAAACATAGTATTGGGATCCATAAGGCATTTATGCTGCCTCATTTCCATGGGAGGGGAGTGTGTTTATGTGTGTGTGTGTGTGTGTGTGTGTGTGTGTGTGTGTGTGTGTGTATGATGTAGTCAGACCTTTCTCGGCTACTGCAATTATTTAAAAACAGTACCAAAACAAGTCTTTTTATTCTCTCCAGTAATCTCTCCATGTCTGTGTGCCTTCAACACGTCTTCATATTTGTTTATTTCCCTGCTATATCTTAACGTCTCTTTTCATTTCTGCCTCTTTCCCATTCGGTTCATATATCCTAGGACAGGCTGGACAGCAGTCACTCTGATTAGCAACTATACAAGTAGCTCAGGACCAAGGACAGCAGCATACATGTCCTTAAAGTGGGAGGAGGTATTTTAGTTTGCTGAAGTTTATTCAATAATAGGACCTCCGGGTGTAATTTTCGCACCTGTCAGGCTGCACTTGCAATCCTAGTTATTACTTTGGCCCTAGGTGTTCCATGTCTGTGGTGGACCTGTGTCCAGTCTGTGCCCACTCTGTCCCTGTGGCATTGCTTCCACTGATGGGGGGTAAGACTAGGGCAAGATTGGCACAGCTGTGGAGTCAGAAAGTGTGGAGGCAGAAGTGGAGAGAAGCTCTGGGCTGGGGTGAGAGGGACTGCTTTAGGAGCTGCCTGTGAGGGTCTCCTGCTCTGAGTTCTGCAGTCAGCTTTTGCTGCTTTACTGCTATCTGCATTTCCAGCTATGGGGAGCAGGGCAGAGTCGGGGATTAGTGGGGAGGTACAGCGCCATTTCCATACTTGCTGTTCCACAGTGACAGAGGCCAAAGCTGGATTTTCAAATCAACAATTTCATCTTTAACCTGAAGTCATGTCCTGATTAAATTAAAATTAATTAAAATTCAAATGCACACACTGGGGAAGAGAGAGGGGGACTGAGAGTGAGGGTCCCAAGGACTAAGCCTTCTATATGTCTGAACCACAGTACACACCTTCTGCCTCCACCTCTGAGTACCTCTGTAACTCTCTCTAGATATAGTATATCAGCAAATATACTGCTAATGTTCAGTAGTTGATTCATATTCATCACTGACTAATTCATCACTGCCTGATGTTCTCTGTTACTTTGAGGACCCATGTAAGAGTAAGACTCAGTGTAGCAAAAGGACAATAAATCTACCACCATCACCACCATCCATGAGGTTTGAGCACTTTAAATAACCTCGTCAGTTAGCAAAGAATCAGTTTTTAAAAAGTGATGGCCAACTATAATCACTTCGAAGTGGCCATTTTCTTATGTCTAGAGAACACTGAATGTTGTCAAGTTTTCCGGGGAAGGAGGGAGTGAGGGAGGCTGAGTGAGTGAGCCGTATGTGTTGCAGCTGAGGTCTCAACTCAGCTAATATTAAATCTTGTGAAGAATAAACAGAGATGGTTTGCTCATTAGCTGGGCTTAGAGAGGTGTTACCCACATGTTTACAGTGCTAATTATTAGTGATCTTTAATGCAGCTCATTTACCAACGGTGTTACAAATTTCTGCCCTTCAAAAGAGGCCCATTAGCTAGGCCTTTATATCTAATATTGACTTTAGAAAGTTAATATTGAAATTGGCCACAATTAGAGTTCATGTGGAAGCCTGAGAGAGAGAAAGATGAAGATGGGGGTAGAAGTAGGCAGGGTAAAGGGCGGGGGGGCGGGGGAGGGGTGGGGGGAAGGTACAGCAGCCTGTGGGTGTGGAGGTCACTGAGGCACTGCGGGGGAGTAAGAATCTGTCCTGGGTTGTTCCTAAGCTGTGCTTAGAGATAAGCAGCCAGCTCTGCCCTCTGGAGCATAGGGTCTCCAGAGGGATCCAGATGGAGCAGCGGAGATGGCAGGAACCAGCCCAGCGTGGGCAGGGGAGGAGGCACCGGCGAAGACAGCCTGGACAAGATCCAGGGCTCACTAGAGTGCAGGGCAGGAAACGGATGGTGGGAGGGATGGACAAGCTTGTGTCAGACTTCAAAGAAAGTAGATGTTGCTTCTCCCTGGTGGAATGACGGGCCAGTCTGGCCCTGTCCTCTCAAGTCCCTGACTGCTGCGTCACGTTGCGTGAGACCTAGTCTGTTGGCTTGGAAAAGCGTAGTGTTTAGCATTTGCCAAAAGAGGGGCTCATGTTTTTGTTTTCCCCACTCTCCCCTTTTGTGTGGAAGTTGGATTAGCTGAGATCTGTGAAAGTCCTTCGCCCTGTGAAAGCTGGGGAAGAGCTGAGCTCTGCTAGGAGACAGAGAGGATGCCACTGAGGCTGCTGGGGCTGGTTTGACTCTTGCAGGTGTCCATGGGGAGGGACGGTGGCTTCCGCCAGCAGCCGGCGTCACTGTGGGTGGATGGGTCCGCAGGTGGGGGAGGGGCGGGTGGATCTCTGCACCATGCTGTGTCTTCTGTTGCTGACACAAAGCTGCGAGGTCTCCTTCCCTGCCAGATGGATTCCTTCCTGTTAGCGCGCACTTCCTGCCTCAGTGGCGGTTGTTTTAACTAGAGCTCCAAGAAACATATTTATAGTCGCTGGAGGAGGTTTCCAGCAGCCAGTTTCCTCAATAGCTCATTAGCATCTGTAAAGAGGAGACAAGACATTCACCTCCATCTGTGTGTGTGTGTGTCTCCTTCTCAACAGCTCTTTCTCTCTTGCTCTTACCCATTTCCTCTCATTCCTGCCACATCTCTCTCCTTGTCTTGTGTTAGTACAGGAAAGAGGTGATGGAGAGAAGGGACGGTGAGGGGAATGGAGATCATCGCCTCTACCCACCGATGACTTCTTCCCAACTCCAGCTGTACCCACAGTGTCTTCCCCCAGGGCGTTGACCATCTATCTAGTCCCTACACAGAAGGGACCACATCCTTACGTCTCCTTTCTCTATGATTCAGTTCCATGTTGCATCTTCCTGGGGTCTTACTCAAACTCCCAGCCTCCTACTGGCCTGACGGCTCCCAGCAGGTACCTCACGAACAAGCATGATTCCTGCTTCTCTTGGAACTTCAGGGGAAGCTAAAAGAGGTAAAGGCCCTCATATTCTAGCACCCGCCTCAGCAAGGGTCACATATCCCATCCTCCCCCAGCTCCTTACACAGTAGAATGTGGCAGTTTGCACATTCTACTCCACAATTGTGGAGTTTGCAGTCAGAGCCTGCTGGTTCCAGCTCTGTTCTAGAACCATACCCGGCCACGTCTTTGCTGATGCCTTCCCAGGAGCCCGCCCTGTCGAGATAGCCAGGTTCAGAGGGCGATCAGAGAGCCCAGCCACCACATCCATGCCCTCCTTCCCATCACTCCCTAACCCTGCTTTACTGTTTAGCCTGTGCGCTCTGTCCATCTCTGGCATATGCCCTGCTCTCCCCATCTTCTCTGCCTTGGCATGTGCTGCTCGCCACCAGGACACTGTTCTGTGGCCCTCCCCTTACTCGAGCCCTGGTTCAAAGACCACCTCCTTGGGGGAGCCGCTCCAATAAACTGCTTTCCTACTCACCACTTTTACTCTCTGTCTTCTTAGGATCTGTGCATGCTCAGTTTCAGTCCAGTATTTCTGGAGTCTCTTTTGCATGATAGGCATTGTGCTAAGTGCAAAGAGTAAGACATGGTCCCTACCCTCAGGGTGTCAGAAGCCCTTAATGGTGAATAGAATGAAAACATATAAATGACTTTCAGGAGAGAGAGTACAAGGCGCAGTCAGGGATGGCTTAACTGGATGGGAAGGTCAGGGAAATTGCACAGAAGAAATGATGGATTTGAGAGGAATCAAAGAGGTAGAATCAGCAGAACCAAGCAACTGAGCTTGGTTATATCGGGGGTGCAGGAGTGGGAGGAGTCTAGGAGGCCACCCACATTTCTGTTTGGTGAGTTAGTGGGTAGTGATACCAGTAATCAGGACGTAGGGGATACAGGACAGCCGGGCTGGGGGAGGGCGGGAGGGTCTTCATCAGAACCTCAGAATTGGGAGTTGTTTTTCATACAGGGTCTGGTAGCTTCCTGGTGTCGGGAGATGGGCACTAAGGTATTTTCCTGGGCTGAAAACTCTCAGAGGGCAGAAACTGGGTCTCCCCTCCCAGGGAGATGATTGCCTGAGATGAGCACTGTGTTCCCATCAGGTGTGGAGCTCTCCAGGGTGGGAACACCTGTCCTGTCCTTCCCCTCTTTCTCATCCAGTATTGCCCCGAGTTCAAGGCTTTGTGCCCGTGAGTGGGACTGTAGGTGCGATGAAGAGGCATAAACGGACGGGCTCCTTGTCTTCCAGGGCCATCTCAGGGATGGCCTCTCGGTCTGCGAATATACGTATGATGCTGAGAGCAGTTAGAGAAGGCAGGGCTCCGAGGGTTGGGACAGTGAAGAAGATTTGTTGTGAAATTAAAAGATCTGATATGTGAGAGAATGGTTTAAGGTACCAAAATTCTGAGCAATTCAGACAGGTGTTATCCATAACCACTCTGACTGGACCAGACAGGGGCCAGTCTTCATGCCCTGGAGGGGAAACTCCTCCATCTCTCCCATAGCCTTTTTACTCCAGAGCTGAATCTGGGTGATGGGTTCCAGGGCAGTGACTGAGTCTTTGGAATCATTGGGCGGTGGGGAGGGGTCTTCCCGTGGTGGAGGTGGGAGGGGTGATGAGCGGTACTAGATCAGATTTGAGAGGTTCTATTTAGACTGCGCTAGAGGGTGCTTTTATCCATCTCTGCCTCTGAGGCAGCTCCGGAGTAGGAAGACAGATGTTGGTGTGTAGACTTTTCCACAAATGCACCATGCGAATGAATCACTGGGGTTTCTTGTTAAAATGCAGGTCTGGGGTGGGGCCTCGATTTTGCATCTCAAGCAAGGTTCTAGCTGGGGAGGCTTGTTACTTTGAATAGCAAGACTTTAGGACTCACCTTTCCTTGAGTTCCCTTGCGTTCTGTGCAGGTGATGTCCTGTCTCTGATAACAGCTCACCGTCCTATCTGCATACCTGTCCTCCTCTGCCTGCAAGACCCCTGGAGGGTGGCATCCCTTGCTTATTTGTCTAAGTACCGCCATGCCTAACGTAAGGCCTAGCACGTAATAGGTGCTCAATGAAGAACTGATGGCAGAATGACTGTGGGGGGAGGAAACAGTCCCAATTACACCCGAACTAAGGCTCAGCCTCATGAGCTCTTGGAACTCTCAGCCGTAAACCAGATGTCTCCTGTGCAGCAGGTCAGTCAGTGCTCCAGGGCCACTTTGATCAAGGCTTCCATGCTGGACCCACAGGGTTGGAGGGAAAAAGGAGGTAGAGACCTTCCTGAGCGCTGGCGACACAGGGTCAAGCCCACTGGAGGCGATGAGATAATATTAAAATACTTACACAGTCACTTCTCAGTAAGTGTACATTAAGTGGGTGTGGCTGAGAACCAAAAAGAAATAAAGAGCAATCCATGGGCACCCTGGCGGCTTGTACCTCCAAAGGCTCAGAACTTAGCCGCTTGTGTCTTCACTTGTTGAAATCAGTGCCTCTTTCTAGGGGAGGCTAGCATGGAGCACAAGGTGCACAGCTGCCCTGGGATCCTCCCTGCCATCCCGGAACCATGAAACAGCAGACAGAGGGCCTCTGAAGCCAGCGCCAGGCCCGCTGTTGCCGCGTGGGGCCCTGCAGAGGCGGGGAGCCTGGGTGAGGGAGAAGGACACTTTCCTGTGTGGGGAAGGCTGACTAGGAAAAGGTGAAGGGGAACAGGCGGCTGCAATGTACGCACAGCACAATGGAGTGAGGACTTGGCCAAAGTGGGGCTCAGAGAAGTCTCACGCTGGAGATCCTGGGGAGGTGGCGGTGGTAATTTTTACTTCCCTAATAGATGCGGAGCATTTCAACTTTGCTAATTAACCGAACAGCAGGCTTGTAATTCTGACAGCAGCAGGACACAAATGGGGTGGGATTAGTGCTGAATGCCAGCGAAGCATGCCTTTGTCCTTAAGAGAAAGTAGGAAACTCACTGTTGGGTCAGGTCCCTGAGGGTGCCCTCTGGTTCTCTCTCTCTTTTTCTACAGTAACTCCAAAGGGCACAGGGACTTTTATTTCTTCTTGGGCTTTCTCTAGAGCTAGCAAGGGGCCAATTGTTTCAATAGGCTTTTCTTTTAAAGGAGGAAGCTGATCTATGGTGGGTCTAGAGTTTGTAGGGTAATAGTGCTATTATCAAATATACTTTGTTCAGAGATAGCAAGTGCAGGTCAGGTCTGCCTGCCTCCTCTGAGGTATGTGTGCTTCACAGAAGTTCTTCTAGCACTAGCCTTCTGTTTTGGTAACTGGTTGCCTGCAAAAGTGGGGTGATATGTCTTGGGCATCCCAATCCCAAAGCTGATTCCTGGAAAAGAATGCACTGGGAGGCCAAGGAAGAGTTGTTTATCTTCCCAAAGCCCACTGAACCTTGTTAGGGAGTTTGTTTCCAGTACTTTCTTTCAAAGCATATTGATCTGATAGTCTGAGGATCTTGAAGGCCAACAAATATGAAGAAAAGGTTTAAAATGTCTCGGACTATCAGAGCTGAGTGGGACCCTGGAGATCGTCTATGTGGATCACCAGCTCTTGGTGTGACAGATGAGGCCACTGACCCTGTGCATGTCACTGGAGAAAGGGTTACCATTTCATTCATTTCTTTATCTTTCATCAAATATTTATTGGGCATTTTCTATGAGGCTGCCCGGACATAAACCTGATAGTGAAAACATGTTGCTATTTCGTGGCCCTGTTTGAGTTAATGTTCAGTGGACTTCTCCTTTATTATATATAGATCCTGATAGCTGGCTTAACAAGGGCCTGGGGGAATTGATATATAGGACCTTCAGCCAGTGCAAATAGGTTTTCTAGCAAGGTCACCAACTTCAGAGCTGCTAGGCTAATTAGTTTAGCTCTACTTGGCTTTACATAATGCATATATTGTTGAAAAGTTGTTTGTAATTCCATTCTTGGCAAATGAAAAACTAATTCAAACCATTAAGGCAACTTTTATTTAAAGAGACCCTGGAGCAAATCCTTTTATAATGTGAAAAATCTTGTTGTTGTTGGAAATGATCCCCTACTTAAGGATTTTGTAAATCTAGGCACTTTAGGTTTTCTTATGGTAGGCTCACAACCTGGGAGGTAGTTCAGCTGTGGTCTAAACCGGATGGGGGAAGACTCTGGCCTGGGAAGAAGAAGCCTTAGGAATCTTAGACAAGCCCAACCCAAGATACGGAAATTTACTGGGGCCAATAGCCAATGTTTGCAAGCTGCGGGGACAAGCCACTGCCTTTCTCTCAGGCCCTGGAGTCTGGGAGGGAAAAAGGAAGAGGCGGGACTTGATGAGTGGGGTGTGAGGGAGGAATTCAGAACTCCTTCTTGCTCTTCCTCCACAGGTAGGAGCCGTGAAGAGTTAGGATAGGAAATCTTTTGCTTGCATTATAATAAATTTCAAGGTCTTCCTTAATGTCTGGGGACTTCGTGGAATTAGATCTGTCTTGTATACTTTAAGGGAGGTGGGGGAGAGGAAGAGCAGTGGAAAAAATAGGACAGGTGTTTTTGGAGAAAAGAGGGTTATGTCATTCAAATCTCATTCATTTGAGCCTTGCTCTTTTTGAACTCGTAAAAAAATCGAAGCAGACAGAACCGAAGTTTAACTTTTCTTATTGAAATTTTTTCCTTAAAGGTGTACATAATGATATAGAGAAGAATGTTTTAAAACTGATATATATACAATGATGTATTTCACACATGAAAACAGGCTATTTAAATGCAGAGCCATCATTTTACACTAACAACTCATGCATCAGCTAAAGATGATCCTTGTCTAGTTGGTGAAGCTGGATAGGACTCTTCCCTGCCCAGGAAGCCAAAACATTTGAAACAAAAACAAAAAACCTGTGTATCTATTTGTAAATTCTATATAATTTATATGGATCTTAAGTGTTTCTAGTAGTGAGATTTAATAGTTTTTCTGTGTTGGGTCAGAATACATAAGGTCAGAGTGTAAAGATCTGTACAAACAGTGCTTATAGTTAGAGATTTTTGTTGTTGTTGTTGTTGTTGTTATGTCTTCTTCTATTGCCAGCATTATTCTCAAAGTTAGCCTTGTAGTGGGTTATTCTAACATCAGGTACTGTGAGCCACCAAAGGGAAGCAACTGAAGAATGAAAAGGCTCACTGTCCTCATGCAATGAAAAAATGAAGAAGAAATAAGTGAAATGGTCAGAGACACTTTTGGAATTTGTTTGGGGTTAAGACATAACCTGCGACCACAGCAGACTGGCGTTCTGGAGACATATCTCTCCTCTTTGATAGAGTGTGCAACTGGCTCATTTCCCTTCTCTAGGCCAGTGATCTTAATCCTGGGCTGTTGCCAGAATTCCCAGGTGAGTCTCGAAGCAGTCACAGTTTAGAGGTTGAGACAGCCCTGATTGGGGACCATCTTCCCAGTACGTTTCTCTGCAGATTGTCTTATTGGGACCACAGGGAGTAAGCCACACGGAGAAAGGCGCTAGAGAGGTTGCCTTTGGTCCTGGTTCTGTTTCACTGAGCTGACACAGAACCTCCTCTCTTCCGGTGTCCCTGTGTGTGATGTCCCTAGTGGTGATCCACAGCGGGGATTCCAGTTATGGCTCACAGGGTGTGGGCTGGCTCTCCCTGAGAGTCTTTGTGGGGTGCTTGGGCTAAATGTAAGGCCGCAGTGGGCTGGCCTGCCGTTGTGTGTGTGTGTGTGTGTGTGTGTGTGTGTGTGTGTGTGCATGGGCTTCTCCTCCCACGTAGCTTATACTCACACCCAGCTGGGTTGTGCTTTGAGGCTATTGTTTTTCCAGGCACATCATTATTTTCCATTCTGTGTGAGCCCCAGGCCTCTGCCTCCAACCCCCTAATAGGAAGTCAGCTGGACCCCAGAAGGGATTTTGCAGCTGAGAAGTGAGATTTAGGCAGAGAATGAGTTGCTGAAGGAGGGAGTGCATTTCCTTCCCAGGAGATTAGTGTCTCCCCACCTCCTGTCTGTTGTGGACTGGTGAGGGTGACATTGAGGGGGCAGAGGAAGAAGGGTTATTGCATTCAATTTTGCTTCCCACTTGGGGATGTGGTGGTTTACTTTTACAATTTGTACAATGAAAACTAAGAGTCACTGTGCCAGGTAGAAGAAAGGCAAAAACAATTATTTAGGGCATTGTGGTCCATCCTGATATTAATTAACCTGTTCCATTGGTGTTTACTGAGTGCTTACTGGGTACCAGACACCATGCTAGGCAAAGAGGTACAAAGTGGCTTTTAAAAAGCCCCGTCATCACGTTGCCCACAGCATCAGGGCTATGGCTGTTGCCTGCAAGGCACGGAGCTTGTGTGGTGGGGGCGACCTGGACTGTCCCCTCCCTGGAAGGGACCTCCCCCGCTGTGGCCTGGCATCATGTGGAAGTGTCCTTCGTGTTGTGGACCTTCTCCCGTTCTGTTGGTTCCACTGGGCTGGGCTGTAGCACCTGAGCAAGGCACAACTTTGTGGCGCGTGATGGGGTTGGGCCTCTGAGGGAGGTACCCCGGGATTCAGCCATCTGACTTCTTTTATCCCAATTCCTTCTGTTTTGTCGTCCCACAGGGTCTTTTCGGAATGATGGTTTGAAAGCTTCTGATGTCCTTCCCATCCTAAAGGAAAAAGTGGCCTTCGTGTCTGGTGAGTGTCTGTGGAACTTTGCTCTGTAAGGGACCTGGAAGAGTGTGTGCGCACATGCATACAGGCAGTCACTTTGTGGTGTGAGAGAGAGGAGTGGGGGTGGGGCGGCACTCGGTGTGACTGGCTGCATCCTTGCTCCGGAGGCAGACAGAAAGAGAAGAGGGAACCCTGACCCCAGCTGAGTGCTCTGGAGGACACTCACAGCCATGGGGGGGTGCCTCCCACCCCCAGCCCCCACACATACACCTGACCTCCCCAACCCCTCCCTAGCCAGTCAGATCCCTCATGGGCCACTGAGGTCCCTATGGGAGAGGCTCCAGTTGGAGGAGTCTGTTTACCTCACACATTCCCAGAGGTTTTATTTGGGTTCATCTCTTAGGTAGGAGACGATAATTTTTTCTGGCTCCTTTTCATCTCTCCTTCCTTGCAAAGGGAACTCAATTGTGAGTATTTGTATCTATTTGTTTCTTTTTCTTTTCTTTTCTTTTTTTTTTTTAGATTTTATTTATTTATTTGACAGAGAGAGAGAGATCACAAGTAGGCAGAGAGGCAGGCGGGGGGCGGGGAGGGGAAGCAGGCTCCCTGCTGAGCAGAGAGCCCTATGCGGGGCTCGATCCCAGGACTCTGAGATCATGACCCGAGCCGAAGGCAGAGGCTTAACCCACTGAGCCACCCAGGCACCCCTATTTGTTTATTTTTCTGAATAATGACTTCCAAATATTTATTTGGACTTTTCCAAATTTGGACTTTTCTCTCCAACCCATCTTGTGTACCTGGATCTTTAATGTCTGATTCAGGGGTCAGCAAACGTATAGCCTGTGAGCCAGCCACATGTTTTTGTAAGTAAAATTTGATTGGAACACAGCCATGTGCATTGGTATAGGTAGTATTTGTGTCCTATTGCTGCCGTAACAAGTTACCACAAATCTGGTAGCATACAGCAACAGAAATGGATTCTCTCATGGTTTTGGAGGCCAGAAATCTAAAAGCAGTTTACTGGTCTGAAACCAAGGTGTCAGCAGGACTGTGTTACTTCCAGAGGCGCTTAGGAGAGAACTTGCCTCTTGCCTCTTCCAGCTTCTGGTGGCTGCTGACCTTCCTTGGTTTGTGGCCCTGTCATTCCCATCTCTGCCCCTGCGGTGCCTTTGCGTTTCCCTCTTCTGTCTGTGTCAGATCTCCCTCTGCCTCCCTCTAATGAGGATACCTGTAACTGCATTTAGGGCCTGCTCATATGACCCAGGATAATCTTCCCATCTCGGGATCCTTGAATAGTCACAGCTGTAGATTCTTTTTTCCAAATAAGCTAATATTTATGGGTTCCAGAGATTAGTACCTGATATTTTGGGGGGCTGCTATTCAGCCTGCTACAGGCGATATCGATGGCTGCTTGCTAACTACAACAGCCGAGTTGAGCGGTTTCCTCAGAGCCTAGATGGCCATACGTTTAAAGATTTTTTACTCTCCGGACATTTAAGAAGGGTTTGGTGGCCTGTGATGTAACTGAAGGCAAAGCTGCAGGGGCACCGGCCGTCACTGTGGGTGCCAGCTCCTGGGCTCCATCGTGGGCCTCCATTATAGAATCTCCCGCAGGGGCTGGGGTGATGGCAGTGCCCCACCAAGATCACATTTAAAGAAACACACCCAAGTGCTTGTGCCTTGTGGACTGAGCATTTGTTTCTAGATGATCTGATGGTCTCCAGGAGTGGTGGTAGGATCACAGGGAAGGAGCGAGTACCGTCCCGCAGTATATGGCTTCCTTCCGGTGCTGCTGCTGGCCTGGCCGATGGGCAACAGACACAATGGAGAGAAGGGAGAGAGAGGAGGTGGTTTGAGGAGGAGAAACCAAGCAGCAGGTGTCTCCTGCCTCTTGAGAGGGAAGGTGAGAGAGTGATGATTCAGAGTGTGGCGGTGGGAGGTGGGGGGAGAGTGTACGAAGGGCGTGTGCAAGGTACTGAACGCAATCCTTGTTATTGGTAGTAGCTTTAGTAGTGATACTAGTGTTTTGTTGTCGTTGCTGTGAGATGACATTGGATGAGAAGCTGCTTTTCCACATTAGTGTTAGGTGCTTACATATCTTATCATGTAGTGACCCCTGTCCCTGAAGATGCTGAAGCTCAGGCTGAACAGCCCCTTGGCAGGACCACATGGCCGCAGTTTTGGTATGGATAGAGGTGTGGGGGTCACGGCCTCCAAAGCCTTCGTATGCTTGAATCAGAGTGCTTGCTGAACATGTGGGAGGACCCTGTGCGGAAGTCCTGAGCGCCACCGGGCAGCACCAGGCCCCCGACTTCTGCTGCAGCCCGTAGGCTGGCTCTAGGATGGGGCCCACAGCCCTCTGTTGTGTACTCTCTACTCCAAAGTAGAGCCCAATCCAATCTTTTCTTCTTCTTTATGGCCCTGAGCTTCATTTAACTTGATGTCCTTCCTGTCCCCTGGGTATCCCGCTAATCCTCCCATGTCTCCTGTGCCCAAACTTCCTCTCCTGACCATGATTTACTCACATTTTTTTTTTCCAGCTTGAGCCTCTCTTCTTCCCAAGTCAGTTTCCACTTTGCCTCCTCTAGGAAGCCTTTCTGGCTTTAATGCTGAGCCTCCGAACACCATCCTACTCAGTTCAGGACCTATGAGTAACACTCTGACGTGGGAACCCTTGTTTGATTGTTCCTCTGGAGCCCTGAGGCTGGGCCCAGCCAGCCCTAGAAAAGACCTTCCCAACTAGAGAGAGTTGTGCTAAGGGAGCACACAGAATCAATGTGCTGGGAAGACGGTCCAGCATGAGGCGGGTAGAAGTTTCCCAGAGCAAGAGCAAGGGGGCTGGGGCGTGCATTTCACTCCCTTGTACTGATGTGGGCTGAGCAGCCTGGGGTACATCTTATTCATCTGTGCATGGTGCCAGGAGCTTTTGGGCTTAGGGAACAAACATGCCTGGGAAGGATGCTGAGGATGCTAGGGAAATGGCTGGCTGCATCTAAAAAAAACAAAAAACCGGAAACAAGAAACAAACCAATAAAGCCTCTTATATCCTGAACCTATAAAAGAAAAAGCATAAGAATAAAACAAAACATAGAAACCCAGAATTAGGGGCACCTGGGTGGCTCAGTGGGTTAAAGCCTCTGCCTTCGGCTCAGATCATGATCTCAGGGTTCTGGGATCGAGCCCCCCATCAGGCTCTCGGCCCAGCAGGGAGCCTGCTTCCCCCCCACCTCCCGCCTGCCTCTCTGCCTATTTGTGATCTCTCTCTATCAAATAAATAAATAAAATCTTAAAGAAAAAGAGAAAGAAACCCAGAATTCAAGAATGCAGTGTTGCAGTTGTATTTCTTTCTGTGAAGGAAGGTAGTGAGGAGAGAAACAAACTGTTGGTTGTGCCTAGCCCCCCAACCAGTCCCCCCAGTGTGGCCAGAGCAAAGGAAAGTGTGCTGCCATGGAAACATGCATTTGGAAGAATCCAGAGTGCAGTCCAGCTTCTGTGTGTGGGTGCGTGCCCATGTGTGTGTGGCGGGCTCTGTGGCTGTGCCTCAGGGAGCCTCTGTCGTTCCAGCCTGGCCATCCTGCTCTGCATTCACAGCCAGTGTGCCCTCCCTTGCCCTCTCTGGCTCCCTTTGAGCGCCTGCGCCTCCCACTCACAGCACCCGTTTGTGCCTTTTACGCCATCTGCTTGTCCAGGGCTCATTTCACCTCTCTTATCTTTATGTGTAGTCAAGCCCTCCTTTCCGCCACCGCCTGATGTCCCTCTCTGCCTCCTTATCTCCCACCAACAGCATTCTCTAGGCAGCTGCTGTGGTACAATCTCAGACCCCGGGCCCATGTCTCTCCAAGTGTGTTCCATAGAACAGCAGACCCGCCATATGAGTCTCAAAAAAGAAAAAGGAATTCTACAACCCGAAGTTTGGGAAAAGCCTATTATAGCTGCCTCGGGAGATTTGCCATGTTGGAGATTTGCCATGTTCATTAAAGGACATGTCCATTAAACACATGAAACCATCTCCCAAACTATAGAGTAACCTCATTCCCTTGAAAAAAAAAAAAGATGTATATCCATTAGCACCTCTTAGACCAGACTTTTGGTATGATTCCATCAGTGTATTTTTCTTGTTCCCACTCCTCCAAACTCCCCACCTTTCCCAATTGCCCTACCTGGACCCTCCTGAAGATTCTGAGCACCATTCCTCCTCTGGCTCAATTAGGGAAGCCTTAGTTGCCCCTGCTTTTGGCTTTGTCTCTTCCCCAACTCTGTCCTGCCCTGCCTCTATGCCTTCTAGAACATTAGGCCATCCCTTCCTTCTTCTTCCTTTTGATCTCTGTTCTGTAGCTCCTGGCCCCAAAGCCTCTCACACACAGGCCCACAGCAGGAATGTCGTGAGTGAAGGCATGACTCTTGAGGACCCTGCCATCATCTGTATCACCTTTTCAAAACGTGGCTCCTTTTGTCTTGTACCCTCTCAGTTCCACCTTCATAATACACACTGACTTCAACGGGGGGTTCCTACTCTTCATCTCTGCTTACCACCCTCTGTAATTTCAGCACCCATGTCAATTATCCATCACATCCTAAACCTTCATAGCTGCCCAGCCTTCTTGGTACCAAAGTTTTCTACCTCCTTTCTTGGCCATGCCTGTGCAAGACCTTAACTTTGATATGTGTGTCTGTGGCCTTAGTCTGTTACCTTTGACCCTTTCTGGTGTTCCCCTATAAATTGGGAAAGGATGGATATCAGATGAGCAAAACCTCTGCTGTCCCCTCTTCCCTGAGAACTCATGATCCAGCAGGACATCGCCTACCTTCAGTGGGCCCTCCCCACTTATGCATGCACTGGCTTTATTCTGCCTCCACTCAAGTTAGAACCTAACACGGACACCATGGCTAGACCTCACAACAGAGCTCGCGCCATGTCCCAGTTCCCTGGCTCATCTCTTTTTGCCCACCCCATATATAGGCCTGCTGTTAATTCTCTAGGGAGGCCGGCCAGTGACAGTCTGCTCCCCTTTCTCCCAGTACCTCAAGCCTATCCTGACTTAGTAGGTGGGCTAGTCTGCTATTTCACCGTAAAGAACAGTGTCCCCCAGGCAGGCTGAGTTCCTCCCTCTCTTTACTTGATATGTTTCCTCCTCCCTCTTTGAGTTCTGTCAGCATGCTTCAGAGAAGGGGACAGGACCCCTCCTCTTGTACCTTCTCTGAGGCCTCTTTCTACCCATTGTTCCACTCTTTCCAGTGCAATGACTATCTTTCTTTATGCTCTTTCCTGCTCCACTTCCCACATTCTTACATTCTTACAAGGTCATCTCCTTTCTGAAAAACCCCTGACTGATCCTGCTGCCCTCTCTCAAATCTTTATCCATGCTTCCTGAAGGTGGGGGTCGGGGGGCTGTACTACCCCAGGATTTCCCCCCCTTCTTCCCCTTCCTCTGCCATCTGGAACCTTCCCCAGGCATATTCATGAAACTCTCCTTTCCAAGGGCAGACCTGGCTCTAGCTCAGGAAGTACAGTGCCAGCAGTCCTCCAAACTCCTTAGTGAGCCTTTGCCAATCAAACCAGCCTTGGCTCCCCATGTTCTCATGGCTCTACTGTGTCCATGGAAGGTCAGCAAGAAAGGCAGCAACTTATAGTTAAAACCATCCAAGAGTGAAAATCCTTAGGGTGGCTCAAGGCTAGAGGGGGAAGGTTGAGGATATGGGAGATGCTCCCAGCTTTTGGGAAACCTTCCATTTAATCCTTCTGCTTGAGAAGGCAGTTGGGAGATGGGGATCATTTCCAAGGCAGATGAGTTGGGGGTGGCTATTCATACGAAGAGCCAGGCCTGTGGTATGGAGCTGGGGGCTCAGGTCCGACTCTGTGGTATATCTATACGAATCTGCTCCGATGTGGGGCTGTGGGTGATGTTGGTGCCGCTGAAGCGTTTTTTTTTTTTTCATCAGGGCAGATCTCTCAGTGGCCCTGATTTTGTTTGAGCCTTTTCTCTTGGCAGTCTTCTTATTTCCTCCTCAGGAGTATCCTGGAATGGTTTGGATTTTGCTTGTCGAGCCTGCCCTCTGTCTGTATGGCTTCTGGACCCCACGACAGAGGGAAACATTATTCATGTTTCAGACTCAGACCCAAGTGGGGACCCTGGGAGGCTCTGTGTTCCCTTGTAAGAGCTCCTTCCTCAGAGGGCTGAGCCTTAAGCTTCTTTTCCAGTACTGGTGGTGGTCATGCCAATGCCTCCTCCCTCTCGTATTATATACCACCCACCCCCGATGTCGGGCAGGTGCTTGGGATGTGTGCAGGATTCTGTGATCATGACGCAGAGGTTTTCTTTGTGTAATAACCAGGGCCTATAAGGACAGACCTTGACCCTCCTAAAAGGCTTGGTCCTGCCTCCTAGTAGTGCCCATTAAAGAATAAATTTTTAAATGATAGGGTAATACTGAAGAGAAAGTTTAGGAAAAAAGAGGGGGAAAAAAGCAACCATGCAAATTCCCAACCTTCTAATAGCAACAATGATCATTATTTCACTATACTCCTTCCTGCTTTTTTTAAATGTGATATTTAGAAAACATTTATAATCGTAGTGTGTGTCTCAATCATTTGCGGTGATTAAGACCTTGAGCATCCTTGTTTCTGATAAAGATTCCTGTGCTCCTCCAGCAGGAGTGACAGGTGGCACCTCAGGCAGGCAGACAGGCAGGGGTGGATCTTTGGCTGTGCAGAGAACACTTAACATCTTTTCTATGAATCTAAAAACCTCCCAGCAGTGGTGTCCTGGCAGGATGCGTGAAGAGTTTCTCAGCAGGGTAGTCAGTTAATCCTGAGCCCTTCTACCTCACAGAGGTCTGCAAAGAGAAGTGAATCGAAGGTTAAATTTCCAAAGACCGCAGCCCATGCAATAGCTTGTGTTCTCAAAAAGAGCAGTCATCCTCACCTTCGTTATCATCTCACATTTGTAGAGAGCTTTACTTTTCAAAGTGCTTCCCCATTGGCCAGCTTCTCAGTCCTCCGGGCCACCCTCTAAAAGGCTCATCAGTATTCTCATCTGCACTTTGCAGTGAGATAGTAGAGAAGTTAAAAGACTTGCCCAAGGTCACCCAAATTAACCACATCCAAAGCCCATACACTTCACCTGACCAGGGACCGCATTTCTCCGGGCGCCATATTTCTGCCTGTTTCCTCCAGCAATCAGATGGCATTCAGCACACTTGCTGGCCGGTTTTCTTAACAGCCCTCCTCTTCCTCCCTGCAGGGGGCCGTGATAAGCGAGGCGGACCCATCCTGACCTTCCCTGCTCGCAGCAATCATGACAGAATAAGACAGGAAGACCTGCGGAAACTCGTGACCTATTTGGCCAGTGTGCCAAGGTAAGGCGAAGGGGAATGTCCTGCAGGGGTGGGAGCGGGGAGCTGGGCTGATGCAAGTGCGCTGGAATGAGGCTTCATCCTGCCAGCGCCCCGGTTGTTTCTGCCCTTGAAGTGGATTCTAATGATTCCTGGAACAGCATCACCCACAGTTCACCCTGTTCTCATCATTCCCATTGTTACTGCTGGGACCCACATGAATGGAGTGGGAGCCCTGGGCGGAGGTGAGGACAAGGACAGGGTCTGGAGCTGGAGACACCATGGCCTAGGGAGGAGGGTCGGAAGTTGCTGTTTTCCTTAGGGAAATGGGAAGTCTGGCTAGTTCCACTCTGGCTTGTGCAATGGATTATTTTCAAAACCTCTGGCTTGTGAATGTGTTTATAGCTTTTGGAGTTTGGGCCAAATAACTGCGCTCATATCACACAGCTAGATGCAGCCCTCAGCTCAACCGAGGTCACGCATTTTCAGCAGGGTTAATATTGCCTCCAAGGGGGATGAAAATTGGTTGGGGGTCTAGTGAAAAGCTTGCTTTTTATGTATTAAGCACAGATATACATATTGTACCTAAAGATGTGTACAGTATATTTGTGGTATTAAAATTATGCTGAGTGGAGGTGACTGTGTGGCTCAGTCGAGCATCTGACCCAGTTTCAGCTCGGGTCATGAGCTCAGGATCCTGGAATCGAGCCCCACATTGGGCCTATGCTTAGAGGGGGGTTGGCTTGGGATTCTCTCCCTCTCCCTCTGCCCCTCTCCCTGTTCACATGCTTTCTCTCTCTAAAATGAATAAATAAAAGTCTTTTTAAAAAATTTCATTTGGTGGGGCAATTAAAGAAAAAAGCATTAAAAAGCTCATTTGGGGCAGGGAACAGTGATAATATTTTTGGGGTTTTTTTTTTTTTTTTGGAACAGTGATAATTTTAACAGGTTGAGAAATACTGGTTTCTGAGTGTTTCCAGGTAGTGCTGGTCATATTGGTGGTAGAGAGTAGATACATGGCCTGTATCTTCTAAGAAGGGAGGGGAGAGGCCTTTATAGACTCAGAGATCACAGCATGTGAGAGCTGGAAGGGCCCTGAGAAGCGGCCTTGGCAGCACGTGTTGTGTTCTGCTTAGGAATCGGGGTCAGTGGGGATGAGAGCTGCTCACAGGACATCTGTGGCAGTGGCTGGCCTAGAACTCTGCCATCCTGACTCCTGCCCCAGGGCTCTCCCATCCTTGCCCTTGGCCAGAGAGATTTCTGTTCTCTGCCACTTAGTGGAGCTGGACCCTGTCAAGTGTTTGTCCTGGCAAATAAGAAGTGGTACCTTGGGCTTTCGGAACTTTCTTCTTGTCTCTGTGCATTTTATAGGAGAATTAGTAAATTACAGAGAGGAGCTTCATATTCAGTTCTGCCTCTGCTGGGAGACCTTGGATAATTGTTGAAAGTGCTGCTTAGGGGCACCTGGGTGGCTGGGTCAGTTAAGCATCTGCCTTCGGCTCAGGTCATGATCTTAGGGTCCTGGGATTGAGCCCCACATCAGGCTCTCTGCTCAGCAAGAAGCCTGCTTCCCCCTCTCTGCCTTCACCCCAGCCGCTTGCTCATGCTCACTCTCACTTGCTCTCTCTCAAATAAATAAAATCTTTTTAAAAAAGAAAGTGCTGATTAGGTTCTTGAAGCAGGAGTTCACTGAGGCAAGCACTACATTTAAAGTGCTACGAGGGAGACAAATGCAAAGGGATTGGTGGACAGTTAAGGGCAGGTGGTACAGGGGATTGAGGAGCAGTCATCCAGGGCTTGGGAGGATAGTGATTAGAATGGGGAGAGCCCTTAAAGAGCCCCTACAGAAGGCAATGCACAAACAGATGTTAAATAGTGTCTCTCTCTCTCTCTCTTTTTTTTCTTTATGATATCTGCTGGGGGTCAGAAAAGAGATAAAAGGTCTTAAGTTCCAAGAAAGGGATTCGGGTTATATCCAATGAAGAACTTCTAAACTTTGAGTGGGGCCTTTGGATGAAGAATAGAATAGAATATTTTTTTTCCTGGAGGTCTTTGTACAGAAGAAATATTCCCTTCTGTCTCAGAGGCAAGGAGATGGAGTAAATCACCCATGATTGATGTAGGTAATTTAGCAATTTAGTCATCTAGGAGCTAAGCAGTTTTAAAAGCACCTTTCCCAAGTATACTACTAACAAGCATAAAGCCAGGCATTTTCTAAAGCAATTTACAAGAGAAGTTTTCATGTGGACCCATGATGAACTCTCAGTTCTTTTAGAGTCAGAAGAAATTGGGGTCCCAGGAAACATGAAGGGTACATTTTTTTTTCTTTCTCATATGTTTATCACATCCCTACAGCTAATGCACACTTACCTTCTAAAGAATAGAAGGTAAAAGTATTGGAAGAACACTTTTTCATTCTGATTAGTTAAGCAAAGATGAGACAAAATAGATTGGCAGCAATTAAAAAGGAGAGGGTGAAGGCGAATGAAACCCATGAGGGCCTGAGAGGAAGGTCACGGAAAAGGAGAAACAATACATTATCATCGAAGGAATATACTTGATGTGCACTCTCTGCTTCTCAGAGGGTGGTCCCAGGCATTGCATCCTGTGCCCCTGAGAGCCAAAAAAAAAAAAAAAAAAAAAAAATTCTTCACAGATTCTGGCAAGTAGGAGGCAAGTATCCTGTTGCCATCTTCAGTGAGAAGGATTGTTCTTAGAGGGATGCTTGGGTGGCTCAGTGAGTTAAATGTCTGCTTTCAGCTCAGGTCATAATCCCGGGGTCCTGGGATCAAGTCCTTGCATTGGGCTCCTTGCTCAGCAAGGAGCCTGCTTCTCCCTCTGCTTGTGCTCTCCCTCTCTCTCTCTCCCTCTGACAAATAAATAAATAAAATCTTAAAAAAAAATTGTTTTTAGAGGTCTGCTGCCTCTGTCCTGAGGGTCTTTCTTTACCAAGAGTGTGAGCATCTACCTGGCAAGTGGCAGAGTTTACCAACTAGTCTGTGCCCACCCATCACTTCCTAATTCTCTTGGCCCCAAGTTCACGTGTGACTACTGTTGGAAACAAAACCTGGAACGGAATTGTTCCAATGACAGGGAAATCTGGGGAGGGAAACTGAAGAACTTTGCAGGTTAGATGGTATTCGCCACTCTTCGGCTTAGCCATGGCTTTGGGACAAAAAGGAAACTATGAAAATGAATAGCTAGATTAGGTTGATGATACTGATGAGAAGAAATGATCTATTCTAGGTTCTGGCTCAGGAGGCTAAAAGATAGGCTCCTGTCGGTGAGGAGTATGCTCTGCAGACTAGTATAATCATCTGTAGGTGATATTTGACATTCATTCTCTCATGCATTTATTCATTCTTTTTTTGTTTAACAAATATTTAGAACCCCTACATGCCAGGCAGACTGAGCATTCATGGTGAGCAGGAAGAGACATTTTGATAAAGTTAGGTGAAACCTGGGTATTTCCCTATCCATTGCAAACCAGTAGCCATTAAAGGGCAGTACTATATGACTGTGCTGGTTGCACCCGAGATGGGCTGGCCAGCAGAAGACAAGCCAATAAGGACCAGTAGGTGATAAAAGAAGATTCCCAGAATCTAAGGAACCAGTCATCTTGAGGACCATTCTGGCACCATTCTAGAATGGATGATTCAACAGATGGTTGCAGAAATTGAGAAATGAATGGGAAGAAATAGTCCCACTACCCTCTGTGAAGGCCAGGCCCCTTCTGGACCACTGCATTCAACCCTGCAACACGGAGCTCTGCTAGTCCATTTTAAGAATGACATCGAGCACTTAGAGTATTGTCATGGGAGCAGCCCACGAGGGGCCCACAAACTGTGTCTCTGCAGTTGAAGGATTGGAGGATGTTTTCTGGCAGGAATGAAAATGGAAGAAAAGCGTTTCCTGCCTTCGGGTGTCAGGAGAGCTGACCCAAAGGGGAGGGAGCAGGCACGGTTCGAGACTGATACTCAGGCAGGAAGAATCTGCCCACATGGGAGCTGTCCAGCAGTCTTGCTGCTGCCTCTGGAGAAAGTGGGCTTCCTGTCAATGGAGATGGGGTCACAACTCTTCCATTGGACTGGAGGCTGGATGAGATAATTTCTTTCTTTCTTTTTTTTTTTTTTTTTTTGATGAGGTAATTTCTAAAAGGCTTTCTTATCCCGAATTTTATGTCTCTATGCTATTGAGGGGGAAAACATGTCAGAAAATCTAGGACCTCAAAACAGAGTATTATCACTCCCACCAACATACACTTCTTTACTCAGGCTGCCTAAATAAGTTAGGGCCTGGAATTTCACTGCAGATGGTGTCAACATCTGAAATCCCGAGAGAACTGCTTTCCAGTCCCCTTGGACTCTGGGTGGGAATTTAGGGGCGTCACCTGGGACCAAGGATCATCCTGGACTGTGACAGTTTGAAACAGTCCTAGTTACACTTTTGGGATCCATGTTGGCCTGAGGTAAGTCCCTTCCAACTTCTCTCTCATGTTCCTGATGGGTTTGAGCACCCAGCTCCAGGATCTTCTCCAAGCTTTCTGTCATCTTCTTCTGAGGAATCACAGACTATCAGAGAGGGAAGAGGCCTGAAAAGTCTTCCAATTCAACTTGCTAATAACTCCATTTACTGAATTCAACAATGTTTGCTGAGGGTCCACTATGAACCAGGGCCTGGATAGGCATCTCGGTGGGCTCTCGTGTTATCTTTATTGTCTGTCATCCATGCTATCATCAGCTAACTTTTTTTTATCCTTTGGTCTGCTATCTGCTTGCAGCTACTTGTACATGAAAGGAACAAGAAGGAAATACTCCGATACAATTAGCTGATGAGTGTTTCTAGAAATTGAGAGACAGGATAGAACATTTAGCCCGAGAGTAAATAATTGCCCAGGCAGAGCTCACAGTGTAGAAAATCTACCCACTGTGATTATTGTGAGTTGACCAAATGCTTGAAATAGGAATTTCTAAGTAGCTAGTTAAAAAAAAAAAATCCTGGATTACTTTTGTTGCATTGAATTTCTCCTCTCCATCGTCTTTATTATCCTGCTTTGTCATGACTATCTTTCCGCTGCTTCTAAGGGCACCAGTTGTTAGCCCCTTGATGTGTCTGCCACATAATTCTACTCTTAGCAGTGCAGCTGAGATGCTAAGTGGTCTGGCAAGAAAGGCAGATATCATACTGGTGAGGAAAGATGACAAGAAATTAAGATGGGATATTCTATAATGCCAATCAAGCCAAGGTGCCAGCATTCACAGCTTATTATTTGATAACACTTGCTCTTATTCTACTGATTTCAGCCAGAGATAAATTGGGCTTATAGCCAGCACTGTCTCTGTGCAGCCTCCCCAGAAAATTGAAATTCGCAGAAAGAGCCAAAAAGACAGTTAAAAGATGAGGAGGTAAAAACTGCAAGGGTTTCCTCCCACTGTACTCAGGCTTAGAGAGCACAAGCCATCACTGAATGTGTTTTATTGCAAGGGCCTGTTGAGATGTGTTGTTGGCATCCTGCCCTTTGTTCTGGGATTGTCAATTAAAGGAGGGTATGGGGAGTACTGATAGAAGATCCAGAGAATAGGACCGATGAGAACATTGGCCTGCAACTTACTCCTTTTCACGTTCACTTTAAATTTATTTTGTTGTTTATGTATAGAGGGTTTATCATTTCTGTTAGAGTTCCTAGGTTCTACATAAATTTGAGCAATAGCAGTTAAGTGTCCTCATTGTTAAGCTGTGTGTCACACAAGTCCTGATGAGCAAATAGTGTTCCTCTCTGCTTCGGAGGAATGTAAAATCACACCAGGAACTGCCCTCATTAGTGATCACCTTGGTCGGAGCTGTGCAGACTTTCACAGTGAAGGGAGGAGGGAGGATAGGATGCTAGGGTAGAGAGAGGACACTGAGGTTCAGATCCCAGCTCTGCCGCTTCTCAGTAAGGGAGCACGTGGCCGCTCAACCTGGGTGATCTGAGAAGAGTTTAATGAAGGCACAGTTTACAATCGTGCAGGCGGGGAACAGGGAAACCAGCAAGATTTGGATTCTCAAGTATGCCAGGACTAGAAACCGCAGGCACAGGAGATGTAACTACTTCTAGGCCTACAGGAGCAAGGTGAGGAGCAGTGCCCAGAATCTGGGGGGAGACGGCTGTGTGAGAGGGCTGCCTTTGGGAGCTGTGGCCTTGGGTCATGCCATGATTGGGGGAAGGGGAATCTATACCCTTCCTTCACTGTCCTCCCATTCTCTGACCTCCTGTCATTGTTTGTCATTGGCTGAAGGCAGCCAGAGCTGGTGACATTGATGTAGTCCATGCGGGTCAGCCTCCTGGGACATTGGGTTGAGGGGAGAGGGTGGAGAAAGGATTTGGAGGGGCAAAGGGAAGATATTTGGCAAGGGATGAAACCTTGGGCATGGTACGCAACATTTCCAGTCCAATATTTTGATTTTTAATTTAGGGAAAGAATACCCATCTCACGAGAGTGTTGTAAAGAAATTATCTAGCAATCTGTCTGTAGCACCCAGGCGCTCGGTACTTCTTGGTCTGTCTCCTAAAGAAGAACAATAATAATAATAACAACAACAATAATTGTGTATACACACATACATATCTAGTAATATTTGCTACATATTACGGAATAGATATAATGTGTATGTAAGTTACAAAGCATAATAATGAAATGAACACCTGAGAGCCCACCCCCCCAACTTCAGCAGCAGAATATCACATCTGCTTTTAAAGCTGCCTATGACTCCTCCTAATGACCCCGATCCCCCTTACATCCCCCAGAAACAACCACTGTTCTGAATTTTGTTTTTCTCCTTCTCCTGCTTTTTTGGTATAGTTTAGCACTTGTTTTCATAAACAGTATATTGTTTAGTTTTGCTTGTTTTTGAGTTTTATAAAAATGGTATCATACCATATGTAGTTTTCTTTGACTAGCTTTTTTGAATTACTGTGATGTTCAGCAGAAGGGATGAATTCTCAAATGTGATTTTGAGTGGCAAAAAAACACTTAATGTATCCAACCTCTGGAACTGATCTATTAAATAATAAATAAATGCTAACCGTTATTATTATCTTTAACCTGCATTATTGAACTGTCAAGTATTTTGCATGCATAACTTAATTCTCACAGCATATTGAGGTGGGCATGATTATTCCTCTTTTACATATGAGGGGACCGAAGCTAAATCTCCGAGAGGTTAGGTAACTTGCCTGTGGACACACAGCCGGTATAACTTAGAGCTAGATGTTCTAGTACCAGAGCTTGAACTGTTATCCATTGAAGAGATGAGGAGCCAGAATGAAGAAGGCCATGGCGATGGAGTGCAGGGGACAGATCTGGGGATAGGAGGCAGGTGGATGCTGCAGGATAGGCCAAGGACTGGGTTGGAACAGGACAATGGAAGAGGGTGGTAAGGAGATAAGGGGGCAGACAGGTGTAATGATAGTGGGCAGCAATGATCTGTGCATCAAACCTGCTTTCTCTAAGGTTCTCTTTGGGTTCTAAGTCTGAGAGTGCTGGTGGAGGAATGCAGACAGCAACTGCTTCATGCCTGGGTTTCTGCTGGTTAAGGCAGCTATGGTGAGCGGGGTTGTGCGGGACAATGGACGTGACTGTGGGCGGTGCCTCAGACTTTCTCCCCCAGGTGTTTTTCTTCAGGCATAGACATGTAAATGCTCCTCATTTGTGCTCATCTGTGGATGATAGCCAACTAGATTTTAGTGACCAAATAAGACAAAGCTGTAGTGAAAAAACAGAAGCACTCAGGACCATGGGAACTACAGAGAGATGAGAAAAAACTGTCAGTGGCAGGGACCATGCACATGAAGCCTAGTCTCTGTTGTCCTCTAGAGACATAGTCCCGTTCAGTTTCCCTGGGCCCGAGGCCTTTCTTTCACTCTGACACCTGTTCAGTTCATCTTCCACGCTACTTGGCAGCGGAAGCACCATCTAGGCATTAGTGTTCTGCTGCTATGCATTAGAAGCTGGTCCACTTCCCTGACCACGCCATCGCTGGACTCGGCAGGTCTGGCCGGTACAGCCCTCTCGGGGCTGCAGGACCAGAGGGGCTCGGGGAAACCCTGTGGAAAGCAACTGTGTGTGTGGCAGAGGCAGAGCGAGCCGTCATACGTCAAATGTAGAGACAAGCATTTGTGATTCCCTGGAGAACAATAACCTGGATGATCAGGGGCGGAAACCATGTGGTCATGAAGTCTATGGGAAGCAGGCTTGGTTATTCCAGGAACCCATGAATGCCTTTAGGTGATAAATCAAGGACCCAGCATTGGACAAAGCATTCCTGATGGAGAGAGGAATGTCGTTTGTCTTGCCCAGGCGTCTTCAGTGTAACCCTTGGAAGGGACGTAGAATCGGTGGGAGTGGAGCTAACGGTAGTGGACTAGCAGAGAAGGACAAGTGAGCTCGAGGGCAAGTACCGATCCTGGAAATGAGGCAGGGGGTTCCAACCCAAGAAGAATGAACCCAGAAACGTCTGTTCTAGGAGAAGAAATGTGCCTGGTTGCTGACAAATGTCCTCACCTATAAAATAGTCATAAAAGGCTTACTAAGCACAGCAGTGGTGAGGATTACACAAGAACTCGTGCACAGAGCCTGGCCTGGGACTTGGCACTCAGGAGGGGCTGACAGTGAACAGCAGGTCTTTCTCTTTCCTTGCTGGAAAGTAGAGACTTTGTTTTGCCACCTGTCCTTCCTTGCCCCTCGTACTGCTTTGTCAGAGTTGGGCTCTGGGAGATGGTTAAGTTTAGGAAAGAACTAGCAGGAATTATCAGTGATGGCAGTGAGGTCAGAAACACCAAGCAGACTTAACAAGAAATGTGGAATGAGTTAACATGTATGCTTAGTAGTGTGACAAAATCTTGACCTCTTTTATTAATTAGAAAACTATTTATTATAGAAAATAAGTGCAGAAAAATCTAAAGAATTTAAGTAAATACTTAAAACTCTACCATGTAGAGAGAATAATTAATATCTCAACATATTTCCTTCCTTTCATTGAGAACTGTTAAAAAACAGAATTGAATTATGTTGCTTATTTAATTTTGCTTCTTGTTTTATTCCACTTTGCATTATACCATGAGAATATTTTCTTAACATTAAACACTTTTAAAAAAAACAAAAACAAAAACAAAAACAAAAAACATTAAATACTTTTTACGCATAATAATGTGTCTTGGGATGCACTATATTTTAATTAATGCTGTCATTAGACATCTATGTCATTTTCAAAATTTCATCACTATATATAACTCCCAGTAAACACCTTTGTGTATTAACCTTTGTCTACTTTTTAGATGGTTTCTTTGGGGGTAGATTTGTGGCAATCATAGACATTTTTTTTAAGGCTGGTGATTCACATTGCCAAATTGCTTCCCAAATTTCCTAATTTATATTTCCAATATGCCTTGCCTTAAACTTCTAAGTCTTGACATTTCTCCAAACTTGTTTATTTGCTCATCAGTAACCAGGCACCACTGTGCAAAGATTGTTATTACTGTCATCAAGAAACCATAATGTTGTGTCATGTGTTGCTACCCACCTAAGCCTGATCCTGGATTCAAAAAGAGTGAGGGAGTTCACAGCGCCTGCCCTTTGGGGGTCTCTCAGGTCAGGATTCTTTCTACTTTCCTGAACTAATAGGCCTCTTAATGGGAACCATACATTTAAGTTTGGATCTGACATGAAGCCTAGAAGGACTTCATTGCTTTTTGCCCACAGCGAGTTTTTAGTTTTGCCTTTGGATGAGTTTCAGCTTGTTGGCTGGTTGTGCAGTCAATCTTGGCTTGGCTCAGAGTGGTTGGTAACCTCCTCTGTGCTCCTCCGCACTGAGGTCCTTACCTGCCGTCCAAGTTAGAGCTCCTTGGGGTTTGTCTCTGGGTAGCAGTGCTGAAGAGCCTCTGAAGCTTAGGTGTGGCTCTGTGTTTTCTGCCTTAGGCTGCTGCTGTTTAGGGCTCGCCAGCAGCAGGTGGATTGGGAAGCTGACATTTCAGGTGGCATTGGGAAGCCGCCTTGATTAGGTATGTTGCAACACGTCACATGAAATAAGTCCCAGGGCATTCAGGTTTTTTCTGGAATTCACGCTAGAGGATCAGGATGATTTAAATTTAGTTCTGATTTATTTGTCAGTGTTGGAAATTAGAGAGTTCCCTGAGTATAGATGCTGGAGAGACAGGCTAGTGCTAGGGAAGAAGGATGTATTTTTCACTTAGTGGGTTCCAGATCTGGGGCGGTTTTTTATAATCTGGATAAGATAAGACTTATCTACTGTAGGATTGTTTTTGACAAGTTTTATATTTCCTGCTTCACCTGTCATTGGTTAGGTCTTATTGTGTGTCCTTCACTGGTGTTTGGGGTTGTGTTCATTTTTAGGCGTATGTTGGATACTGACATTTTATGTTATAAAACTAATTTTGTAGAGAGATTGCCTTTATTATATACAGACTGGAAAGTTAGGTATGCTGCCCCCAAGTGGTGGAGTACCTCCACTAATCTACCCAAGGACACAGATGGGTTTTGTTAGAGGCTCTCAATGGTAATATTCTGCTTTCTCCTCAGTAGATTTTGGATTTTCTGCGGTTTACATTTTTTTTTCCAGGCTTTACATTTTTAAAATTTTATTGAAACATGGAAAATTAAGTAAGCACTAAGTAACAAAATTATTTTTCCAACTACAAAATGGGTTTAATATAATGTTTCTCAGAGAAAACTATTAATATTTAATAAAATAACATTTGTGAAAATATTTAACTTGGGTATATGAAAATTGCCAGCTGGAACTGGGAATTTTATGGTGCTTTTTTTGGGGGAGGGGGAGATGCCTAAATAATGTGGTATATTTATACCAGTTCTTAGTTTGCTTTTATGAAGTCAAATCTTTTTTCAAATTAAAAAAAATCCTTCCTATTGGTCTGTTTTCAGTCTTAGGTAGACTGAAGTCACTGTGTCCCAAGCATAGTTATCTCTTGCAACTTCTACTGTCCCCTTCGCTATTTTCATCAGTCACAAACATTAAAGATAAAAGCTTTCATTTGTCTTTTCAAACCTTCCCTTTTAGACAGTTTCCTGTCTCTGAGCACAGACGATGAGAACAAGACGAATACCACTACCTAGGCCTTTTTGTGGCTGAGAGTATAAGCCCGGTGAATGTTCACTAGTTGCAAAAAATCTCTGTACCAGTTTGCCACTGTCACTTTCAGTAAAAGAAGAACGTCCCTCCTCTTCCTGTTCCGCTCCATCTCCTCTCTTCTGGGATTGCTTTAGATTAAAAAAAAAAAAAAAACAAAAAACTTCTTAAGTATTTTTCTTAACTTAAGTAACTTTCTTAAAAGTTCAGCATCTGTCACTTAAGCAGAACACAGAATTTGAACAAAACTTGAAAACGACTTTGGAATGTGGAAAACTCATCAGAAAGTGGTGATGGGCCCTGTCTCTCCTATGAGTTCCAACTGTCCACAGCAAGCCTTTCTCCTTGATGGGTGGTGAGCCCCTTGAGGGCAGAGATGTCTTGTCTGGTGGGTGAGTCTGTAGAGCAGCACCTCACAAGGTGGCTGGGTTCCATTACACTGGGAGCTCCCCAAGGGGGCAGGACAGTGTTTCCTGCCCAGCACCGTCCGGGCTGGTGCCAGGTTCTGTCTTCCAGATGTGGAATCAGTGAGGGTGGATGCAGGTCTCCTTCAGGATGTCCTTTTTCCCATGTAAGGGGCTGGACCCACAGGCAGTACCCACCAGGCAGGTGGACTGGCTCTCTGGCAGAGAGGAGGCAGAGCCCTTGGCCAGAAGATGGAGCATGATGGGCGGGGGGTTGGAGGGAGTGGGGGGGTTAATACCAGGGAACTGGAAGTGGACTCTGTCTCATCAAGGACTATGTCTGTCCCCAAACTGAGCAAGTGTGACAGTCAACCACGCTTCTCCCGGCACTCAGACAGGAGCACCTTGTCAGAGCCTTGGTGACGCAGCTAGGACAAATGTTTTCTGGATGACTTACTGACATGCTTGCATGTGTGTCCTGATGGCCCGACCCTTTCCTCTGAGAGGCTCCCTCTTTCCCCGCCCCATCTCATTCTAGGTCAGGCAAAGACCAGCCTTGGTTCTGAGAACCACTCAAAACCTCCTAACCCCTCTCGTCTCTTAGGCTGTTCCATGCCATTTTAAGCTGGAATTTCATCTGCTTACAAGGGTAGTAATTCACATGCCGAGTTTTGCACAGAATCTTTTCTTGGCCTGGTGCCTGGGCAAGGTCTCAGCCTAGTGCTGTGACATGTCCCTGCCCCCCAGCTCCTGTGGGACAGCAGCCTGGGAAGGGAGTGTGCACTCATCTCCCCGGCGCAGGCGGTTTGCCTCTGCAGAAAACTCAGGCCTCCAACGCATTTGCTGAAGGGAACCTCCCTGTTTTGGATGTGGAGGAAGGCCAGAACCTCTCCTAGCCTTCGCCCAGCCCTGACATTGGTGGGCTGTCTACACTACAGTGCCTGCAAGCTGGCCCAGAGTTCATTCTGCACATACATAGGATTGTTTAGCTCTTACCTGTGCACCAACACAGAGAATGAGCCGATAACCCTCTAGCTTTTTCTTGCTGCCCTTGAGTGCATAGGCTAATGAGGGGGAACCCAGTTCTTGCCCTTGGGAAAGCTTGCAGTCTGTCTGAGGTTCCAGGACCCACTGGAGATTGACAAAAATAAATGTTTTCAGGGCAGTGGTTCAACAGGCATACCAGGTAAATGGGCCTAACCAGAGAAAACCGATTGGACATAAAATCTGACCTGGATTTTTAAAGAAGTAGGTAGATTAGAATCCTGGAGCTGGAGGCTGTAGAGATCAGCCAAGCCAACCCTTCACTTTGAAAGGACGAAGTGCTGTCCAGAGAGTGCTGGGACCTGCCCAAGGCTGCCCAGGCGGCCAGTGGTGTTGCTGGGACCAGTTGCTGCCACCCAGTGCTGCCCCCTGACGTGGACAGAGCCCGTGGGACAGCAGGTGGCCCCAAGCGGTAGCTGGGGGTGTCTGTGTCGGTGGGTATGTTTGGGTGTGCATCTGTCTGTGTCGCAGGCCAACAGAGCTGTGCTTTCAAGAAAGTCCCATTACCTGAAGGGGGGGCAGGGAGAGGAGTAAAGGGGCGCACAGGTGCAATTTGACCAAAGACTGTTCCCTCGAGGAAAGACGCCATTTATTAATGAGGATTCCACCTGCCCTGCCAGGAGACTGGAGCCCAGGGGGAGAGTGGGGGATCCTGTGTGAGGGTGGGGAGAACGGTGAGCGGCAGCAGGAGGAGAAGACCATAGCAATAGGGATTGGGGTGAGCAAGGGAGAATCACTGCTCCCTGGCAGGCAGGAGCAGGGGGGCGGGGGGGCGGGCAGCCCTGGCCCCAGCTTTGCAGCCTCGCTCTGAACCCTGCCTTCTCTTTCTCCCTGTTTTGGAAAAGCTCCTTTGGTCTTTTGTTGGGGTGGCTGAGGCCGTATGGTTAGACAGGAAGGTGGACCTGATCTTCGGTTTACTCCTCACACATATCTGAGCAGTGGCTGTAATGACTTTTTCCCTGGGTGAAATATAACTTTTGCACCCAGCCTGATGAGGGGGGAAGGAGGACCCCAGGGGAGGCCTGAGGAGCAGGGCCCTGGGGTGTCTCGGGGGGACAGGGGCAGGGGATGGCTGCGTGCAAACGTTGTGGTTCTAGTTTCCATCTTGTTCTTTCTTTCCCTCTGCTGCCTTGGTTTCTGTTTTGTTTCTGCTGCATGTTCTGAATGCCCCAGGAGGAGGGGCTGGACAGCTCTGTGGGGGCAGGGTGGGAAGCAGGACAGGAGGCTGCTGTTGGGAAATCGGGAAATGGACGTGTCAGTCTCTATCCCAGCCTCCCTGAACGTGCCCTCTGCTGCCTTCCCTCTCTGGCCAGCCAGCCCCAGACTTCTAGAAGCAGTTGTTCTGTCCTTTTCCAGGAGTTTCTAAGCTCTTCTTCTCCCAGCCAAGAGTAGCTCCTTCCAAATGTCCTGCGCCCAAGCCAGTCTGATTTAGAAAGCAGGGACTCTTACTTTGGTGAATGGAAGTTACATTTCAGAGGCTGCAAGCCGGTCAGGTGACCTGCCCATTAGCAAGGCTAATTTTTTTGTTTGTGCGGCTAACCCTGGCTTGGCCCCTCTGAGACATACATCCTTTGGAAGGCTGCATACTATTACCCTGGTCCTGCTGCCACCCATGTCATTTCTGGAACTCTCTTTGGGAGCTCCCTTCAGCCAGTGGCATGCTCTTTTGACTATCTGAGCAGATTTGACTTTTTAGAAAGTATTTTTTTTAAAGGTGGCATCTATGACAAGTCAATATGCAGATACAGAGGTCCTGGGGCACCTGGGTGGCTCAGTGGGTTAAGCCTCTACCTTCCGCTCAGGTCTTGATCTCTGGGTCCTGGGATCAAGCCCCGCATCGGGCTCTGCCCAGCAGGGAGTCTCCTTGCCCCTTTCTCTGCCTGCCTCTCTGCCTACTTGTGATCTCTCTCTCTCTCTCTCTCTCTCTCTCTCTGTCAAATAAATAAATAAAATCTTAAAAACAAAACAAAATAGAGGTCCTGATGTGTTTCTTAGGCCACTAGGCCTATCATTTTAGGGCCATACCTGGAGATGCTTAGAGTAATCAGGGAGCCTGATGTGCTATTCAGTACTTTACTAGCCCTGGGGGTGGGGATAGGGTGGCAGAGATGGGAAGACGGAGCATCAGCCATAGCCTTGCTCCGGGCACATTTGCAATCAGCATTGTTTGCTTGTTTAAACAGCTTCATTTGAGTGGAATCTAGCCAACAGACTTTAAAGAGGTGGAAAATGGCAATCTTCTTCATTTGGCCACCATTGTGAGGCTTCCCTGGGACTCTGACTTGGGCAAGAGTTGGTTTTGCTTCTGGGAGAATTGAGCTTGGGGGAGTGGCCAGGGGGAGCTCTTAGACCTGGAAACCGGGGGCAGGCACATCGCAGAATCTTTCCTATAGTAATGGCTTGACCTTGGACATGTGTTCGAATCACTGGGGATCTTTTTTTTTTTTTTTTTCCACCACTGGGGAACTTTTAAACACGACTGATTTCAGCCCCAGGCCAATTTGTCAGCCTTCTCACTTTCCAGAGGAGGAATTAAGGCTTTGATTTAGGACCTTTTGATTTTTGACCTTTGCCACCCCAGCTCTGGCATCACAGGTCAGAGGCACGGGTGCAAAAGATATGTTGTTAAATGGGTAGAAAAGAAACAGATTCCGTGGAATCATCATGACCTGGGAAAGTGGACAAAGAATGTCTTCCAGTAAAGCAAACAGACAAAAACCAGAAACCAAGAAACAAACAAAAAATAAGAAACGAAAATAAAAACCTCTGGACGGATTGAGGTGGATTCTGAGAACTTGACAGAAAGCCAGCCGGTAGGGGACAGTCACCTGTGAGCCAGCCAAGAGACCCATAAAAGGCCAGGGGAGCCTGCCGCCTCTAGCCTCTCGGAGCTCCTCTGTCCTGCTTGTTAGCCAGCCCGCCAGCCCAGAGCCCTGCCGCTGTGAAGGGCGGGTCTGAGAACTGTACGGGCCAACAAACCGCTCCCTCACCGCACAGCGATCCCTAGAGAGTGGCTCATTTCTCAGTAAGGCACGGTCTCTTCCCATGTTCTTTTTTTTTTTCCCCCCAAATATGTTTATTTTTCAGTGTTACAAGATTTATTGCCCATGTTCTTTTTACTGCTTCTCATTATACCAATTAGAAACTTTAAAGCAGGTGCTAATGTGTCTTTAGCACTTTTCTTTAACACCTGCTGATTTCTGGTTGTTTAAGAAAGTGGCTGTGGTGTGGTTTGGGGGACTCCGCAGAGGGCTGCTATTAGAAGAGCACCTAGGGCTAGAAAACGGTTCACCCAGATCAGAGTGATGGGCGAAGAATCGAAAGGAAATCTGGATCCTATAGCAGAGACCCTCCAGGGCCCGAGGATGGCGTAAGAACTCTGACACAGACGGGTCAAGGGGTGCTCTTACTCCTCAGAGCTCCAGAGACCTTTCTTTCTGCCCCAATTCAGAATGGAGAACTTAGCCCATGAGGTGGTTTTTGGGAGACACAGGCACAGCAGAGCCCTAGGGAATAGGGTGCAGTGGGTGACTCGCTGGGGCTCCTCTTTCTTTCTCCCATTGCTGACTTCTTTCTGTTCATGGAGAACTGTCTCCAGCTACTAAAGGCTGCCCACGCAGGGTGGGTAAGACTTCTCTAGCCCTCCTTCCGAGTCGTCCCGAGATTCTGCTCGGCCTCTACCTTGTCCTTCCTTTTCGTCATGCACTGCTCAGTGACCAGTCTGGCTCCCTACCACAGCGTGCAAGGTCTCACCTTCCCTGGACAACTTGTGAGCAGGTCTGATCTGAAAATTACTTCTGCTTCATCATAGCCCAAGCACTGGGCCTTCCTGGACTCCTACACTAGGATTCTGACACCCTATATGGGTGACACCCTGTACCCCACAACTTGTACTGGACCGAGCAGCCCCCAGCAGTACCCACTAAGCCCAAACCCTTATTGCCCCTTGGCCTGGTCTGTTGGGTGTGGTGCTCATTGTGGGTCTCTGCGCCTCCACCTGCTATCAGGATGGTTCGATGTTATGTTTTTCTCAGGAGCTGTTTGAAGTGAGAACCTGCTGGACATTGATAGATTCAGGATAAATCTCAGGTGGCCTCCCAGGAGCTGGGACACATGAGGTTAGGCCATCCCCCTGCTGCCAGCGCACAGTGGAAAGCAGCCGCAGGCTGGCCCTCATCCCTGGGAAGGGGCCTTAGTACTCAACACAGGGTACCCTCCACCTCCAACCCCAATATTCTGGGGTTGGGGATCATTTTTCTTCCTCTCATTTCCAGAGTTCTTGTGGCTTAATAGAAGACCGGAAGCAGGTCACTTGACACGTGGATGTCTGGTGCAGATGGCCAAAGCATCCACCCAAACTGTGTGGCCCTGAGCAAATCTCTTTCTCGCTTGAGAACTTGCTGTCCTCAACTCTAAAGAGAGGCAAAGACAACTTGAGCTTGAAGCAACTTTAATGTGTAATCCTGTGAATCCTTTACTTTAGAGTGGAGGGCAACAAGTGAAGGGTTCTCAGGAGTAAGCATTAAGGTTGTTTCAAGCTCAAGTTGTCTTTGTCTCTCTGAGACAAGGTAGTGTGACAGATACAGGAATCAAACAGAGCAGATTCAGATACTGATTTTGGCTCTTCCTGGTGACTTTAAGCAAGTTATTCACCTTCTTTAAGCCTCAGCTTCCTAAACTATAGGGTGGGAAAATAATAGCAGCTACACGTGAGGTTCATGTGAGGAATAAATAAGATAATGCACGCATAATGCTTGGCATACAGAGATTCTCACGTGCTCACTAAAATTAGCTTTTATCATTAATACGTATATGTCCTATTTTAATAAAAAACAGCTGCTCGGTTTCATTAGTTTGGCTCCCATTTTATATTTCTCTCCAGCTTGCGATTTTGAGCTCCCCAGATTTAGAGCTCAAACCTAGATCTGCCTTCTGGTCTTTTGCTTCCTTACTGAACTTAGCTACCTCTGTTTCCTCCCTGTAATGGGGGAACAGCCAGCACACAGGGTCTTTTCTGTCTCAGGACCTTTGCACAGGCTGTTGTTGCTGCCTGTATTATTCTTTCTAGCATTTCTTTAACTAGCTCCTTCTCATAGTTTTGTTCTCTGCCTAAATGTCAGGTCCTCATAGTGGCCTGTATGGACCTCCTGATGATTTCTTAAGACTTACCACAATTTGTATTTATTCTTCTTATCTAGCTACTATCTTGTGTCCATCTCTCCCCATAGAATGTAACCTTCATGTTTCCATCTTGTCCACATTTATATTGCTAGTGCCTAGCACTAGGCCAGCTGCAGAGTAAGGGCTCCGTAAATATTTGTTGGGTGAACAAATTAATGAACTAATGGAAAATACAATATATTTACATGACATCATATTATTTATGAAGCACCTTCATAACAAGGCTCTCATGTTGAAGCCACATAAATTCCTGTGAGGGAGAAAGAAATTGCTCAACCAGAGCTTGGCTGCAGTTACCCCACGTAGGACAGCTGCCATGCAGAGTAAGGACAAGGTTATAACAATGTGTAAGGAGAACCTTTATCCCAGTGGGGACGGAGTGGGATGGGAGGAAATGTATCAGGAAGGAAAGACTTCCTGGAGAAGGAGGCATGTAAGCTGAGCTTTGAAATTAGAGTAGGAGTTATCTAGGCGAAGATGGGGTTGGTGTGGGCAAGCACGCAGGCATAGAGGTATGAGAGGCCAAAGTCTAATACAAGATTGAAACTAATATGGCCGTTGAGAGAGGCGTGGATAACGTGTCGTCTGTATTAGTGAGGGGGAAGTCCCTCAGACGGAAGAGTTCAGGGATAACCTGAGGGAGAAGGTGGCATTTGAATCTGACCCCATGGCCAGCTGAGAATGGGTGGTATCCAGGGTGGTTCACTGATGTGGCGCAGATGGGATGCAGAGGGCTGGTCTGGGCTTCACTTGGCCCAGGAGTTAGTGAGCGGTGATTGGGAGGACGTGGTGCTTCCAGAGGCCAAAGCTGTAACCCGGGGTGAAACCCTGGCCTGGCAGGTACCCTGCCCTGCTGTTCAGGCCCCAGAGCAACCCTTAGCTTGAGGCACCTGTATCTTGATCCCTGCCCCAAAAGCTAAAGGCATGGAGTCCTCAAATATGTGAAATAGGGCTGGGATATTAAGAGCAACTAAGATAGAGGAAGCAGATCCAGAGGCCAACAAGCAGACAGACCATCTGAGTATGTGAATGAGCTGGAAGTGGCTTAAAGAATGGCGAGTTTAAGCCTCCTCCAAAGACACTTGAATGCGGTACAAGCAACAATAACAGTCGTGCCTAATAAAACCATTTTGGGGGACTGCGTTCAACAGTGTGCTGCTAAATTGTGATTTCTGACTGCCATGCGGGGGCCACCAGGAGCACAAAGCATCAGTGGTAACACGCCTATTCATTGGTTCCTCACTGCCCACCACTGAGACCCTCCATACCTGTCCCAGTCAGACCTGGGACAGCCCTAACAGCGGTCACAGCCTCGTGGATGAAGAGACAGCTCTGGGGGCATCAGATGTGGGCAGGGCCTGGGGGATGCAGAGGTAACCCAGGTCTTGCCCAGATATTTTCGATAAGCCTGCCAGGTCAGGTGTAGAAGACGCAGAAGCTCCATAATGATTTAACGGCAATTTAGAAGAAGAGAAGGAAGCCTGGGAAGGCAGATCTCCTGCAGGTGTCTGGTTGGGCACAGATCTCTGTGTTGGAGAAGGCAGCCATGAGGCCTTTCAGGGAAAGCCTCTCTAGGCCAAGGGAGGAGGAGAAAAAGAACCAGAGAAGTGCACTGTGAAGACAGAAATCCTCCCAAGCCTGTGCTTCCAATAAATGACTCCATTTGAGAGAACATGACGATATATATAGAGAAACCTGCTAACATGCTTGACAGGCCCCTGTAGAGCATAGCTGTCGGTGTGCCTTGCAGACTTTGCCCTGACTGTTTGGCTGTGTGCTGCCCACTGTTTATTACTGCCTATCCTAACCTGACTTAGACAAAGCGAATTATCCTTAAACTCCCACGAGTCACACCTAAGAGAGTCGAGGTATTGTCTTTGGAGCACTTGGGGAGCCAGACTGATTTTCATCATCATATCTGCAAGGGGTTCCCGAAATCAGCATTTTTAGACAAGTGTCCGAGGTGATAATGAAAGTCACTGAAGTTTGAGAAGCATCGGCACAGAGTACTGCTAATGCTTTTTTGGGCTAGCACAACTTGGCTGAGTAAAACAGCCCCAGTGACTTGTAATGAACAAAAGAGTAAATGGTCTGGAGTTGAGTACAAGAAATATCCGATCAATCATAAAGTGTACGTTTACGTCCTGGGCCTGAAGGCTCCTGAGAGTCCATGAAACAGTTTACTGTGCAGTTTGAAGGGGCTGTAATTTATCACAAAAGGTGAGCAGCTGGCCGAGGGGGTCCAGGTCTCAATCCCCAGATGGGGAACAAGTGGGGCAGGAGAGAGTGAGCCGTGGATGAGTTCTGTCTCTACAGTAGGGAATGCGGGGGATGGGGAGGGCCACTCACTCTCCTTCCCCCTCCTTAGTGGATTCAAAGGCCTTTTGCTCCAGGCTTCATCTTTCTATGCTTCCACCCTCCCCATATACAATGCAGTAGTACTCTGGCCCCTGAACATTTAATTTGGGTTAGTAAATATCATTTAAAAGGTAAATAACCTCAAGGGAAAAGGAAGGCTACCTGTTACATTTCAGGGTAGGTTGTTTTACTCAAACTGCTCTCCCTGGAGCACACTGAGTGAGAGGAAAAGAGGTCTGGGGGCGTGGAGGCTTGGGGAAGAGCCAGGCTGGGAGCCACGTGGGACTTGGGCGGACAAAGAGCCGTGTGAGCCGACCCTGGTTGTTTCCGGAGTTGGGAAGACGGGCCCGGGATGGGAGTGTACCAAAAGCAACCTCTGATGACTTACTTTGACATTTCCTGTAATCATCTCAGAGATCAAGTAGGAAGACTGCTTCCCTGCTCCACCCAGGCCCTGCGCTAATACGCTGAAACTGCCCTGACCAACGTCACCAAGACCTCTTTGTTGCTCATTGCTAAACGCGACAGTTCTGATCTCAGTTAATGACCTACCTCTTTGCAGGCATTTGGCACTGCAGTTCCTCCTTGAAACCTTCTCTTCCCTGATTTCTCTGACTTCACTCCTCCCTTGGTTTTCTCCTAACCTCTCTGCACTTTTTCCCTCAGGCTTATCTACTTTCTTCTCCCATCTCTTAAACACTAATATTCCCTTAAGTCCTATCTTGGACTCCAGAAGTTTCTTTTCACCTTACTCATTTTCACTGGGTGCTCACTCACTTCTGTGCGTATCTACCACAGTTCATGAATGTATTTACTCAGCAAATATTGTTGAATGCTTACTTGGTGCCAGGCACTGTAATGATTCCTGAGTCACGATTGGCAACCTGGATTTCTTTTAATTTCCAGACCACACATCAAATTGGTTTCAGAATTTTACGTATGCAGGACATACATAGATGTATATTTTTGGCTGTATTTCTGGAGATGGAGATTCAGGTGCAAATGATTTATTAAGGGCATTCTCCTCAGAAAAGTTTCTAAAGGAGTTGGAGAAGCAGAGGAGGGAAGAGGAAGGACCCAGCAAGGATGTGCTCTCAGATAAAGTCTAGCAAGAGACCGAGAAGGAGAAGCCTCAGGAGTGTGAGTGACAATTCAGTTACTCCACCTTCAAGTAGAGGTTCTAAGCTTTGGTGTGTTGTAATAGAAAGGCACTGCCCTCCCACCCCTTGATCAAGTGTCTCTTGGAGAAGTGGCACCCATCAGCGGAAGGAAAGTGTCCAGAGATGAGCTCAGGGGTGAGGTGCTACTTTTAGAGCTGGAGACGGGGTGTGATGGTCAATGGAGGGACCCTGATGGGACACACACAGCATCTCTTCTAGCCGCTGAGACTTTCAAAGTACAGGTTGTGTGTCCAGCACCCTCCTAAGCACTTCATGTACATGAACAAACATAATCTTTAAGTAACCCTGTAATGTAGTTATTCCTATCCATGTTTATCCATGTTTTATAGTAAAAGGGCTGAGACATAGAGGTTAAACATAACTTTCCTGAGGTTCCCCAGTAAGTGAATGATGGAGCCAGGATTCAGACCAAGGAAAGTTGGTTCTAGATTCCATGCCCTTAATTGCTACCTCAGTCTGTTGAGTCTTAACATGCACCAGGCACTGTACTAGGCATTGGGAGTGGGGGGAGGTTAAGCAGTGAAATCAATACAAAAATCCCTGCCCTCCCTGAGGTTACTTTCCAGCGGGGGAAGATGGACTAGGAGTGAATAAACTATATGGTCCATATGGTAATAAGTGCTAAGGAGAAAAGTAAATAAGGGAAGGGCGGTAGGGAGTGCTAGGTATCAGCCGTAGCTTTGAAGAGGGTGGCTCCTTAGAAGGCCTACATGATACACAGGAAGTGGCTTCTTCTCTGCTCCCATTCTGACCACTCCCTCTGGCTGACCCTGATTTACTTTCCCTCTGCGCAGCCGCAGGGAGATTCTTCCGAATCATGTATTCATGTTCATGTTCCTTCCCTGAATGACACCCTTCAGTGGTTCCTCATTGCCCTGAGGATAAATCCAGCACTTCTCCCATGGTATGATATGCATCTTGACTTGGGGGTCTGCCTCCATTCCTGCCTTTTCTTGGAAGGGCTGCTTTTAATGTTATGATGCCCAGGGCAAGAGAAACGCACATACCCTGTGTGTAAATGTTGAAAAGTAATATAGCAAGCTAAAGAACTGTTAAATAAAGTATCTACCCTTACTTTGACAAATATATCTTCATAGCGAATTAGGAGGCCAGCTTCACATTTAGATTTGTTGGACTGCTCTGAGTTCCATGCTAGAACTTGGCAATCCAGAGAGACTGGCCCCAAGGCCATGGTCACCTCCCTTCTCTGCCCACTGCCCAACTCTGTCTTCCTGTATACATGTGGACACCTCAGCTCACACATTTGTATTCTAGCCACATCCCTGTGCTCACACTGGTATTACTTGTTCTTGGGGCATTGGACCCGAAAAAGAGGTACATGTGAGCCCAGGAAGTAGGTTAAGGGTCTTTGGGGGCAGAGAATTTTAGGGTTTTAGGTAGTAAGAGCTTAGTCTAGAAGGTGAATGGACTCTATGTGGCAAGTTGCTTTGTTCCCTGGAGAGAGGAGGGTTCACCAGAGGAGGGTCAGAACCCAGAACTGGGCTGTCTAAAGCACCCTCTCATCACTCCTTGTCTCTTAACCCTGTGCCCAGATCAGAGGGAATTGCCGGGACTTTTCAATATGCCCTGCTCTTTTGCCTCGATGATTTTGTGATCTCATACAGACTGCAGAATGGAGGGCATACACTTGGAGTCTTTGTCCTACTTGTCTTCATCTCCTGTGAGTATCCTAACCTGATCCCCCATCATGGACTCTTACCCCCTGGCCCCAATTACAGAAACACATGTACTGACAACATGGTAGAGTATAATATAATATAGTGACCTGAGCATGGGCTTTAAAGTCCTGCTTTTGACTCTTTGTTTAGCCCCTTAGTGGTCATGTGATTTTAGGCAAATTCCATGCCTCAGTTATTTCTTGCATGGAGATAACCAGACCAAATTTATAAGTTTTGTAAGGATAAAATGAAATAATGGATGTCAAGTGCCCGACCCCAAGCCCTGGCATAAAATAAGTACTGGTAAAAAGCTTTTCCCTCCCCCAACCACGCTCCTTCCAGAGTGCCTTGGGAGATTAGGCCATTTTCATAGAAAGATGCCAATTAGATTAGCTCTCAGCACTCAGCTCCTGGGCATCTGTCCCCGTCTCCTGAGCTAGGGAGAAGTTCATAGAGAGTATTAGTGCCTGATTTCTACTTTTGGTTGTCAGGGATTATTAGTTAATAGTGTGTAGGCTGCTAATGATCACCACGTTTAGATACTGGGATAGTCACAGGCTAGGTCTTGGTGGCAGTACTTTTTGTCATTAGGGACAGAGATTTCACCTGTCGGCAAAACTACAGTAACTGCGTGGAGCCTGAGGAGCAGGTAAACAAGGAAGGTGGTCATCTGTAAGGAAAGGCAAGACCACAGTTGCCCTGCAGTGCTTGACATAGTGGGCATTCAATGAATGAGTCAAGCCAAATGAAGTTAAGAACAATGAGAGAAGCCAGTAAACTTCAGTAGAAAAATGGATAAAAGAACTAATTGGGTGAGTCACAGAGAAATACTTATGGGTCAAATAAGCAATGGCTAGTAATCAAAGAAATGCAAATGTAAATGTAATGTAATATTTTTCCTAGAAAATGGGCATAGATTTAAAAAATTCAGTGGCCGGTGCTGACGAGGATACAGTAAGGAGGCGACTCTCCCACATGGTTAGGGGACGTGTCTTTCTGTAAAGAACTAATGAGAATGATTACTTTGTGGTATAGGTATAAGATGGACTATGTGTCATAAAATGTAATAGTTTTGAAGACATTTTAGGTATGAGAAAGAAATTCTATGTTGCACACTATGCAGTATGAAAATTACATGCACAAAAAAGACAGGAAGGAAATAGACCAGAGTATTATAGCTCCTTACCATTAGCATCTCTTATGTAGATCTTTGAATATTTTAACTTTTCTATAATTAGCAGGTGTTTCTTTTATAATGGGAAGGAAATTCCATAAAATTAAGAAAGAGTCACTTTGCTTTCAGATGATAGGGTGGAGAAAATAATTTATGGAAGACTCCATTTGTCAACTCAGTAAGAGTCAAAGAAGGGGAAGAGGCAACTCCTTTCCTTTGGGATGCAGGATTTGGGGAGGAACAAAAGACTCAGGCTTTCTCTCATGTTGAGTCTGGTCTTTTATATCAGTAACAAGAAATGGAAAGAGTCTCCTGCCCTGGGAGTTTTCTGTCTAACTGGGAAGCCTAAGTAAGCTGCTGTATGCTTGAGACGGTCACACAATCACAGAGGCTGTGGTCTCTTCACCAGCCTGTGACATTCTCATCACTGGTTGAGATTTGAGAATGAAGCCTAAAAATGGGCTTTGTTTCCTTTTGCGGCCTAAATCCTCCAATTGTGGCCTTACTTCTAGTAGCTCTAAATGATTGATGGATGGGGGACACATCCGTGGGTCGCACAGTATGCACAGTGGTTTAAGGAAGTGCTCTCTGGGAAATAGGAAATTAAACAGGGGCGCCTGGGTGGCTCAGTGGGTTAAAGCCTCTGCCTTCGGCTCAGGTCTTGATCTCGGGGTCCTGGGATCGAGCCCCACATTGGGCTCTCTGCTCAGCAGGGAGCCTGCTTCCCCTTCTCTCTCAGCCTGCCTCTCTGCCTGCTTGTGATCTCTCTCTCTCTCTGTCAAATAAATAAATAAAATCTAGGAAAAAAAAAAAGGGAAATTAAACATCAGTATTTATATAAAAATGTGAATGAACCAAAATCTGTTTTGAGTTCTTAAATAGATACATAGGTTAAATAAACTAGGAAGGATGGAAAGAAAGACCCCTAACTCCCAAACATAGAATTTCTTCCAAACTGACATGTTATAACTATTTTAACCTGCATTTTTTTCCCTTTCATTTCTTAGGAGTTATAGTTGAAGTCCAAGTGCAAATGCTTAAATAAATGTTGCTACTTAATAAGTTGTATGGCAACATCTTGATTCACTTAGCCTGATTACTTTCTGGTTTTCAAGATGGTCACTGTCACTTCATCTGGTCTTGATTTCAAGAGTAGTTTCCCCTCTCTTAGCTTCCTGAAACACACCTTTTTACACCCAGGCTAGTGTAATGGAGGTACATGAGAAAACTGGACTATATCCACACCCCAACCAGTTCTGCCCTTGGCCATCTAAGAGCAATGAGCACAACTCAACAACCTGATCTTTTTAAAAAATTGATATACATTTTGAACCATAAGTTACACATTTTAAATACAATGGTGGCAAGTATATGTTATCAATGATTTGTATACTATTGCTAATCAATTGATAGAACCAGCCTAGAGCCCTTTTTTAAAAAAAAATTTTTATTAACATATAATATATTATTTGCCCCAGGGACTGTGAATCATCACGCTTACACATTTGACAGCACTCACCATAGCACATACCCTCCCCAGTGTCCATAAGCCAGCCACTCCGTCCCTACTCCCACCCCCCAACAACCCTCAGTTTGTTTCATGAAATTAAGAGTATCTTATGGTTTGTCTCCCTCCTGATCCCATCTTGTTTCATTTTTTCCCTCCCTACCCCCCACAACTCCCTGCCATGCCTCTCAAATTCCTCATGTCAGAGTGATCATATGATAATTGTCATTCTCTGATTCACTTATTTTGCTTTGCATAATACCCTCTAGTTCCCTTCAAGTCATTACAAATGGCAAGATTTCATTTCTTTTGATGGCTGCATAGTATTCCATTGTATATATATACCACATCTTCTTTAGCCATTCATCTGTTGATGGACAGCTAGGTTCTTTCCATAGTTTGGCTATTATAGACATTGCTGCTATAAACATTTGGGTGCACATGCCCCTTCGGATCACTACATTTGTATCTTTAGGGTAAATACCCAATAGTGTGATTGCTGGGTCATAGGGTAGCTCTATTTTCAACTTTTTGAGGAACCTCCATACTGTTTTCCAGAGTGGCTGCACCAGTTTGTATTCCCACCCACAGTGTGGGAGGGTTCCCCTTTCTCCGCATCCTTGCTAACATCTGTTGTTTTCTGACTTGTTAATTTTAGCCATTCTGACTGGTGTAAGGTGGTATCTCACTGTGGTTTTGATTTGTATTTCTCTGATGCCGAGTTATGATGAGCACTTTTTTATGTGTCTGTTGGCCATTTGGTTGTCCTCTTTGCAGAAATGTCTGTCCCTGTCTTCTGCTCATTTCTTGACCAGATTATTTGTTCTTTGGGTATTGATTTTGTTAAGTTCTTTATATATTTTGGATGCTAGCCCTCAATCTGATATGTCATTTGCAAATATCTTCTCCCATTCTGTCAGTTTTCTTTGGGTTTTGTTGACTGTTTCCTTTGCTGTGCAAAAGCTTTTGATCTTGATGAAGTCCCTATAGGTCAGTTTTATCCTTGCTTCCCTTGCCTTTGGCAGTGTTTCCAGAACGAAGTTGCTGCGGCTGAGGTCAAAGAGGTTGCTGCTTGTGTTCTCAAGGATTTTGATGGATTCCTGTCTCACATTGAGGTCTTTCATCCATTTTGAGTCTATTTTTGTGTGTGCTATAAGGAAATGGTCTAGTTTCATTCTTCTGCATATGGCTGTCCAATTTTTCTAACACCATTTGTTAAAGAGACTGTCTTTTGTCCATTGGACATTCCTTCCTGCTTTGTTGAAGATTTAGTTGACCATAGAGTTGAGGGTCCATTTCTGGGCTGTCTGTTCTGTTCCATTGATCTATGTGTCTGTTTTTGTGCCAGTACCACACTGTCTTGATGATTACAGCTTTGTAATAGAGCTTGAAGTCTGGAATTGTGATGCCATCAACTTTGGTTTTCTTTTTCAACATTCCTCTGGCTATTTGGGGTCTTTTCTGATACCATACAAATTTTAGGATTATTTGGTCCATTTCTTTGAAAAAATTGATGGTATTTTGATAGGGATTGCATTAAATGTGTAGATTGCTTTAGGTAACATAGATATTGTCACAGTATTTGTTCTTCCAATCCATGAGCATGGGATGTATTTCCATTTCTTTGTGTCTTCCTCAATTTCTTCCATGAGTACTTTATCATTTTTCTGAGTAGAGATTCTTTGCCTCTTTGGTTAGGTTTATTCCTAGGTATCTTATGGTTTGGGGTACAATTATAAATGGAATCGACTCCTTAATTTCTCTTTCTTCTGTCTTACTGTTGGTGTATAGAAATGCAACTGATTTCTGTGCACTGATTTTATATCCTGATACTTTACTGAATTCCTATATGAGTTCCAGCAGTTTTGGAGTGGAGTCTTTTGGGTTTTCCACACAAAGTATCATATCATCTACAAAGAGTGAGAGTTTGACCTCTTCTTTGCTGATTAGGATGCCTTTTATTTCTTTTTGTTGCCTGATTGGTAAGGCTAGGACTTCTAGTACTATGTTGAATAGCAATGGGAATAGTGGACAGCCTGCCATGTCCCCAACCTTAGGGGACACGCTCTCAGTTTTTCCCCATTGAGAATGATATTCGCTGTGGGTTTTTCATAGATGGCTTTGATGATATTGAGGAATGTATCCTCTATGTGCCTACACTGTGAAGAGTTTTGATCAAGAAGGGATGCTGTACTTTGTCAAATGCTATTTCAGCATCAATTGAGAGTATTATAAGGTACTTGCTCTTTCTTTTATTAATGTATTGTATCACATTGATTTGCAGATGTTGAACCAACCTTGTAGCCCAGGTATAAATCCCACTTGGTTGTGGTGAATAATCCTTTTAATGTACTGTTGGATCCTATTGGCTAGTATTTTGGTGAGAATTTTTGCATCCATGTTCATCAAGGATATTGGTCTATAATTCTCCTTTTTGATGGGGTCTTTGTCTGGTTTTGGGATCAAGGTAATGCTGGTCTCATAAAATGAGTTTGGAAGTTTTCCTTCCATTTCTATTTTTTGGAACAGTTTCAGGAGAATAGGTATTAATTCTTCTTTAAATGTTTGGTAGAATTCCCCCTGGGAAGCCGTCTAGCCCAGGGCTCTTGTGTGTTGGGAAATTTTTGATGACTGCTTCAATCTCCTTACTGGTTATGGGTCTCTTCAGGTTTTCTATATCTTTCTGGTTCAGTGTTGGTAGTTTATGTGTCTCTAGGAATGCATCCATTTCTTCCAGATTATCTAATTTGCTGGCATATAGTTGCTCATAATATGTTCTTATAATTGTTTGTATTTCTTTGGTGTTGGTTATGATCTCTTCTTTTTGATTCATGACTTTGTTAATTTGTGTCCTTTCTCTTTTCTTTTTGATAAGTCTGGCCAGGGGTTTATCAATCTTCTCAGTTCTTTCAAAGAACCAGCTCCTAGTTTCATTGATTTTTTCTACAGTTCTTTTGGTTTCTATTTCATTGATTTCTGCTCTGATCTTTATTATTTCTCTTCTCCTGCTGGGTTTAGGCTTTCTTTGCTTTCTTTCTCCAGCTCCTTTGGGTGTAGAGTCAGGTTGTGTACTTGAGACCTTACTTGTTTCTTGCAAAAGGCTTGTATTGCTATATACTTTCCCCTCAGGACCGCCTTTGCTGTGTCAAAGCTTTTGAACAGTTGTGATTTCATTTTCATTTGTTTCCATGAATTTTTTAAATTCTTCTTTAATTTCCTGGTTGACTCATTCATTCTTTAGTAGGATGCTCATTAGCCTCCATGTATTTGAGTTCTTTCCAACTTTCCTCTTGTGATTGAGTTCTAGTTTCAGAGCGTTGTGTTCTGAAAATATGCAGGGAATGGTTCCAGTCTTTTGGTACTGGTTGAGACCTGATTTGTGACCAAGGATGTGATCTATTCTGGAGAATGTTCCATGTGCATTAGAGAAGAACGTGTATTCTGTTGTTTTGGGATGGAATGTTCTAAATATATCTGTGATTTCCATCTGGTCCAGTGTGTCATTTAAAGCCTTTATTTCCTTGTTGATCTTTTGTTTAGATGATCTGTCCATTTCAGTAAGAGGAGTGTTAAAGTCCTCTACTATTAATGTATTATTGTTGATGTGCTTCTTTGATTTTGTTATTAATTGGTTTATAGAATTGGCTGCTCTCATGTTAGGGGCATAGAAATTTACAATTGTTAGATCTTCTTGTTGGACAGAATCTTTAAGTATGATATAATGTCCTACCTCATCTCTTATTATAGTCTTTGACTTAAAATCTAATTTATATAATATAAGGATTGCCACCCCAGCTTTCTTTTGATGTCCATTAGCATGGTAAATTGTTTTCTACCCTCTCACTTTACATCTTGAGGTGTCTTTGGTTCTAAAATTAGTCTCTTGCAGACAGCATATCGATGGGTCTTGTTTTTTTTTTTCCATTCTGGTACCCTGTGTCTATTGATTGGGGAATTTAGTCCATTTACATTCAGGGTAACTATTGACAAATATGAATATAGTGCCATTGTATTGCCTGTAAGGTGACTGTTACATATATTGTCTCTGTTTCTTTCTGGTCTATTACTTTTAGGCTCTTTCTTTGCTTAGAGGACTTCTTTCCATATTCCTATAAGGCTGGTATGGTGTTTGCAAATTCTTGTAGTTTTTGTTTGTCCTGGAATCTTTTTATCTCTCCTTCTATTTTCAGTGACAGCCTAGCTGAATATAGTATTCTTGGCCGCATATTTCTCTCGTTTAGTGCCTCTGAATATATCATGCCAGTTCTTTCTGGCCTGCCAGGTCTCTGTGGATAGGTCTGCTGCCAATCTAATATTTCTACCACTGAATGTTACAGACCTGTTGTCCCAAGCTGCTTTCAGGATTTTCTCTTTGTCACTAAGACTTGTAAGTTTTACTACAAGTCTCATTGTAGTAAGAGACTCATCTAATGAGTCTCATCTCATTAGATGATGAGATGAGGACCTATTTTTATTGATTTTTGGGGGGGTTCTCTGTGCCTCTTGGATTTTGGTGCTTGTTCCATTTGCCAAATTGGGGAAATTCTTTGCTATAATTTGCTCCAATATACCTTCTGCCCCCTCTCTCTTTCTTCTTCTTCTGGGATCCCAATTATTCTAATATTGTTTCATCTTACGGTATCACTTATCTCTCAAATTCTCCCCTCGTGGTCCAGTAGTTGTTTGTCTCTCTTTTGCTCAGCTTCTTTATTCTCTATCATTTGGTCTTCTATATCACTAATTCTCTCTTCTGGCTCATTTATCTTAGAAGTAAGAGCCTCCATTTTTTTATTTCACCTCATTAACACCTTTTTTTATTTCAACTTGATTAGATTTTAGTTCTTTTATTTCTCCAGAAAGGGATTCTTTAATATCTTCCATGCTTTTTTCAAGCCCAGCTAGAACCTTGATAATCGTCATTCTGAACTCTAGTTCTGACATATTGATTAGGTCCCTAGCTGTTGGTACTGCCTCTTGTTCTTTTTTTTGTGGTGAGTTTTTCCACCTTGTCATTTTATCCAGATAAGAATAAATGAATGAAAGCACAAAGTACTAAAAGGATAACAACAATCCCCAAAAAATATACACTACGCAAATCGGAAGAGACCTGAAACTGGGGGGGAGAAGAAAAGGGGAAAGAAAGATAAAAAATATATATATATGGTCTAGAATATATATATATATATACATATATATATGTGAATATACATATATACATACATACATATATATATACACATATATGTATATATGTATATATATATATGTATGTATATATATACATATATATGTATGTATGTATATATGTATATTCACATATACACACACATTAGATTAGACTGGGAGGGAGGAGGAAGAAGAATATATATGTGTGTGTGTGTATGTGTGTATATATATATATATATGCGTACACAACATTGATAAAAGTTGGTTGAAAAAAGAAAAGGGGAAAGAATGTGATCAGGCTGGAGACTAGAACAAAGCCATGTGCTAGATTTAGGGTATATTTTGATATTTTAGAAGAAATTAAATCTCTTTTAATTTAAAAGATTAAAATTTAATTAAAAATTAAAATTTTTAATTTAAAAGATTTAAATTTCCTTTAAAAATTTTAAAGGAAAAAAAACCTTTATGTATACAAAAATGTATACAAAAAATAAGGTTAAATACAATGAAGGGATAAAATATGAGTATAAAAATGAAAACTAGGAAGTATTTTTTAAACAATATTGATAAGATAAAATAGTTTAAAAAACATTAAAATCAGAAAGAAGAAAAATTTAAAAAATAGAATGAGAAAAAAATAAAATTAAAAAAAATTTAACTTTGAAAGACTAAAGGATCATGGGAAAAAAGCCATGAATTATATGTGTTGCTTTCTCCTAGCTCTGGAGTTCTGCAGTTCTCATTGATCCGTGAACTTGGTGTTGGCTGGATGTTCTTGCTGATTTTCTAGGGGAGGGGCCTGTTGCAGTGATTCCCAAATATCTTTGCATGAGGCAGAATTGCACTGCCCTTGACAGGAACCAGGCTAAGCAATCAGTTCGGGTTTGCTCTTGGTACCTTTTGTTTCCTGAATGCTTTCCGTACAGCTTTGGAGGCCAGGAATGAAAATGGTGGCCTCCCAGTCTCCAAGCCAGAGGGGCCAAGAGCTCATGGCCCCCTCCTCAGTGTGCCCTCAGAGAAAAGCAGTCAATTCCTCCCGTCTCCCTGGTCGCCAGCCACACTCTGAGCTCACCCAGCCTGTGACCGAGCATTTCTGTCTCTGGTGCATGCCCCCATTTGGAGTCTCCAATCCCAGCTGATTCCTGCAGCATGCTCCTGCGCTGCTCCTCCTGGAGGAGGAAGGGGGGGTTCTCTCTGGATCTGCCCCCTGCGGGGTCCCTGCTGAAAGAGCAGTGCTCCGACTGTGCCTCGGATCATGGTTTAAGGTAACCCCAAGCTGAGAGAGAGCCCACTGCTTGGCTCCATCTCCTTAGCCAGCTTCCCTGCTCTGGTACCTGAGAGCTCTGCCACACTCAGGCACCCTCGGTCCTTCTGTGTCCCCACGGGTCCTGAGACCACGCTGTCCCTGCAAGGGCTCCACTGCCTGCTTAGCCTCTGGAGCGGTGTCCCTCAGTGGGGCAGACTTCTAAAAGTTCCGATTTTGTCTCTCCTGCTCTGTGGCTTGCCATGAGTGGGTCCCTCCAACCAAGGTCTGTCTTCCCGTCGCTTTAGTTTCACTTCTCCACACATCCTGCCTTTTGGAAAGTGGTCGATTTTCTGTTCCTAGAATTGCTGTTCTTCTTCTCTTCTATCTCCTGTTGAGTCTGTAGGTGTTCAGAATGGTTCAATAACCATCTAGCTGAACTCCTGGGACCTGATGATATTTAGGTCTCCTTCTCCTCCTCCATCTTGCTCCTCCCTCAGACTAGAGCCCTTTTTGGGAAAAGATTTTTTGATTCAGTTGGGTTCAGTGGTAAAGCATACCGGTGTCTGTCCTTGATTTGGGCACAGGGAAGGACAGAACTCATGGCAAAAACTTTCCATCTGAGATTTAAGGGTAGTAGGGTCCTTGTCTTTAGAGAACTTGCATTCAAATGGGGAAAGCATGATTCATGCCAGGAGCAAGAAAAGGAGACAAAAAAGTAAAACACAATTATGAACGCTTGAATAGTAAACTTCCAAACAAGTACAATTGACTGTAGGAAAGGAAGGCTGAGAATTTGCTATGTGCTGGGAGAAGCCAGAAGGCCCTTGATCAGATTGGGTTGATCTGCAAAGGTTTCCAAGGCAGTGCATTTTGAGTTGAATTGGAAGGCAGCCAGGAGATGTGGTGTGAAGTTGGAGGGGTGGTCCAGATTAAAAGGAATGCAGGTTTCTGGATCCTTTTTGACTATGTTCCCCAAAGTCTCAGCCACCCAATGTGACCATGCCTGACCTTTGACCTCCCCATAGTGAGGACGTGTGCAAACGTGGCTTCACCGTCATCATCGACATGCGGGGCTCCAAGTGGGACCTCATCAAGCCCCTCCTCAAGACACTGCAGGAAGCCTTTCCAGCTGAGATCCATGTGGCCCTCATCATCAAACCTGACAACTTCTGGCAGAAGCAGAAGACCAACTTTGGCAGCTCCAAATTCATCTTTGAGGTGAGTCAGACGTCTCTCATAGCTCCCCCTTTCACTTCCCCTTCTGCTACCACACTTTCTTGCATCTGCTTGTCCACCTATCCTATGATATGCTTCATGGCCGGGGCTGATATTTCAGGATTCCTTGGCTACTGTGGCCTTACTGGTCAATCTTGGAAGGAATAAGAGGCCCAAGAGATTGTCGTAGACTGTTAGCCTGTCTGTTGAAATGCTGACCCTGGCCGATTGGTGGCTCTGTCCCCATGGGCTGCCTGCTCTCCTACTCACCCTTTCTGAGGCAGGCTGTGGTCATTAACATGCATATGGATCTCAGCCTTTCCCCTTGACTTTCTGCCTTCTGCCTACCTCTGCCCTGCCCACCCTGCATCACTGAGTCCCCCTCTCTGTGTCTGCCCCTCGCAGACAAGCATGGTGTCCGTGGAGGGCCTCACGAAGCTGGTGGACCCCTCCCAGCTGACCGAGGAGTTCGACGGCTCCCTGGACTACAACCACGAGGAGTGGATCGAGCTGCGGCTCTCCCTGGAGGAGTTCTTCAACAGCGCCGTGCACCTGCTGTCCCGCCTGGAGGACCTGCAGGAGATGCTGGCCCGGAAGGAGTTCCCTGTGGACGTGGAAGGCTCACGGCGGCTCATCGATGAGCACACGCAGCTCAAGAAGAAGGTGCTGAAGGCCCCCGTGGAGGAGCTGGACCGGGAGGGGCAGCGGCTGCTGCAGTGTATCCGCTGCAGCGATGGGTTCTCCGGGCGCAACTGCATCCCGGGCAGCGCCGACTTCCAGAGCCTGGTGCCCAAGATCACCAGCCTCCTGGACAAGCTGCACTCCACGCGGCAGCACCTGCACCAGATGTGGCATGTGCGCAAGCTCAAGCTGGACCAGTGCTTTCAGCTGCGGCTTTTCGAGCAGGACGCCGAGAAGGTAAGAGGGCAGCTGCCAGACCCAGTGGAGCTTGCGGGGAGGGGTGCGTAGCTTTTGAGGGAAACTTATGGAGGCTGCTAGTCCAACTTCCTGATTAATACTTTTGTGGAAAGCTTTAAAAAAATGTACCTGCTGGGGGCACCTGGGTGGCTCAGTGGGTCGAGTGGCTGACTGTTGATTTCAGCTCAGGTCATGATCTCCGGGTTGTGGGATTGAGTCCCCGGTTGGGGGGGGGGGGGCTCCATGCTGAATGTGGAGACTGCCTGAGATTCTCCCTTTCCCTCTGCCCCTCCCCACTTCCCTCCACCCGGCTTGTTCGTGCTGGCTTTCCCTCTCTCTTTCTAAAAAAAAGGTGCCTACTGATTTTGGCTGATTTATTTCAATCATATATTTAGTCATTGATCACTGACTGTTTTTTTTTTAAGATTTTATTTATTGATTTGTCAGAGAGAGAGAGAGAGAGAGGACAAGCAGAGCGAGCAGCAGGCTCCCCGCTGAGCAAGGAGCCTGATATGGGCCTCGATCCCAGGACCCTGAGATCCTGACCTGAGCTGAAGGCAGTGGCTTAACCGACTGAGCCATCCAGGTGTCCTGATCACTGACCTTTTAAAGCTCCCCTTATATAGTGTTTATTATGTGCCAGGTACTTTCATAAGCACCATGTGTAAATTAACTCAGTTTAATCATCTCAGGAATCTTAGGAGATGGACGTATTATCATTATCCCGTTTTAAAGATGAAGAAAGGGGCGAGGTAAATAAGGGTCAGCCCGAGCTGTGGGAGGCGGCTCCAGGGTCTACAGTTCTACGCTGCTGCACACTGCTCCTATTGGAGCGTGCAGTGAGTGGGTCAAGCCCGCTAAGCAACAAAAATAATAATGCTATTGCGACTCACTGATTATTGTCCTGCAGTGTCCTTTACCATGGACAAAGCACTTGCACAAGCGGCGTCTTATTTAATCTGTGCGGCCCTTTGATCCTTGGAGGTGGGTGGTTGTGTCTCTGCTGACAGGCAGGGAAACAGGCGCTCTTTGATCTTGGGGCTATAATGGCAGACTTGACACATGAATCCCGCTTTCTTCCCTTTGAAGTTCACGGCTCTTCCTTCCATACCACTTCTTTCTGGAGGTTTTTCCTTAGCTACTGAGTACTTTCTCAAGCGAGACCCCAGTTTTCCAGCAGTGAATTTCAAAGCTTTTCCCTTATCAGGGGACATAGGAGAAAGTGGGAGAGAAAAATAGAGCGTGCCTCTTTGCCAAAGACACAAAAGTATCTTCTCTAGATTCTCTCCGAGCTACAGAAGAGAGTTGACTTTGTACATAATGTGCACTTTAAGAAGAGTGAAATGGGCTTTCCTCCTATCAGTTTTCTGGGGAGAACTTATATGTAAATGCATAACACTACTCGGCGATACCATGACGTCTCAGTCACCTGTGAGCTTTACAGACAGCGTCTGACATAATGGTTTTGTGTCTTTTAAGAGCCTGTATTGAAAACGTCTCTAGGTATTTTTAAATAATGAAATCAGGCTATTAAACTGTATAGAGTTAGGATCCCAATTTATGTGAGGGTAGCCAACCTAGGAGTAAACGGGAAAAAACTTACCACAGTGCTAAGAGTTTTGATTTCAAGGGGCCAGGCTTATGGTGGATTATAATTTCACTCTCTATTTTCTGTGCTTTCTCATCTTTTATAGTTCATAATTGGATGGAAATCAATATATGTGATTTGTAAAGACTGCTAGCCACTTTCCACAAAAGAACTCTTGAATATCCTGGAAGCCAGTCTGGGGAAGGAACTCGTAGAGGGGTTTTTTGCACAACTTTAGGCATTGTGAGGTCTCCCCTCAACCTTCCTGAGGCCTCCTTGCCCAGTGGCCCAGCAGCCAAGGTCCAGCCCTGGCCTGACCCCACTTCCCGGGAAGGGCCTCTGGGACTACAGAATCCCTGTCACTGCTCAGCAAATGAGGAGAGACACCAGGGCAGAAGCAGCTGCTCTGTGAAGCCAGAGACAGGTACTTCGGCTCCTGTGACCAATAGTGGAGAGGTCTGGACGTTTCCTTTTTACTTGTGGTCTCTTCTGCTCTGGGGCAGGGAATCTGCTTTGCAGTCTGGCTCGGGTGCCTGTTTCAGTGAGCCAGGGTCAGGAGGGGAGGCAGGGGACTCAGGTCTGCCTACAAGTGTTTTGTTGGAGGCATTTCACTGCATCCCTGAAGCTCAAGGTTATGGGAAACCTTCATAGGGCACAGATAGTGCCTGTCTCAAAAACAAAACAACGAAACACCTGAGCCTCAGAAATCCCCAGGTAGGGAAGGCTGACCTTCTAGAGTCGGCCAAGCACCGGTCAACCAAGCAGTCATTTCTGCCACACGTATATCTTCTCAAGTCATGCTCACAAGATTCCTATGGTGTATTATTGTCCCTATTTCACAGTTGAAGAAAACTCAGAATGGCTGCCGACAGGCACTGGAAGCTCCAAGAGATGAAAGGGCTTGCCCAGAGTTACACTGTGGGTTAGACAGAGCCAGTGTTGGGTCATCTCCCAAGCACACCCAAACTCTGGCCCAATAGAGTTTGCCATCTGCTCCCAGGGGGTGCCTCCTGCTACCGCTGAGCACTGCCTTGTCACCCCTGAACCCCTGGGGAATCTCTCGTTGCTCACTGGACAGCAGGGGCTCTTAACCTGTCTGTGTTTCGGGTACAAAATAATATGTATAAGCCTGGAAAATAATTATTCACATATAGTTACTCCATTTTTTTAAAAGATTTTATTTATTTATTTGACAGAGAGAGAGATCACAAGTAGGCAGAGAGGCAGGCAGAGAGAGAGGAGGAAGCAGGCTCCCTGCTGAGCAGAGAGCCTGATGCCAGGCTCCATCCCAGGACCCTGAGATCATGACCTGAGCCGAAGGTAGAGGATTTAACCCACTGAGCCACCCAGTCACCCCCAGTTACTCCATTTTTAAAAATAACAGGAACTTTTTACTTGCTTAGGAATGTGTTAAATAACAAGCTCTATTTGAAGTCTTACAACTGCCATAATTTTGTGGTAGTGATGAGCATGTATGACATCTCAGGGCAGCACGTGCGTCTTCCTATCCACGTCAGAGGCGTGAGTATTGCTATTGTTAATGTAGTTTGCTGCCTACATCCGGTATTGAAGGGAATGCTATATATCAGTTAGAGGCTAGTTAGTGAAAATCAAGGCATATTTTTTCCCCATCCAAGTACACAATCCCTCAGTTCTCTGCAGGACTCTAAGTTTAAGATCCAGGTCCCATGGTGTGTTCATACCATAAAAAGAAGTGTGTGTGTGTGTGTGTGTGTGTGTGTGTGTGTGTGTGTGTGTGTGGTGTTTGTGTGTAGAGCGGGAGTGGAGAGAATATAAAGAATGAGACAGGGGCAGTGAAGGGGGAGGATGGAAAGAGGGCCGCCCAGGAATATTTTGATATTGAGTCAGTGATGAAAGCATGGCTCAGGCCTGACCTAGCTGCCACAGAAAATATGCCGGGTGTGGGGCAGGAGAGAAAGCAGTCCTTTTAAGTTGCTTCAAGATTAATTTAAAATCTCTGTGCAGAACCAAGTGCCTCAGCCTTGACTTATTTGGTGTTTTTGAAAGGGGGCGAGGAGGGTGGCGGCTCGGGGTAAGGGTTGTGTGCGCAGATCTACATCTAATCAAGAGTGTGAGGAAATAGTTACTGCGTGAACCACTTAGTTTCCCTTCTGGTGGGAGGCTTGTTGGAGGCCTGCGTTTCCAGACCTGGGAAACTCTTAGCAAACTGAGGAGACTGGTGGCCGCCCAGCTACTATTTTTGTGAGGGGGTGAGTGCAGAGTCTCCCCCTGGCCCTATAGGGTGGCAGCTTGTTTCCCAGGGCTTGAGTAATAGGCGTTGCTCCCCGTTTGCCAGCTGGCCTTGGAGAATGAAGGCGTCTCTCCCCACCACTTCCCCTGACCTCTGAAATGACCCTTCCTCATCTTGGGAGTCGGGTGGGGGGGGAGCCATTTTGTCTGCCAAATAAACATTTTGGGAGGAGGGACACTTCCACAGATAATTCATAAGGAAGGTCACCCATTCGCTTAATAAACTTCTGTTGAGCAGCTGTCATGAGCCCAGAACAAGGCACTTGGATAAAGACGAGTAGGCTAGAATTTCTATCCCAGAACAGCAAGCTGTCACAGACTCCTAGTTATTATTAGTTACGTCTGTCGTGTGCACCCCATGCCCTAGGCACAGCCGCCACCACTGGGGAGTTTTTAGAGAAGAGGGAGGGAATGTTGCAGCTCAGGAGTGATAGGAAAGCCTTAATGAGCAACCTGTGGGAGGACTGGGCAACTGAGACGTAATGCAAATAGTACTCGATGCATCTTGTTGGATGCACGATGCCTTGGTCCGTGCTCTCCAGTCCGTGACTAATGGGCCTGTCCTCCACTGTGCTCACCGACCACAGGTGGCTTGCTCCTCATTAGCAGATGCAACTTATGGCTCTCTTTGCAGACCTGTCTCACAGCTCCTGGCCCCACAGCCGCTGGCCCCACAGCCGCCCAGGACCCTGTGTGATGGGGGTGTCTGCCCTGCAGTCACATCCCAGGGCCAGAGAGGAGGGAGGCCTCCTCCCCAGCAGGGGTGGTTTGTGCTATGAAGGTCATCGAGTAGACTTGGTCCTTGTAGCCTTGTTGCTCAATGGAGGATCCTCCCGAGCTGCCCCCTCACCCTGCCACACCTTTCCTGGGTGCCTAGGGTGCATCTCAGAACAGCAGAGCTGGAAAAGACCTAGAGATCGGAAAGTCTCCCTGATGACATTTGTGACCTCGCGATGCCCAGCACTGTGCCAATGCCAATGATATGTATCAGATCATCCAGAAGCTGCTGCACCATCCGCCTTGCAGCATGCGGAAGGCCCACCATCTTCCAGTCTTTGCAGGAAAGAAGTGCCTCGAGGGGCTCTAGTGTCTAACGGACTTAACTGATAGAGAAACCTTCACCTACTCTGCTCCTGAATAAATCCTGATGTCCAGCCAGGAGGCCCATGCTCTAGTCTTGCCCAAAGCCTTTCCAGAAAGAAAAATACTCCCACTTCCTTGTGGGAGAATTCCCTAAAGAGTGGACAGGGCTACTCCACAGAGCTTCCAGTGTCGGACTCATGCTCATTATCGGTTCATGCAGCACAGAGTTGTTCTGTGTGTAAAGCCGGGCTTGGAACGTGCTCCAGACCAGACTTTCAGCGCCACCGTCAGGGGGGTATCTGGGTTCCCACCTCCTCTGCGACCAAGGTGTGTGCTCAGGGGAGACTATCACAGTTGCTTCGAGGAGAGTGGCCTCACCACGCTGCCCGTGGCAAAGCTCGCTTTGGAGAACCGAATTCTGAATGCCTTCCCGCATATTCATTCCTGCATGCTGAAATTCTGTGCATACCGAAGGGTGCCATGTCTGGGCAGAAACAGAGCTGAGCGGGAATTCAGATTCATTCTGAGGGGCCGCTCTGCCAGCTGGGAGAGCTTAGGCACTTCTTTCATCTCTGACCTCTAATTATGTTCTCCCAAAAAATGAGGATGGAGAATTTGGGCTAGCTCAGTGTCTTACGGCTTTTCTTTCTGCTCCTATACCACGCTGTCCTCACGAACAGCACTTTCTCTTTGTGAAAATGTCTTTCAGTGGGAGAAGTCGTGTGGCAGGGCGCATGTGTGGTCATGCTAGAGGCCAGGGTGGCGGTGGTGGTAGAGATCAGGCTTGTCAGGGGACATGTCAGAATCTCCAGATTGCTGGGCCTTGAGGGGGGGAGCTCAGCCGGTCAAGCGTCCGCCTTCGGCTCAGGTCATGATGCAGAGGTCTTGGAATCGAGCTCCTGAGTAGGGCTCCCTGCACAGCGGGGAAACTGCTTCTCCCTCTGCCCCTCCGCTACCCACTCATGCTCTCTCTCAATCTCTCTCTCGAATGAATAAAGAAAATCTTAACAAAAAAAAAAAAAAAGGAATCTCCAGATTGATAAAGTTTGATAAAGAGCCCACCCAGCTTGGCCAAACATGCAAACATGCCTGCCATTCCTCCTCCTTTCAGGCTTGCCGTACTTATGCTACCTAAGCCTCTTCATAGCTCAGCAATCCTGTAACCATTTTTGCTTTTTCCTATTCATTCTCCCTAAAAATCTACAGTAGGCTCTTCTGTCTTCAAGGTTATCATCTTGTTCAGTGGTGGACTATAAGTTTTTCTCATCAAATAGAACCATCATCTGTTGAGTTCTGGTCTTGCTTTAAAAAACAAAACAAAACAAAACAAAAACCTCTGAGCTGCTGCCAAGCTGCCCAGGCTTGTGATGAGAATCGGAAGGGGTGGCGTGTGGAGGTGCCGGCACTGGGCTTCCCTTCCCTCCCCCTGTGCTGGTTCAGTCATGCCTTCCTCTTCAGTCACTGGGGGCCTGCCAAGACCATGCAGAGTGTCACCGATGCTGTCTTCCAAATGGACTTGCTCTAGATAACTTTCACTGATCCCTAAATGAAACAAAGTCAAGAATTGAGTCTTGAGAGAAGTCGGCCATTAGGATGTACGTTCACAGGGGCAAAAGATCACTAGGTTGTGTGATGCCCTTGGCCGAGGTACAGAGAGGAGCACCTAGGTCAAATGAGGGTCATATCTGATGGGTCCAGGTTGGGGGTACTGCCACAGGAAAGGTCTCTGGGAAAACAGTCACAGAGGAAAGTGATTCCCCCAGGGGAATGGGCTTGCCCCCTCCCCATATACCTTCTATATCTAAGACACTTGTCACCTTCTGCTTTGCATTATAGCCGAGTGTGTTTGTCTTATTCTCCTGCACACATGGGACAGAAATACTCCCAGCAGTCCACCCAAGAAACGCATCTGTCCATTTTGATTTTCTTGGAGGTCTGTGCAAACAGAATAATGTGACTTTCATGTTACCGTGAGAAAATATTTGGGAGGCCCCACCAGGCAAAAGGTATCGTGGCGGGCAGCAGGGCACTGTGCTAAGGGTTACGTGCTGGTTGTGTTTCCCTCTTCGTATGTCCTGTTAACCACATTAGCAATTCAGGACATCCCCAGGATGCCCTGTCCCCGGGCAAAGTATCCACTGCTATTTCCTGCCCTCTCCCTTTAAGGTATAAACAGTTTTGACCCTACCCCAAGGCCCAAAGCAAGACCCAAAGTCGCATCCCACCTGGAGTGATGAGAACCAGTAGGGCCACTCGTGGAGCAATCCCCCTGCCTCTCCTTCCCACCAGATCCTGGCCCGCTGTTGCTTCTCCTCGCCACACTTGCAACCCCCACGTCCCCAAGCCAGCAGTGAGCATGACTCCGCACTCATTCGTCAAACTGAAGTACTATTGTAGCAATTATAATACAGAATATTTTTTTTGAATGTCAGTTTTTCAAGTGTTCTCATACCTCGGACCTTAGAGGTTTTGTGGTCCAGCCTTCCTTTTGTACAGAAAACTTTGACCCAGAGTAGAGACCCACCCAGCGTCATCCAGTCGGTAGTACATCCTTTGGTCTCCCATCTACTTTGTGTGCCAGGCCAGGCAGGGGTGAATATGGGCCTCATTTCATAGATGGGAGAGCTAAGACTCGGTGAGGTTGGGCAGTGTGCCCGGGAGAGAGCTCAGGGGGCAGGTGGGAAGGTTGAGCCTTCTGCCCTGAGGCCAGGACTCCACAGCCTCCTCCTCCAGCATGCATGCGCGCGCGCGCACACACACACACACACACACACACACACACACCCCACAGACACACACAGGCTGACCTTGCCCTGCAGGAGAAAGGACGCACAGGCCAGCCCACAACCCACAACCTAGGAGATGGCCTGAGGGGCTGGGGAGGAATGGAGGGTGGGGGTCCTCACCACTGCTGTGATAAAAGGGTGAGCCCAGGACAGGCCTCCAGGGTGCATGCCGACCAGTCTCTGTGGTGTAGTCCCCTGACCCTTCTTGTTGGGAGGGTGGCTTCAGAGAGCTGCAACCTTGGGGCAGCCAGAGGGCAAGGTCTTTACTGGGTAGTTTGTAATTTCCTGCTTTTTTTAGAGAAAGGCTTCCGTGCCCTCTTGTTCCCTCCCTCCCTCCTCCTCCTGGGGCCTAAACCACCGCCCCCTGCACCCCCCCGCTGACTGGGCTCAGGGCGAGGAAGTGTGTCTGCGTCCCGCCCCTACGCAGGACACAGTGTCCTGTATTATTTCCAGCCTGCTAGTCCTGGGAATCTCTACTTACTTTTTCTCATTTCCTCCCCTTGAACATTAGAAACATTAGATTCCAAAAATAATCCAAGTCACAGTGTTCTGCAGGCTGCATGTGTGAGTGTGATCTCCCAAAGCTGTCTTTCTCCTCCCCCCATCCTTTCTCCCTCTCCTGCATTTTCAGCCTGGCTGTATGTGGAGGTCACAGGCCTGCAGGAGGCCTGTGGGCCCGTGAGTGTGGAGGGCAGATAAGGGGCAGGACTAGGAGGAACTCAGAGTGGGGGGGATGGGAAACAGGACAGCTTAGATTGCTCCCAGGTCACCGACGTGGGCCGCCAGGGGCGAGACCAGAGAGCTATATGTGAATAGCCTGCACATGTGGCCTCTACTTATGAATGGACCCTACAGAACTGTGGACCCCACAGTGACCCCGTAGAACCGAGGACATGGATACTATGTTAACAATGTTTCCAGAATCCAGGTTGTCACTCTGATTCTGCCTGTACCAATTTAGGTGAGCTTGAAAGAGAAGGTCCTGATCAGAGGCAGACGTGTGAGGCACAGGGATGTAACTGAGCATCATTGAGTCACGCATTTGTAAGCAGACATTGAGTGTCTTCCGTGTGCCGGGTCATCTGCTAGGTGCTGGGGACCCTGTCTCCCACCCCAGCCCTGGACAGGGCGAATCGTGGGAAAGCTGATGTGATTCCTGATACCTTTTAAGAAAAGGATGGCACAGAAATAGTGCCCAGTCTAGTGGTTAAGCCCAGTTAGATATCTAGGTCTCTCTTGCTTACCAGGCAGGAGTTAGGGTTTGGGGGTGCTAGTGTGTAATGGGGAGACGGGGGGGGCAAGAAGAAAGGTAACATGTCCTCTCTGCCCCAGTATGGGGATTGGAGGGAATATCTTAAGTACCATTTTTGGAAGAACAAAAAGACATTCAGGTACACATTATTAAGTGAAAAACAAGTCCAGTCTCTGTAGTAGGGACCTTAATCAAGGCATTTTACTTGGCAGAATGCAGCTTCCTTCCTTCCCTTCATCTTCTGGCTTACTCCCCTGCACATCCTCCTTCCTTTCCCATTTGCAACCTTTCTCCGCCTTGTGCTTGTACCCCCTTCGGCCTGCGCTCACCCTGCTCTTTTTGCTTCCATCCTCTCTGAACCTGTTGTTTCTCTTTCCTTTTGCGGTCCTGCTTCCTTCTTTGGGTGGAGCTAAGGGAAGACTCCATGTGATTCAGGCCTCCTCGGGAGGGCAGAAAGAGAAAAGGCCAGAAGACCCAACAACTGCTTCTAGGTAAAGCTCTGGCTTTGCACTCAGACACCAGGATTTGAATCCCAGCCTAACCCCTCGTGAGCTGAATGGCTCTCAGTGTCCCGTTTACCCTCTGTGAGCAGTCTCTTTATAGTAAAATGGAGATTTTAATAAATGCCTTAGGATTGGTATGGATTAAAGAAAATGTATATGTAGCATCTAACATGCCCAAAGCCCGGTAGGTGCCCAACAGACTGTGGGTTTGTGGAGGTAGACTCGAGGTGGACCACGTACATAGATGGGATCAGGAGTGGAAGAGAGGCATGGAGAGGCTGCTGGGGTGGGGGAGGGAGGGCTGAGAGCACACCCCCATCCACAGCAAGGGCGCTGGAGCAGAGAGCGGGCAGCATAGTGTGAGCACACCCCCATCCACAGCAAGGGCACTGGAGCAGAGAGCAGGCAGCATAGTGTGTAGGGGAGGTAGGTACTTGGTGCCCGGAGAGACCAGGAAGGGGTCTTGAGAAGGAACTGGTCCGTGAACAGTAACACCAGATCTACTGCCAGTAGAAGGGAAGGGAGATGGAGGCATATGACCCAGATGGCAAGATCTTAGACACTGTTGCTGAAGATGAGCCAGTTAAACAAGGGCCAGCTATTGGGCTGGGGCAGGCAACTGGCAGATGAGCTCTGGGCAGGCCTTGACACATTGGAGCAGGGGGCACTGGCTGCATGGAGACAGTCCATCCCGGTACCTATCACGGGTAGGTGGACAACATCGATGGAAATATTCAGCTGAAGTTGGGGTGCAGAAAGAGGAAAGAGCATGAGCAAAGGCACAGCAGCCTCAAAGTCCAGGGTGGGTTCCGGGAACAGCCACTCTGCAGACAGGCTGGTGCAGAGAGGGTTCCCTGGGGAGGAGGGCAGGAGGGGGATGTCCGTGCCATGCCCTCCACTACCAAGAGTTACAACGGCGGTTGGGAAATCTAGTCACACCACTTCCTGAGTAACCAGGGGACACGAGGCAAGCTGGAATCTGGTGAACAGTTCAGGGCCTGCTGGGAGCATCTTAGAATGCTAGAATCTTTGAGTTGGAAGGTCCAGTCCCTTCCTCGGGGCTTTCCTAGCTGACAGGCATCCTCTGGACTCTGCTGAGTATTTCCTGTGTCGAGGAAGCCACAGCTCTGCGAAGCAGCCTATTTCATTGTCACACAGCCCCGTTAGTTAGAGAGGCCTCCGGCCACCAGGCCAGAATCTCCCTTCCTGGAGCTTCCACTCTGTGGGCCCAGGGTCCCCCGGAAATGGTTTCTTCCTCCTCCTGGAGAACAGCCCTCTGATGACTCGGAGACCATCCTTATGGGCTTTCCCAGGCTTTTCTGCTTCAGATGAACTTCATTCACTTCCCTGGCCTATTTTCACTTGATGTGGGCTCTAAACTCTTCCTGGGACCAGTTTTTCAAATATGAAAAGGGACGGGAAGGGGTCTGCAGCTTGATCCCTTGATCCCACTTGATCCATCTTGATCCCACCTCCACAAGTGAGAAAAAGATTCCGTGTGTGTAGGTGGACTTGCTTCTTGCAGTTCAAGTTAGTCAGTCTGAAACTCCAAGGTATTTGCCCATCCAGAGAATAATGTTCTCTTATTCAAAGGGATCTCTGTCTCATATGTGAGCAGAAGAGAATGTCTTTTCACATGTATGCACAGAGAGACTTTCCTAGTATGGAAGTGCTGAGTTGACAGGCCACTGGTATCCAGAGTCAGGTGTGCCCAGGTCAGGGATATTCATGGGCAAAGCCCCGTCCCTGTGTCCCATAGCTTTCCCTGAGGTCATTCCCAAGCAGAGCCAAAGCCTTGTGGTCTTACCTTAGAGAGTCAGAAAACTCACGGTAAAACATGTAAAGGAATATTAATTCCCTTGGAGGAAACCTGTCTTTACCAGAATCCCGGAAAGGCTCTTCCCCCCCCCGCCATGTTCCCCAGTCCATGTTCACTGAGAAACCGCCCTCTCTTACTCTTCAGCTCACCTCCAGCCCTTCTCAGAGAGCCTTTTCCAGACAAGGAAGGCCCTGTTATGGGGATGTTTACTGATGTGGTGAGAGAAGATATGGCCTTTCTTGGTACAGAGGAGAAAGGGATGTTTGGTTTCGTCCATGCAGATCAAGCCAACTGACTGGTCCCACCTTAGAGTGGTACTTGTCTTTCCCTCAGAGGTTCCCCCAGGGAGCTCACCCTTGTCATGAGGTGTTAGAAGAAGGTGCAAACTAGAGGGGCCTAGAAAGGGGAGTGAGACTGGACTTGGGCATTCAGGCCTCATCTCCAGGACATCCTCTCTGTGCCTTGCATAGTCCCACCTTCTCATGCCTTCGTTTATAGCATCCTCCCTCCCGCTCTGCCAACTGAAACCCTACCCTAGCGGAAGGTCCACTCGAATACTACTTCACTCACTCTTCCCTCTCAGAAGGGGTCTTTCCTCCTCTGGGTATCTTCCTATAGCCCTATAGCCTCAAACTGGACTGTTCCAGCCCGTCTTGTATTGTGGCTTTACACTCAGAAGTCTCTTACCTCCAAATATATTGCACATTCCTGAAGGTCAGGCCCGGCGTTTTAGATACCTCAGTGTTGCCCAGAGGCACACAGTCAGTGCCAAATGAAGAGTGGACCTTGTGGCCGTCCACACTCCCCAGGCTGCCTGATGGAACGCACCCTGCGTGCTCTGAGCTGACACAAGAGCGCCACCTACTGCTGAGAGGCTTCAATCCCAGGACGGCTGAGAGGTTTCAGGGACGCTGCTCCTGAGCTCTCCCTTATAAACCGGTTCTAGCAACCTTCATCTAGCAATGCACAAAGAGATCAGGAGGCCGGCCCCCAGTTCTGGTCCTTTTAGACTAATCCAAGTGTGAGCAGATGAGGCGGCCCTGGGAGTGGAAAGGAGAAGGGCAAATTCTGGAGAAAGTGGAGGGCCAGGTGCCTGATTAGATGTTGAGGGGGAAAGGGAGCTAAGGGGACCACGAGGCCTTCACACCAAGACAGTAGGATTGGGGGGAGGGGGGTGGAAAGAAATCCCAAAAACATTTTGGGAGAAGGAGGGGTGACTAACTTAAGTGGGAGTGTAAATTTCTTTGAAGGCACAGGAGCATGAGAGGTGTGGTGATCAAAGCATTAGACCACGAGTGGTCTCTTTACGGCGTTTCCGCCCTGTCCCGTAGGGACAGCTGACACTATCTGAACAGGGGAATTCGCAGTCCTTTGAATAAGACTGTTAAAGAAATGGAGGGTTTGGAGGAGTGCCTGGACTCTTCCTTCTCTGTGTTCTTCCTGAGCACCTGCAGTGTATGCTCTAACAGGTGGGGTGGGAGCAGGATGCGTGACCAAGCCCCTCTTTCTGGACGTTCCTGAGCCTGGCTCCTGTGCCACCCCTCACCTCCCCGGGGCCCCACGGCTGAAGCTGCTGTAAGAGGGTAGAAGGGAAAGGCAGGGGTGCTAGCTCTCCTTCTCAGCTGGAACTCAAGCCCATCTAGCGCGCGGCTTCAGCACGGCACCCTCCCCCTTCCCCCGGATAGGAACCCCTGGAGGGAGGGCCACCTCCTCCTTAGCCCATGTGGAATTTTTTCCCCCAGATGTGCAAGTGATTGGCACAGCCGATTTTAGGATGCGTGGGAGGACTGGATGAGAACATCCAGCAGACGCTCCATTTTTGCAGTAACAATAATAGTTACCATTTACTGAGTGCATCCTGTATGCCAGGAACAAGCATTAGCTCATCTAAATTAACTTGCCAAGGGCCAGATCTCAGTTTATGCCTAAATTTAGCTTTGGGATAAAGTTGGGCACTATTTTCTCAGCTTGGATTAAATAGAGTTTGACCTCTTCAGTTCTACATTTTGGGAAGTAAGTGAAGCACATTTTCTCACTCCATTGCTGAGAATGTTTTATCAGCATCTGTGGTTCAGATGGAAGGAATTTGGCCACTCAGAGTCAATATCCCAGGGCTGCCTAGGCTGGCTCCTGGCTCGGTTGGTCCTGTTTCTCATCTGCTTAACTTGCTGGCTCCTGGATGACCATTTCTTCCCCATAGGGAGGGTACTGTGCATATTGCCGGTGCTACAGGGGATTTGGTTCATCCAGGCAAACAGACTGGAAACGAAACATACAAAAAGTCCCTTATTTAAAGTCTGAAACATTTATGTTACGAATGGACTTGGTGAGATGTTTCATCCCCTCACTTAGCATGAGGAAGGCAAGACTGAGGACAGTGGCCTTTTAAGGCCTAACAGGAGTCTGTGCTTCTCCAGGCAGAGCTGAGCTATGGCTCATTCGCAAGGGCAGTGTGCGATCTGAGCATGAAGTTTTGCAGCCTGGGTTTCTCTAATCAGAAAGCAACTACCCTTGTGACTGCCGGCTTGTCCTGTCTAAACCCAGGGGAAGTAGAAAGGGTCCAGCTTCTATTTTGTGTTTGCACTGTGCTGGGCACATTTCATATGTTCTTTATTTCCTCCTTTATATTTGTCTTCTTTGACCCAGACACTGAAGACTTCATAAGAACAAGGAGTGTAGGGGGTGGGAAAGAAGGGGTGGGCGCGGAGAAGCCACAGTTGGTGAGAAGTCTGTAATGTGCTAGTTGATTTTGTTCTGTGAGATCAGAGCTGGCTCAGACTCCTCTTTGCAATGAAGTAAATCATTGTCTATCCAGGGACCTCAGTGTAGATAACCCAGGCAGGGTTAAAAGCAAATCTGACCATATTATTGCCCTTTAGTGGTTCTCCACCTCAAACTAGACAAAGAGCAGTTCCTCAGCCTTCCAACCTTTGCCCCTTTGTGTCCTGGCCCCGCCCTTCTCCTTTAGCATCCTTTCTCAGTACCTCTTGCTTCTCACTCCCTGCCCTACAGCTCCGGGTACCTTCTCTCTAATGCTTGGAGCCTCCAGGCCTTTGCTCAAATTATATCCTCTCAATAAGATGCTCTTCCCATCTGCATCTTCACCTGACCAGATCCTATTGTCTTTCAAGTGTTGTTCAGCTGTTGCCACCTTCTGGAAGCCATTCATGCTTTTCTGTACCAAGTGGGATCAGGAGCTCCTCTGTGGGCCCACAGCAGACACTTTTCATAGTGCTTTCCACACTTAAAATTGACAGAATATTGATCACATTTGTCTTCCTCAGTAGACTCTGCCTTGCTCTTTTATCATTTGTCTCTCATCCAATGTCTGGAATACAGTAGGTACTCACTAAGTGAATAAATATTGTATTAAGAGTCATAAGCATGTGACTATATCCGGATGCTTTTGGCTACAAGAAACAGAAAACTGGACTGTTTCAGTGTTCCATCTTTTAATTCATTTTGTCCCTTTCCCTCCTATTTTCTTTAAGATGTTAATTATGGTTATCTTGAAAGTGTTACCCACTAATTCATAGCCTGATCATCTCTGGGTCTGTTTATATTTGACTTTTATTTTTTTGGTTATCAATCACTTTTGTCTACATCTTCATATGGCTGGTAATTTTTGTGCTGGAAATTGCAGATGATGTGTTGTAGAGACTCCAGATTAGGTTACCTTCCTCTAAACTTTGAATTTTGTTCTCAAATGTAGTTAAATTACTAGCAGATCTTGATCCCATTGAGCCCTGATTTAGGCTTTGCTATAACAGATGTACTTCCATCTTTTCATTAATCTTAGGGTATAGCCCTTACTCCTAGGATGTGGTTCTTACTCCTATATCCTGGTCTTTCTGGGGACCCAATTCGGTGCCCAGAGTGTTCATCAAAGTCTCTTCACACTGTTTGTATTAGAGCTCCCAACATTTCCCCAGTGCTGTGTAACTTAAAATTTCTGTTCAGCTCTCAATATTCTCCACTTCCCACAGCCATTCTCTGCTAGACTTTCTGGAGTCTGTCCTTCCATGTGCATAGCTTAGGATTTCTCCAAAGGCCTGAAGGAAATTTTAATGAAGATTTTTAGGGTTCCTTCTTTTAGCTCCCTCTTCCCTAATATCACTGAAACTCCAACCACCTTATCAGCCCTGAACTCTAAACTCTGGGTTTTTTTTTTATACCCATTAAGACTGCTGCTCTCTGCTGAGCTCCTAGATCTGTGCTCCAGAGAGGGCTCACTTCCTTCATGGATGATTGGTCTATGTTGGTTATTGACCTGTGCTTTCAAATAGTTATAGATGGTAGGGTTAAATCTGATACCAGCTACCCTATT
>CM053603.1:126166744-126189286 GCA_028646535.1 Procyon lotor | reverse complement strand
AAATTTAAGTGTATATTTGGGAGACAAGCAAAGTGGGTTTAAAAGCATGGACTTTGGACTCATGCAGACCTATATTTGAGTCTTCAGTATGCCTCATTTGAGTTTTCATTATATGATGTGGGCCAAGTTGTTTATCTGTTTCCATAACTACAGAAAGGTGATGATGGTATGCACTAGCTCCCAGGGCCAAGGACTGAGACGACGCTATGAAGCTCGTTGTACAGAGCCCAGCACACACTTGGTATTGTCTCTTATCGGGGAAGTCATTCTTAGAGCAAATCCTGGAGCAGAGGAAATTGTATGAGATTCAGGTTCAGATGGACACTGGGATTCTAAATTCATCCCCATCACTCCCAAGCTGTGGGATCTTTGGCAGTTTGCTTCAACTTTTTGTACTGACTTTTCAGCATGTTTAAGATGGATTGAACAATCCTTTCTTTGTAGCCTTATTATAAGGACTGCATGAGGTCACCCATTCAAATACTTGATGCAGTACCTCAAGTACAGCTTGGTGCATGAAATGGGGAGCACTACTTGTGTTTTTGAAGCTGTGAGCCTGGATGGATTTTCAGGTGGGCAGAGTCTGGTGAATAAAAGGCAGAGGCTGAGGGTCAAATTGTGAGACTGTCACAGTAAGGGTGTGAGGCACATGAAAGGATGTCTTGAAGGGGCAGCAAGAGGAGTGGGAGGCAGGTTTGGATAGATCAGCGTAGGACTGGACAACTGGTCAGCTTTCAAAGTGAGAATGTTTCTATTGCTTTTATTTGGCAGAGACACGAGGTGTCCAGTGTGGACACACTGGTGCTCGGGGGAGAATTCCACAGGGGTGGGGGATGGAGGCATGTGAAAGCAGGAGGGGGAAGTAAGGTATGTCTGCAGTCCATGGCCTGCCCCTGAAAATGACCTGGTGCAGGGGCCAAAGAAAGGGAGTTTCAGAAAGGTCCACATCAGATTGTGATGAGAGACTGAAGGGAAGGAGTGGCAGAAGGAAGAATGCAGAAAGGTGGAGATCTTTGGTTTTCCCTGCAGGTGCAGACTTAATGCAGTAGTAAAAGTAGCGCCTGTAACAAAGAGTTAGGGAGGAAGTGGGTGGAGGGAAAACAAAGGCAGCAGGGGCAGAATGTACTTCTAGAAGTCTGGTGGTGATGGAAAAGGGGGCTGGAGAGAAGCTCTGAGCACAATGGAAGGTGGAACAATGGGTTAAGAGCATCAGCCCTGGAACTTGGCCTCCTGGGTTCAAATCTCAGCTCTGCTGCTCATTAGCTGTGTGGCTTTGGCAAAACCAATTAACCTCTCTGTACCCAACCTGTAAAAATGGAAGTGATAATATTGGGGGTTAATATCTGGGAGATAATTATGATTTTAAGAGGATTAAGTGAGTTAGCCTAGTGTCTAGCCCATCATAGTGAGCGTTCAGCAAATGTGAGTGGCTATTAATGTTGTTGCCACTCTCATGACTGTCACTAAGAGAAGTTGAGAATGAGAGAAGCAGATGGAGAAGGGCAAGACAAGAAGAGGCACAGTACTGCTGTTCGTATAGTCTGACTTTGAAACACGGAGGCAACACCTGCAGGGTGTTAGACTCAACCACACACTCCGACCGCAGGACGACCACTGTGGGCGACATTTCGAACTCATCTACTCAGGACGATACAGTATGGGAGCCACGGCTTACCGACAGGACAGTCGTTGCAGCGGTCCGGCTCAGGTGCAAGGAGACCGGAGCCGCTGTGGGCAGCTGCAGAAGCTGACCTGGCTCATAAACTCCATGCCCCTCGGGACCAGTATCTCTTGTAACAAGTTCATTGGCACAGCTGCCAGGACGGCTGCAGTGGACGTGCCAGTTACAGGAGTTACCAAACTCAGGGAAGCCCGAGGGATGGTGTCCCCCGCAGGCATTCATAGTTCATCCATCGTCCTTCCAGGCCAGATAGTGTTTTCCAGTCACGGTGGGTGTTCTTACCCCAGGCAACATGATTTAGTAACATGTTGTCACACACTGTCTTTCCCTGTTTCCAGGGAAACAGAATGGGGATATTAAATGAAGGTCAGATTATCATGCAGAAGGGGAGAGAGTTTTTGTTCACTCCTTGCTCACAATGGGATATGCGTCTCTTTTATAGAGAAACTCTTCTAGATGTGAGCAACATGTTAGAATGGTAGATCTGAGATTTAGGAATTAGGGGTTTTCAAGTATGAAAAGTTTAAGAACTGTGCTAAGGGATTAATAGCACGTTAGAGAGAGCGCCTGGTCAGTGAAACTGTTTGGCATCCTGGCTGATTCAGTGATAGGGTCGCCCGGGTAACCAGGCTGAGCCATCTTCCCCAGAGCAGCTGGATTTATGGTGAAAGATAAAAATTGCTTATCTTCTGTATAACATACGAAAGTACACCAGTCAACGTGTCAGAAACATACAGGAAAACAGGCAGAACCCAGAGCACTGCCTCTCCCTCAGGAGATATTAATTGACACCTACGGTCTATGGTGCGCAAGTCCTAACTGCCTGCCCTTTACCAGTGTCAAGATGGTCTCTCAGAACCCTGAATGCCCGTGCCTTGCAGATGCAGATGGGGCGAGGTGTCGAACTCTCTCCAAGGAGGAATTCTAGGAACCTAGAAACTAGGTCCACAATTGGGGTCATTTAATTTTTTTCTCGCTTTGCTCCCTTTTCCCCTTAGCAGGAGAGCTTGCAATCCTAAGGGAACGGATCATTGCCAACCATGGTTCAAGGGTGTTAAGGGTCCTGGGGTCTATGTGTTGCCCTGTTTACTTGAGAATTTATGCCCCGGTATCAGAGTTCCTGTGATCACAGAACCGTAAGGTGAAGAAATTAGTCTTCGGGGCCCTCGCACTTCTCATTCCCTCTCCCTTTCCACCCCTCCTGACCAGGGCTCCTGTCCCACCTCAGGTTGGATCTCACCCCTGGCTCAGGCTCACAAAGGGCCTTGCTTTCTCACTGTGCTCTTTCTGTATCCACAATCACCTAATTCTGGGGGGCTGCAGGAATACTGCATTTTAATAGGAGTCTCTCCTGAGCGAAAAACCATGAGGAGCCAAAGGGACCGAGCCTATGAGTGAAAGTTGGGGAAGGGAGAGAGAGTGGGGAAGGGAGGGTCTGGAAGCAAGGCAGGAGAGAGTGAGGTCCTGGGCGGGCCCCACTGGTAGGGCAGGAGGACACCTGTGCCCTCAAGCATAACGCTGAGAGGATGAACGAGTCTCTGAGTCCTGTGTGGGCCAGGGCACCCCCAGCACCCCTCTGTGTATGTGAAGGTGGAGGAGGTGCACAGGGGTCTCTGTGCTCAGAGCTCCCTGTGGTCGCTGTGGGGATGCCTCTTGGGGAGAGTGGGCTGGGGATGTGTTTGTATCTGAGGTGCAGGTGTGATTCCTATTAGCCTGCAGTGATTTCGCAGTAAAGTGAACTTACTGCAATTTTAAATCCATACCTTTCATCTGTTTTGTGCTCTAAATGAAAACATTAGAGAAGTATACATATTATAATATGTTCACTGTATGGATTTTGAAATCTACCAGGTGAGTGGCACTTAAAGCATGAAACCATTATCATATTTGAATCTCACTATTACCCCAAGGTCCAAATAGTGTAAATTGTTATCCCATTTTGCAGATAAGGAAATGGAGGCTCAGACAATCACCTACCTTGTCAAAGTTTATATGGCTGAATCTGTACTAGAGCCCAAGATTTGGAGGCTCTATTCTTTGTACTCTAACACACATAAAAGCTTGTTGCTGAACTGACCACACACCACACGTCCCAGGTGTAGCAGGGTTTACCAACAAGAGGTTGTTAGCACTATTATGGCATAAGCTTTTATGGCTGGGTCACTCCTGTGTACAGGCCGGTCAAGGAGAAGCAGGTGACATTGGACTGTGCATATTTAGGCAAAGAAAATTCCCTGGTTGCCTTCTATCCTCTTAATCAACTTATCAAAGCTGAGTATGAGCAACTTTAAAACCAATATAATCTATAACTGTAGACAGTATAAAATACTAATAGTAGGTGGTAAGGTGGTTTGAAAGTTAAAACTCTAAATCAGATGCCACTGCTGAATTTGGCAAATGAAGGAAAATAAGTCCAAGATCCTTATTTAATTTTTTTGCTCTGTGAAATAGTTTATGCATCATTAAAAACAGAATAGAATAATAATAACCTTTTAGCTGTCCCTATCTTTGTAAGAACGGGGAAAAAGGTTTCTGTTTATTTTCCTAATTTGCATTTAAATAGATTCCTTTTATCATGTATTATATATTAAGAATGAGATTTTTATATTTTCACTGAATTTTAGCCAGCATTAAAAAAATCATTTAGTTTAGTTAAAAGCAAAACATGAAAAAGAAAAAAAAAACGAAAACCCAAGTAACTTGCATGTAACATCTATCTTCTTAATGAGACAAAACTATGTTCGTTTCTATCATTATTTAGACATGAACTTTCCTCTTGGAGGAATTTTGTTGTTACATTACATTTTGTTGAACCTGCCATTTGTAGCTTCTCAAAAAAAAAAAAAGACAAATGAAAATGTTTGAAACTACTGTGGAGATATTTTCTTTAGTTTTTTTTGTTTTGTTTTGTTTTGTTTTTTTCTTTAGCTCTTTGGGTCAGTCTAGTTCAGGTGTCTTCCAGAGAGCCCAATTCAAATAGATCAAATCATAAAATGACCTGGCTGGAAGGGAGCTTAGGAAGGGCCAGCTTGTCTGGGGATTAGCAACCCCAGAGTCTGTGGCCAGCTCGCTCATGCATTCATTTTGCTCCAGAAGTATTTTTTTTTAAAGATCTTATTTTATTTATTTGACAGAGAGAGAGAGATCACAAGTAGGCAGAGAGGCAGGCAGAGAGAGGGGGAAGCAGGGTCGCTGCTGAGCAGAGAGCCCGATGTGGGGCTCGATCCCAGGACCCTGAGACCATGACCTGAGCCGAACGCAGAGGCTTTAACCCACTGAGCCACCCAGGCGCCCCACTCCAGAAGTATTTATTGAGAGTAGCAGAGCTGTTTGAATCAGCTGTCCCCACCACGCCCTGGTGGGGGAGAGGTGAGGGGAGAGGAGCAGGCCAGATATTCAAGAAGGAATGGCCCTATGTGAAAGATAGCATGCTACCTCATCTGGAGTCCCACAGGCCCAAGTGGCTGCCTTTTGGGGGGTAACTGCCCTGGGGAGTCCAGGCACAAGAGGTCCTACAGCTGTGTGCAGGAAGGAGACAGGTGTCCCAAGAACCTGGCTCAATGGGAACTCAGTGAATATGCATTGGGTGGAGTGAATGAATTCTAGACCCCGGGCTTCACTTCTCTGAGCCCATTTCCCATCTGTAAAATAGCCCTGATGGATGCAATGAAAATGTTTGAATGGACATGTTGGGTAGAAGCTATGTATGAGCAGTGGAAGGAACAGCCAGAGGAACCATCATTCCTTGACCTGAAAGATTTCAGAATCCTTAAAGGGGGAGTAGTTAGACCTGAGCTGGAGGCAAAGACGATGATAAATAGGTTACACATTAGAAGCCTGGGGGGCACAACATCCTGACCGTGTGGCTTCCAAGACCTTGGGACTGACAGATGGAGAGCCACAGGTGTAGAGCACGCCCTCCTCTTCCACCTCTGCCTCAGGGTAACCCCAGACTCATTATAATGCATTTACCTTGCAGTTACAGCCCCTCCCCCATGGAGAAAGGCTGCCAGGGAGGTTTTGGTACTAAATACGGTCAAAAACTTCCCCTCCCAGCTTGTAAGAGGAGTCCCCCAAATGACTGGAAACAGCCTGCATCAGAGATCACCCCACTGTACATTACCATTCCTCCCAGCCCACAAAAACCCACTAAATCTCCAGTCCCAAAACAACATGGGGGCCGGCTCCACCTCACAGAACTTTGCCTGCTCTCCCTGAGAGAGTGCACAGTTGGTTTAATAAAATAGTTTTTTGCTTTCACTTTGGACACCGATCTCTAATTATTTATTGCATCAGTGCCAAGAGCCCAGACACAATGCTTTTTGCACTGACCTTTTGAACTCTAACACACCAGACAAATATCAGGGCTGAGACTAAGAAATTGCCTTTTTCTGGCTATCAAATAATGCCAGTTTCCCCACTGTCATTCTTTTCTGCAAGAGTTCGAAATGTAAGTTGCAGCAAGGAATATACGTACCTTCTGACCCAGAAGACTCATTAAAACTATTTTATTCTCAATGAAAAAATATATTTCCTAAGTTTCCAAATTGGGCTTGAATCTAAAACAGGAGCTTAACTCCTTTCTGGGAACCACGTATCCCTTGCAAATGAGGAGGAACCCAGAAGTGAGACTTGCCCACAGCCTCATAGGGAGTTAGTGACAGAACCAAGCCCGGAACCAGCCAAGACCTCGCTCTTCTTGGTGCACAGTCACCCATGAGCGCACACACATGCACGTGTGCATATATGTACACATATTCTCTCTGCAGCCAGAGGCACTGAATGCAGCAGAAATGACTGTGACCCTTGCAGACAGTCGGGCCCGTAAGGATGTGAGCCATATACCATTAGGTGGTAGACTCAGGCCCAGAGAAGACTCGAGACTGTCTCTTAGGCAATAGGCACCTTGGAGACACTCTGGTTTCTGATATCATACAGGACTGTTTGGTCCCCAGAGTAGGTCTCTTTCTTTCTTCCCAGCTACAGAGATATCTGTCACGTCTTTGGAGCACTGCCTCTAGCACAGCTGATCTGGCAAGAATCCCTGGCTCCTGGAGAGATACTGGGAGGCTCCAAGGTGGAGGCAGAATCCGGCTGGGCACTGACGTCGCTCAAGAAGCCCATTCGGAGTTGCACGGTTCCTCCAGTGCTCTCTCCTCTTGCCTGTCCCTTAGCTCCCTTCTTTTCCTTTCCACCCTAACTGGCCCCCATCCAGCAATCCCTGCTCTGTAGTCCGGCCCAGACCTGGCACCAGGCAATCTCGTCATTCTGGTGCTAGCGCGGAACTCCATTGCTGGTTTGCCTGTCTAGACAGTCAGTGAACAGAAAATACAGGGAAGGTCACTTCTTGGCAACTGGGACACCCAAGAAAGTATGAAGAGTGAGTGCTTTTCATCACAAGTTCCACAGGCTTCAGGCATTTCAGATTTCATTAACTTCATCGATTCCTTTGTCAGTAAAGAAAAGAGATGAGAAATTATTTTAAAATGGGGTTGAGAGGCAGAATTTTAAAGACCAAAAATTACAGAATAAGATTCCTCTACACTCCTGGGACACTTGTCTTCTTTTTTCCTTTGTCCTTAATAATAATTGAGGGCAAAAAAATCCAAGTCCCCGTGGGACTGATTGCAGCTGGTGGATCCAGGCTAGTGCACACAGCAGATGTTGGCCCAGCTTCTGCAGGAGCTCCTAGCGGGAAACGTCCTCTGACACCCAGAAAGGTCCTCTGACCCCCGGAAGTGAAGAGAGACACTTTCATCCTTTCTTTGTTATCCAGATAGGCAGCTGGGAGTGCTGTGGGGAACTCAAAAGGGAGAATCACCTCCAAATCATGCACGTTTGCCATCAGAAGGTGATGGGTTTATACTTACGTGTAAGTTGTCACCGCCTTGATGTCTGTCTCCTGACCTCCAGACACGGAAGTCTCACTGCCTACAGTGCACCTCTGCTTGAAACTCTGGTGAGCCTGTCAAACTTGGCACATCTAAAACTCACCATCTAGAACTCATCATCTCCCAGCTTCCTACCATCCTCTTTAGGTAGCAACTGTGGCGGCAACTTTCCTAGGAGGACCCAGGGTGTCGCGCCAGACACCTGGCTGTTCCTTAGCTCTTCCTCGCCCTCCCTCCCCAAACAATTATGAGTCTTGATCCCTTTCCTAGGAGCTCTCAAGCCTGCCCGCTCTGCAGACTCCCCTGTCACACTCCTGAGCCTGGCTTCCAGGTTCTCACCCCACCCCTCACCAGGATCGCTGCAACAGCCTCTAACCCTTCTCTCTGCCCCTCCTGCCCACATCCCACACTGCCATCAAAGCTCACATCACACTCCACTGCTTGACTTAAAACCTTTCACACCACTTGCTGCCTACAGACTATAGTCCAGGGTTCCTAAAGCCTATCTCCAGGGCTATCTGTGGTTGGCTGTCCCGGCTACCTCTCCAGCCCCTTCTTCTCCTCATATCGGACTTCAGAAGCACAGCTGGAATGCTTTCAGAGCCCTCCACACACTGAGCTCCTCTGAGTTCTGCTTTTTTGGTCTCCCTATTGCCTGGAGCTCACATCCCTCTCATCGCCACATGGCTAATTCCTACCTGAGGGCTCAGCTCAGGTTGGCACCTCCTCTGGGAAGCCTTCTCTGCTCTTCCTTGTCCCCAGTCCATTGAGGGTGGGTGCTAGTTTGGTAGAACATATGGGACTTTATCTAGATAGATATTTTTTTTCAAGTCGTGATTTTATTCAAGTCCTATGCCACATTGTACTAACACTATATCTGAGTCCTTGTCTGCTTTCTGCACTGGGCTTTAAACCACTTAAGCTCAAGAACCATATGTTAGTCACTTCTGCTTTCCCATTGCCTTGGACAGTGCCTGGCACATAGCAGATGCCCTGCAAATGTTGGTTGACCATAACTGAAAAAGTAAGGTCACTTTACTATTCAAAGGGAAATAATGAATGAGTCTGGGGTCCTGCCTCCAGGAAGGCCGGCGCCATCTTTGCTGCTTCCTAGCCTGCACCTGTGCTCAGCTCCTCCATGCTCTACTCTGCAGCTGAGCCCTTCCCAAGTATAGTGCTTCAGTTTAAGTAGAGGAGTCCTTTTTTCCAAAGGCTTTACACCTTTCCTGGCTGTATCACTTGACTGTACCTGAATGATAAAGAAGATTTCTTGGCTCAGGTATTAAAGGCAGAGATTAGGCAAAGCTCAGTCAGGGGTCTACACCCTTTCTCTCTCATGGGCTTCACCCTTAAGCTGCCCGCCAAATGACTGCAATAGTTTGAGGCTCAGAATCACTATGACAGTATCAGAAGGAGAGAAATTATATCTAAAGAAGTAGGGTTCTGTTTTCCCAGACGCTTCTAGGCAGACATCCCCCCATATTTTATGGTACTGAATCAGGTAGCATTTCTATTTCTGAGACAATCCCATTGGCTGGGAAATGTACTCCACTGATTGGCTCAGATCTGATGTCCTGAGGATGGAATACCCTTAGAGTGATCCCTCCCTTGGAATTGGGGTTCTGGTCAGCTCCTTTTAATGTGTGTGGGCTGCCTGGGAAAGAGGCAAAAGCCTAAACAAACAACCAACCAAACAAACAAAAACAGAGCACAGAGCTAAGGGGGAGGAAAATAGCTCAATGCTCACTATGCCAGCCAGAACTCAGCCTATCCTTAAAATCCTCCTCTTCTGGTTCCTGATGGATTATAGTAGAAACCCTGGAATTGGGAGACCATGGAGTTACAAGAAAAGGTGGCTTAGTCTAGGGTCAATGCAACCACGTATGTGGATGAGCAATGTGATATGAGACAGGGCATGTTGCTTCCAACAAGGGTTTCTCTCTTCTTCTACTGCAGTAGGGAATGGATTCAGCCTCCATGTGCCCTCAGCCCCTGTCCCTAAAGCAAGCCTGGGGCCCTTTTGAGGCTTTCTAAAAGCTTTTATAAAAGAGGAGTAGATAGGGATAATAAAAACAGCTGCTTCTGCCATCTCTCTGATTCTCTTACTCATTTTCTCTTTCTCCCTTAGGCTCTATAGGGTAATGCAGAGGCTGATGATGCATCCACAGGATAAAAGTGAGGGCTTTCCTGGGAAACTGGGCTGTGGGCCACCCCCATTCTGAGAATGATGACTGGTTCTCATTGGGCACCAGCGGGAGGACTCTTTTTTTCCTTCCAGGAGCTCTGAAAGTTTTGCACTGTTGGACCCATGGCTCTTCTGACTACTGTGTACCTTCTTATTCCCCCTAGATGTTTGACTGGATAAGCCACAACAAGGAGTTATTCCTCCAGAGCCACACGGAGATCGGCGTGAGCTACCAGCATGCCCTAGACCTCCAGACGCAGCACAATCACTTCGCCATGAACTCCATGGTGAGTGGGGGGCCTGTTCTCAGCACTGCCTCTGAAGGCAGGACAGTGGGGGTGGGGAGAACTGGAGGGAGAAGGAGAAGGGAGGTATAGAAACAGACCTGAGTAAGCGGGAGGGACTCTGAATATGTGGACTTTAGCACTCCATGGGGATGTGTGTAGGATGTGTGGCCAGCCAGCGGTGCCTATGGCAGATTATAGCCCATTTCTGCCTCTGGACTCTGCTTTGCTTGGTGGAAGGAAGGTTGTGGGGTTGTAGAAGGCATTTGCTCAGCATAGGATGATAAGGGAAAGTTGCCAGTTTCATTCTGCTGATTGACCCAACATCTTTTGGTCCCTGGCATATGTGAGTCACTGAGCTGGGATGATGAGGACCTCAGGCTCACTGGAAACATTTCATTGGAAATAGTTGAGTGAATTGGGGCTGTTTATATTGGAGAAGGGGGGTCTTAGGGGGCATGCAGTTGGTGCCTTTAGATATTGGAAAGGTTGCCTTTGGAGAGAGAAGGCTACAATTGCTCTGTGTTGGTCTAGGAGGCGGGACCGTCCAGTGGAGTATAGTTGGAGGGGGACGCAGGAATGGCTCGGGGAGATGGGGGTTAGTGAAATCCCCAGGTTGCAGAGTGTTCAAGTAGATGCTGAATTCAAAGAGGAATATTTGCTAGCTATGTGGCCCTAGGGAATTTGCTTCCCTGGCCTTCAGGTTCTTCATTCATAAAATGGAAATAATAGCTACCTTGTAAGGTTGTTGTGAGGATCCAATGAGTTGATTGTAAAGTCAGTTGGAGTTGTGCCTGTTACGTCATAGGTTGTCAGTTAATATTGGAATGATAATAGTGATGGTGCTGTAGGAGTCTAGTTCAGATAAAACCTGTGGTCCCTTGTAAACCTAACACTCTGGGATACTGTTTTTCTCCATGTGGTTGACCCAAGACTTTTTTTCAAAATCTTTTTTTTTTTTTAAAGATTTTATTTATTTGACAGAGAGAAACACAGCGAGAGAGGGAACACAAGCAGAGGGAGTGGGAGAGGGAGAAGCAGGCTTCCCGCCGAGCAGGGAGCCCGATGCGGGGCTCGATCCCAGGACCCTGGGATCATGACCTGAGCCGAAGGCAGACGCTTAACGACTGAGCCACCCAGGCGCCCCTTCTTTTCAAAATCTTGTCTGCCCTTTGAATCCACTGTATTCAAAATGCCTGTAGCCTAATTATGCCTCAACTTACCTCACTCTATCTTCTGCCCACTCTTCCTATTTGTGCTCCTTGTCCAAAAGAATAGCTCCACCCACCCCCAGGTTGTTTTAAATACACAATGTACTAGATTTCATGTACTGAAGAAGAAACAACTTCGGCCTTAAGTTGTTCAGTATCTAGTTGGGGAAATAACCCAATCATGGTGCAGCTCAAAATGTGCAGTGATAGAGCTACGCTGAGTTAACTGAGAACCCTAATATCTCACTCATATAAAGCAGCAAGGATTTGTTTCTTGGGCCCGTCGCAGGCCCATCACTGGCTGATAGGAGCTCTGCTCATCACAGGCCCCTGGGACTCAGGCAAACCGAGAAGCCGCTGCCTCAGACATTGCTGCTTGCCCCATCCGGGCTGGCTCTGACGCCTCCACTTAGAAGTGACACATCCCACCTCATTAGCTGACACCAGGCCTATGGCTACGTCCAGCTTACTGGGTGGGGATACATGGTCCTACCACGTGCTGGGGAGAAGAACATAGGGTATCTGCCAACAGCCATGAAGACTAGACTTGGGAAGTATAGCCGGGTGGAGAGGTCGTAGAGACGATCATCAAGAAATTAGCAGAAGAAGACAACTGTGGCCGCAGAATAGCAGGTTGTGGGACCAGGCAGGGAAAACATCAAGACTAATCTTGTTACCAGTTTGTGCCTACAATAGACATGGGTCTTCATCTGAACGGAAAGACTCATCTCCGTCCAACCCAGTCTCCTGTAATTACATCCCATTCCTGGCTCGCTTTAGTCAGGGAGGAGCAAAGCAATTGATGGCAGGTGATTAAGAATGTGAACTCAAATCTAGTCAAGTTTGATTATCTGGGTACCTCGTGGACTTCCCCTGGTGAGTTTGACAAATTCTGTGTCAGAATTTTCATGTTGCCCAACTGCTTGGCCCAAAGGCAAACTCATTTTAATAAGAAGCGAAGAGAAACATAATTAGGGAGGCAAGTCTGCCACCAAGCCCCTCCAAACAAGGAACTACAAAGCTACATAGAGCCCTTGGCTTTGAATTACCCGCTCTGCTGCTTCTCTGTTCGTGCGGACCGCTGAGAGTTAATGGCACAACAAAAACCTTTCTCCCGACAAATTTACTTTTGAAGTCTCCATTTTCAGGACATAAAAATAAGGGAGGAAATTTACCGAAGGGAAATGTCTTGTGGAGCTGGGAAAGAGAGAAGGGGAGATTTAATATTCAGCAGCCAATTAGCATGTTCAGTGCATGTCATGGTCTCCCTGGGCTGCCTGTGAAGGCAGGCCTCTCACAGAGGCCTCCTTGGACTGATTAGGCTGGCTCTCCTCTCTGGCTGGAGGGCAAGGCAAGGGAAATCCCAGGGTTGTTGGATCAAATTGTCTGGGCACCAGCACTTTATAAACACGCCTCTGTGCCTTTGTTAGCCAGTAGGTTTACAGGCTTGTTATTAAAAGCAACTCCCACAAAGAGGGATGTCAGCATCCCAAACAGGTGAAAGGAGGGAATTACAGACGCCTTTTCTCTGGCCTGAGTGATGGATGTTGCTGCCAAGAAGCAGATGAATGCAAGCAGCTACTGCTGGAGCCTGGTGACTATAGAATGATCCGCTACTCAGGGGAAGTGGGAATGTGGATTGTTCTGTAAATTCACTGAGGCATTTCTCTTTGTGTTCTTGCAAATTATACACCCACCTATACATACACCCGCAAATCTGTCCACGTAAATGTACGTGTCACATGCTTTGTTTCAGGTTATAGTTAAGTTCTTTTGGTATTCATTGCTGAAACAGGCCAGTGATTCTATACCTTTTGGGGAGATCACAGACCCCTGGAAATCTAATGAAGCTTGTGGGTCCTCTCCCCAGAGTAAGGTATATATGAACACATTTTTTTTAGATAATTTCAGGGGATTCAAGAGTATCCTAAAGCCTATCCATCAACCTTCACAGTTTAAGAGCTTAAGAACTTCATGATTTCTTCATGCATTCATTCCACAGATAATTAAGCTATTGTGCCGGAGGTTGGGCATATGGTGGTGAACAAGAGAGATGATCTGCCCCATGGAGGGTCCAGTGGAGAGACAGATGTTTAATAAATCATCTCACAAATAAGTATACAATTACAAACCAAGAAGTGTTATGTTGGAAGAGTAAGGTATGCCATGATAGAGTATAATAAAAGAAACTCAATTTAAATGGGGAGTCAGGTACATTTTTTTTTTTAATATAAATATAGGGGTTTTTTATTTCAAAGTATAAGTTTTACTTGTAAAGTCAGCCAGTGAGAAGAATGGGGGAGCTGTTTTAATAACACAAACATATAAAGAATGGGTGATGGATGAAATTTGTAGTTTTATATCAAACCCAGCATACAGTGTATTTCTTTTTTTTTTTTTTTTTTTAATTTTTATTAACATATAATGTATTATTTGCCCCAGGGTACATGTCTGTGAATCTTCTCAGGTACATTTTTTAATTGACAGTCAACCCTGACTTAAAGTTCATTTTTTTTATTGATAGTAACTAATGGTCTGTGAATTGACTCTATGATGGATCAAAGAACTTATAATGAAAGAATTCCTAGGCATATTGGTTTATAAATAAAATCAACCATGTTATAGTTTATCTGATTTTTAAGTTTTATTTTCATATGTCTAATTTTATATACTGGTAAAAGACCCAACTCCAGCTGAGGTGACCACTAATTGCATATCATTAAATCACGGAAGAAAAGCCAGAAGTTTCCTAAGTTCTATCAATGGGTTGGTACCAATAAAGGCCATCAGTTATTAATACACCAAGAGTGTGGGAGTGTTACCCTACTGAGTAAGGTACATGAGCAACTGTGAAAGAAAAAGGTTGAAATTGGTTGATCTTTGGATTTTTGCCATAACAAGTTTTTTTCTTACAATTCCCACTGGAAAATTCTAGTTTTTTGATCTTCAAAATAACAACGGCAATAATAATAATAATAGTAATAACAATAATAATTTTATCCTACCTACTAAACCTAGTAAGAAAATATTCTCAAGATTCTTACAGTGCCTCAGAAAGCCAGGTTTCTTGAGCTCTTTGAGGCCCTCCTCTTGCTTAATTCTGCCTGTTGTTGTGGAATCCTTTCTCACAAATTCTCCTTCCTCTGAGCGTGGCCTTCTCTGATGGAAGTGTGGACAGATGGAAGTATGGTTCAACTGTAATATGCAATAAAACAATCATGTAGCCATCCATGTTCTATTTCTTTGTGAAAAGACACTCACAGGAGTAAATCCAGACGTGATGCAGTCTTATTTACAATTTTAATTAGCCAGTTCTTTGGGAAAAAAATAAATTGCTAATTGCTTCTGTCTAGAGTTTTAAAATATGAAATGATGTTCATTTTCTATTATTATGACTGTGAGGATTCACGTTAGTGATAACCATGTGCAACTGGGTGGTAGGAATCCTTTCTGCTCTAGCATGTTTGATAACTGCTTTAATCCTATTAATTTGTTCACCAGAGGCACATTCTGCCATTTGTGTGTAAATCAGACCAATTGCAGGAAACCTGTGGTGTTCTTTCTCTTTATTTTGAGGAAAAATTACAAAATGGTAGCAAAAAAGGAAAGTCAAATCTGGTTCCAAGAGAGATAAAGATGCTGAGGCAAGTCTCCTGACCCCAATTTGAGAAGCCTTGCTCTGGGGTCATCTGTCATCTTTGATGCTTGGCATGCCCAAACCCTGATTCGATAGCATTTTCCTAACCACAAACAGGGGGCACTTTTTATAATGATGTGTTTCTAGATTTCAGTGTAAACACACACACACACACAACTGTGATGTTTAAATAGCCAGTATTTATTTGATCCTGCCATAGCTGCAAAGTCCCTTAGTAGACATTGAACCTGTTTAAAGAATTAAAAGATGAAGAAGAAGAGGAGCAGGAGGAGAAGGAGAAGGAAGAAAAAGAGATCTATCTTATCTGGTGTGCATTTGTCTTTATAGTACAGATTTTTTCAAAGAATCACATAGTGAGAAGTCCTGGGTCGCTCAGTTGGCTGGGCATCCACTCTTGATTTTGGCTCAGGTCATGATTTCATGGTCCTGGGATTGAGCATGGGGCTTGTGCATGGGGCTTTGTGCTCAGTGGGGAATCTGCTTGAGGAGTCTCTCTCTCCCTCTCCCTCTGCCCCTCCCCCAACTCACACAAGCTCATGCGGGCTTTCTCTCTCTCTCTCTCAAATAAATAAATTAATCTTAAATAAAAAAGAATCATGTAGTGAGCTTACTAAAATTTGCTTTTGGCTCCCACTCTAGTTGTAGACAATCATAATCTCGGAGGCTAGGGCCCTAGGAACCTGCATTTTTAACAAGTTGCCCCCAGGTGATTTATATACACATTGAAGTTGGAGAACTATTGTTCTGTGGAATCTGTAAATATGAAACAGTCACTCCCTAAAATAAAACCTCAAAGTTCTGAAAGAAGGTCCACTTACAATATGATAGCATGAGGAGCTCCGCAGATCCACTCTCTGGTGAAACTGGTAAAAATTATTTAATTTTGTTTAATTTTATTATTTTTTGGTGAAAATTATTTTATAACAACTGTTTAAAGTTTCTGGAAATAGTCCTAAGTGCATTCAATGCACTTGCAAGTGCAAGCGAAGAAATGTTTATTCAAGAAAATCTACTAAAACTCAATAAGAATATTGAGTCTGTGCTATTTGAACCAAGACTCACTCTCTCCCTCTCCCTTCCTAGTTCAGTAAGATGAAATTGCCCTCTAAACTGGTGAAACAAAGAACACAGGGCCCCCAGCTCCCAGTTGAAGGACTGTCATCACAGGACATTTCTTATCCTGCCCCAAGCTACCTGTTGCTGAAGCTAAGTTCTGGGTGAGTGTGGCCAAGCAGAAGGAATTCCTTCTTCTGCCTAGCTCCTACTCATGGAACAGAGGCTCTACCATAAGTGCAACACTGCTAAGAATCCTAGGGCCCCAGTCTCCCTTGCCCCAGCATGTAAGGCAGAGGTTCCATGCTGGGAGAGGCAAACAGAGGCCTGAGGCTACTCATGCTATTCACTGAATCTTCAGCTGCTAAAGTGAAGAGTGGGGTGTCACTCAGGAAGTACACCATTGTCCCTAACTCCAGCCCCAGAGCTATGGCTCAGAAATTTTGCCCCCCCACCCGGGGCGGGGCGGGGGTCGGGGGGCTAGAAACAAACTAAAACGAGAGCTCCAAGTCTTTTCCCAAGGGAATTGACCTCATTTGCAACAGAGAGTGGAGAAGTTTAAGCCAAAAGCAGTCTCAAACATACCCTTAAGGAGATTCTGATGAAAAGCAATTGGGAGAAGATTGGTAGAGTCATTGGAGATATAGGATAAATAGTAGGCAGGCTAGTGTGCTAGAGAGAACTGGAGAAAGAGACCTTCTGGGGACAGAACAAATCTCAAACACAGACCTCACAGACTCTCCCTTCAAAGGAGACTAAATTTGGTTGCATAGGTCTATGGAGCATTTTTATGCCCCAGGACATTGTCAAAAATAATAGAATAATCACCTGGCCATTAGTGGAATTTAATAGCCACAAGTGGTCAGAGAAAGAGAAAATTAAAGAGAGCACTACCAAGACCACTCTCATCCCAGGGTGACCGTGGGAATACCCAAAGCAGTACCACCTGGGGGAACATCAGAAGTCACTCACTATGGGAGCTGAGGTGGACATAGTCTTCACTAAAATAGTCCAGCTAGTCACAAAACAAATAAGCAAATAACAATAACAAGCCCCAGAAGTGGGGGATTAGTACCCAGAGTGCTATAATATATTATCTAAAATGTCCAGTGTCAAAAAAAAAAAAAAAAAAGAAGACATGCAGAGGAACAGAAAAGTAGGACCAGGAAAAAAAGAAAAAAACAGATAAAAAGCACATGCTGGAAAGAGCAAGCAACAGAAATTGCCTGTGAGAGTGCCAGATGTCAGATTTAAAAAAAATTTCAAAGTAGCCATTATAAAATTTTTTAATGAAACTGATAAATTATTGAGCAGTACATCTGAAACTAATGATGTACTATAAGTTGGCTAATTGATCTTAAATAAAAAATTGAAACTAAAGGAAAAATGATTGAAGAAGTAAAAGAAGGTTTGAGGATAATGTCTCCTTAAACAGAGAATATCAGTAGAGATGGAAATTATAAAAATGAACCAAAAGGAAATTCTGGAGTTGAAAAATACAATTACTGAAATGAAAAATTCACTAGAAAAGCTCAACAGTAGATTTGAACTGGCAGAAGAAAGAATTAGCAACCTTGAAAATAGATCAGTATAAATTATACAATCCAAAGAATAGAGAGAAAAAGAATGAAAAAAACCAGGACCTCAGAAAAATATGGTATAACAGTAAGTATACCAACATATGCATAATGGGAGTACTAGAAGGAGAGGAGAGAGAAAATAGAATAGAAAAAATATTAGAAGAAATAATGGCTGAAATCATCCCAAATTCATTAAAAAATATTACACAGACAGGAAGCTTAGGAAACTCTAAGTAGGATCACTTCAAAGAGACTTACAGACAGATCATGCTAAAAATAGTGAAAGTAGGGGCACCTGGGTGGCTCAGTTGATTAAGCATCCAATCTTGATTTCACCTCAGGTCATGGTCTCAGTGTCCTGAGATCAAGCCCCATGTGGGTCTCCACTCTGGGAGTAGAGCTTAAAATTCTCTCTCTCTTCCTCTTCCCCTCTGACCCTCCCCCCTCTAAAAAGTACTGGAAGCAAAGACAAAGACAAAATCTTAAAAGCAGCATAAGAAAACTGACTTGTCAAGGGAATTCCAATAAGTTTAATAGCTGATTTCTTATCAGAAACAATGGAGGGCAGAAGGAAGTGAGATAATGTATTCAAAGTGCTCAGAGGAAAACACTGTCAACCAAGAATCCTATATCCAGCAAAGCTAGCCTTCACAATGAAGGTGAAAAAAGATATCCTCAGGTAAACAAATAGTGAGAAAAGTTGTTGCCAGCAGACACACTTTATGAAAAATTATAAAAGAAGACCTTAAACACTAATTTGAATCCACACAAAAAGACAAAGAGTACCAGTAAAAGTAATTATGTAACTATAAAAAACAACATAAATGCATATATTTCTTCTTTTTCTCTTAGTTGATTTAAAAATTGATGGTATAAAATGTATATAATATGCTATTGGGCCTGTAACATACAGAAATATATGTGCCAGTAAAACTCAAGCGATAAGTGGAAACAAAGCTGTATTGGAATGAGGAAATTACTTCCTATGGTAACTTGGATTGACAAGAGCAAATAAAAAGACCCAGAAATGATAAATAAAGAGGTTAAGATAACAAAAGCTAAAATATATACTTATTCTTTTTTCTCATTTCTACTTCTTTAAAAGACATGTATAAAATAGATAATATAACAATCTGACTTTAAGTTTGTATTATTTATAAGTGTAATTATATAATGATAATCACAAAAAGGGAGGAAGGGAATAAAGCAATATAGGAGTAACATATTTACTCACTGGAATTAATTACATCTGAAGCTGATTCTGATAAGGGAAGATTTGTATGGTAAGCTCTAGAGTACTGATTAAGAAAATAACTCAGAAAAGATAGTGAAAAAAATCAGTAAAGATGTTAAAATGCTACATTATAAAATATTCACCTAATGCAAAAAAAAAAGCAGTAGAGGAAGAATAAAGGTATAAGAAATGAGATGTAGAATAAAAGTAAAATGGCAGACATGAATCCAACTCTATCAATAAGGTCATTAAATGTGAAAGGGTTAAGCACTCTAACCAAAGGTAGAGATCGTCAGCCTGAACTAAAATAAAGAAATAACAAGATCCAACTATAGATTGTCTATAGGAGATATACTTCAGATTCAAAGATTGTAATACATTGGAAGTAAAAGGTTGGAAAAAGATGTACTATGCAAACAAAACCACAAGAAAGCCAGAGTGGCTACATTAATAACAGACCTTTAAATAGAATTTAAAACAACAAAATGTTACTAGAGATATAGAGGGACATTTTGTAATGAAAAAAGGGTCACTCCATCAGGAAGGTATAACAATTATCTAAACATATATATATATACCTAACAACAGAGCACCAAAACACTTGAAATGAAACTGATAGAAATGAAGGAAGAACACAATCCTACAGTAACAGAGACTTTGACACTCTCACTTTTAATAATGGACAGAACAACTAAGCAGAAGATCAGTGAGACAATAGAAAACTTGAAGCAAGGAAATAGAGGCTATATAAACCAAATTGGCCTAAGAAACATCCTGGAGTACTCCATCCAACAACAGCAGACCATACACCATACATGAAAATTGTCCAGGATAGATCATGTGGTAGGTAATAAAACAAACCTCAATAAAGAGAAAGGATAAAAATAATATAATTCTGACCATAATGGAATAAAATTAGAAAACAACAGAAAGAAATTTCAGAAATTTCCAAATATGTGGAAATTAAATAACACACTCCTAAATATATAATAAGTCAAAGAAGAAATAAAAAAGAAATTGGAGTGGTGACTGGGTGGCTCAGTCAATTAAATGTCTAACTCTTGATTACAGCTCAGGTCATGATCTCGAGTTTGTGAGATCAAGCCCTATATTGGGCTGCCCATTGGGTGTGGGGGCCTACTTGGAATTCTCTCTCTCCCTCTGCCCCTCCCCACTGCTCACACACACACACACACACACACACACACACACACACACTTTCTCTCTCTAAAAAAAAAAAAGACAAGAAATTGGAAAATACTTTGAGATGAATGAAAATGAGGCACAATATACTAAAATTTATAAGATACAGCTAACACAGTGCTTAGAAATTTTCTAGTTGTAAATACCTGTGTTAAAAAAATTCTATGATTAATAACCTAGCATTCCACTTTAAGGCACTGGAAAAAGAACATACTAAACCTAAATGAAGGAGAAATAAGAAAATAATAAAGAATAGAGTTGAAATTAATGAATTAGAGAATAGAAAAAACAATAGAAAAATCAGCGAAATAAAAAACTGATTCTTTGAAAAGATCATCAAAATTAACAAATCCTTGGCTAAAATGACCAAGAAAAACAAAATTACTAGAATCTGAAGTGAAAAAGAAGGCATTATTACCAACCTTATAGAAATAAAAAGGATTGGGGCGCCTGGGTGGCTCAGTGGGTTAAAGCCTCTGCCTTCAGCTCAGGTCATGATCTCAGGGTCCTGGGATCGAGCCCCACATCAGGCTCTCTGCTCAGCAGGGAGCCTGCTTCCCTCCCTCTCTCTGCCTGCCTCTCTGCCTACTTGTCATCTCTCTCTCTCTCTCTCTCTCTCTGTCAAATAAGTAAATAAAATCTTTAAAAAAAAAAAAAAGAAATAAAAAGGATTGTAAAGGAATACTATGAATAATTGTATGCCAATAAATTAGAAACTTACATGAAATGGGCAAAGGTGAAGACCCAGATGGCTTCACCACTGAATTCTAAAAAATATTTAAAGAAAAATTAATACTAATTTTTCAGAAGCTTTCCCCCAAAATGGTGGAAGAGAACGTTTTCTAATTCTTTCAATTTGTCTGGTAATATCCTGATACCAAAACCGGACAAAAACATCACTCAAGAAAAGAAAGGTACAGACCCATATTGCTTATTAGTATGGGTGTAAAAATTTCTAATAAAATACTAGCAAACTAAATATAGCAACAAATAGAATTATATACCATGACCAATGGGAATTATCCCAGAATTGTGAGGTTGGTTTAACATCAGTAAAGTAAAAAACAAAAGCCACATGATAATCTCAGTAGACTTGGAAAAAGCATTTAACAAAATCCAACACCTTTTAATAATAAAATCAACTAAATAAGAATAGAACTTTCTCAACCTGTTAAAGGGCATCTATCTATGAAAAACCAACAGCTGATATCATAATTAATGGTTAAATTCTGGATATGTTCCACCTAAGATTGAGAACAAGATGAAGATGTTTGCTCTTGTCACTTTCTATTCAATATTGGAGGTTCTAGCCAGGGCAATTATTCAGGAAAAAGAAAAAGCATCCAAACTAGAAAAGAAGTAAAAATATCTCTCTTCTTAGAGAACATGACCTTGCATATGGAAAATCCTAAGCCATCCACTAAAAAAATTATTAGAAGTAGTAAATGAGTTCAGTAAGGTTGCAGGATACACAATCAATATACAAAAATCAATTGTACTTCTACATACTTACAATGAACAATCTGAAAATGAAATTAAGAAAACCACTCCATTTACAATAATGTCAAGAAGAATAAAATACTTGGGAAACTTTTAACAATAGAGGTGTACTACTTGTACTCTGAAAAATACAAAAACATTGTTGAAAGAAGTTAAAGAGCTAAATAGAGGGGAAAACATCTCATATTCATGGATTGAAAGACTTTATTGTTAAAATGGCAATCTACAGATTCAGCACATTTCTATCAGAGCCCTGGCTGTCTTGTAGAAGCTGATTTTCAAATTCACATGGAATTACATGAGACCCAGAATAGCCAAAACAGTCTTGAAAAAGTGGGAGGACTTCTATTTCCTGACTTCAGAACTTTCCACAAAGCAATAGTAATCAAGACAGTACGGTACCAGCATGGGATAGACATATAGATCAAAGAAACAGAATTGAGAGTCTATAAATAAACCCATATGTCTGTGGTCAGCTGAGTTTTGATAAAGGTACCAAGACCATTCAATTTGGAAAGAATAGTTTTTCAACAAATGGTTCTGGGACAACCATGCAAAAGAATGAAGTCGGACCCTTTCCTGTCATTAAATTAAAAACAAATAAATTGGACTTCATCAAAATTAAAAAACATTGTGCTTCAAAAGATATAATCAAGAAAGTGAAAAAGATAACCCACAAAATGGAGAAAGTGTTTGCAAACAATTTATCTGATAAGGTACTTGTATATAGAATATACAAGAAATTCTTACAACTCAATAAGAAAAAGACAACATAATTAAAAAATGAACAAAGGGGGCACCTAGGTGGCTAAGTGTTTAGGTTAAAGCCTCTGCCTTCCACTCAGGTCATGATCTCAGGGTCCTGGGATCAAGCCCCACATCAGGGTCTCTGCTCAGCAGGAACCCTGCTTCTCCCTCTCTCTCTGCCTGCCTCTCTGCCCACTTGTGATCTCTCTCTCTCTGTCAAATAAATAAATAAAATCTTAAAAAATAAAATGAACAAAGGAGGGGTTCTTGGCTGACTCAGTCAGTAGAGCATGTAACCTTTAATCTTGGGGTCCT
>CM053603.1:126101901-126166644 GCA_028646535.1 Procyon lotor | reverse complement strand
AGTGATTCAATTCCTATGTATATGCCCATGAGAAATGAAAACATATGGTTACACAAAATGTCCATACATTGTACACAAGTGTTTATAGAAACATTATTCATAATAACCAAAAGGTAGAAATAACCCAAATTGTCCATCAACTGATGAATGGATAAAGAAAATATGGTATATGCATATAATGGAATATTATCTGCCCATAAAAAGGAATGAAGTGCTGATACATACTTGTTGGATAAATAAGGTTAGTAAGCAGGCCCCACAGCATCTGTTGCCAACCTGGAACAGAGTTTGGGCAGCAAGGATGCAGAACTGGTAAGGCAGGGCCTTCGCTTCAGCGGGAGCCCTATAGGACATGACTCTAGCAGAAGCTGAACAACCCTTTGAAGGCAGGGGCTGAAAGCAATGGGTTCCATCACAAGTGGCCCGGGTAGCCAGGCTGCTTACAAGGTGCCCGGGATGCATACTAAATTCCAGAAACTAGCGGACTTGATGATCTTTCACATTCCACTTGACTTCGAGCATCTTTTTTTTGTGAGGTTCTAATCCTAAAGGTGGAGGTAAAGCAACTAAAATGTGTCCCTCCCTGACGAGAGTGAATGTGATCCCGTGTTTGCTGTCAACACTGGGATTTCTAAGGCAGGCCTTCTGAGGAAACCTCTACTTGTAAAATATTGCACATATCACCAGCCAGACCTATTCTTACCAATCAAGTTGAACAGGATGCGGTGTTTGTATCTCCACAAACAGCCATGTGGGTGGAATTTCGCTCTTCTTCCAACTCAGTAGGAGGATTAGATTTTATTTTCTCATCTGCTCAGTATCCATTTATGAATCCTTGCTCTTGGCACCATTGTCAAAATTAAACTTGTCCTAAGGAGAAAGGAAGATGCTCTGGAGGGGGCCCGGGGTAACCGAGGCATGTGGCTAAGGCAGCAGTCCTCACCCTGGCTGCCCATCTGGGCCCCACTGTCCTAAACTTGGAATTAACTGTGCTGGGGTGGAGCCCAGGATATAGGTACAAGGTAGAGAACTAGATTGAGAATCACTGGCTCTGGGTGAAGAGAAAAAGCAACTGACAATAGGCAGGGGTCAAACTCAAAAACTACTGGATAATGAGCCTCTGAAACTGGAGGTGAGGATTTCCCTTCAAGGTCAGGAGGATCCAGAGAAAAGGAGTAGCTGTCCTTACTTCCTGCTCCTAGCTCCCCACCCCAGCCTTTCTAGGTGCCCCATTTGCCTTTGCCCACTGGTCTCAAATCAGCTATGTTTGGGGGATTGGCTCCAATTCAACAGAAAAACCTAGAGCAGCTCTTTGGCTGTCTGTACCTGAGGCTTTCTCGGTCTTTCCTGATGCACAATGCTGGCTCTTCTCACCAGTTGCCCTCCAACTGCATCTCTCCTGAAAGCTTGCTCTGAGCTGATCTTCAGGGCCTGACTGACAACTCCGATTTCTGACTTGTGGCTGGCAGCCTTCTCTCTTAATCATACACCTCGCCAGCCCCCAGACTTCCCTCTTCCTCCTCCCTCCTGATTCTCTGCCCACAGCCCTGGTATCTCTTTTCTGGCTTCAATTCACTGTTCTCTGGGCCTTCTGTCAGCATGTTCCTTGCCCTCAGGTTATTTTCTGGGCCCTTTTGGTGTGCATCCTTGAGCCCTGTAGCTCAGTTTACCCACACACTCTTACATATTCGCATGTTCTCTGACAGGTCTGCAGCTGCCAAGGAGTTAATTTGTCTGAAATTCAGCCAAAGGTGACTCATGCCTCTTCTTTGAGGTCTCCTGGAGCCAAATGAAAATCATGAAATGGTCTATGAAACCTAGCATGTCAGATGAGATAATATACACAGAAGGGCTTAAACTGTAAAGCATGACACAAATATAAAATATTGGTAATAATACACAGCAGTAACGTTGCATATGCCATTCTGGGGCATGGGTGGTTCCCAGCCAGGAGTACCAGAAAAGGGACAGAGATGATCAAGGACATATAGGCGAGTTTGAGAACTGAGAGGTCAGGACCAGGTAGGCAGGCATATGGGAAGAGAACATTAAAAAAAGCAGAAGTCGGAGTGCCTGACACAGCCAGAGGCCCACAAATGAGCAAGAGCTAAAAGTTTTCCATCAGTAAGTTCTTTCGGCTCTACCCTCAACATATATCCAGAATCTGGTCACTTGTCACCACCTCCATGGCCACCACCCTGGCCCAGGCTGCCATCAGTCTTGCTGGACGATTGTCGTTGCTCCCACCTGGTCTCCCTGCTCCTACCTTTGTTCCTTATGGTCCATTCTCAACACAACTGCCTGAAGTTCCTTCCAAGAATAAGATACATCATCTTGTGTCACTCCTCTACTCAGAAATGCTTTAATGTCTTCCCCTCCTTCTCAGGATACAAGCTGATGTCCCCTACCATGGCTTACAAGGTTCTACATGGTCTGGCTCCCAGGTACCCCTCAGATCTCAGTCTCTACCCCCTGCTCATCTGCTCCAGTCACTCTGGGCTTCTCACCATTTCTTGAACCTGCCGAGGGCATTCTTGCCTTGTGGTCTTTGCCCCCACTGTCGCCTCTACCTTGAAGCTTCTTCCTGCTTACAGCCAAATGTTCACCCTCTCACTTCATTCAGGGATAAGCTCAGGTCTCACCTCTGACTTCAGGAGTCATACTGCCCTGACTTCCCAGACCCATCACACACTACACTTTTCTCAGCTATATGTTACACAGAACTGAAATAAAGATATAGTTAATAGTTATTAATTTATTGTCTGACTCTTCTGAAATGTAACTTCCGTGTGCATAGGAATTTTATCTGTGTTATTCCCTGTTTGCACAGTGTCTTGCATTGTTGAATGAACAGCTGAATAAGACAGCAGATGTAAACTCCAGCAATAAGGTCAGACATTGATTAAAGGAGCAAAGAGTTGCCTTCATCCTGAGCTTTCCAGAGGTTCTGCAGAGACAGGGACCTGTTCTTCAGGGTGACTGGCCTTATGTTTTCAAGTGAAGATTATTGCTCCAAGGAGGGAGAGGATAAGAGACTCCTGCCCATTTTAAAGTTGGGCTATTCTGGGGCGCCTGGGTGGCTCAGTCGTTAAGCATCTGCCTTCGGCTCAGGTCATGATCCCAGGGTCCTGGGATCAAGCCCCGCATGGGCTCCTTGCTCGGCAAGAAGCCTGCTTCTCCCGCTACCATTCCCTCTGCTTGTGTTCCCTCTCTCACTGTATTTCTCTGTCAAATAAATAAAATCTTTAAAAAAAAAAAATGAATGAATGAATTAATGAATGAATGAATGAATGAATGAATGAATGAATAAATAAATAAATAAATAAATAAATAAATAAATAAAGTTGGGCTATTCTGAGAAGGTCAAGGACAGCTCAAGGGCCTCAAAGGGGATACTTCAGAGATGTGGAAATGTTTATTGAATTCTCTCTCCAAGAGCCCTACTTCTCTGAGATGCAAGTCTTTGAATCTTTGGGAGAAATTCCTCTTCATCATTTCCCTTCTCCCTTTAGAGACATCCTTGGCCAGCCCAACTGCTTTCACACCTATGGCAAAGTAAACCAGCATGGTGGAAAGAGCATGGGCACAAGGTGCTAACTGTTGCTGTTGGTTTCCTGCCTGGTTGTGTGATCATGGGCAAGTTGTTTCAATTTCTCAGAGCCTTACTACTGCATCTGTAAATGGGGGAGATAATGATAGTACCTTTGCCAGGGGTGTTGTAAGGATGAGATGTGATCATGCATTTTAAGCAAAACATTTGGCACAATGTTGTGCTTGGCAAATGTTCAGGTACTATTGTCAGGGTCAGGAGTGCTAGAAGAAACGGTTCTCCTTGTTCTCAGAGCTCTTGTGTACAGAGCTTCTCAAACTTTAATGTGCATGCATATCACTTGGGACAATCTTGTTAAAATGCAGATTCTCATCGGTAAGTTGGGAAGGAGCTTGAGATTCTGCATTTTTAACCAGCTCCCAGGCTGTGCACAAACTGAGCTCTGAATAGCCAGGCCTACTCAAGAAAGATCTGGAGGAGAAAATACTGGTGAGTATATTTCCATGAAGTGTTATAGCCTCTGATTTCAATCTTAAAGGCAGCCCGACATTACTATATTCTAACCCAGAAGAGCTACATTGATGCGAACCACTTCCCCCAGTGGTGTCCCAGATCTAATTCCAGTCATACCCATTCCTCCCTAGCATGTGAATCCCACAACGCTGCCTTCTACAAAGACATCCACCCCTCCAAGGAAGTTTCACTGGGCTGAGAAAGGAGAGAGAAACTAGTTTCTCTTTGACTGAAATCTGCTCCTGGGTCTCCTTGGCCCTCGGACATATGGCCAGGCACTTGTTTTCATGGCTGCTTAATGGTTTGTAAAGCAATTGCTGGAGGAAACACTGCTACAGAAAGCCAGGCGAGGGGGACAGAGGGATTCATGGGCCAATGTTATCTTTGCCGAGCACCGGGGCTGCTCCAACTTCTTTCCTCTCTCCACCCGACAGTGACAGATGGCTTCCACATGGTTTGACCTACAGTCTGGCCAGACCTGACCAGATAGTCATCCATCAAGTGCCCTATTTGGCCCCCTTGAGGGCACCCTGTGGCTTGTGCGAGGCAGAAGTTGGAGGTTTCATTTAGAACTCATCACATCTCTGAGCCATCGTAGTAGAGTTTCAAGCATGGACAGTTCTTATTCCAGATGTTACTCTCCCAGTGGCCATATGTTTCGAGGTGGGATCAGCAGGTTTACATGGTAATGTTAAACTAATTAATCATAAACTGATGCCTTAACAGCATCAGGACCCAAAGTGAGTTTGGTACGAGCAAAGATGGAAGCAATACATACGGTGTCATTAGTCTGGAAAGAGGAGGTGAGGCTCAGCTTTTTCCACTGCTCTGGCACGATCTATCTTCTTACTGATACTGAACACTACTCACGAAGCCTCTGAACACTGTGTGGGCAGACCTCCAAGTATTTTTCTCATGGCTCTCTCTGAGTGTGACAAAACAAAAACTTAAATTAATGTAAGCTGCAGGGCATGAGAAAAAGATAGCTATAAACAGAAGAGTCATGCAGGCTAAGAATCAGGAGCCCGGGGTCTACTCCCGGTCAGCCTCTCTTTTGGTGTCTTGGAACATACCCCCTAATTGACTTCACTGAGTTTTAAACACCTCCTAGGTGGATTCAAGAAATGTCTGGGTTTTATTGTTTGGTTTTTTTTTTCCTAACTGTAAAATGAAACTGTTCTATGATTTTGGCTTTTGAAGAACTTTAGGTAAAGTGTGTTTATATTCTTTATTAAAGCAGTTTTTGCTCATTAAAACTTACCTATTTCACTGGTAGTAAATTGTGCCTTACTTTAAAAAAAAAAGAGCTTTGTTAAAGTAAAAAGAGACCGAAGAGTTTTAGTAACTACAGCTTTTATGGAATGCAACCTGACCAGATTCGTTAAAGATATATTAAAATAATTTGTGAAACTAAAACATATTTAAAACACCAAATCTATTAAAATTAAAAATACTCTACAAACCCTAGCATTATTTGTAGAGGAAAAAAGCCCCAAACTAGAAACAACCTTTATGTCTCAATGAAAAGAATGAATTCAATAAAGATGAAAGGTTGGATATAAATTCCTCTTTGTTCCAACACCCGTAGATAGCTGATGCTTTGATGTATTAACATCAGTGGCAAGAGGAAAGAGCTGGGGATAAGATACTGAATATTTCCTCTGTATAGTTTTAGAACATTTTCCCCAATTACTAAAAATATGTACATCCCAAAATTATTTTTTTAAACGTTTCTCTATACATAAAAGAATTGAGATGACAACAAGAGCCTAGAGTTCCTACCACCATGCATATCTCTGCAAAGTAAGCATTCAATAACTAATTAGAGTGTGCTTCCTTGGTATACATAATGTTAGTTATGTGTATATTCTCAGCTGAGGCCCTACTGTTTATATATTTTGTATTTAGCAGCTTGCTTGAACATCCGGTTTGCATTTGACCCAAGTGATTTTGCTGAGTACCTCGGCCCTCTGCTAGGTGTTTGCCTCGCTTCCCTCCCTTGACTTTTGGATTTGGAGAGTCAAGGCCTCCGGGGCATGTCTGGACTGAGCCCCTTTCAGGAAGGTGGCCCCTGTGTGGCCGTTGTGCCTCATCACCTCCTGTGGTGATCTGAAGGGATCACCACTTCCATTTTCCGGATAATAATTTAAAAGCTGCTGCCCATTCAATGGAATGGAACCGAGAACCCTATGTGCAGAACTCACTCTTTCCAGAGATGAGACAGCTCTTCGGTGGTTCCCCTCTGCCCCTGAACACGAGAAGCCTCGCCCCTGGATGACAAAGTGAAGGGCCACAGGCCTGGCCTGGAGAGGAGGCTTCTGCCACCTTTGGCAGTAGGGTCAGTGATGAGGCAAAGAATCTGTCTCCTGTGAGGACCAGACATGCTCTGGGTACTCTGGGTATGCCAAAGTAGTAGAGATGCCCTAAGAAGGCTATCTCAAGAGACAAAGACCTCTGCTTTTCCACCTTAAGGTCTGAAAGGACACTGTGTATGTTGCAAGGGCTTGGTTCACAGAGTGAGTCGCTTGCTGGTTCTGAATCTCTGATCTCTCTGGGCTAAACAAAGACCTGTGGACAATTCAGGGCCCCAGACCCTTGAACCCTAGGGAAAGGGTCTCTGCCAGCAGAGGGGGTGGAGCACTAGGGGCAGTGTCCTGGCAGGCGACGAGAGCAGCTTCGCCTGCTGTAGGGCTGGGCACACGCGGCAGGCTCCTGTGGAAAGGGACTCCTCCCCAAGGACAGGAGGGGACACTGTGGCATGTTCTCTGTGAAATACAGTGGGACCTGGGTTGTTGAAATATCTGCCTCTTGTTGGAATAGTTGATAGATTTTCCTGTTTGCTATGCTTCTTACTCATACTTGGATTTGGTTCGCACTTAATTTGGTGAGTTCATACCAGTCTCCTGAACCGGATGAGAGAAAAGAAAAGTCACCCATCGAGTTACCAGTTCTATGTTAGACAACAGACTAGATGCTTTAAGTCATCTCACGTAACCCACAGGGGTTTCTTATTTGGCATGGGAACATACGACCAACGTATAAAATTCACCCCTACTTTTAAGAGTGAAGTCAATGGGATTCCAATAGCACAGTCAGCAACAATCTGCTCTTGCCATGAACCCCTGGCCCAGAGCTTAGGATTACCAAAGTGATAGCTTCTATCAAATGATTATTTCTAGAAGAACCAGTATCTCCTTCAGAGTGTACTGAGAAAGAAACTTCGTTTAGGGAGAAAATTTAGCTGGGTTTTTAAATGGAGAATTATGATTATCTTGCAAGCAACTTTGCCTCTTTTTGTAGCCAGTGAGGGCAGCCAGGAGCCAGGTTCAAAGTGAGAACATTTTGGCAGGACCGAAAACTTTCATCAGGATTCTGCCAACGGGTTATTACAGGAGGGTGACCGCTTGTTGCCTCACTGATTTCAGTTACTCACAGCAGGGGGCAAGGCTTTGGGAGAAGGGCCATCTATCCTGTGATGTCCAATTAATGACTGCAGGAATGAAACAGGGAAACAGAATTTAGGCAACAAAAGCGGAGGCAGGGTATGGGTATAGAGGGCTTTTGAGTTAACGAGATTTTTGCCACAATTTAATTATATTTTCCATTTATGACTAAAGAGACAGTGGGAGGGAGAGGACTTGGCAGGGTGGCAGGTAGGACGGGGTGGGTCATGACACACTCGGTGCTGCACGTGCAGATCTATAGAGTAGATCCTGTTTACACCTTGGACTACATGATAACATGAATAATGATAACGTTAATTGCACTGCACATATGCAGAGGATTTAAATTAATAAAGCAGTTTTGAAGTAAGGGCTTAAGAAAATACTCATGAAGCCAGAATTATTAGTAACATTACTAACTTCTGGCCAGTTAAACCAGAAATAGGTTAGTCTAGGAAGCTAGGCTCAGGGGAAGGGACTGATGAGGCGACGGGAAGGGAGTATCTGGTCCTTGGTCACCTGGAGGCTGAAGAACTTGCGAGGGGACCCAGCTACGGCCGTGGCCCGCACATGACAGGCCAGAGAGCAGAACCAGGATGAAGGGCTGGGACAGCCAAGGCAGGGCTATGTCCACTCCAGGGTAGGCAGCACTGTTCTGTCTCACCCCGTGCAGACTCCTCCTTGCTGACCCTTGAGCATACAGAGCAGTCTTTTATTTTTTCTATTTTTGTATTATTACAAAATCTATTTTGTCTATTTTGTATTATTAAATATACATTGTATTTATTTATTTGACAGGGAGAGAGAGAGCTCAAGTAGGCAGAGCAGCAGGCAGAGGGAGAAGCAGACTCCTCACTGAACAGGGAGCTGGATCCCAGGATCCCAGGATGATGACCTGAGCCGCAGGCGGACACTTAACTGACTGAGCCACCTGAGTGCCCCTACAGCAGTCTCTCAAAAGCATAAATCAGACCATGTTGCTCTTTTGTTGAAAACTTTCCTGTTGCACGTGGACACTTGAAATCTTTGAGTTACCTTTGTTTCTTCGGCTTAGGCCTTTCCTTCTCCATAGAAGAGGGTTTGGGGAGGAGAATAGATGTAGTCAGTATTCCCTTACTCAGCACTGAAGATAAGACAGAAGAGGGGCACCAGGGTGACTCATTCGGCTGGGCCTCCTCCTCTAGGTTTCGGGTCAGGTTGCGGTCTTGGGGTTGTGGGACTGAGCCCCATGTCGGCTTCTATAATAGGCATGGAACCTGCTGAAGATTCTCTCTCCCTCACTCTGCCCCTCCCCCGCTCAGTCTCTTTCTCTAAAATAAATAAATAAAAAAGACATAAGAAAACTATGACCTCCTAAGTTCTTTCTACATTCATTCTGTAACTGACCCCGCTTACTCAAATAGAATGTCTGAGAGTCTTTGGCTCAACACCCTCCTTTTAAGGATAAAGAACCCGAGACACAGGGGAGGCAAGTGACATCTTAGGTGAGTTTTAGAGCTGAACCAGAACTCTTGTCTCCTGACTTCTAGCCAAGTGACTTTGATGCCCCTGACTGATAGACAGCTCTGCAGATGGAAGGGCATTTTAGGCTGACAAGGAAGAACAGCAGGGCCAGATTGCGGGGCGTGGAGGAGGCACCTGGTAGGGAATGGAAAGGCCGTAAAGAATGAAAATATCTATTCCTGTTGGCCACGTCCCCAGGACAAACATTTGACTCCCAAATGCTCCTTAATGGAGGCAAGAACCACAGGGATGGATTGACCAAAGGCCGTGACATGTCATTTATGCATAATGACTAAGCACCCTATTTGTTCACTCTTAACCCAGCTCTTTAACCTTGTTCTTTCCTTTTAAGTCTTCGGAGACCTTCTCTACCATTCCTCTCTTTTCTTTTGGTTTTTGGCTGCTGTTCAGAATCTAGCTGCGCATTTGTCTCAGGTTTAGGCTGAAGGAAGATGAAGAAGGCGATGATGAACCTAGGCCATGTGACTTGCCTGCAGTATTTTGCTATTTTGAAAGGGGGCTATAGAGAAGAATAATGAAGCAATAGAGAAGAATAATGAGCAAATTCTTGAGTCAACATTATATTTATCCTTCTATTGTGAGGACTACTCCCTCTACTTCTTTTGTGAAGCATAATCATTTGTTAGTTTTAGTAAGACATTTCTCTGCCCACTGATAAGGAAACAAAAAGGCATTTACTGTGCTAGTCTCTAGAATGTGAAATGTAAACTGTGGTCTTTTATTTGTTTGTTTGTTTTTAGCTTTCATTTGTGATCACAGGCTTAAGGGTTGAAGGGGGTCTTGGAGGACTGCCAGCCTCACCACCCCCTTCTATGCAGGAAGCCCCTTCCCAACATCGATCCCTTTCCTCTGCACCCCTGCAGTGAGCTGCCTCCGCCTCTGTAGAAACACTTACTTCATTTTGCTCTAAATTGCAGTTATTTGAGGACTTTTCTTGTCTCAGCTGTGAGCCCCTGAGGGCAGGAATCCTGCCTCTTTGATCTCCCACAGCCCCCATCACGGAGCCTGGCCAACTCTCCATAAATATTTGAATGAGTGACAAAGTGTTAACAGCCTCCAGAGGCAGCCACAGTTCAACATCTCTAAAAGCTAGAAGGTTCTTCCTAAAAGTGAGCAGAAGTGTGCCTCCTTATGTTCTCTGTGGGGAGCAAATGTAAACAGGCAGTGATGACAAAGGGCCAGGCATCCATAAGATGTCCAGGAGGCACCCTGGGAGAGGCTAGTACCCAGCTCTTATTGCTTTTCTTGCTTCCCATCTGGCCAAAGCACACAAAGACTTTCTCAGGACAGGAAAACCCAATAACACCAGATAGATCTGGATAAATGTGGGGTGGGGAGAAAGGTTTCCAGGATTTGGATCCAGTTTAGAAGGACAACTCTGTCACACACTGTCAGTGTCATACCTTTATCCCTTCAGCCAGCCCTGAAGGTCAAATGCAGGTGGCTCCCATATCGACGGAGAACTTTCTGCATGTCTCTGCCCATGAGAACTCTCTGACCTGGGAGGTGTGCTTGGTCTGTGTTTGGGTCAGGCTGGAAATAGAGTTACTCCGAAGGAATCCTCAACCATGAGCAATTGGACTTGGTGCATAAATACCCCAGATATACCTCACCTCCCAGTGAGACAGCCTGGAAGTTGTTCTACACAGTTGCTTAAAAGGCTTTAGGAGGGATGAACTCTAATTGCTTGTAGCACTAACCTGTTAATAAATACACCCTTTATTCATTTTCTTTCCTTTTTTTCTTTGACTCGCCCTCTCCCTCACCTTGCTTTCTGCAGTCACTTCTAAATAAGTCATCCAACCCAAATTCTTATCTCAAGGTCTGCTTTGGAGGCAACCCAAACTAAGACAATGACACAAGCAGGAAATTTGGGGGAATCCAAATGTCATTCCCTTAGAAGACAAAAATCGGTACATGCCTTTTTTTTTTCCTCTCTCTCTCTCTTTTCTTTCCAAGTACAGAGTTGGTTTTTCTGTCAGTTCTATAAATAGAGCCTAATTTTAAGTATAATCTGTGTACTAACTCAGAAAACAAGGCTGATAATGATTCCTAAATCTTTGAAGGATAGTTATTTCAAATAACAAGAGTCAGTAATATTCTAGCTCTGTTAAGGAAATGTACTGCATCAGAAAGGTCTTAGGCCAGATGAAAGAAAGAGATTACACATGGGGGTCATTAGATATCAGGATGGATTTGTGTTTGAGCACTACACTTAACCTTTTAAACTTCTGCAGAGGCATTTTAAATGAAAAGAGACCTTATAAACCTGGCTCAGGTTTGGGATGGAGGGCTTGAGGTCAGGAACAGTTAAGATGAATAGGGACCATGAAGGGGAGGGGAAGGAAAATAAAGAACCTTCATTTACCCGATATTAATGAACTACTCCTGAGCTCATAATAGAGCCGGGATAAAATGCTATTGCTAAAGAATATTCCTTGTCACTCGAGAAGATTTATAACAAAGAACAAAGGTGCACAGGCAACTTGCTGCCCTAGTCCCTCTTCAGGCAGACATTGTGTGATTCAGAAAAGTTCCCTGTGGATGCCACAATATTACTTGATTGTTTTGACACCTCAGACGATTAATAGGAGGTAGCAGTTAAAAATAATCCTGTTCGCTACTGTCTTATGTTTGTGGGGTTTTTCTTTTGCCTTGTTCCTTCCTGGAGGGTTTTCTGTTGGCCTGGTAGGAAACAACACACATGGTCATGAATTTTTAATTGGCAATCAAAGATGGGAACGATTGTAAACAAAACACACGATGAGAGAAGCCAGCAGGGCCAGGAGAACCTTACAGATGCTTTTTGGGGATGACCCACAGATGCCACAGATGCCCAACACAGATGTTGGGGTTAGAGAGGGAAACATGCCTAAGTCTAGTACAGATAAGAAAGGATGCCACCATTTTGGTTTGTTTTTTTTTAAATTTAAATTCAATTAGCCAACATATAGTACATCATTAGTTTCAGATGTAGATTTTTAGCATGGAAGAATGTTCTTTTTTGTTTGTTTGCTTTTTCCTAAAAGATTTATTTATTTGTTTGTTTTAGAAAGAGAGACAGAGGCAGGGGAAGGGCAGAGGGAGAGGGAGAGGGAGAGAGAATCTCAAGCAGACTCCTCGCTGCGTGTGGAGCCCATTACAGGGCTTGATCCTGGGACCCTCTGAAATCATGACCTGAGACAAAATCAAGAGTTGGATGCTTAACCAACTGGGCCACTCAGTTTTCCAGCATGTAAAATTTAAAAGGATCTAGTACATACAGAGCATATAACATAGCGTACCTACCCAATAATAATTATTATTGGAAGAATGCTCTTGCTTCAAATGCTCTCTTCATTTAAATCTTGACTGATGGCTGAAATTTTTGTTTTGAGTAGCCTCCTTCCCCAAATACTCACCCATCCCCAAAAGCGGGTGTTGTTCTAGCTCGCCCCACTAAGCGCTCCCCCTCCTCTGCTTCCCAGAACGCCTATGTCAACATCAACCGAATCATGTCCGTTGCTTCCCGCCTCTCCGAGGCCGGTCATTATGCATCACAGCAGATCAAGCAGATTTCCACACAACTGGACCAGGAGTGGAAGAGCTTCGCGGCTGCTTTGGATGAACGCAGCACCATCCTCGCCATGTCTGCGGTGTTCCACCAGAAGGCTGAGCAGGTGAGGCCAAGGGAGCAGCTGTGGGAGCTGTTGGTTGGAAGGGTAGGAGCACATAGGCTGAAGGTGTAGAGAGCCCCTCCTCTCTTCCGGAAACACTCAAGACCCTGCTGAGTCATTGCAGCGGTAACCCGTGTTCTACCACTTTCCTTCCTGGCTCCTGTGTCCACAAGGACACATTGGTCACTCTGGGTGGCTTTGCTTAACATCCAAACAAGAAGGAACCTAGAGCTGTTTACATTCTCTTTGGTAGTTTATGGTTGTGTATGTGTGTATGTGTGTGTTGACCACATTCCCAGAGCATAGACAGAAGGGATGAATCTAAATACTGATCACTAAGTGCTGAGAGCAGGGGGAAATTAATCTTACATGAAGCATTTGCTATGGATAGTGATAATGTAATAATTACCCAATGGATAGAAATAATAACTTGTTGCTATTTACTTACTTGCATTGGTCAGTGACATTACTCACCCATTTCACAGAGAGGAGCACGGCAGCTCAGAGAGATGAGTGACTTGCCCAGGAACTAGCAGTGTGTTGGAGCTGGCTCAGAGCAGCCTATGGGGAGCCAAATGTCAAATGTTCCAGAAATTTGTGAACCAGTGATTCAACATAGCCATTACTTAAAACTAAATTATATAAATTTACAGAAAATATATTAAAAACAAAGGTAATAGAGACTCAAAACTCATCACTCCTAGTTACTTTACTACATTTTATTATTGCTTATGTTCTTGCAATTATGTCTGTTTGTCTCTGTGGTGAAAACACGGTATAGTTGTGTGTATGGCTCCCGATGAACTCTTCCCAGCTCCACATTCTTTGATGGCACTTGATAGCTTGAAACAGACCAAGGTAGAAGTTTTACACCATGGGAATCATCAAATGCTACAAACTAGTTAAGAAAATGAGGAAAAACATATTTTAAAATGCAGACTAACCTTAAAAAGGTGTCCTATCTGTAGCTGTTACATTGTGAATAATAGCACACCAACCTGAGGAAATATTCTTCTGCTATTCAAAATATTCTTCTGAGCATTCTATTATTCCACTTAGCACAGAAGTCACTCACATCGCTGATGAAGGAGTAACGCTCTGACATGAGTCTGGAGAAAAAACATATTTTTCACTTTTGTATTACACCTTAACATAAGTGAAAGTATCAGCTAGCTTTCCTATAAGCTTGTCGTTCACAAACAAAAGCATCCTGTGAGAATCAGTTAGCTATAGAGAATTTATAATAAGGAGCAGTACATATGTTATTATTCTTTGTAAATTATGTGCTACACATCCCTTATATCAGTAAAGTTTACAGTACACTTGTTTGTGTGGATATATATTTGTATACACACACACATATATATGCTGGTGATTAAACATTTACTAACACACCTCTGTGAAAATCACACAATCCATAAACAGCTGGGATTTCGTCTGAGCGGTGCCTAACATTAAAGCTTGTGGTTTTAACCTCTAAATTCCTTTCTTTGTATGACATTTGGTTAGCGTACAGATGGTGGAGAGTCCTAGATGAGGTCATACCTTAAATCTCTCCCCCCGTTGGACCCACCTAACACAGAAGGCGGCAGGGGATAAAAAGAGTCTAGGCTCTGCGGCCAGGCTCATATAGCTTCTAATCATTCACTCTTAGGCAAGTCACCTCACCAGTTTTGGCTTGTTTCCTCATCTCTAATGCAAGATAATCATAAACCTCACAGCACTATTATAAGAATTAGAGATGGAACATGTAAGGTGCTCATTGTGCTTTTTAAATGCTAGATGTTACTAATGTATTTATGCAACATATTATCCTGGTATGGTTGTATTTCCCTCACCTGTGTCTGTTTTCACCTGAGACCTTCCCAAAGACTGAAATACTTGTGTCAGAAGTCAGGGGCAGCCCCACACACTGAAAGGATTCTAGCCAGGCCCAGGAGAACGTCCATGTTGAATCTCCCATTCTCTCTTCAAGCCTACCGCTTGCACATTTTGTTCAAAGTTTATCCACATTGGCAAGGGAGACTCAGTGCTTCCCTTTCTGTGTCTCTGCCTTTCTCTCCTTGAGCTGACCATTTTGTGGGGTCTGCTGTAGGACTCTTACTTATTATAGTGAAATCCCAAGGGCCTTGGAGAGGTGCTTCCCCCATAGTTGACAGGCAAAGGGGAAGTTGCTTTCAGGTTCCTCTGTAGAAGGGTTGTTGGCGGAGCAAAGAATCTGCCGAGATGTTAGCAAGCACATGCAGTCCGATGCTGGATGGCACCCAGCACGCTTCCAGAACTGTTAAGGGCTGGCCTAACAGGATAAAAACAGGCAGAATGAAAACCAACCACGACAGCCACCAGGCCAGGGACTGCGAGGTGACAGGCACCGGGACTGGAACTCCAGCGCTGCAGAAAGCTCGATGCCAGAGCCGAGAGTGACTGGCGGAGTCAGCTTCTAGTGATGTTTCCTGACTTGGACTGCTTTGGATCAGAAGCAATTTTATTTGTATCTACTTTCTAATGCAATTTCCTCAGGTAGCACCGGTCCTTCAGGGAAACTCATAAACCATGCTTCTTTGTAGCTGGGGGAGGAAAAACAAACACACCAAACAACAGATTCAAGGCTATTTTTTCAAGGCTATTATGCGTTTATTTAGGCAGCTCTTTATTGTCCTCATATGGGCTGTTCTAGGCAATGAGATAAAAAGGTATTTAGGCAATTAATTTAAATGGAGCTGTGCACCCAGGCGAGAGGAATCACAGACAGAACCATTCCAGACTGTTGGGTGAAAAATTATTTGCATTTTAGAGGTGTATTTTTCCACCCAATAAATTTGAGTGATTCCAGTTAGCTCACCTTTTGTGCTTGGAGACCCAGAGTCTTCCACAGTTGTTAATTCTAATTTTTAAATAATTTGCTGTCTGTCGAGACCTGTATCTATATATCACATTCCAGGAGCCAGTGCCACCCTAGGCATGGCGCTGTCTGTCCCCCTCAGCTGCCCCTCCCCTCCCCCACCCCCAAGCATACTGAGCCAACAGTGGGGATCTTGTGGAGCATTCATCTCCATCCCCTGTGGGAATGGCCTCTGCAACTTCCCTGGGGTACCCGATGGCCTTGTGGGAGCTGTTCTCTGTTCCTCCTCACAACCCGTTGTGCACATGGGAAAACATCCCGTTACCTTGCACATGGCCTCTCCCATGTGCCTGTGAGCATGCATAGGACAAGACGTTCTGAGGTATACGTGTGAGGTAGTGAGCTGTCCCCACACTGTAGCCAGTGTGCGGGTGCAGCCTGCTGGACGTGCCCATGGCTCCCACCCCAGCAGTCTCACAACAGTCATCCTTGTTTGTAGAAACCACACTTCCTACAAAGGTGCCGTGTCTGGCTTCTTTCATGGGGTTAGTGTTTGGAGAATTAAAGAGAAAGACTCTACCCTCTGCAGTGGCCTCTGAGGCTCCCAGAGGTCCTAATGCTTCTTCCCAAGGTATCTGCCCATCACTCCCCACCCCCAGTGCGCCCACACTGACGCAGCTGCTATCTCCTTCCAGTTCCTGTCTGGTGTGGACGCCTGGTGCAAGATGTGCAGCGAGGGGGGCCTGCCCTCCGAGATGCAGGACCTGGAGCTGGCCATCCACCACCACCAGTCCTTGTATGAGCAGGTGACCCAGGCCTACACAGAGGTGAGGACCACGTAGGACACGCGGGGCTTGTGGAGGGGTGTGGATGTGGGTGAGCGACAAGAGCACTGGCCTGTACCTCGTGTTGTAGTCTGGGTTGGACTAAGAAGAAGAGAGACGCCATTTTTTTCCCTTTGGAGGCATCTTTAAGATCCTTGATCTACAAACGATGAGGCCTCCAGCCGGGAAGCAGAGGCAGTGCGGCCTTCAGCAGGCTCCACCTGTCGCACACGGGCCTGCGTGTGTACACGCGCGTGCGCGCACACACACACACACACCTCCCTCACCCTATGTGTGAAGATCAGACTCTCTCCCCTGGAAGACGAATATGAGGAAGCAAAGCTTTCTGGCTGGTGAGCGCGTGTATACACGCCGGGCCTGACACCCCTTTAATGAAGTAGCTCATCAACAAATACCTTTTTTCTTACCAGAAAGTCTAGAGGAGAACTCACATGGGGTACAGAGAAGTGTTTGCAGGAGCGAGAAACTGCCATGGAAGCGAAGGACAAATTAAAAGACTCTTTCACTGAAAAATCAAAGGTCAGGGGCATGGTTCAAGTTAAGGGGCGGGGGGTCTTCTTGATATTGCTTTCTGAGGAAAAGGAAGGGTCATATGGGTGCGTCTGTGTGGACATACACAAGTGAGTGAGTTGACTAAATTTTTAGTCAACTAAAAGTCATGAAATTCATTCACAAGTGAGTGACTTTGGAGGGAGAGTCTGAGGGACGTAAAGAGATGGGCTAATTAAGGAAGCTGGATGAGGAGGGGAGAGTGAGTTCACATCTGGCCCATGGGGTGAGGAGAGTTGGAGCCGCGTCTCTCCGAGTGGTTTCTGGCACCACCTGCCTCAGACTTGTTGCTAGGCTCCACCTCAGACCTCATCAGAATGTCAAGAAGTAGGACCTGGAACCTGGATTTTAGTTAATATTACCCCGGGTAAATTTGATGCATGCTGAAGCCAAAGAACCAAGGGCTTCTGGGTGCCCGTAAAGGTTTTTGCCGCAGTCAAAGCCAAGTTTGACTCTTAGCCCTTGTTTATCGGTGTGACTTCAGGCAAGTTACCTAAATACTCTAAGCCTCACTTTCTTCTGTGAAATGAAGGTGGTAACACTTGCCTGTAGTTTGAAGGGTTACGAAGACGGTGCCCATGTAATGCGCGTGGCCTCGTGCCTGATGCTAATTAGTGCTAAAAAAATGTTAATGCATTTTGTTATTAGAGGAGGCAGTGGGGAGGACTTCTGAGCCAAATCTGATCTCATCAGCTTCGATCCAAATGGCCCAAGGCTTTCTTTTAGAACAGAACTGTGGGTCAAAAAGGCCCATGGGTCAGGAACCTCTAAATTTAATCCTCGTAAGATGTAAACATAGAGCATGCAAGTGAGATTCATACCATGCTTCCACATTTCCCACTGGAAGGGTGTTTGTGTCAGAGAGAGACAGGGTGTTTCTCCCCATGTTTTCTCAGGCCCCGGTGCTGGGGGGCACAGACACTCCCTCCAAGCCCACGTCAGTCATCAGTGGGCTGTCCTGCCTCCCGCAGATGCGGACTGAGGCAGAGGGCTGGAGCTCTGTTGGCCTGGACTTTAGGACTTGGCCTTCCCTCTCTAAGCACCCTGCCCTCTGGACATAGCATGATGCCTAAGAGAGCATCTGCTCCCAGTTCCCTGAGGAGAGCTCTCCTGGGTTTGGCCACAGGATATTTGTCTCATTCACATCTCTGGAGGGGGTTACCTTTGTGTCACTGATGAGGCCCTTCCCCCCCCGCCCCCGCCCGGTGATGCGTTACTGCAGGCAGGCATGGTGGGATGGGTGGGCAGAGGTGGCCACCTGGACCAGCTGTGTGCCTCCAGGCCGGCTTCCTCTCCGGTCTCAGCTTCGGTACTCTCTACCTCGTATTCCTCTTAGTCACTTGCCCCCACCCCCCGGCCCCACACCGTTTCTGCTGCCCCACAGATGGGGGGTAACAGATGCCTTTGTGTTGCCAAGCCCTCAGCAAGCTCTCATCTGGACGTGAGGGTGGGCTGGGGGGAGGCTGGGGCCCAGCAAACAGCTCCTTGTTCATCATCATAAGGCTGGAGCACACTCATCTCCCCGCCTTGCTAGAAGGGGAAGACCGTTTCAACTCCAAACTGGCTTTGATTTACTCGTTAACCAGATTAATTTAGGGCCTTAAAATCCCCTCATTTCCTGGTCATCACTGGTTTAAATTGGAAAGATACATGGTCTACTGGGTCCCCGGCCAGCACTGGGGGGCCACAGGTGTCAATCAGATGATGCCCCTTTCCAGAAATACGGGTCCCTGTAATAGTACCAAGATTCCACTAAGGAATGACGGGATGTCAGCCCCATGGGTCTCAGCACTGAGGGTGGATGCTCGGGGAACACAGGAGCATAACTAATTTGTCTACGGTCTCAGGATCCCTCCCTTAACCCTGCATGTTCTGGAAGGACAAGGACGGGGATATTACCACTCTCAGGAGAAAACAAGGAAGTTGTATAGAAGGAGAGGGAAAGAAGGGTAAATATAAAAGAAAGAAAATGAGGAAGTCAGGAAGACAGGAGAGAGAAAGGATGCTGGTAGATGTTGACGGTGCAAACAGAATTAGGAGCCAGTCCTCCCTGCTGCCCATTCTGAACGCCCCCCGTGTTAACTCAGTCCCCACCACAACTCTGAGGGGTTGTCCCCCTCCTATCACCATTTTACAGACAAGAAAACTGAGGTCCACGGAGGTTAAGTGACTTGCCTCTAGTCACACATTTGGACGTTTAGAGCTAGGTCGAGCAAGTGAAGAAGAAAGAGAGAGAGAGGTTTATGGTATCAGCTTCAATTTTGCTTCATTTCTGAACTGAACTTCTGCCGCTTGACCGACCCAGTGAATCAGTCCCAAGAGGTACCAGGTGCAATGGCCCAGGCTCTGTTCTGAGTGCTGGGGACTCATGATCAAGGCAGAGGGAGTCCCTGCCCAGGGCAATGGAGGGGAGAGACACTGACTGAGCAGCTCCCCTGTCCCAGGATTCGGGATGCTGTGCGCTCCCCTAGGCCGCAGGCTGAGCACAGGACAGCTCTGGCTGGCATGTGCCTCCAGCGTCACGGGATCCTGGGTCCCCATGAGGGAGTTCCCCCTCCCCTCGTCAGCTGACCCTCCTGGTCGCCCCGGGCCCCTGCCCGCTCCTCACTTTCCTCGATTTGACCTCTCCCTCTTGCAGGTCAGCCAGGATGGCAAAGCCCTGCTGGATGTGCTACAGCGGCCCCTGAGCCCCGGGAACTCTGAGTCCCTCACGGCCACAGCCAACTACTCGAAGGCAGTGCACCAGGTACTGGACGTGGTGCACGAGGTGCTGCACCACCAGCGGCGGCTCGAGAGCATCTGGCAGCACCGCAAGGTGCGGCTCCACCAGCGGCTGCAGCTCTGCGTGTTCCAACAGGACGTGCAGCAGGTAACAGGCCGCCCCCCCCCCCACAGGGCAGGCACCCCGGGGAAGGCTGACGGCCCCGAGGCCCTGTCCCGGGGCATCAGGCCTGGGAACCCCTGATATAGGGGGGTGGGGGAGGAGGGCCCATTCAGCCCCAGCTGCCCCCCACCCCGGGACCCCACACTTCCTCTCTGGAATTCCTCCCTAAGCAGCCTCCAGGATGCTTTCTCTGGGGTGGGAAAGGGAGCTCCGCCTGCCACAGAGCACTTCCTTCTGGTTACGGGGCTGGTTTTCTCTTGACCATCATTCGGGCAGGAGCTTTCTAGATGAGTCCAGGCGGGGGGCGAGGGTGAGTTATTTGAGCACTGTCAGAGGTGGACCGCACACCATGAGCTCAATTCTCCATTGGGGATGCAGGTGGTCTGCTGAAGCTAGAGTGTGGTTGGGGTACAGGACCTTCAGGGCAGTCTTCGGCCAGGTTTTACTTGGCAAACGAGATTGAAAACATGGGCTCTTAATGATTAGAGGTTATTTTTGGCTTAATCTGTCTTTTTGCATCATTACACAGTCATAGCTTTTCCCTTTACCATGAATGATAAAGAAATGGTTATGTTTTCACCATGAAAGGAAAGCCTTGCCACGAATACCCTTTTGAATGAAGTAGCCCATTCTTTTTCCCTCGAACTTTCTCTGTCTCTCTTTGGGAGCCCCTGGGAGCTTTGCTCTGGTGAGGATATTCTGGGGCATGGGGAGCTGGTGGGGAGCCTAACATCACCTCCCTGCTGATTTCAAGGTGACAGGCAAGGGGGGGGGCACTCATGCTGTCAGACTTTATTGAGGCCAGCACATACTTTCAAGTTTATACATATAAAATAACATTTCACACTCCTCTACCCTCTGTGGAATCGGCCAGTTGTAATCAAAAAGTGTATCAAAATACGCATGGGACATGAGAGCCAGCTGGACAGGTCTTTGGGGTGTGGTGCTCTTCTCAGCTGCTGTTGGGAGGGGCCCCAGTGCTGGGTGCCCTGAGTCAAAGGGAGGGAGGAGGAGAGCAGGGCATCCTGTCACTGGCTATGACACCATCTGGAGGGGGTTTGCCATGCGACCAGACCTGGGAGTAGACAGGCCTTGAGGAGTATTTCCAAGTCTTGGGCTGCCCTAACTTTGTTGCAGGCACCCCCACCCTGCCGCCCCAGGCTGGAGTAAGCAATTGAGTCATCATAGGCGACACCTCAGCCTCAGGAGAGACGGGCACTTACGTGCTGACCTCGGCTCCCAAACCCTTGTGAGCCCTGCCGGGAATGGAGAAGCAAATGAATCAGTTGCCTTACTCGTGCCATCTGGAACTGTCCAGATAAATTCATCATCCCGGAGCACAAGGGAGCACGGAGTCCATCTGTGATTGAGACAGTGAGATGCCAGCCTCCGGAGGCACACACAGGGCTGTGACTATTTCAGGGAGCGTGGAGTGACTCATGGAGGTGACCCGGCTATAGGGTGTCCTGGCTATGCTCTTTGCCCTCCGGCTGGTTCCACCACTGTTGCCCCAGGGTGGGCGCTGGAAAGAGGGCAGAGCGGCTGCGGGAGGGGCAGGCAAAGGCCTCCCCAGCAGGAAGGTGGCATCCAGGCTTTTCTGTGGCCACCATGACATCCACACGGAAGCTAGGGAGAAAGTAGAGTAAGGCTACACCTGGGGCCATTCTACATCATCCTCTTAAAAATGAGAGTGTTTCTGGAATTGAGATGCTATCAATTCATCTCCACCACACCGATCACATTGTCAGTACTGAGGAAAAGTGACTAGAATGTTACGAAGTGGATGTGACGGGTTCAGATTTTCCATGAGGACCAATTACCAATCCTCCAGGATGGTAATTACATTTTTCTGTTCAGGATGTGTGACTCTCACTTCTGGAACATAACTTCATGCCCCCGTTGTGCCACACGGGCTCCCACTGCCCATGTCAGTCACACTGGCCTAGAGGCGCCCAGGCGAGTGTGGAGAAGCAGGGGCTGCCGAATCTGCTGGTGGATGCCCAGTGCTTGCCTTGTGCCCAGTCAGTCAGTGGTGCCCAGCAGGTGTCTGAGCTGGTGCTTCAGAAGGCTTCTGGACAGAAGGCACGCAACAGTTAGGGTGAAAGACTTGGACTTGGATCTCCTGGCTCCCAGAAACATTGTATATTTATCATCTTTATTTTGCATGTTGCATCTCATCGATGCCCTTTCTCCTGAAGATAGAAAGTATGGCTGCTACTTCTCTGTGCACCTCACAGCTCTTGGCTATGTCTGACACGAAGCTGGGGTTCTCTTTATATTTGCTGACTTGAGCTGGAATTATGATTAGAGGGCCCTCATTTCTGTTTCTATGAAGTGAACACCTATGGAGCCTCCCCTCAGCCCATGTGGCTCATGAGTAGCTGCCTGCAGGTTTGGTGATGGGAAAGTCTCGGGGCTCGCAGGCATTTGCAGACAAGGTGGAGGATACAAGGACATGGCCTCCGTGCTCACAAAGTATCCCGGCGCTCATCAATCTTCAGAAAGCTCCGTTTTCTGCGGGGGGCCTGGTCCCGCCCTGCATTACGTCCTGGCACGATGCCTGGTTCGTTGGAACAAGACATACCCATTGGAAAATAAAAAGAACGGTTCAGCCAGAATATGCCATTCAGTATGCAGGGTGGGAGAGTATTGACGGAACAGTTGTAGGCAGAGGCACGAGGAGTCAGAGGTGGGTCTTGAGGGAGGAGATAATCGACTGAGCCGGGTAGTCTGGATCCAAGATTCTTGAGCACATTCGAGGTCCAGAGCCGTTTACTCAGCAGCCTTGGTGGAGGGCTGGTGAGCGAGCATCCGTGGCCGGAGGAATACAGGATCGTGCACAGGAACCCTGACTCAGCAGTCAGACCCTCTGCACATAAAGCCTGTTACCAAGTCTTGGCTGCGTCACTGGGCAAGGCATTTGACCTCTGGTGCTTCTGCTTCAGGACCTCTAAAATAGGAATGATCATAGGACCTGTGCCAGTGGACTGAATGAGAGACCAGTACAAGGCTCAGCACCCTGGCCGCCTAGCAGATAGGGAAACCTCCATCAGTGTGTCTGGTTCCTGAGTCACGTCCTCTGAGTGGGCCTTGGGCGCCCCCTGGTGCTCGTGCTGTTGGACCCCAGCATGATTCTCCTGTTTGGACAACAGCTACTGCTCTGGGGGTCTGCTGAATTCTGTTTCAGTGATCAAACCTCAGAGCTATCAAAGACCTGAAAGACCATCTAATCTAACCCACACTATGATGGAGGAACTTGAGATCCAGAGATGTGAAATCACGTGGCTGTGACCATACAGCTCCTTAATGCAGCTGAGTCTTCTGGTTCTCCGTCCAGGTAGCCTAGAGAAAAGCCACACAAGAGAGGGGCCAGGTAGATGAAGAAGGAGAGCAGGGAAAGAGACAGGAAGCACACATGCATGCTTCCATTGAGAGGGGAAAGACAGACGGACATGTGCACATAGCCCAAAACAGGGAAAGGAGGGAGACAGATACAGCCAATGGGTGCAGAGGAAGAAAGGGAGAGAGATTTGAAGACAGAGAGCAGAGAAATTGACATCCTTGGGATGGGAGGAGAAAGAAAAAGAGGAAGGCGAGGGAGGGACAGGAGACAAAGAGACAGGAATGCCAGCTGGTGGAGGGAGAAGGCAGAAGAGTGAGCCAGCCTCTGCCTGTCTTCCTGCTTGCCCCATTGCCGATTTCAGGCATGGTTTTTGCCTGAGTTGGAATATTTTGCCTGTTAAGGCCCCAAAGCAGAGTAAAGCAAGAAGATGAAAACCAAGGATAGACACCAGGGACAAAGAGATACCATTGAAACCTCTGATGGTCAGAATTGGCCTGGCACATCACTCTTATGGTTACTCTCCCTTGATTCCCAATGGATGTGCTCAGGTTTCTCTTCCCAGCTGGGCTTGAAGGCAGTGGAAATAAGTCTCCAAGGATCAAACTGGGACTGGGGTTCATGGAGCAGCAGAAAGGTGTGGATGGGGCACACCAGCTTTTGTATCACTAGCAGAATAATTTTCAGTGCTGTTACTTTTCCTGTTTAGAATGGGATAGCACTGAGCAAGAGCCAAAAAGAGCACCCCATGACAATATCAGCCTATCTCCACTTCTGTCTCTTCTCTTCCCCTAACTGCGGTGTGTTCCTGGAATGTAACGTACCTCTTCCCAGCCCAGATAAACCTGACTTTGTTCTGAGAAGAACAAGGCGTAGCTAGACTCTTGATCTTTCTTATAGATGCAGTCTCCATTCCATTTTTTTCCCTTAGCCAGAACAACTGTTTTTGAATACTCTCTGCAGGCCATCTTGTTTTGTCTCCCTCTTTTTTTTTTTTTTTTTTTTGCCCTCTGTTTTTTGCAGGAACGAACCTACGAAATGTTTTAGTACACCGCCTGTATGCAAGGCCCTGTGCTGGAAGTTAGGTCCCTCGCTTGAGAGAAGACATAGGCACCGAAGGATCAATGAATGGCACACGGCAGTCTGGGTTCAGAGCCAAAGAAGCAAAATAACAATGGGCCAGTAGAGTCAGAGCAGGGAATGTTCCCTGTGGTTGGAGTGGGAGGGCAGTGGTTCTTGGAGCTCAGGCAGAGGAGATGGAGGTGGTATTCCCGGGGACAACCAAGGAAGCAGAGAGCTAAGTGACAGCCAGGGGACGGGGAAGAGGGAGTCGAACTGGGTGCCCACTCTTGGCAGAGCAGTAGGGAGGTAGGGCAGAAGGAGTTGTGGTCTCAGTGGTATGGGTGGGATAGTGATGTTTGAGGCTCCAACGGCCTCCCTTAAAAGCAATGCCTTATAAGCAGTCCAGTCAGGTGAGCTGGTGAGGGACAGTGCTGGCAGAATTTATCAGGCTCAGTGACTTTCCCTTCTGAATGACTGTGTTAATATTAAAGCCCATAGTTCCTGTACTACAAATGAATCTCACCTGTTTCTATCAGTTTTTCTGGAGCCTCATATGGAGAATTACAGGTTTTACTATGTCAGCTCCTGCCTGCCAAAGGATATGTAAAAAGGATTTGAGAGTAATTTTTTTTAAACTGCAGATATTCAGTCCTTTACTAGCTCTAGTGACTGTGCCCCCTTAATCATACCAAACTAGTTTGGACATTGTATGATCCCATTGACAGCTTTGCATAATAAAAGATGAGCACTTTGGGTTGCACACAGAATGATTAGTTAGAAAAAAATGACCAGAATGTAGATGGGTCTAGAAATGAACCCTTCTTATAAGAAAGGTTTAAAGCATCTAATGGGGCTCCTGGGTGGCTCAGTGGGTTAAAGCCTCTGCCTGCAGCTCAGGTCATGATCTCAGGGTCCTGGGATCGAGCCCCGCATCGGGCTCTCTGCTCAGCAGGGAGCCTGCTTCCCCCTCTCTCTCTGCCTGCCTCTCTGCCTACTTGTGATCTCTCTCTTTCTATCAAATAAATAAATAAAATCTTTAAAGCATCTAAGGAGAGTGCTCCGGGTGTAGTCCCAGAGAGATCAGGGAACACACACACAGGGGAGAACCACCTGTGAAATTTGAAGTGCCAACGGCTTCCTTACTGGGTATGTGGCAGAGAGGATCCCAACATCAGAGAGAAGGTTGGATTTTGTCACTGGAATTAAATGTGCCTATAAAAGTTGGGTGGTTTAAAGCTCAGGATTCATTATCTTTCTGAGTATATACGATTGAACATCTAACCTCTTCACTTGCCTTTTCTTATTTAATCTCCCCTCAGAGGCAAGTGATAATTTTGTTCCCATCTTACTGGTGAGGAAATTGAGGCTTAGAGAGGTTAAAGAAACTTGCCTAAGGTCACACGGCAGAGTAAGGATTCAAATCCAAGTCCACCTAAGGTCTGGATCCTGCTCTTAGCCTTTCTGCTTGCCACGGACACCCTGCTGGGTGACAAGAATGCAGAGAGACCAGGCCCTGCCCTTGAGGGGTTTGTAAGGTAGTGATGGAATGTCATTGCTCAAAGGACCCTGGTAGATTAATTGGTCTGAGTATGAGACTTGCCCAAGGTCATGTAGCCCATAGCTGAGATTCATCCTCAAACTGCTTGTCCAGTAAGACCCATAGGTGACAAGTGATACTCATCCCCAAACACTCTTTCCCATCAGTTGCATCATTATAAAATTGCCTTCTATAGTCATCTATCTCGGATACAGATTTCCCTAGAACAGACTGTCACGTTTGAATCAGCGGTAAATGTCAGGTTTGAATCGGCGATGGAAAAGAGGAGCCAGGTGAGTAGAATCAAGGCAAGCTTTAATGGATGTGCTCTCTGGTGAGGTTCCTTGGTCCTGGGTTAGGACGGGTCAAAGAAGTCACGCCAAGGAGTAGGGCCGAGGGGTTTTTAATTAGGGGCCTTAGGGTGTGGAGGGTTTGCTGGTATCTGATTGGCTGCCCTTAATGTATATGAGGGATACAAAATACACCAATCCATTGTCAGTTCATTATACAGAAAAGGGAATGCAAAGTTGACCAGTCAGATTGTTCATCGTGGTTGTGGGGTGATCTGGAAAGTCTCTGAGACAGGAAGCCCCATGGTGGAAAGTCCCGAGCCACCATCTTGTGAAACTCGGTGGCCATCTTGTCCGCTCTCGGCGTCCCTGGGCCTGCCAGCCTAACACAGACATTACTCAGCATGGCTGGTGTTTTTCTTTGTAATATATATCTTGAATAATATCCATTTGCCCATGCTAGTGTTTAGTAGTAGTAAAGTTTTCAATTAAGTTATTTGATGGTCATAATCCATCAAAATACTTTCAAGTAGATGATAGGTGATTCTTTAGGCAGGGTGAACACCCAGAAAGAAAGCGGGGTTGAGGGAGAAAGGGAGGGTTCTGCCCATCACGGTTGCTTTCAGATTGCAGTGAAGGTAGGGAAACATCCTCAACATTAGCATCTTTGATGCTGTTGATCTTATAGGGAGTATTCCATCACTCTTTGTCATAGGAGGCTGGCATTGAAGGGTCTGTTCCCACCTTCTCCAAATGTTCCCTACCTAGAATTGGCAAGGTTGAAGAGTGAGCTCTAGAGGCATGCCTTAGACATGCTCAGACCCTCCTGCCTGGGAGTCACTTGGGTTTCTAGTATGCCTCACACTCTATACTCTCCCCACCCCCCCAAACCTCTAATCCCTCATTCCTCTTTGCCCTACCTTCTGCCTTCCTTTCCACCTTTCCCTACCATGGTCTCTCCCTTGGTGCTTACCTTGATTTTTCTGAATACAGACTCTTCTCTGCTTGAAGAATAGTCATTCCATGGTGAGCACCTTCTGAGGAAGGACGTGGGTGCCTCCATCCTTCAGGGCTGGGAGGCTACTGGACCCTGGGAGGCAGCGAGAGGAAATCTCTTCCCAGGGGTTTCTGAGCCTCAGGGCTCTCTTGATGCGCAGAAATTTTAAGTATTTTTAATGTCTTCGATACTTTTTTTCTTATTATGTTAATGATTGAGAAGACAACTCCCATCCAGGGTAACTTCTTTCTGATAACCCCTGTTCTCAACCTGTTCTTGACCTCAATATGCTATTTCTGAAACCTTGGATACCAGGCTAAAGAATAAAAGATGCACATTGTGTCACCAGTGGGGAGCTAATCAAAGATGTGAGCTGAGGGAATATGCTCTGAAAGTGAAGGTCTGAGGTGATGTGGTGCAGGCAGACTGTCAAGTTGGAGCAAGAAGCTCCTGGGAGCCACAGTGTTCCTGTGGCCAGAGAGCAGAAACTAGGGAATGAGACGAGGGTAGATTTGAGAAAACAAGGGAGACGTCAAGTGTAAATGTGGACCTATGTTTTTCAAAGTATGGTCCTTGAAGCCATTAAAATCATCTGGCATTAAAATCATCTCTCAGAGTGGGGAATGGGTTGCAAATACAGATTATCTAACTCTATTACATACTTTTTGACCCAGAATCTGTGGGTAGGGTGATGCCTATCATCAGGGAGCAAGAATGTCCTGTCTGTTCTTGCGGGGGCAAGAATTGCTCTCTCCTCTTCTAGCTGAACTAAGGATCAATTTGATATGAGACAGATTAACAGGAGAAAATCAAATTTAATAGGCGTACGTATGGGGAATCCATAGAGACATGGAAATTCCAGAGACAGGCAAAATGAGGTATATATGCCATTCCAAATTAAGGAGAGAGGTCAGGGGTCTGGGATTCCAGAAGAAAGGAATGCGCTTCACAGGGCCAGAAGAGCAGATGTTTGGTAATTAGATGTTTGCTCTGCCATACAGATAGGTTACTGAGATAAAATTTATCTTTGCTAATAACCCTTATTCTGGGAAAGACCTGCAATTTAGATTCTTCTGAGTAGTTAAGGGAAGATACAAAGTTTCTCTTGAGGCCACTGGGTCTCAAGTGCCTTCAGTTCAAAATAATCCACATGCCTAAGTGGCACATTCCATGGGGGCGGGGGTGGTTGTCCTGAACTTCCTCACCTAGGTTTTAAAAAGAACGCCAGGTGATTCGTAAGCACTCTGAAGTTCCAGAACCTCTGCCTGACGAGATCTAAGCCTTGGTGGTGAGAAGTATGGTGACACCATAAGTAGGCATCCAGGCACCAGGGCAAGCAAATTCTTTCAGGGACATGTCAAGGACAAAGACAAGTTCCAGTCGCCACCCCAACCCCGGCTCTGTTGGGAAGGCACAGGTGTGGACTGGCTGGGAGTGGAGGGCTGCAGGGTGGAAGCAGCTGAAACCTTGGGGCTTTGGGTCTCCTGGCCAACTTCTCCCCAGCATTGGTCTGTCAGGTGGAGGGACCACAGTTCTCAGAAGGAGAACAGACACCTGCTAATGAGTTTCGGCTGATGCTTCTCAGAAAAGTGATGGCTTCTCGAGCCATAGCAAGACATTTATTTTGATCATGATTGTTCCAAATAAGGGACAGAAAATCACTTGCTGGTAATTGGGCATTTCAAGTGGCGCCTACATGCTCTCCAGGCTCAGACGACGGGAGCGGGTGGTGCTGGCATTGTGTGAGCCACCCCTCTTCGGAACTAGCATTCATAGTGCTGTCGCAGGAGAGAGAAATCATGCTGTGATGAAGCTCCCTGGTACTCTCACACACTGTGTGTACCGGAGTCTTTAACAGAACAAAACACGTTGTAGACAGCTGATTGTGTGTGCGCTCTTTTCCCCTGGTCTCAGGGTAATGGCTTTTTGAGGAGCTAGGAGGCTGCGGGCTGGGGGAGGGTTGCTGAGAGACAGGAGTTCTTCAGTTTACTTAAAACAACAAAAACTTACTGCTTGTTTTACTGTGGATCAAGCTATGACACAGGCTCAGTAACCTGTCGCAAATAAGAGGATTGACCAGAGGGCGCCGGACGAGGGAATCAGAGAGTTGGGACTCTGAGCCCACATGTGTTCGTAAATTATCTCCATTTCCTTTAATCACTTGGGAAGTTCTCAGATCAGATGGGATGAGTTCATTCACTCATTCATTCAACAAATGCTCTCTGAGAGCCCAGCTGTGAACCAAACAAAGCCTCTGCCCATGCAGAGCTTACATTCAGGAGGTAAAAAGGAAACGCCACCAAAAACATGTGGATATGTAATATGTCATATAGGGATAGGCAGTAATGTCTGAGCAGAAAGCTGAAGGAATAAGCCAGGGACTGTGTTTAAGAAGAGTTCCAGGCATGTGAAATGGGATCTACGAAGTCCTTGACACCAGAAGGAGCTGGGTGCATTCCCGAAAATGGGGGAATGGCCAAAGTGGCCATTGACTAGAGAGCAGGACGAAAGGGTAAGAAGTTTGAAGAAAACGGTTCAGATCAAAGCAGACCTTATCAGCTATGAAGAGCATTTGGATTTTAGCATTGGTAGAGTTTTTAATAAAGGGAATGTCATGAATTGATTTATGTTTAAAGAAATAGGTCTGGCGGGGGCACCTGGGTGGCTCAGTCAGTTAAGCATCTGCCTTTGGCTCAGGTCATGATCTCAGAGTTGTGGGATTACCCTGCTTTGGCTCTGCACTCAGCGGGGAGTCTGCCTCTCTTTTTCCCTCTGCCCCTCCCCCTGCTCATGCGCGCGCACGCACGCGTGCTCTCTCTCTCTCTCTCAAATAAATCTTTTTTTAAAAAATTAAATAAAGAAAGAGGTCCGGCTAATAAGTGGATGGTAGTGTCACAAGAAAGAAGACCACTGAGAGGGCAAGGGAGGAAAGAAGGTGGCTCGGACTGGTTGTGGTCGTGGTGGAAACTGTGCAAGAAAGGGTTAATGAGAAAGACTGCGGGCCGCAGCTAAGCTTCAGGGTGAGGTAACAGAGGTGATGAGCCAAAGCCCTGGCCTAGAGCTTAGCAAAGAGCAAACCCTCCACAGACAATAATCTCTTCCTCTGAGGAGGGGAGCTGCTATACCCTCCATACAAAAAAATAACACGACATCAAAAACTAATGGTGTACAGTATGGTGACTAACACAACATAATAAAGCAAAATAAATAAATAAATTTAAAAATGAAAAATTAAAAAATAATGAAATATTTGAGTTGAAGAAGACTTAGGGAGATGGTCTGGTCCGGCATTTTCATTTGAGACAGTGAGGTCCAGAGAGGAGAAAGTGCACACTGAGCTGGGTCACAGCTGATTAGGGGCAGAGCTGGGACCAGAGCCCAGGATCCTCTTGATCCCAAGGATGGTGTCTATAAGTTACACTGATCAGGATGGGGCCACATTTTACTGATGCTTTAGGAGCCCAAAATACTTTTATATGTAGGTAGAGCTTAGATCTGAACTTAAAACTACGAAGGTGGGTATCTCTAAGTGCAGGGGCCTCCTGCATTAGGCTGAATCCTCTAACACTAAGATTCTATCCCATTAGAAGAGCCCAAAAAATCAAGAGGCCCAGGACAGCAGGCAGCTAGGCCCTCGATTTTCTCCCATTAACTCAGTTGCATTCATGGCCACTGTTCAGAAAAAAATACCAATAGTTCTCTTCAAAAGGACCTTTTCTTTTCCCCTTAGCAGCTAGAAAGGACTGTCTCCTACCCTGAAAAGTGCCCTACCTTGATTGTGTGCTCGTTAGAATAAACACAATTAGATGAGGAAGAAAGGGGGCAATTAGGGAATTATGTATAATGGCTGTTCCCACATCCGTTCAGGATGTGTGCTTCTCTCTTGGAAAAGACTGTTCTGGAAAAGGACTCATTTCTGATTGAACAGAGAAAGGGGCATGAGAAAGGAGGGAGAGCTTTATAAGTTGTTTTTTAAGATTGCCTGCCTGCTGCAGTAGCTGGAGGTCCTGGGTTTCTGTTCCCAAAGACAGAGCACAGATCTGGTCCCCTCCCGAAAGAGGGGGACAGCTTCTCTCAAGATGGTGGGGCAGGTGCCTTGGCCACATTTGCACTTGACCACTCATGGCTATAAGGCTGTCAGCATTCGTTGGCTCTCTCCTGCATGAGCAGTGCTGGCACGGATGCAGGGGGCGGGAAGACTGGTGGAAAGGTAGCATACAGCGGTGAAAGTCCCACACTCTTTGAGCTCGCAGACTAACCACCTGCCGAATGGAGCAGTGGAGAGGGTAGAGAGACAAGGGGAGACCTCCATGGGCCGACTGAGAGAGGCTCTATGCCAGAGGGACTAGGGGGAGCACGGAGCTGACACATTCACCCCAAAGTCATGTGGTGGGATGAGCGGGAGTTGAGTGCCATTCAACACGTTGTAACAAACCATCCTATGCTGTGAGTCTGGGAATCACGAGGAGGTCAGAGTCTGGTGGGAGAGACAGGCCTGGAGGCAGTAATTGTGGTTGGAACAGAATCGGGGAAGAGTGACACCACCCCAGCCTGGGTGGGTTATTAAAGAGAAGTCTTTCCAGAACTAGTCATTTTGAGATGGTGCTTAAAGGATGAATAGGAAGGAGGCTGGGAGGCGGAGATAGGGAGGAGGAAGGACGCGGGCGTTGCAAGTGAAGCTCAAAGTAGTGAGAGCAGAACTCAGGAAACAAGAAGCCGTTTTGGGGTGTTTGGGGGTGAGGCTGGGACTCACTGGAGGTGGGGTTGAGAGGGGGTGGGGTGGCCACAGAGGTCTTTGCCTGTCAGGTTAAGGGGCCCCCCAAAAACTATGTCCCAGTGAAATGCCTCTTTGAGAATGCACAGGTTAATGCCATTTAAGCCTAAGTTTGTGTTTTTCAAATGGATTTGATGTCCCTAACTTGTTAATTTTAGGATCCAACTATATTAATAACTTACAACTTATTTTTAAACCTGAGTGTATAAAATTGCTCCCTTGAAACTAAGGACACATCTTGCCAGAATTGAATTGACAACTGTCACTGGGTGCTACTTTCCTCTCAAGTTCACAGGCATAACTGTCATTTATCAGAACCAGAGCATGAATATGAAAATGGGAAGAAACCAAGAAGAATCTGTTATGTCTGTGCTGCCCCTCATAAGTCACTGGCTTCTGCACCAGGGGCCAGATTCCCCCTTCCACACAGTGATTCACGCCATGCTCTGGGAGGTCAGCCTGCCACCTGCTCCTCTATTGCCCCCATACCTAACCACCAAATCCTGGCCGTTCTCTCCCCCAAATATTACTCACACCTGTCTCTCCATGGACACTGCCTTCAGGCTCATCCGAGCCACCATCACCTCTTGTCGGGATTTCTGCAATAACGACCTATTTCCCCACCTCTACTCTTGCCTCCTCCTGATTCTCCACAAAGCAAAAATAGTAATTTTTAAATGCAGGTTCTCTTCTTGCAACAGCCCTTCAGTGGCCCTTAGGAGGAGCCCTGGAACCTGACTGGGCACACCAGGGCTCAGCACGTCTTGTTCCTGGGCTCATTACCCGCTTACCCCTACTCAAGCCATGCTGCTGTTTTTCCTTCCTAGTCTGGTTAAGTCCTACCCTTCCTCAGCGCTCCGCTGCACCCTTACTTCTTCAGAGAGGCCTTCCCTGACTGTTGGTACTTTCCCTATCACAACTGCTGACCGATTGGGTGATCTCCTGGGCGGCACCGGTTCCCAACATAGACTGAGTCCCCACCCGCCTGCCTTGTTCAGACTGCCTCCTGGGCCGTTATAGTGGCCAGCACTCGGGCACAATAAGACTAATAAGTGCCTGTCTGAATCCAGTGACATTCACATCCCCCATGTGCTTCTTTGCTCCCTGAAGAACCCGCAGGCACAAACTAGAAAGTAAAACCTTCTATGTTGGAAACACTTGAAAGCCAATTCAAAGCCTTTAATAGTATTGCTAACTTCTCCTGTCCTATCTTGACTAAAATTGATAATTGATTATTTTAAATAAAATTTTGTAGAGGAGAGAAGTTAAAGAGGGATAGCTAGTGAGGGGTACCTTGATGGGCGCATACACTTCAGTAGGGTTCCAGGGATTTGGCTAGAAATGCAATTTAGTCTTCAACCCGTGATGTCCCACGTCTGGGATGCACCAGGAACTGGGAGAGCCAGCTTAATGCTGCACATTAATTTGTGGGGTGTAATGTAATTATCAGACATGGTTGGTGTCTGCTCAGAAAGCACATTTCTCTATGGCAAAGCTAGATTGTACTCCCAGGATTGGGGGACATGGAGTCAGGGTCAAGAGAGCATGGGGTCTAAATGTGTGTCAAGTGAGGCTGACTCTGAACTGTCTGAAACAAAATGGTCAGAAATAGGCATTTTGAACAATACCTCCTATAGTGATTATGTTTCTCTATCCTCGGGTACTTTTTCAGTCTCTATGGATTATTAAAGTGATTTTGTTCACATGCTAAATCATTTGCCTTTTTATTTGTTAAACTGATTTCCATGACGTCTCTGCATCTTCAGTGAGGTTGCTCATGGGTTCCCCACAGCTTTGGTTCTGATGAGAGAAGCTGGACAAAATGGGGACAATGTAACATCACAGAGTGATCAAAATTATGTTTAAGCTAATAAAAGCCTATCAAATATGAATAATAGATTTTTAAGAGGTTAAAGTAGAGCTAATTAAGTCAACTTAAGTGTCATTAACTGACAATGAATTGACATTTTAAAGAAAGCAAAAGAACTTAAATAGAACACAAACTCCTTTTTAAGAGAAGTGTACAAGTTGTGAAATTACCCCCAGGGACTATAACAGCTAACCATTTGTGAACCAGTAGATGGAAAGCTTTCCTCTTAAACCCATTTGTTTTAGCATAACAAATTTTATTAAAACTAGAGATACAAAATGAAATGAAATAAAATAAACTCATTAAAACATTGCCAGACAAGCGGGCCACACTTAAGTGCTCACAACTAAAAAAAAAAAAAAAATCATAGTTTGAAAATCTGTCTTAAATTCTGAAGCAATCATGAAAAGCCACAAGACAGCTCTTTTGTGTATAAAAATTATCAAAATCATCTATAAGCTTCCCTTCGTGGGATTAATATAAATTTAAATATGCATAAAAATTATAAAACTGCACTATCGATGGTACATAAGACATGGAAAACTGTGACTAGAAATGTTTCTCTTTGACCTTGTGTGCTGTTTTTCATCATCCTCTTTACAATAGAAAATTGTGTGTTCACGCTGTGTCAAGTCAAGTAAAAATGCACTCTCCTGATTTTTGTTGTTGTTGAAATTTTCCTATACATAATTCTAGAGAGATGTGGGCTCTTCTTTCTTTGAAAAAAGAACATTTAGAGCTCCTTTCAGTGCTGCCTTTCAGTGTTTGCAAAAGGTAAAAACCCAGTTCATTTACTACTGCAATTTCTTTTCACAGACACGCCTCTAGAATATTAAAAACATATATTGCCAGAATTTGTTATATAAAATATTTAAATCTCTACACCCACTGTTTATATAGTCATTTTCTAAGAAGCCTTTCTTTTCTCCTTTTTAATGGCCAATTCTCTGACATTCCAGTTTTGTTAAGTGGATGTTTGTTAAATCTCGTTTTTGTATTCATGCATACATTTCCCTGACCTAATAACAATCTTGTTGTGGGCTTTGTGATAGTGTCACTGAAGACTTTGAAGGCTTCCATACTTTGCACAATTGCAGGTGTAGTTTATTTCAAATGTTGAAGGAAGTGAAGCCAAAGATTAGGTTCTTTGGAGCCAGAACCCCCATGCCTGGAGTTCATGGAATGATGTGGTCTGTCTGCTTGCCACAGGGCAATCCGTAGAAGAAACAGAGGAATGGACTAAAGCATCCTTTTATTTATTTATTTTAAGAATTTACTTATTTCTTTAAGAGAGAGAGAACATACACATGCAAGAGCAATGGAGAGGGGCAAAGGGGGACGAGAAGCCACTCTCAGGACACTGAGATCAGGACCCGTGCCGAAAGCAGGTGCCTAACCAACTGAGCCACCTAGGCCCCCCACCCAAAGCATCCTTTAAGACAGGCCCAGTTCATCTAAATCATTTTTCCAGAAAGTGCTTCTAGAACCTGAGAAGGCCAGCATGTCATTAACCAAATGTTTGGGTTCAGTCCGGAAGAGCCACATGGAGGGGGCTCAGTCATGTTGGCAGGGTCTCTAACAGGTGTGCAGCCGTACACTCTAACTGATTTCAGTGTGGCCACCTGCTTTCCTGAGTGCCACCTCTTCAGAGACCAGGAGGTGAAGGGCTTCCCTCCTCCCTGGGAGGCACACAGGTTAGGCCGGCAGCATGAATGCAAAACAGACGTTAAAGGCTTTAGTTCTCCGTCCATTTCAAGGCTTCTATCAAGGGGTTTCGACTCCCCCAACATATTTTCTCACCTCCTCAGCATTCCCTCCTTCATCCCTCTATTGCTCCAGCTACATCTGTTCTAGAATCTCTAAATACCAGGGAAAATGTCCCGAGGCCAAAGCATTCCATCTGAAGCCTAGAAAATCAGGGGGTCTCCACTTTTTTCCAGGAGAGAATCATATCTACTAAAGGCCTTAGGATGTAAAGAGCCTAATCTGTCTGGTTGGGTGGCTGCCGCTTATTGGAGGAGAGGGGTGGCGGGAAGCCGGAAAAGGACAGCTGTGCTGGCGACCATTCCCTGGAGCAGCCAGATGAGGGCCAACTAGGGCCGACTTTCCTCTTGACATTAGGAAGGGCGTCCCAGGAGCACAAGGAGGCAGGGTCCCCATGACCAGGTGCCTCTGGTCTGGAGCATTTTTTGGTGAATGGAGGGATGAGTAAGCCGTGAGGGCCAAGGAATTGTCCTGAGCCGATGCTGCCTAATTTTCTGCCCGTGTGCCTGACTTTATGCGGGTGGAGTAAAGGTAGGGAGGGACTTAAACTATGCCTGATGGTCTGTTTAAAATATTGGGCTAACTAAGGCTGGGAAAACTGAGAGAGTAACGAGGAACCATCCTGGCAATCAAAGATGAGTTGACTTTAGTTAAGGGCGGGAGCATTACATGACCGATGCAGTGATGAAATCACTGGATCCACGGCGGGCCGAACATGTCCAGCTGGACTCTGCTTTCTGTTGGGGATGGGAACTCCCCAGTTGAACACTGGCGGTCACTCCTATTGTCACACGGCTTTCCTTCTGCCAAGGAGTCATTGTTTCTACCCTCCTTCTCTGACCAGGTGTTGGACTGGATCGAAAACCACGGTGAGGCCTTTCTCAGCAAACACACCGGGGTGGGCAAGTCGCTGCATCGAGCCCGAGCCCTGCAGAAGAGGCATGATGACTTCGAAGAGGTGGCCCAGGTGAGACGCTGTGCATGGTTGTGTGCGTGTGGAGCCAGGTGAGGGAGGCCCGGGCTGCGGCTTTGGTATTTGCTGAGGCATGTTGGGTTGAGAGCCCAGTGGTTTCGGGGCTGCCTTCCCGCCTGATGCAAGGAGACCCTTGTCTGCTCTTGGACCGTTAGGTGAGTGGTAAATAGACCTTTAGTTTACGGTCTTCAGCATGATCTGTAAATGCCTTGTCCACAAGGTGGTGATGGCAGAAGGAACTGACATTGACGGCCCAGAAAGACTGCTTATGGTTATCAGCACAGGCAAGTGGGAGCTGGAAATCAGCATTAGCTCTGCTTGCAGAACTGTGTATCTTCCAGGATCTGGAGGAAGAGACGGCACCTGTTTCCACAAGGCTGACTGGGCCCAGAGAATATGGAATCATATTAGGTCTTCTAGTTGAGCTCTACACCTGATCCCAAAAGGGCCTTTTTATCTAATTACACAACGATGCCGTGAGAGGCCTTGACCATTTGACTTCATGGTGGAGGGATAGAAGAGGGTTTTTGGTTCTGAGCCTAAAGCCCCTTAATTTTATCCTAACTCTCTTATATTTCCCTTTTGGGGAGTTTTCAATGTGTCCTGAACATCTTCATCTTCAAGATGAAATACTTCTCTTTCCATTTATATTGTCCAACATGATCAGTTGCGGTGGAAACTAAGACCTCGGAATGAGGCAGGAAAGGGGCGTCTGTGGGGGATCAGTATGGGGCAGGAGGGAGGAGGACGGAGCTAGCTAGCGTTTACACAGCTGTAACCAGGCCCGGCTCCCATCCCCCCGCGTGGGCAATCCTCACCATGGGTGTCATTCTGGGCGTCGTGTGGAGTGCCAGCCCCCACGCAGGGAGGCTACTAGCCCCCGACAGAACTGTGGGGAAGCTGTGGATGCCAAAGGTGAGCCCCTGCCAAGAACCGAAGGAATCTGCTAAAGGACAGGAGAGTGGTAGGAGCGAAATACATCTCTAAGGAAGCTCCTAGTGGGTTCTGGAAAGTGAGAGGGCCTGGAAGGTGCCAGAAAGACTGAGTCACTAGTGACGTCAAGCTGGGAATACAGATGGATGAGACCCAGCTCATGCAATAAAGAAAGCCTCATATAGAATCTTTGTGCACCGTTGGTGGGAATGTAAAGTGATAGAGTCACTGGATGGCAGTTTCTCAAAAAATTAAACATAGAATTACCATATGATTCAGCAATCCTGATTCTACATATATACTCAGAAGAATTAAGGCTGGGATGTGGAAGGATTCCTGTATACGCGTGTTCATAGCAGCATTATTTTTGATAGGCAAAAGGTGGGAGCAACCTAAGCGTCCAGACAGAATTATGCCGTGTGAAATAAGTCAGTCTCGAAAGGACAAATAGGAGTCCACTTGTAGCAAGTACCAAGAGTAGCCCTCTTCATAGGGACAGAAAGTAGAATGATGGTCTCCAGGGGCTGGGGCGAGGGAGGGAATAGGGAGTTATTATTTCATGGGTACAGAGTTTCAGCTTTACGAGATAAAGAGTTCTGGAGATGGATGGTGGTCGTGCTTGCACAACAATGTGAATTTATTTAATGCCACTGAACTTAAAAAGTTTTACATTACGTCTATTCCACTACTACCACAAGAACAAAAAAGCAAGCCTCATCCCTACAAAGACCTTCTGCAGAACGGGCTGGATCACGCCCATGTCATATAGACGCAGGCCCAACAGGCCCCTGGATGTAGCACAGACCCAAAATATCTGAGTGTGCAGACATCCTGGGGGCTTATGCTATCTGTCAGGGGACCAACGGTGGGAGAGGGCCATGTGGACTCCCTGTCTCTGAGAGTGGGTTCATGGTATCTGGAATGGTCTGTTGGAACGGAACCATCCCACAGCTGTGGCATTCTTGCCCTTTGGCTGTCCTGTGGCTCAGCCCTTCCTCACTCAGAAAGGACGGCCCGCAGCCCTGAGCCAGCCGGCCCCCGTCACCCTCTTCTGCTGCAGCCTCTGAGGCAATGGCAGCCCCTTGATAACCAGAGGTTATCGACGCTTGAGGGAGCTGTTGTTTTGTGCGCTGTTCCACCCAAGGAAGCCTGACTGCCGCCTGAACTCTAACCCACTTCTCCCAATCGCTCCCCTACCTGCCTGCTGATGCCTGCTAAGCCCTTCACCTGGGACAGTGCCTTTCAACCAGTAGCAGAGACATACTCACTTAAATTCATACTAAAGAAAGAATGGACACATTTTTGAGAGCCTGTGTTTCCATTATGTATTTTGTCCAGCAGTCCTGAGTGGTGGATAGTATTAGCCTTGTTTTATGGAAGGTGGCGCTGAAGCTCGGAAAATTCTTCAGTGTGCCCGCATCTGGCTTGTCAGTAGCTCCACTAGGAGTCAGACTCGGGTCTGTCTGACCACAGAGTCATGTTTTTACCCTAACTTCATGCTGCCCTTCCTTAGGGAAGTATAGGACCTGAGTGTGAATTTCATTTCCAAGTGCCAGTTGGCTCATGAAAAGTACAGAACAAAGAGCAAGTGTGGGGAATAGAGAGGAGATGCTGCCGTGGTCCTTCCGGTTGGCATACAACTTTTCCCAGGCTCTGCCAGTGGGTAATGTCTTGCTCTAGTCCACTTCTCCCTGTCCCTGCTTTCAGATAAGACGGTGTCTTTCTTAGGAGAGAGAGAGTTCTACCTTCTAAAGGGCTCATGCTTTTCTAAGTGTCCTTTCTGGAAAGGGACAGATGTGGACTACAAAGGACACACATAAGCAAGGGGCCATGAAGTTGCCGTATTTCCCTGTAAGTCGGTCTTTAGAGATGAATCCCATAGTCTGTTTTGTGTTCTCATCCCTCCTCTGGGGAAGGGAGTGGGCCGTGGAGCTGCCTAGCACCGTGGAATTGGTAGTCCCCATCGGAAAACCAACTGGACTGTGGCAAAGGCAGATGGACTGGCGGCAGCCTCGGATCTGCTAGGTTCTGTGCAAAGTCCTTTGTTCTGTGCATCACACTCAAGTGGTGAGAAAGGAGATGATCCAGGCAGGAAAGGGCATGCTCGCTCTCTCTCTTACTTCTGGTCTCAATTAAGTGAGGGCCACTGGGAGGGCAAGAGTGGATTTAATCAGGATTGCACAATTCTTGAGTTAGAGGTCAATGCTATAGGGCCCAAGCAGGGCAACTCTTGTTGCTTGTTGTTTGTTGTAGGAGGCTGGGGGTTCACCAGTTGCCAGTCCTACAGAGGGTCATGATTCAGTGAAGGAATCTCTTTTAATGGCATGATTTTATGGTTCTTTGACCTGAGGCTGATATGAGAAGAAAATTCTGAGCACCCATTCTATATATTCAAGTTAAAAAAATTGTCTGGAATCAAAGCAGGAAGGGAGCTGTCACACCTGTTGTACCCTTGGGATGCTGCCCTTCTATAGGGAAAAGCAAGCCCTTCAGCAGAGAAAGCGGCTACGCACAGGGAAGGGCCCAGGGGCAGTGCGAACTCTTGGAACAAATACACCTCTGCTCTAGAGATCATGTAAAGACATTTAAGGCAGTAGTAGAAATATCATTTATATCTGGGAAGAATTAATGTATCAAACCATGACCTTACATTTTGTGTTTATTAGCTCTTGAACACATTTTAAACAAATTCCCTGGCCATTTGAAGGAAATGAATGAGGTATTTATGGTCCTCACTTCATCCTGCAGATGGCACTCTTCAAATAGCCTACCTAGAAGCTGAGCTGATCCCGCCCTCCCCCCACCAAACTCCAGTACCTACCGCTCACCCAGGGAGGCTCCTAACAGGCAGGTGGGGAGAGACCGGGGCCCTATGTGCATGAGGAGGTCTGTCTCTATAAATACTTCTGGTCCAGGTTACTGAGATTCTCTGTGCCCAAATAGAAGACCTGGGCACTAGTGGGAACCCTTCTGGTCCCGGTAGATACTTTACTCAAGTTGCCGGTAAACTCATCGCATGACTCAGGCTATAGAGTTCATCAGATTTTAAAAGACACTTATTATATTTTTATATATATTTTTGTGGCATGGTAGTCATTATCAGGAGTATAGACAAGCATAAGCTAGAGTTGCTGCCCATCACAGCGTAACTGTCAGAGGATACATGTGTCCACATCTGCCCAGGAGGGAGGTGGGCTACAGTACTGTTATTTTGTCCTGAGATATTTGCTATTACTCAGAAAGAAAGCACTCAAGTGCCTGTGGTTTAGATAGCAGCTGTGTGGGCTCTGTGAGTGGTCTGCTTTATGACCTCATTATCTGGAATGCCAGACTTTCTGTAAGCTAGCTTAGTAAAAAATTCACAATCATTTGCACTCAAATATATATTATCTAAAGTCTCAAAGCACCAAATCACATTTAAACAGCTAAGCATATTAAATAGCATTTGTGTAACATTTTTGAAAGAACAGACCATTTAAAGGAAGATTTAAAGAAATATGGAAACATTGGCACAATTAAGCACTTCATTCAACAATCTCTAGTTAGTTGTTTGTCCGACTCTTGCTTTTTTCTCAAACTTGGATAGAAACACTTTAAAAAATCATTCTGAGTCTTGTGGTCACAATAGGCAAAAATGGAAGGGAAACATTTTAGTGGACCTATCAGTGACCTGATCTGTCAAAGATCTTCAAAGTATAATCAGCTAAATTACTAGAGCTCCAAGGACAGGTAGAACAGGGAACCCATAGGGGTAGAAAGCCCCTACCCTCATCAAGTCTTTGTCAGGTACTTTGAGTAATTAAAGGAATATAACAGTTTCTGTCTTGAGGAAATCATGATCCAAAGAGAAACGTGCATTAAACATATTCTAACCCTCCAAGAAGTCCCATAGTTTGAAAGGGAGCATGATGTTTATTCATTCAGGATATTCAAGGAGCATTTCCAGTGAAACCAAGATAAACCCTTAGTTCGTTTGGTGATCCAATTAATATGCCTGCCTGGTGGTCTTTAGAGTAAGTTCCATCTTTCTTTTCATGCCTGAGATGGTGACCGATTATAGCAACTGAAAATGCAAGCAGGAGGAAAAGGTGGGAAAGCTTCAGTAGATGCTATTTCACACTCCAGCTTCTTAGAGAGGATAAAAGTTTCTTCAGCAGGGTGAAAAAAATGGTAAGGAAGAAAGCCAGGAAAATGCAGAGAAATTAATGTCATGAAGTAGCCAAGTGGAAGAATGTGAAATAGCTAAGAAATGAAAGACAGTCTTAATACCCTTTGGATCTTGCATGACATTCATCCCATTTGAGTGGATTCAGGGCATTCCCTCCATGGAGCACCAGGGAAAAGTTGCATGAACTGATGGGAGGGCTCTTGGGACCACTCTCAGGAAGTTACATTGTGGATAACTCCCAACCATGGGTTTTGAAGGTCACTTTATATATACTTGATATAGAAATTGAGAGAGGATTAGAGCCAATATCTAAGATATTAACAGAGGGCCTACCAAGAACCTCTTATCAAGACCATGAATTGACCCCCACTTCTGCTGCTTCCTCTATGGAACAAATGGCACATTCAGGAGAAATTGAGACTGTATTCCTAATGATTTTAAGTTCTGGGTAGTGAACTGAAAGACTCAAAAGCACTGGTGACATTCTTATCTCTTGTCCCATGTGATGGCAGGGACTATGGAACAGAGGGGAGGCATGACAAACAAATGGCTGCCTATGTATATGGTGTTTTCAGAAGTGTTCTGGAGTATTCCCTACAGAGCCACGATGATGGACTTCTGGTAAGGGAAGAGTGCATCTCATAAAGATTGGGGAAGATTTGGCAGAAAGCTTTGCTGCTCTATCTAGAAATATTGAAGTGAACTTTGAAGTGGAAGGAGAAAATTATCCGAGTAATGTGGGGCACCACAGAGGTGACATAGAAAGAAGCACCTTGTGAAGGAGATGCCCTTAGGTCATCTTAGGTAGGAAAATACAAAAACAATTGCCTGCAAAATATATATGTATGTATTTTATAGATATAACATATTACAATATGTATATATACTTATATATGTACTTAAATTTTAATAGCAGAATATAAATATAATAAATGTTCCTGAGACTTTAGAGTACTGAGCTCATAACTAGAAAATGGTAAGAGAAAGGGATTTTTTGTTTAAAGGATTCATTCTAACAGGTAGGATGAAAGTGTATCAGAAAAGATCACATCAGTATGAGATCTACAAACCTGAGGGTAGTAAACAATATGGAGAAGTAATAAAGATATAAGAAGGTGGGGGGGGAACCTGCTACTGGAAAGGACGATGGTCTGCTCTATCACATGAAGGATGTGGGAAATGCTATTCTGATATGATTTCACTTCCAGTTCAAGGGAAAACATGGTGGTGATGACAGTCCTCAAATTTCCCGGCATCTCCTGTAAATTTTGTGACACTGTAAATAAAACATCTTTTTGTTGAGATTGGAAGTTTATATATGAAAGAGAATGAATCATTGTAGAAAACCTCAAAGGAGTATAGTTTGTGTCTAAACTCTCAACATTGAGCTTTAGATGAAAGCGTTTAGACTTTGCTCTTAAAGCAGAGAAAAATAGTAAAAGCTTTTGAGTAATGATATAAATTAAAATACAGTTGACCCTTGAATAACATGGGAGTTAGGCACCAACCCTCACATAGTCAAAAATCTGCATATTACTTTTGATTCCCCAAAAACTTCACTGCTAATAGCCTGCAGTTGACCAGAAGACTCACTGATAACATAAACAATTTGTTATATGTATCATGTGCTATATTCTTATAATAAAGTAAGCTAGAGAAAAGAAAATGTTAAGAAAACCATAAGGAAGAGAAAATACATTAACAGGACTCTCCTGTATTTATAAACAAACAAACAAACAAAAACCCATATATAAATGGACCCACTTAGTTCAAGCTCATTGTTGCTCAATGGTCAACTATAATCTCTAAACCAGAGAAGTAAGGGTTTCTCTATCCACTGGCTATTGAAATCACATATGTAGTATTATGCCCAATTTGAGAAAATATATATTCAAAAAGATATTGGCAAACTGTACTTAATTGTCAGAAGACTGCTAGGATAGTGAAATCCAAGTAACTGGATATATTCTGTTTTGAGTAAATAATGTTTTATGGAAGGCAGGGGAATAGGCTTGATAGTTGAAGGCTTCCTGTAGAAGAGATAAGGGTGGAAAAGATAGTGAAGCCAATTTTAGCTTCATTCAGATATAACTTCTAACCCATAGTTGATTTTTTATGAGCTGTCCAAAATCAGGATGAAATAACTTGTGATGTCATGTGCTTCTTACCACTCGAGGTTTTCTGGTAGAGGTGACCTTTTATTCCCTTATATAAAAGTCCTCAAGTGTTTCCTATTTTAAAAATAAACAAACAAAAAAATGAATAAAAAGAAACTTAGGTTATCTTTTCTAGTAGTTTAGACTACTTTCTTTTGTTTCTCTTTTCCTTCATAGCCCAAGTGTTTGAGAGAAGAGTCTTTATTTGCCATCTCTACTTCCTCATCTCCTACATGTGCTTTGACCCCTGCCATTGGACTTCTATTCTCTCTGGGTGACTGAGGATAATCTTATCAAAGTCTTCAACTGGGCTTTTTTATTGCTAAATCCAAAGGACATTTTTCAGATATTAATTGGTCTTCAGGAGGCATCTGACCCTGTCCACCATTTCCTCTTTTTTAAATTCTCTTCTCCCAGCCTTCCATGACACCATGCTCTCTTGGTTTCCTTTCATCTTTCTGGTTGTTCCTTCTTAGACTCTTCTCCCTTTTCCCAAGGATTTCCTCAGATCATCTCTTCTCACTGTACACCCCAGGCCTGATTTTATACTCTTTCCTAGCCTCAACTGCCACTCTTAATCTGGTAGCTCCAAAATTCATGTCTTATCTCTGATCTCACCCCTGAGCAACCTATTCATAAACCCATTAACTCTCTAGACACATCTACTTCGATTTCTCAGAGGGTTCTCAAAATCAGTGTATCCAGAATTTATTTTGTCATTTCCACCCCTTCCAGATGTGTTGTTCTTCTGTATTCTCCATGCCCGTGAAGAGCACCAACCACCCAGTTCCTTGAGCCAGAAACTTGAGAGTCATTCTTGACTTCTACTTTGCTCTCACCCCTCATGAATCCTTTGTAAAGTCCTACTGATGCTACCTCTTTATGTGTCCTTTTCCTTCCATCTCCATTGCCACTGCCTGAGATCAGAGTCTCATTATCTCTTCTTTGGTTTGTCACACTATCCTCCTGTTTTCCCTGACTCGTTGTCTCCTTAAATCCTTCTCCAGACTGCCATAAGTTTAAACTATTTATATCCTAAACCTTTTATTACCTGGCTACTGCCACTCTGGCTTTATCTCTAATTCCTCATGTGTTCCTTTTACACCCCCCCACACACACCCCTAACTCCAGATGTCCCTGTTTGTACCTGAACAGGCCATGCTTTTAAGTGTCAGTGCTGTCTGCTCTTTTATCACTCCCATTTATTTAAGTCTGACCACCCCTGGCCAGCTTCTGTTCATCTTGAAATACTCAAGTATCATCTCTTCTCAGAAGTGGTCTCCACGGTTTGATTGAATGCCCCTTTTCTAGGCATCCGCTTATTTTGGCCACTTCCCTGTCATGGTAGTTATCATGCAGTGTCATCATTAATTTTATGCCAGTCTCACTCCCCAGCTGGACTGTGACTTCCTTAGAGCATGAATTTTGTCTCATTAGTCTTTTTATCTCAGTGCCTAGCACAGTGAGCCTAACATGCAATTGGCACTCAAAAAAGTAAATGAATGGTACAGAGAGGATTTCTTTGTGGGACGGCTATCTCTGAGATCCCTTCTAATTCTAAGAATGATAAATGGAAGAGAAATAAATTAGATGAATATTCATAAGAACCATATAGCCTGGAGCCTAAGTGAGAGCTACCCTGTTAGAATTAGTGAGACTGCACTGAGCTGGGATCAACCTGGACGGCCTTACCCAGGTCTGACCCATGGGAAGAAGCATTTTTTGAGTCATATTTTGAGTGAGATTTTGAACTTTTCTGTGTTTTTATTTTAATTGAGAAAAACTAAAAAACTAAAAAATAATTTCAGTTGAAGTCCTAGGAAACCAATCTTGACAAGAGGAAATGGTAATCCTTACTGTGTGCATTTTCCCAGCCCCACTAAGTTTCCATGATTTTTCCAGCTGGGATGGCTACTATCACACTCTATCATTAACCCTCTTCCTCTTTAGCTTATACGTAGTGAAGTTCTTTTTCTCTCGCAAAAAATCTTTTTTGAGAAATGAATAATATTGGCCTTTTCCAAAAGGATTTTAAAGAAAAAAAAAGCCCAAAAAGTAAATTAGACAAAAGAAGTATACTGTATACCAATTTTATGTTCAGTATATTGATTCTAAGTCCAAGATAGCTCATCTAGTCATACTTCTTTTGATTCAGTGTATCATGTTCATTGATAGATATTTTTTGCTTCTCCCTATTGAAGAGAAACTAAAACCAACAACAATAATGATAGTATCACAACACTTACTGAGTACTTTCTGTTCTATTTTTCCTGGATTAACCCACGTAATCCTTATGACATCAATGAGTTAGGTATTTCTTTTTTTCAATATTTTTTATTCAAGTATGATTAATATACAATCTTATATTAATTTCCGGTGTACAATATAATAATTCATCCGTTCCATACATTTCTCAGTGCCCATCAGTGTAAGTGTTCTATTAATCCCTCTATCTATTTCACCCATCCCCCATTCACCTCCCCTCTAGAAACCACCAGTTTATTCTCTGTATTGGAGTTCATTTTTTGGTCTCTTTTTTTCTTTGTTCATTTATTTTGTTTCTTACATTCTACATATGAATGAAATCATATGCTATTTGCATATCCCTGGATGACTTCTCTCACTTAAGCATTCTAACTTCTAAGTTCATGTTGTTGCAAAGGGTAAGATTTCATTCCTTTTTATGGCTGAGTAATATTCCATTATATGTATATTATATATAATATTATATATTAATATTCCATTAAGAACCTTTAATGTTTTAATGTATATATTTTAATATATATTTTAAATATATACTAATATTTTAATATATATTTTAATTTTATATATATTATATATATTTTAAATATATATTAATATTCCTTTATACACACAACTACACACACCACATCATCTTCATCCACTCATCTATCAATGGACACTTGGGTTTGGGTTCCTTCTGTATCTTGGCTATTAGAAATAATGTTCCAATAAACATAGGAATACAAATATCTTTTCGAATTAGTGTTTCATATTCTTTGGGTAAATACCCAGCAGTGGAATTACTGGATCATATGGTAGTTCTACTTTTAATTTTTTGAGGAGGCTCTGCAATGTTTTTCCATAGTGGCTATACTACTATGATAAGAGTGGTTGCATTCCTACCAACAGTGCACGAGAGTTCCTTTTTCTTCATATCCTTGCCAACATTTCTCATGTTTTTGATTTTAACCCTTCTGATAGGTATAAGGTGATATCCCATTGTGGTTTCAATTTGCATTTCCCTGATGCCTGGTGATGTTGGGTATCTTTTCATATGTCTGTTGGTCATTTGTATATCTTCTTTGGGAAAATGTCTATTTAGGTCCTCTGCTCATTTTTAAATTGGATTATTTGGTTTATTGGTGTTGAGTTGTATAAGTTCTTTATATATTTTGAGTATTAACTCCTCATTGGATATGTAATTTGCAAATGTGTTCTCCCATCCAGTAGGTTGTTTTTTTGTTTTGTTGATGGTTTCCTTTGCTGTGCAAATCTTTTTATTTTGGTGTATTCCCAGTAGTTTAATTTTGCTTTTGTTTCCCTTACCTGAGAAAACATGTCTAGAAATGTCAAAGAAATTACTGCCTATCATTTCTTTTAAGAGTTTTATGGTTTCAGATCTCACATATAGGTCTTTTTTTTTTCATATAGGTCTTTAATCCATTTTGAGTTTATTTTTGTATGTGGTATAAGGAAGTGGTCCAGTTTCTTTTGCATGTAGCTATCCAGTTTTCCAAACATCATTTGTTGAGGACCATCTTTTCTCTCTTGTATATTCTTGCCTCTTTTGTCATAGATTAATTGACTGTGTAGGTATGGGTTTATTTATGGACTCTCTATTCTGTTCCATGCATCTATGTGTCTGTTTTTATGGCAATACCATACTGTTTTGATTGCTACAGCTTTGTAGTATATTTCGAAATCTGGGATTGTGTTACCTCCAGCTTTGTACGTGAGTTAGACATTTCTAATTCCCATCTACAAATAAGAAATCTGAGGCAAAGAGGTTAAAAGATTAGTATAAGTTGGCAGAGCTAGGAAATGGTGGAGCTGGGATTCAAGCCCTGGTAGTCTAGCTCCAGAGCCCAGGCTCTCAGCCATCCTATTGTAGATTCTCTTAATTCACAAGAACTTTAGATGTCTCTGGGATAAGGCCTGGCAGGGTCCACCCTGGAACAGTTCCTAGTCCTCTCTCAATGTGTATATCTGGGTGATCCCTCAGATAGCTCCATGTTGACACTGTGGCCACAAGACTACTGAGTGACACTTTTTCCCTCCTTTTGTCTAAGATTTCCTTTGGATTCTGGGACCACCTTCATGATCCTCTGTGACATCTTTTGAATCCAAAGAGTCCGTGTGACCCTAGACTTTTGGAAACCCTATGACTGCCTTTCACCTTTTTCTGCCTGTTCTCTAGCTTGTCTGGAGCACATGTTCCAGTGGTTGGTGGCAGCTGCTCTGCTCTCTGAGGGCTTGGCCTGTTTACCAATGAACTTGGCCAGAATCTGGCCTGAGTCTTCATTTCCATTTTCCAGCACAAACTGGTGGACAACCTAGGACATTATTTTGTTTCTTTCTTTTCACCTTTTGCTAAGGTCAGGCTACCACTTCCACTTCCATTACCACTACCACTAAACTTCCTGGTTTCCCAAATCTACTCCCTTAGATAGCTCCCTAAGCCCGTTTGAGAGTCCCTCTCAGCTGTTTTTTTCCTATTTATTGGGACCTATGGTAGAGAAGGAAAAGCACAGCATTTGGAATGAACCTGTTCTTTCATTTTATTGGCGTTGGGCCAGTCACTTTATTTCCCTGAGCCTCAGTGTCCTTCTCTAAACTGGACCTAGGGACAGCTACCCTGAGGAGTGATGTGACAGTTAGAAATAACATGGCAAGTGCCTAGTAGAGAATTTGGTTCATAGGAGATGCTTGATGAATAGTGGCCTCTGTGGCAGCAGTGGCGGCCATCGGGTGAGGGTGATAGAATACTTCTAAGCCTCACTCTCTTCCAGGCTAGGTGATCAAGTACCCCGCTGTCATCTCTCAACACTCAGCTTGGTGTGGGCTGCTTAACTATTTTGGAAAGAGTAGCTCTATTCCCTTTTGTATTCTTGCCTCCTTTATCATAGACTAATTGACCGGGGACCCTGATGTGGAGGTCTATTGGTGAGATGTGTGTTTCCATTTGATTTCTGAAACTGGGCTGGAGCTGAGCCTGCCACAGGGCCCCAAAATAAGGGAGAAGGAAGAAAAGAGAGTCTGGGCACCACGTGAGAGCACTCTCCACTCTAGAGAATTCTCAGACTCCGTGCCCTCCTTAGAAGGGTACCAAGAGTGTAACCACTAAAGTTTCACAATGTGAGAACATACTTACCATGTACAGCAAGAATAACATACAGATGGGAAGAATAAAGCTACCGTCTCTCTGAAAGCATTGACACGGTTTAGAAAGGAAATAGAGAAGGCTGTTCCAGAGGAAAGCTCTCCTGTCTGCCCAGTATTGATTCTGAAAGCAAACCATTTATTACTGTGTCTTCCAATAATTAATTTCAGCACAGGTCAACCTGCCCAGGTGAAGAGAAACCAAATCGATTTCCTTTCTCTTCCCTCTTCTTTCCATTTCTGTGACACACTGAGCAGCATGGACCTAAGGAGTGTGCTTGCCGCCCTAGAAGCTTGCACTGGCTGGACTGAACGCTAGAGGGAGGGCTGATGGATTCACATACAGGGGGATAAAAATACTTTGAAAAGTATTTGCAAGATTTTAAATCATGCTATAAAGTCAAGCTTACGAGAACAAGTAATGATAAGAAATGCCATTTATTTAACACATACTTTATAAGGAATAGCTCATATAACCTTTGAAACCACCCTTTAGAGTAAGTCTTAATTTATCCTTATTTTCCAGATGAAGAATCAGCCCAGAGAGGATCATTCAAGTGCAGGAGGCAAGTTTGCACCCAGGTGGGCTGACCCCAAGCCCACCCTTCTAGCGCACATACATTCAGAGTAGTAGGAAAAACTGAACTTACTCAATAATCTTTTGGGGAGTTTCTTTTCCAAACAAAGTTTCTATTTTATTTTTATTTATATTCCTTATTTTTAATTACAAAATTGCACATACTCAATTTAGAAAAGCAGACAAGCAAATAGGAACAAAAATAAAGCAGACAAGCAAATAGGAACAAGAATAATCTGCCCACTCAGTTGTCTAACAGTGGCTAATACATTGGTGTTTATTCTCCCAGATACTCTTCTCTATATGTGCATGAGTATATTGGTCACGGGCTTTTCTCACTTAAGGATATATCCATGATAATAGATACACTGTTATCTATTGCTCTGGTGTTGCCGATTACCATGGTAACCTACAATGTGATTTATTTTTTTTGGTGAAGTCTCTGATATGAAGACTGGTTACTCTTTCCCAGAGTCTGATAATTTATAATTATAGGTTATTAAAACCAGGTACAATTATAAATATGTAAAGAGAAGCAAAATAAGCACTGAAAATGGAGGGCTGCTGGATTTAAGCCAAGGATTCAGAATCTTTTCCCAAGAGAGAGCTTCAGAAAATGGCAGTTTACAAGTGCCCTGCAAGGCTCTCCTGTTCCCCCCAGGAGATGCCCGCGGACAGCAATGCTGGGAGGACTCTCTGGGGCCCGGCTGGAGTGGAGCCGAGTGACTCTGGTGGTGGCGGGAGGGGTGGTGGTGGGAGTACTTCCAAACAGTAGCCTTTGTAGCCTCTTTCCTCCTCCTCCTCTTCCCTTCTATTTTCTCCCCTTCTCCTCCTCTGCTTTTTTCCCTTCATATCTGTCCCATCTTCTCTGGGGACGTCCTTTTCTGAAATAGAAACTCAGTCAGGGTGCAGCGTCCAGTGCTCCGCTCTGGTCCAAGTGCATTTCAGGTGAGCAGTGTTTTCCCAAACCCCTGAGAGCTCCATGGGGTGAATGTTCCCTTGCTGTGGCATTTGGGGTGTTGGAGCAAATCAGCAGGGTCTGGGCCGAAGGGTAGGGCCTTTAGAGAACTTGCTGGCAGATGAGGCAGCTGGAACAGATGACGAGTGCTAGGAACCAGCCCCTAAGCGCCCCCGAAGGCTATATGTGACACAAACCAGAAAATGAAACACCTATCACCAATAAGAACAACTGACCAAGCAGATATGTTTTTTTTTTTTTTTTCCTCTGCCAGTGAGCAACCGGAGGCATTTTCATGAACTAATTTTGTTTGGAATATATTTTTAACAAGAGAAAAGCCCACTGCCAAGTTCTGGCAAAAACAAAGCATTACATCTGAGTTATTCCACCTGGAAAGGAAGCCAGGTTTGGGACAGAGGGAGCTGAGCTTTCGCGGCGTCCTGTAACATCAGGGGACATCCAAGCCTCATTGGGACCGTGCCTTTATTTGTCTTGGAATACACAGGCAGATGCCAGCCAGCCCTAGGTACTGCCCTTGGAATTTCAGAGACCTGCTACATCCTAGGGGCTGACCGCTCTGCATACTGCCAACCTCCGGTATAATACATATCTCCATGGTGTTTCACGCTGTGGGCTATTTTGTATAATGTATCTGAGCTTCAACAATGCCAAGTAATGCTTGAAATAACTCTGGTGGACTTTAGTCCATCATATGCTTCGAATTTGAAAATAACATTGAGGGAAGGGGGCAGCAAGTGAGGCTAAAAAGAGAACTCCAAATCCATGTACAGACGTGTTTCCGTTTTTCTTCTTCATGTGGTTTGGACTCTGCCTTGAGTTATGGACTCTTTAGTGTCTTGGGAATCCACAAGCTCAGTCTCATTTGCTTTAAAAAATACAGCTGGGGCGCCTGGGTGGCTCAGTCATTTGAGTGTCCGATTCTTGATTTGGGCTCAGGTCATGATCTCAGGGTTGGGAGATTGAGCCTCGTGTTAGGCTCTGCCCAGAATCTGCTTGAGATTCTCTCCCTCTGCCCTTCCCTGTGCTTGGACTCTCTCCTCTCTCTTTCTCTCTCTCTAAAATAAATAAGTAAAATCTTTTAAAAAATAATAAAATACAGCTAGAGAAGAGAGCATTATTTAGATGCAAACTTTGGGTCTGACCCACTCACCATAGCTATCACTCTGATAACAGTTTTTAGAAAGTTAGAAAGGATGGAGTTTGAGATTTATTCCAAGAAATTACATCCCATCATGGCTTCAGGCGGCCAGATAATTTGGCACTGGATGACCTTGACACAGGGTTAATTCCTTAGTTTCTCTTTCCTTACCCAATGCCTTCCATGAAGGCCACTTAATAATGAGTACCATCATCTCCCCGTCAGTAAAATGGGGGTTACAGGCTTCCTCCCATCTTCCTTGTGGGAGGCAAAAGATCCAGTGAGAAGGACTCAGGGATGGGAACGCCTCAGCTACAAGGCCCAGAGCTTCTCCAGCCTCATGTGCAGATCACTTAACTCACCAGGCCTCATTCCTACATCCATAGAATGGGAACAATACTTATCCCATCATGGTCGAAGCGGACATTAAATGAGAGAACGTATACTTGAAGAAAGCACTTTAAGTCTAGAGCACAGAGCAGATGTAAATTATCATCATTATCATTCAGGGGATATAGTCGCGGTGGATGAGATCACATCTGGAACTCGCTCAGAAAAGAGGAACGAAAGATCTAGAAAAGATTGATGGAATTGCCCCATCCTGGGTGTCTCCCAAGAAAGAGAATGTGCTGACCAGTCTCGGAGTTTAACTGAACTCTTCGCGTCCCAGGCTTTGCACACGGTTTGAGGGCCAGGTTCCCAGGCAGAGCAGGATTAGCTGGGGAGACTTCCCACATTCTAAAGCTAAAGTTGTTGATTTAATGAGCCTTGTTCTGTTGTTTATATAAGAGTAGATCAGGGAGACTTCGGGGGTCACAAGTGGATTTTGGAAATGAAAATGGAAACAGCATGATGCTTTGTATGTAGCGCGCTCTGGCCACTTATCTCACGTGCCCTTCTAACCAGAGAGAAGAGCGAAGGCCCTGCTCGAGGGGACCTGCTCAACAGTAGAGCGGTGCTGCCCCCAGCCATGCCCGGCTCTTCCAGAAAGCCCTGCTGCTCCACTGGGGCTCTCGCATCAACCTTCACGGGATTCAGTGAGAGGCTTCCTGCCCCGCTAGACCCCGTCTCCTAGCCAGCTGGCTGCTCGTGTCACCCTTCACATAACCCCATTGCTTAACTTGCCCTTTTATAGCACTGACGGTGAGTTTGCATGGAATTTCTTGCTGAGGCTTTCATAACTATGAGGATTATGGGCATGGTCTGTGGTCATGGAAGATGGCTGTGGGCCCGTGAAAGTCAAGGACACTCAAGAGCTCCAGATAATGGGGTGAACAGTGGGATGTGAGGCTGACCCTCATGACCCTTCCTGTCTCATGGTCCTGTCAGCAGCTCTTTAGATTCTGCCCTTTCCCTTGAGCACCCTGTGTGGGGAGACCTTGATTCCCTGCAGCCTCTCTCATCCAACCGAGGAAATGCTCCCGTGGCTGAGCCTCTTCACATAAACTCCTAAGGCTAGGAAAAGGGAAGAAAATGTTGTTTTCTCTTGGAAAGTGGGGAATCCCGAGGTCTCAGATTGTGATAAATCGTCCTTGGTGGATAGATGGTATCTCTTCTGACCTCAAGCAGATCTCTGAGTCTAGCCCTGTTTGAGAAGGGGAGGCAGGTGGCCCCATTCCTCATGTAGGTCTCATGTAGGCCCCGTTCCTCTGGCCTTCCTGCCTCCCTTACACCCCTCCCCACCACCCTCCCACACTATGAGGCGATCGTCTTGGGTTGGTCCCACCAAGAGAGCTGAGCTCTCTAACTCTTGAACTGTGCTTCTCTAAGGGCGGGTGGCCTTTCTTCCTGGAGAGCCCTTCACCCCTCCTGCTCTATACCCCCAACTAGCTTTTCGTCTTCAACCCTGGCTCGAAGGAGAAACTTTCGGAACTGTACCTCTCTCAGCTCCTTGTCAGAGCTCCCCATGTCATCCTGGCCTCCCAATCTGGACCTCTGCCCAACCTGTTCCCCTACCTGGCAGATCCCCCCTCCTTTGCTTTCACATTTTAGACTTCAAAGTTGGCTCAAAAATGCACTTCCTTCTGAAAATTTCTCCTGGCTTCTCCATCTTACCCAATTACTCTGCTACCCAGTGTGCCCTCGACATTATGTCACCACCTTGTACTACTGTCACACCTCATTTCTTTTGTGTCCTTGGAGAATGAACTCTTCTACATAATTTAATTTCCTAGAGAACCAAGGCTCAATCCTAATCACTTCTTGCTGCGACTTCACATTTCACATTTATTGATGGTAAACTGTCTGAAATACGACTTAAACTCCCCACGCCTTATATACAGAGCCTTCTGAATATAACTCACCCTTTTTTTGGTTGCCTCAGGGCACATGGCAGTGTTCACTGATCCCAGTCATGAGTAGAAGAGACATGCCCGGGACCCCACAGAGGCTAAGGTTTTCGTTTTCCCTCACTGAGAATTTCTTGCATCACTGCAGTGCCCTTCTAGGGCTAGCTTGCATTCAGGGGAGCCTGACCAGATGATACAGCCCCTCAAGCAGTGTGTGTCACCCCCCATGGGCCCCAGGAGCAGCCCTGTGGCTAACAGCCGTATTTCTCCTGGATGATGATGGTGATGGTGATGATGGTGATAATTCTAACCGCCTACCCAGGGAAGGTGAGATGCAAGCGACCTAGCCTTTCTAACCCACTGAAGGGCCAGTCCTAGAATGGACCAGTCAGACTAGAAGAGGGCGGATGATTCTAGAACTGGATCTCTCCTATGCATTCCTTTTGTGTTTGCATCATTGCTGTCTTTGTCTTGATGGTTTTCAGTTAAAGAGCCCCAAGCATTTCAGTCCACGCCAGTTTGTCAGTGTCATACACAGAGGCCCCCAAAGACCTGGCTCCGGCCTGTCAGTGTGCCGCCGTCAGCTCCACACCACGCGTGCAAGGCTTCGATAGTTACACGGGAGTGATAAGGGAGGCTTGCAAGCCAACCACACAGCCCCGTTTCACACAGAAGCTCTTAGGGGTATCGTCCGAGAGCTTGTCTCACTGTTAAGTCTTTTCCAATTTGACGTGTCTCTCACCTCTGACGGTAGAGGAAAACAATTCAGGGTTTGGGTAGTTGATGCTGGCACTGTGCCCAGGGAGGATGATTTCTAAGGACTTTATAGGGTAGTATTTTGAACTGAATCTTTTTCCCATATACATGTCATACCAACATCATGTTTCTTTTAAGCTTTGATGAACAATGTCATGATGTCCAAACTGAGAAAGACGACATCTTTGACGAGGGCTGCAGAGAGATTTTACATTTTTTGGTAATCATATATTTCACTGTGGTTGGTCAAACATTAGTGTCTTCAGGATCCTAGAGCTAGGAAATGTATCCATGCCTACGCTAAATACATTTGTAATGAAATCTATTTGTATTTCCAAATGTACCTTGTTTACAAAAATATATTGGATTCTTATCTTTTCCTCTAAAGTGTCTTTTATTTGGTATTTTTCATATTTTGAAAGAGATTCCCATAACAAGCGAAATGTTGCAAAGATATATAAATAGAAATGCTAATTACCCCTGTATTCCTCCTTCCCTCCCTCCCAAGGTAATCACAGTTATCTTGCGCATCTTTCTTGCTACACATACAAAAATAAGCAAACATATGTAGATATGAAAATTTCTGTTTATTTTTTGGAATAATTTCTAAAGAATGTATAAGATTAATATTCACTGTAAAACATGTGGAAAACAAGAAAATAGTGGAAAAGAAAAATCATTCCTAATGTCACTTAGAGATAATTCTATATAAACTCTTAATGTTTATCGGCAAATTTCTATTTAGCACAGCAGAATGCAAAGAGTATTTTGCGTGGGGTGAAACAAATGTGAATTCCAGACCAGCATCCTCCATTCACCAGCTCTGTGAGCCTGCTCGAGTTTTTTGGTCTTTCCAAACAGCACTTTTCTTTTCTTTTTTTCTTTATTTTATTATTTTTTCCCAAATACTTTTATTTTTTCAGTGTTCCAAGATTCGCTGTTCATGCACCACGCCCAGGGCTCCATGCAATACGTGCTCTCCTCAATACCCACCACCAGGCTCACTTTTCTTATCTGTAATTTGAAATAATGACATAATCTACCACATGTAATAATGTTTGTAAGTGGATCCCAAACTGGCAGCCATCATGATCAGTAGTAGTTTTAGTGATAGGTAGGTAAGTAGGTAGGTAGGTAGGTAAGTAAAATGATACTTTGGCCTACCTGCCTTCTTCATTTAATCTTACATCAAGAACACTTCCTCAGATTACTCAATAGTCTTCAGAACTTAATTGTAATGACGGCATCATGTAACAATAATCACTATGTAGTGATCCAGTCCCCTATTGTTGAACATTTTGGTTATTTCCAGTTTTTGCTTTCATAAACCACAGTTATTATATTTCAGCTTCTAGGCACAGTATTAAATCCGTCATAGTCTTTTGTTCTCCTGAATTTTTCTGGTCTTCAGAAGCATCACTGTTCATTCAAAGACTATAGCCATTTTATCTTAAGGCAAAAGACTAAGATTTCTGTCACTTCAGAATTTCGGCCCAGGCTTTGAGCCCTGTCCTTAGATGAGTGGTTTTAACTTTAGATAATGACTGCACTAATAGCTTTTTAAAAATATGCTGCCATACACAGTCCCCACCATTCTGACTGGAATAATTTGACATAGGGCCTGGATACTGCTTTTCTCCCCAAGCTCGTTTATCTACCCCCTCATTCTGTCCTGTAAGAACCACAGTATTAGATGATTGCTCCAGGCTTCTGCCATCTAAAGATTATCAGAAAAGCACTGTAAACTGAGGAAGTTATATGGTCTCCCTCTCTAGGGCTTCCTCTATGGTCTTATGATCTAAGAGAGTAGTTCTCAACGAGAAGACAATATTGCTCCCCAGGGGACATTTGCAATGTCTGGGGACACTTTTGGGTATTACATCTGGGGACTGCTATTGGCATCCTATAGGTATAGGCCAGGGATGCTGCTGAACATTGGACAATACAAGCATCAGCCCCTGTATTCGTTTCCTAGGGTTATTGTAACAAAGTAGCACAAGCTGGCAGGGCGGAGGTGGAGGCTTAAAACAACAGAAATGAATTATCTCAGTTCTGGAAGCTGAAAGTCCGAGATCAAGGTGTCCATCTTCAGGGTTGATCCCTTCTGAGGGCTGAGAGGGAGAATCTGCTCCAGGCCTCCCTTGTAGAGCTTGATAGTTTGCTGGCAATCTTTGGTGTTCCTTGCCTTGTAGCTGTATCATTCCATTCTTGGCCTTCATGTCACATGGTGCTCTCCCTGTGTCTATATCTTCATATGGCCATCTTTTTTTTTTATGGTGAAAAAAAGGTATATTTAGAATTAGCCAGCTGGACTCCATTTAGATGATCCTGATTTTGTTGGCAACATCTGAAGCATCATTGTCAGGAGCCCATGGAACATATGCCTTCTTGCCTCCATCAGGCCTGATCAAGGTGGTGACCTTGGCCACCTCAATGTCATAGAGCTTCCTGTTTGATCGGCTGCTTGTTGACCACAATGAACACAAGTATGTTGTTGTCTTCAGTTTCCTTCATGGCTAACTCGGTAGTTGGGGGAACTTGATGATGGCATAGGGGTCAAGACTCTCTCCTGGGGGTGCTCTTTTGAGCATGTTTGGGCCCCCTTCAGAGATGCAGTGTCTCAGGCCATCAGAAGTAGATGACATGGGAATCTCTATTTTGTATGTGACTGTGGACACCTCCCAGCACCACTTTCTTGGCCTTCAGTGCCTTTGCTTTAGCCCCTGTGTTGGGGGAAGCAGTGCTTCCTTCTTCATTTTTGGTGCCTTCTTCATAAAAAGTGTTTCTGAGGCCACATGACCATCTTTTCATAAGGCTACTAGTTATATCAAATTAAAGCCCACCCAGTTCCATTATCACCTAATTTTAACAAATTATGTCTACACTGATACCGTTTTCAAAAATGGTCACCTTCTCAGGTGCTGGAGATTAAGGCTTCAACATAATCTTTTTGGAGGAACAGAATTCAACCTGTAACAGCCTCCCAAACAAAGAATTATCTGGTCCGAAACATTAATAGTGCTACTGCTGAGAAACACCTTCCATATAATCTGTGGTTTGAACCCAGGGAGGTTAGCCAAGGCCAGAACAGGGCAGTATGAGGAGTCCAGGGTCTGCAAAGGTAGAAAGTGAGCAGGAATACCACCGATCAAGAGGGTCAGGGCCCTCGATCCCCAGGGCTGCATCTGACCAAGAAGGAGGAAGTATTTGAAGGGACACTATGCCAGCTGGGCCAAAGCAGAAGTGTGGGTGGGCCAGAGCCTCTGCTTTGTTAACCCATTATCTGACCCTCATTTCCCTGGGTCAGGCCCAGCCTTTCCTTGTCTGTCCTCTTTGGGACTGTGAGAGAAGAGAAAAGTAAATCAAGCCCGCAGGTTTTCAGCAGTGTTTTCAAGCCAACTGTCTTGTCTCCCCGGAGCCCTGCCTTCCCCCTCTCACGCCCACTGCCTCCCACTGGCAGCCAGACATAGAACATGGAAACCAGGAAAAACAGTAACACTGCAAAGTTCTATCTTTTGAAGGAGAACATTGCTTTGGGTACACCCCCCCTCCCACCCCAGTATGTCTTGAGTTACCAGACCCTGCAGCAGGTGGCCCTATTCATCTTTGTTCTGTGGGGATGCTGTCTCTCCACCTGCTTGTTTCTGTGGCTTGCAGACATCCACGTGAGAATGAACTTCTCCAGACCACGACAACTGGGCAATCTACGTATCCATGTCTGAACATTTAGGTCCACCTTATTTGCTTTTCAGATATGTTTGTCCACATTCTTCTGTTGTGCTTACATATTCCCCTTCATTATTTTGCCAATTTGAGTAGAGTCAGCAAAGGAAGAAGGGGGAAGGGTGGCCAGGGTGGAAACCATGTTATCAATTTCTGGGAGTGGTGGGTTGCTTACTAAGGATATGGATGCCAGCTGGCTCCATCTGGGGCCTGTTCAGCAGGAAGAAGATGAAATGCTTCCCTCCTCAGTCTTCAGAGCTTTGTGTCTGCATGGCATTCTCCTGGTTTTGATCTCATGATTGTTCAGCTCCGTAGGAACCTCCCCTTTGGCCCAGCCTGGGGCTCTGGGCCAGCCTCTGGCCTCTAGTCCTCCCTCCTGTTTGCACCACCTTCTTTGTGTTCCATCGAATCACCAGTCTTGGCTCTCTCAGGCCTGGCCTATAGCCCTGCGTCTACCTTCTACTGCTCTCCCTGGAAGCATGGGGGAGGAAAGTCAGGGACATAGTCCTTTCTTGCTTTCTGTCCCGGCCCCTAGACATGGTCGCATTTTCTGGAATCTGACCAGTCTTTCTTACAAGCTAAACGTGATGTTTCCTGTCAAAGCATACCTTATGACCTGTGTTGGCAACCTCTAGGATCCACCCTGCCTTTTGGTCCAGAAACAAGTTGTTTCTGTGTTGTTGTTGTTGTTGTTGTTATATTGAATAGATAGATAATAGATCCCATGCTAACAGTTTCCATTATTCTTTTGCTCTCTTGCCTGGTAGTAACTAGATATTCAGCTTCCAGCCTACAGCTGAGAGGAAATACACTGAAGTTCCCTCAAAGTATAGCATGTAAATGAAGAGGGCGGTGCGATTCGAAGGAAAGAGAAGGAACCCGTAAAAGAAGAGAACACCCTAGTGAACAATAACTGCTACTCTTTTTTCATAATTCCTAGACCTAGGTACATTCTTAAATCAAAATTTAGACTGTAGGAAAATAAAACTTTACTTTAAAAAAAAAAGCTTAACTTAAAAAGAATGTGGAATTCTGGAAATACACTGTTTATCATGAATAGGAAAAGGTGCTACAGCATTTCAGATAGGGAGAAGAAAATGCTCCTAGCAAGTAGCGATGCATATGAGAATGGGACAGCGTGGTGATTGTGTATTATTTGTGATATAGCCAGCACTGAGATTTCCAGAGATAATCTCAACACCCAAGCCATTTGTGTTGGGAGCTTTTGACAGCTGTAGTAGTTATTTTTGGTATTAGTCCCAATTAATAGACCGAATATTTGTTCAGAGAGTCTCCAATTTAAGGAGCATCTGATTAGGACTACTCATTAGACACTCCTTTTTTGGACCTACAAATTGCCCTAATGAAGACAACTGTCATTTGTTCCTTTGTTCAGAACACCTTAAGAAGATGTCCTTCTGGCAGATGTAATGTGGTAGGTTAACCCATCACTGGTTCCAGGAGGTAGTTTCCTCTTTTCTTCCTACTGCTTCCCACCAAAGACCACTTGGCCATTGCCAGAGTCCATCCCCTTCCTCCTCTGTGAGAGCCAGCAAAGTGCCTCGTGTTCGGGGATGAAAACTGCAAAGCATTTTCCTACAACACCCTAGTTATAAATGTTGGTTTATTGTACATGATGTACTATGTTAGTACCAAATTTTAAACATATTATGTGCTCAACTGACTTTCTTTATTTTATCCTGGAAATCTAACTCCCACTTACATGGAAAATATATTTTTGGTGTTAAGTAAGAGGCTTACAAAGGGGAATGCCTGGGTGGCTCAGTGAGTTAAGCATCTGCCTTCAGCTCAGGTCATGATCCCAGGGTCCTGGGATGGAGTCCCACATTAGGCACCTTGCTCAGTAGGGAGCCTGGTTCTCCTTCTCCCTCTGACCCTTCCTTCCTGCTCATGCTCTCTCTCTCCTCTCACTCAAATGAATAAATAAAAAATCTTTTTTTAAAAAAAAGTGGTTTATAAAGGAACTTTTAGGTCACTGCTCATTCTTAATCCGGGGATCACCTACATTGGGAAGTAAGGTAAATATCCATTTCCAAGCCTTACTGCTGACAAGATCCTGGGTGGCACAGCTTTGGGGTTCAGTGCCTATTGAAAGGAGAGCACTGTGCCTGGGTACATTGATGAGTAGTTGAGATAGAAAAGATGAGTAAGATAGGACTCTTTCCTTCAAGGAGATTGCAGTTCTCTCTGCAAGTCGCCATATGCACTTTGAAGTGTGTTACAAAACAAAGCAAAACAAAAAATGGCATTGCAAAAGAATAATTACAATATCATATTTTATAAATCAAAGACATAAGAACAAATATAATGCAAAGTAACAGGGAAGCAGAGGAGGTAGAGATTTTACATTCAGTCTTAGAGAGATATGGTTTAATGAAAAGTACCTGAAGGTGACAGCCACAGAAACACGACTTGCCATTTTCTAGCTATGGAACATTCTTCGAACATGTTACTTTATCTCTCTGAGCCTCAGTTTTCTCATTTGAAAAATGAAATTAATAATGCCCATCTTAAAATTGATCCTGAGGGGCGCCTGGGTGGCTCAGTGGGATAAACTTCTGCCTGCGGCTCAGGTCATGATCTCAAGGTCCTGGGATCAAGCCCCACATCGGGCTCTCTGCTCGGCGGAGAGCCTGCTTCACCCCCTCTCTCTGCCTACTTGTGATCTCTCTCTCTCTCTGTCATCTGTGATCTCTCTGCCTACTTGTGATCTCTCTCTCTTTCTCTGTCAAATAAATAAATGAAATCTTAAAAAAAAATTGATCCTAAAGTTTAGAGGTAATGTATATAAGGAGTCTAATACAATGCCTAGCACACCTGTAGACACCTGATAAACTTATAATGTGTTCTTTGATCCATAGGTTATTTAAAAGTTTGTTCTTTAGTTTCCAACTCTTTGGGTATTTTCCAGTGATCTCTCTGTTATTAATTTATAATTTAATTACATTATGATCAGAGAAAATATTTTGAATCTGTTGAGATTTGTTTTATGGCCCAGAATATGGTATATTTTGGTTAATGTTCTGTAAACACTTGGAAAGAATGTGTATTTTGCTACTGTTGAGTGGAGTATTAATAAATGTCAGGTCAGTTAGATCAAGTCTTCAAATCTCATATATCCTTACTAATTTCCTATCTACTTTTTCTATTTAATTATTAGGAGAGGAACATGAAATATCTGATTGTGATTGTGAATTTGTTTCTTATTGAAAGTATGTCAGTTTTTGCTTCACGTATTTTAAAGCTTTGTTAGTACGTGCATAAATATTTGGCATTATGATGTCCTTTTGGTGAATTGACCCCCTTTATCATTATGAAATGAACTTCTTTTTCCCCAGGAATATGATTTTCTTTGAAATCTACTATGTCTGATATTAATAAAGCCACCCAGGTTTCTTTCAATTAGTGTTATCATAACCATATTTTTCTGCCCTTTTACTTTTAACCTATTTGTGTCTTTACATTTAAAGTGCATTCCTTGTAGACAGCATTTAGTTGGGGCTTGCCTTTTTATCCAATCTGACAATATCTGCCCTTTGATTATGGTATTTAGATAACTTATAGTTAATGTGATTATTGATATGTTTGTCTATCATCTTGTTATATTTTTTCTATTTGTTTCATCTATTCTTCCCTTCCTTTTTCTTTCTGTTTTGGGTTAATTGAATTTTTTTCCTTAAAAGACAGCTTTATTTGGATATATTCACATAATATACAATTCACCCTTTTAAAGTACACAACTTCATGGTTGCAGGTATATTCGCAGAATTGTGCAAATATCACCATAGTTATTTTTGAAACAATTTCATCACAAGAAACTCTGTAGCCATTAGCAATCACTTTAACCCCAGTATGCCCTGGAAAGCACTAAGGTGCTTTTAGTCTAGAGCTAGAGAGTATAATACTATGCAAAATAAGCCAGTCAGAGAAAGACAAATACCATATGATTTTACACATATGTGAAATTTAAGAAACAGAACAAACAAGCAAAGGAAAAAAAGAGAGGGGGAAAGAAACGAAGAAACAGTCTCTTAACTATAGAGAACAAACTGATGGTTACCAAAGGGGAGGGGGAGAGATTGAGGGGAATATATGATAGGGATTAAAGAATATACTTATCATGAGAACTGAATGTTTTTTATGATTACATTTTGTCTCCTTTGTTAGTTTATTAGCTATAACAATTTTGTTACTTTAATGGTTGCTTTAGGGTTGTTTATGGTACGTGACTTTAATTTATTACAGTTCACCTTCAGATGATGTTATGCCACTTTACAGACAGTATAAGAACCTTATAAAAGTACACTTCCATTTCTCCCTTTCTGACCTTTGTGCTATTGTTGTCATGTGTTTTACTTAGACATGTGCTGTAAACTCCATGCTACACTGTTGTTTTTATATTTTAAAGAGATTTAAATAATAAGAAAGACATCTTACATTTTTCTCCATGTAATTAACATTTCTAGAGTTCCTCATTCGTGTGTGTGAATCTGTATTTCTATCTGGTACCATTTTCCTTCTTCCTGAAGGACTTCCTTTAACATTTCTTGTCATGCAAGTCTGCTGGTAAAGAATTCTTTCAGATTCATATGCCTCGATATGTCTTTATTTCACCTTTGTTTTTGAAAAATAATTGGGATTGGGTTTCTTATGTTAAGTTTTCGTTTCTTGTATCTGTGGATTTATAGTTTTTAGTAAGTTTGGAATTTGGGGGGTTATTATTTCTTTAAATATCTTTTCTTCCCACACTCTCTTTTTGGGATTTCAATTATATGAGTGTTACTTAATTAAAGTTGTCCTACAGCTCACGGATACTTCATTTTTAAAAATTCTTGTCTCTCAGCATTTCATTTTGAGTAGTTTCTGGCTATGTTTTTGAGTTCAGTAATCTTTCCTCTGCATTGTTTAACCTACTACCATCTAGTATATTTTTCATCTCTTCAAGTGCAAGGTCTTTTTTTTTTTTTAATGTCTTCTGTTTTTCTTTGTAACTTTTGAATGTATGAAACACAATTACAAGAGCCATTTTTAGCCTTACCTGCTAATTTGACATTTATACCAATTCTGGGTCAATTTTGATTGATTTTTTTTCTCCTCATCATAGGTTATATTTTCCTGCTCCTTTGTATGTCTAGTAGTTTTTTATTAGATACCAGACATTGTGAATTTTACCTTGTTAGTTGCTGAATATTTCTGCATCCCTTTAAAAATTCTTAAGCTTCGTTCTGGGATACAGTTAAGTTACTTGAAAAAAGTTTGATCATTTTAGGTCTTTCTTATAAAATTTGTTAAGCAGGATGACAGCAGTGCTAGGTCTAAGGCTAATTATTTACCCCTGCTGAGGCAAGACTCGTCTGAGTATTTTACCTGATATCCTGTGATTCGTGAGGTTTTCCAGTGTGACTGGTGGAAACAGGTACCATTCCCAGCCCTGTGTGAATAGTGGGTGCCATTATCTTTAATTCCTTCAGGTGTTTTTTTTTCCCTAGCCTTGGCTCTTGTCCTCACACACAGATGAATTCTCTGCATATCTGTCCCAGATTGGGTAAGGAAAGAAGGTGAAAGAAATTTGTTTGTCAACTGTAAAGTACTATTCAGATGTAAAGTTTGGGGTATCACCTTGATTTGTCTGCCATTCACTAATGTTAAAATCCAAAGACCAGTCTGTACCTTTCCCAATGCCTGTACTTCCATGTCTCTCCTTCCTTCAATGCTTACATCCATTTTCTCCTTTCTTCTCACTGCCCATTGGTTCTAGCCATGTGAGCCTGGAAAAATAATCATTAGGAAAGAATTTTTCTTCTGTTCCTCTGGTAGTCACATTCTTCAGTCCACACTGCCTCTTTTGAATAAGAAAAGTGCCTTCTGGGCTTTGAACTTCCTCAGCCCCAGAGTATAGAGCCAGAAGTGCTAACTCCATGTTACCAAAGAAGCCGACTCTTTTTTTTCCCCCAAATATGTTTATTTTATTTTTTCAGTGTTACAAGATTAATTGTTCATGCACCACACCCAGTGCCCCATGCAATACGTGCCCTCCTCAATGCCCACCACCAGGCTCGCCCAACCCCCCACCCCCTCCTCCAAAACCCTCAGTTTGTTGCTCAGAGTCCACAGTCTCTCTTGGTTCATAGCCCCCTTCTGATTTCCCCCCATTCACCCTTCCCTTCCTTCTCACAATGCCCTCTATG
>CM053603.1:125948039-126092199 GCA_028646535.1 Procyon lotor | reverse complement strand
CACACTGCTCCACAGGGTGCAGGTGGTACTGACAATCAGCAGAGGAAAGCGGTACAGTAGACTACCTTCTTCCATAACCACTCATCCATAAGCCTCATTCGTTCTACAGACCTCGTTCTACAGTGTTTCCCTGCCTTATCCTTGCCTACCTGCCTTTTTCCATTGCCTCTTTCCCTGCAGGAAGTATGAGCTCCTTGGGCTGGCCCCTCCTGAACTCCCTGGTTCACTCTTAGGACTAACGTTATGTAGTGCATTCAAAGGCTTCTTCAACTTCACCCTTGCTAAGGTTCTAGAACTTCTCAAATTAGGTCCATTGTTTGGATACAGGTATTCAGGGCCACAACCACATGTGTTCTCTGACAGGAAGAACACATAAAACCACGTAAGTATGTCTGTACACATGGACCAAGTAGCCGTTGCCAACCAAAGAGCAGAGCCCTGAAGGAATGGGTCACCCTACAGGTGTGTTCAACCAAGAAGAGCATCTGGAAATGGCTGAAACGTGAGAGTCATTCTGGAAGCAGTGGATTGAAGGAAAAGATGCCGTGCTAATATGTTAGACTCTCTGTACACAGAGGATAAAAAGGATCACCCTAGGGGGAAGAAACCAAAATGGAGGACAATGAGATTACCTCACACACTCCATGATTTTACATAGTTTTGGCAGTCGTTGTTTGTGGTAGCTTGAAGGGAGAGACCATTCTGACTGAGTTTCACTGTCTGCTTGATAATTAGTAAATTAGGAATAGAAGTGGCTCTCCAATGTGGATTCTTTTCAAAGCGATCTAGGCACACTCTTCAGGGATGAGTCAGATGGACACATACATAGAAGGAAACCCACAGGACGTTCAGATGGGAAAATTGCAGCCAAGAAATGGAATATTGGCCCTTACTCATAGGTTAGGGACACTAATGTTCCTTTCTGTACACTTTATGTATGCCTCAGAGGTCCTTACTCAAAAAATTGCATTATGAGCCTGCAATTTAAATGTGCTGCTCCTAGGAGTTGACTGTGTGTGTGTGGCCTCATGAGACTCAATCTTTCCAGGTTGCTAATAGTGTTTTAACTTGGTATCACAATTATCCTCAAACTGTTGCTAAAAGTTTCTGGACTTAAGATGTCTCTGGGTCTAAGCTGTGATCACTGTGTTTCAGTTTAGAGAGCTATTTCTTTGCTACCCTCTTCTTGACATCAGCCTTTGAAGAGAAACCATGGCAGATTAGAGCTGGAAGTGATTTTACAGACAACCTAGAGAGCCCACACATACATGTGCATATATGTGCCCACACTCACCAGTTTCAATATGAAGTAGTTGAAGTAAAGTAGTTTTTCCATGCTCAAGGAGTAGCCAGACAGGGGCACAATCAAGAATTATCACCAGTAAAAAAAAAAAAAAAGAATTATTACTACAGTAAATATCAATTTTATTCAAGAGCTCCTTTCCTTCTGTTTGTTTCTGCAACAGAAGGAAAAATAGAGAAAGATGTCACTAACGCTTTGTCTTTGGCCTATAGTCCCCATCCTTATCTCCAAGCCAAACTCTCTTTAATCATGAGCAATTTTATTTGACATTTTATCCTCTTGAAGGTAAACCAGTGCTTCCTTTTCTTATCAGCCTGCTAACCACTGGACTGAGCTGCATGGAGTATCGTCCTTCATCATTTATCTCTTAGCTGATTTTCCTTAGCAGTAAGTAGGTTTGATTCTGCCTTAGACAAGAGTTTGTTTATAATATAATAGAACTTGTGAATAGAAATGTGGGAAATCAGTTTCAATTCACTAGTCAAAGACTGGTTTGGGGGAGGACACATTTTTCTAATGATAGTGACTTCAGAGATCAGAGTGTGTCCTCAGGTGTCCCTAGTCTTTCCATAGTCCTTTTGTTTATAATACTGATGTTTCATTTTTACCTGGCAATTTCTGTGGTTGATTTCTTTGCCCCTGCTATTTAGCTGCATGACCATCAGGAGGAAGGAGAGCCATGAAGCATGGTGAATTTCCTCAGAAAAAAAATGATGTTTTCTTCCCTAGACCAACACCAGAGGTGTTCAAGTTTTATTAAGAATAAGGGAATGGGGTACCTGGATGGCTCATTCAGTTAAGTGTCTGTCTCTTGATCTCAGCTCAGATCTTGATCTCCGTGTTATGAGTTCAAGCCCCCCACTGGGCTCCATTGGGAGCTGGGTGTGAAGAAAAAAAGAAGAAAAGACCTGTAAGCTATGAAGCCATTAAAATAACTTAAGGATGGTACTGAGAACAGAATTACCTTAAATCAAATAAAATTCTCAAGATCCCTATAAGCTTCTTTTCTGTTTCTTATTTCTGTAATAGCAATCTCCAACTTTACCCTAATGGGTCTTCCGTCCCAATGCTCGTCCTCCCTCAAGACATCAAGTTTCTTTTCTTTATCTTACATGACGTGCTTGGTATCTACAGTTTTTATCTCTCTCTTCACATCCTCTTTTCCTTTCCTTTCCTTTCCCTTTTCTTTTCCTTTTCTTCCTTCTTTCTTTCTTTCCTTTAGAAATATCTAGACTTTCCAGTCTCTAGGCTTTCCTTAGACATCCCTGGACAAAGTAGCAAAAACAGCAAAGAGAGGCCCAGCTCAACCTGGCCTATTGAAAGACCAAATCCGGTGTTGGTCTAATTCCAAAATGAAGGAGTACTTCATACTTTCCTGCTCTCTTCTAGTGGGAACTGCAGGTGGCTTGCATCAAAAGTATCTTTTAAATATGATACCTAGCACTTCCTATATGCTGGACACTATTTCTAAATGATATATATAGATACAGGTATCTATATAGATAGATATAGATATAACTAACTTATTTGTGTATATGTACACACAGACACACACATAGGTATCAACCTATTAGTAATATTTATAACTCTGGGGATGTGTAAACACTATTATTATCTTCACTCTACTGATAAGGAAAACTGAGGTGCAGAGAGGGTAGCTTATTTGCCCAAGGTTGTCTGTCTGATACGTGGTAGAACTTGGGGCTTAAAACTCTTAACCATTATGTTTTATTGCCTGTCTACACAATAACTTTTCAGAAACCCCGTTATCTTTTACCCAAGGACTTCAGCACCAGTAGGAAATGCTTTTGCTCTCTTGGCCAAATGGCCACATGAAATAACATGAAGCAACAGCGACCAATAACCTGAACTTCCTGATTTCCTGGTTTCAAACCAATTTGAAGTACATTCATACATGTAGGAATATGTATCCCAGCTTCTATGGTCTGGAAAACTTGTTTTCTGTTTTTAAAACAAAAAAAGGATTTTTTTTGTAAAGGAAATAAACTGAATTACAACTAGATTATAAGTTGCTAAATGACAGGACACTGAGTAATAATTTGTCTTCCTTATGGCAATCATCACAATGCCAAGGGCTTATTAATAGCTTTATATGTTCAGGGGACCTGGTAGCTCAGTCGTTAAGTGTCTGCCTTCAGCTCAGGTCATGATCCCAGGGTCCTGGGATAGTCCTATATCAGGCTACCTATTTTACACATGAAGTCATAGATAGCCAAGGGTGGAGTGATTTATTCAAAGGCACCATGACTTAAAAGAATAGGGGCCAAAATCTGCATCTGATTCTGTCTCTTCATTTTCTCTCCATACTGTGTTTTTGGTTTTTCCCTGGTAGAGCCCTGAGCTTATCTTTCTGGCTAGCCAGGTGAAGATTCCTTATTTCTAAGCAAGCATCAAACTCATCTTTCCCTTCCTCATTTTGTGAGCATGCTCAGTAGGGGTATTAGAAGTAGAGCCCTCTGGCAGGCCATGGAGACCTAGTTTCAGTAGGAGGAAGAGCTATCATTACATGAGTTTTCAGTAATTCAGTCCAGCTCCTCATCATTTCCAGTGCTTACTTTGTTCAAAACATTATACTTAGTTCTTTTAAAGTTGCCTGACCAGTAATATCACCCTGGCTGCATTTCAGGGCTATAAATGTAATGGGGGAAATGGCTCATCCTTACCCTGAAATTAAGATAAGCTACATTTTTAGCATTCAACCTTCTAACCAACCTAGCAGCCCTGAAAACAACAAAAGAATTTAGCATGACACATATTTTTAAAATCAATCTTCATTTGGTTCTTTTTTTTTTTAAGATTTTATTTTTTTATTTGAGAGAGAGAATGAGAGAGGGAGATCATGAGAGGGGAGAGGCCAGAGGGAGAAGCAGACTCCTTACCAAGCAATGACCCTGACGTGGGACTCAATCCCGGGACTCCAGGATCAAGACCCAAGCCAAAGGCAGTTGTGTAACCAACTGAGCCACCCAGGCACCCCCTTCATTTGGTTCTTATTGAGCATCCCATTCCTTTTTGCGTGTTTCCAAAGTCATGGTACATTTCTAGTATCCAGCATCTAGCGGCCTGGAGTGCGCAGAGCCCTCCTTTCTGAAAGATGAAATACTATATGTGCCTCAGCAGTCCTCTATTCTTTCTAGTGTCTCTAAGATGAGTGATCACCCTGCTCTATAATGGCAAGTTTCCCTGACTCACAGGGAAGTGAAGCCAGGGGTGGTTCTCATCCTTAGGGAACGGAAACATTAATGGAGTGAACTTCGCAGAGATGAGTAATGAATATAAACGTAGGTGTGCCGGTGAGAAGGGCAGTCTGACATCACACTGACTGGTGGAGGGTCAGTTGCGCGGCCCCTGTGTGACTTCCTGGCCCTGGCCCCAGCCCTGACCTCTCCTGTCTGCTCTCTCCCCCACAGTTGTGGACATGGATGGAAGACCTTCAGAAGGAGATGCTGGAGGACGTTTGTGCGGACTCAGTGGATGCGGTCCAGGAACTGATCAAGCAGTTCCAGCAGCAGCAGACCGCCACTCTGGACGCCACGCTCAATGTCATCAAGGAAGGCGAAGACCTTATCCAGCAGCTCAGGTCAGCGCCTCCCTCCCTGGGGGAGCCCAGCGAGGCCAGGTCAGCATGGGCAGTGCTTTCCAGTGGAAAATGCCCTCGACTAGATGTGAGATAAGTCATGTCCCGGTCTTGGCTCGGCTACAGCCAGCTTTGTGGTCTCGTGTGAGCTTCAGTCTCTCCATCTGTCAGATATAAAAATGCCTGTGCCGTACCCAACTTGAGTTGAGGATGAAATAGTAAATGGGGAAGCTCTGATGTTTCAGAGAATTATGTATTATTCATGATGTTATTCAGTAATCAGTAAGTAACATAGACACAAAAATTAACCACATTCAACAGAAAATAAATAGCACCTTCATGAAGAATTATGGCGTAGTTGGTTATGTGGAGAAATAGCCTTTATGGAGTATCATGTCATTTGCCTTCTGATCTCGGGCTGAACCCTGAACGCTAGTGCCCCAGTTGGCAAAAACGGTTGGCTTTGGCCCCAAGGGGACCTAGAGAGTGTGTGTCCTTATCCCAATCTGCTCTCCATCACCCACATATGACCTTTCCACCATTCCCTGCTGCCCAGAAAATAGAACTCCCTCTGTAGCAACCTAAACAAACATAACCAGGAAGGAAAATCTTGTCGAAAACCTTCCATTCATTGAGAATCGCCCACACCATTTCCTTTCTGTTGTCATCAATATCTAGTTTCCTGTCCCTGTCAAGGGCACCGGCTGCTCAGATAAAGTGTCACGGGCCTGAACAAGCCCTCGGCACCACCTCTGGGCCCAGGTGCTGTATAAGTAGGACTTGATGGTGCTAATGATGTCTGCCCGCCGGGACTTGCTCTATCCTAGAATCACTGAGTGCTGGGACCTCTGCCAGCCCCAGACAGAAATAATCTCATCAGCAAGTCCCAGGCCAGCCCTGGGGCCTGAGGGAATTACTGGAATTGGAGAGGATTTTTCCCCTAAACAATGAGAACTTACCTTGAGATAGCCCCAGCACGTTTTTTCTGTTGGAAATTAATCACGTTGATTCCAAACATGCATGTGAGATGTTTTTGAGTCCTCCTGGTGCATACTAACAAGACAGTCTCTTTCCCTTCTTCCCCCAGTTCATCTTTACTAATATATAATATATGAGTTTTGTCTGCCTGTCTCAGAAACCCTACTGTGACTGGCTTCTGCAAAAAATTCCAAATATCAGGCTGTCACTTAAGCTCTCTGGCTCTCAGCTGTTTCATCTGTATAATTAAGGGGGTCGCTCCAGGAGCTCTGTCAGCTCTAGAATTTTGCGATGGTTTTGTGTTTTCTCTCCAAATGCTCTTCGTAAGCTTGGCGGGTTTCGTTCTGTATGGGCTGGGTCCGTGGGGGTGACCCCTGCTCTCACCTGCCAACCTTACGTGATGCCTAAGGGCCGAGGGTTACTCTGTGGTGGCGGAGGCCTGTTCTCTAGCTTAGGATTTCTGAGGGGACCCTAGCTAGCTGTGTGACCAAGAACCACTGGGGATCGTGTATGCCCCCACTGGCCTGACTCTAGCCCAGGCTCCCATCCTTGATTTCAAGACCCATCAAAGAGGAAAAGAAGTGAATGGTGCCTTGTGGAGAGAGGCAGATGCCTCCCGCCCAGCAGAGCGCACACCTTCTCTCGGTCTCCATGACTTTGCTGGCACTCATCACCGAAGCAGCTCAGGTGATTTGGCATCATCTCTGAGCCTCTTAGTGAGTGTGCCGCTGACCCAGGTGCCATGCAAAATGGTCAGAAATCATTCTCTTCCTTCTGGAAGCTGCGTGATGGAAAACAGCCTGAGAGGAACAGTCAGAAAGAACAAGCATATCCTTCCAATAGCAAAGTCCTCAACAAATAAAGCAGAGCATCGAGTACCTGCCTTATGTTCTGCTCCTGGCTGGGCTGTCTGTGCCGTGGTGGGGTTTGGGGCCCAGAGAGGCCAGAGGAGAGGGAGTTGGGAGCTCTCAGAATGACAGAAGGAGGGGCTCCTGACCGCAGGCCTTATGCCCCTTCAGAAACAGTGTGAGCTCAGACACAGCTGCTTCTGAGATAGACGCAGGCTGACAGCCTGCTGATGATTTTGCCCTTTTCCTCTGACTTCTTACATTGTATAAAAAACCAGGAAGCCACAAGATAATGAACATGCCCCTTACTGCAAGCTGTAGGGCCCTTTAGAATCTGAACGTCTCAACACCTGTAATTGACTTATTTTAATGATTTCTTTGGAGGTCTCACCACCCCTGACTTCTCTGAGCAGCTCCGTATGTTTCCTTTTGGTTCCCCTCTAGGACATGTCACCTCCCCCTGCCACTTTCGCATAGACTGTCCTGCTCAGAGAGCACAGGCCTCCCACCTGCTTAGCTGGGTTCCTCCTTTTCACACCCAAATCGGAGCTCATCCTCTCGGCACCCTTGCTGATGCCCCCGCCTCTGGGGCCCCTACCCTGTACTCTCCCCAGCTGGGCCTGGGCCCCAGTCAGTGCTTGGCACTTCCCGTGTGTCCTCTCAGGATCAACAGCCACTCACGCAGCATGTCTCTGGGCACAAAGCACCTTCACGGGCACAGTCTGACTGGCCAGCGAAGCATGACATGAGCAGGGTGGGGGATTACTAAATCCACTGGTCAGGAGGCTGCTGGGGCTCCAGGCGATGTGCCCCCTGTGTGTCAGAGTGGGGACTCAGTCTGGGCTTACAGCCTCTGGATCCCATGCTTTCCCCACGGCAGCCCGGAGCCTGTGTGAGAGCACAAGCCCGTAACTTTGGCATGGCACTGTGAAGTGGAGTAATAATTTTGGTAGCCGTGATCTCATTTTATTTAAACCAAAAAGAGTGATTTTTGTCACATGCCTTTAATTTGTCTATTCTTGTGCATTGTGACCACTGTGTCTGCTCTCATGCGTGTGTACGTGTGTGTGTGAAACCTGTGTGTCATCGGCTGTGTGTCTGTGTGGCACGGGTCCGTTTCCCTAACATATTCTGCCTCAGAGAGCCCGTACATTCCTTTGCTCCCTTTCACAGTTCTGAGGATGAGGAGAGCCGCTAGTCTCCGCGCTACAGTGCGGGGAACCTCAAAGGGGATACACGGCCGGTTGGTCCCCCTGCTACAGAGATAGTCCCAGGGTCACAGGGGGACTTTGATAAATGTCATGAATGATGCAGTCAGTTCACACCCACCTTGCTCAGAGGAGGAAGGCCCCCTGCCTCTGTTTCCCCTTTAACATGGCGAGGCCTTTCCCCCCTCCTGTGCCACAGGGACTCGGCTGTGTCCAACAACAAGACACCCCACAGCAGCTCCATCAGCCACATCGAGTCGGTCCTGCAGCAGCTGGACGATGCCCAGGTGCAGATGGAGGAGCTGTTCCACGAGCGCAAGATCAAGCTGGACATCTTCCTGCAGCTGCGCATCTTCGAGCAGTATACCATTGAGGTAGAGGTGGGGGAGGCGAGCGCTGGGGACGGAGAGGACGGGCACTCAGGGAGAGTTCTGGGGGCGCCGCCCATGGGCCTGCTTCCTGCTCAAGGGCACGGCCCTGGGCTGGGAAGGGAGCATCGGGCAGGACCCTGTGGGAATTCAAGGGGATGGTGCATCCAGGATACATTTTCAGAATCAGCAAATTCTCAATTCACATTCTACCTCGTTCTGTTTCTCTGTCCTTCTCACCTGCTCTGCCAGGCAGAGCTCCTCTGTTTCACTTGCTATCTGGGAATTACCTTGCTGAGAAGGTTTTTGTTGGGATTATTTGGACCCTTGGTACGTTGGTTCCTAAAAGACCATGGCGTTGGCTATTTGAGTTAGTGATTGGATCCTTTACCTTCAGGAGCAGGTAGGTATTAAAATTTGGAGGCCTCCTCAACTGATGACTAGAGGTCAGGAGCTAGATGAAACCACAGAGCAGTCAGGAAGTCAGGAGCCACAGGGAGGAAGACCTTTTCTTCAGTTTGCTTTGCGCTTACCGAGAAAGTAAGTCTGTGCTAAGGCCATCTTGGTTCATCTCATGGACTCCTCAGTTCCTTCTGGAAAGGTCAGAACTGGATGTTCTGGGATATTTATATCCCCTTTGTGATGCCTATTAATAATGTCAGCTCCACATAATACCCACCTTTTATTATTTTCTACTTTGAAACACTAACTAAAGCCAGGCCAGTAGGGTTCCTGGGCTGTGAAGAGTGTCCAACACCCAAGGCACTTTGTCCTTTTCAGGGATGGGAAAGGGTTAAATTAAAGAGGTACTACCTTCTTTTTGCTCCCTGCCAGTGTGGTATGAAGGAAACCTGCTCTCCATCCATCATTTTTTTTTATTTTGTTTTGCATTCCCACCGGCTCCTCGCAATTGGGGCTTCTGGGTGTCTGGGAATGATCTTCCTAATATCTGTGGAAACTTCACGAAACTGGTTTGGAAGGAAAGGACTTTTTTTTTTTTTTTTTTTTTAATGTTGCAATTCCCATATTCCCAGGCAGGACCAGAGAACTGTCCTGGCAAAAGATGCTCTTTTCTTTAATTCTGTGACCAACAGGATTTATATTGAGAATCAGAAATACAAAAGGAAAGCAGTCCTAAAGCAATCCTTCCTATCTGTTACTGTCTTAATGATCTTTCTCTTCTTATAACCACACCTCTACCTTTGCCTCCCTAGAAGCCACTGCAATTTCTTAAGACCACTTATTCAAAACAGGGATGTCCTAGACAGTTTCTGGAACAAAGGAAAAGAGGAAAAGATAAGTCTTTAAATCTAGATCTTGATTATCCTTCCAACTTACTCTATAACATTAGGTGAATTTATGTGTACTTTTTACTTAATTTATTTTGAATCTACACTCAAAAGGATTTCAGGGGGCAAGTAGTATTAAAGTATAAGTTGTGGGGCACCTAGCCAGCTCCGTTGGAGGTGTGTGTGACTCTTGATCTCAGAGTCATGAGTTCAAGCCCCATGTTGGGTGTAGAGATTATTTAAAATATATGAACTTTAAGAAAAATAAATGTATACTTAAAAATGTACGTTGAAAGAACAATGAAAATATGAGTGGAAAATTAGAGATTTGGGCAGGCAGCAGAGAGAATGTGGTGAACTTCCTAAAGCTGGGGTGACCAAGGTAACAAAGGAAAGAGGGGGTATGAGTTGTTAGTCATTGGTACTTGGGAGTGAGGCTCAGCGGAATAAACAGAGTTCCATTTGATCACAGAGGCCCAGGCCCAGGCACTCCCACCAACCCCCCCCCAGCTCCACTGTGCCTGTCAAAGGTGAATGTATCCCTTGGGAAATCATGTTAGCAGGTGTGGTGATTCTGCTCTTGTAGTCTCTGTTTACTCACTTGTCATTCCAGGTCCACATCAAAAACTGCTTAAGTGGAAGGAAACCATCTGAGGGTTTGGATATTTAGGTTTTATGTCATTAGCTGGCATGGTTTTGAGGTTGCGGTTGCTGGCTTAATTGCAGAATGGGGCAGATAGCTTCACTCTGCCGTGAACTGCACCCCTGACATTAGCCGGAGGGGGTGGCGGGCATCACTAGGGTGTGTTTGCTACAGCAATTCTGGGAAAATCCATTCCCACTCCTGAAAAACAACCCAGAGTATACGCCAAAATTATCCATTAAAACAAAAAAGCAAACTATAAATCCAATACTTGAAAATTGGATCCTATTTAACTGTTGCACCAGAGGAGCTTGTTGTTTCAATTATGGGATTTGAATTCTTTAGCCTTTGTGTTGTATAAAAATCCTCTCCCCCTATCTCGCCCCTGCAGCCCCCATACTGCACAACAACTTGAATAGCTGATACGTAGTAGAGAGCAAAAGTGGGGACATTGTATGAGAGTCTCAAAAATGAGGGAGATAGAAATAGTGATTTGGTTCAGGACCCTCTGGTTTAGGCAACGACATGCAGGTTTTAGAAGGGGTCTTGTGTCCCATCTGGGGTGTGGCCCAAAGCTTGGGAAATGCTGCATTTCATCCCAGATCGAAATGGAAATCCCGCCAACCCTATGAAAAAGTTCTGCTTCAACTCAGATTGTCAGAAGTTATTTTTGAGGGTGATGAGATTATTTCAAATACCAGCCAGTGTTTCACTGTGGGGGGATGACGAGCAAACAGCTAGAGAAGAGTTAGAGTGGGAAACCAAGGGCGGCCTCTGCAGTGAGGGACACGTCGGAGCTGACATTAGCCAGGACAGGGGCTGTCTCTGCAGAACCTTCAGCTATGAGGTCCTTCCCTCGAGGAAGGCATTTGATGGACATACTCGGAATTCCTGGGGATTACTGAAAACCAGAGCAGGCCTGCACCCCTGACATCTGGGAATCTGAGCATGACTCCTTAACCATGTCACCGATGGCTGAGATTGGCTAATTAATTTAACAATTAAGATAGTACAGGAGTTGCTGTGCCAGACTCCTTTTCCTCAATAAGAATGGTGTGTATGGAGCCCACAGGATACCCTGGGCTGAGGTCACAAGGTGCCCCCACCAAGAGTGAAGCTCACCCAGATGTAGTAGGCAACTGCTCAAAAGCCAGGCCTGCAGCTGCGTTCCTGGCGCGGCTTCTTAACCTCCGTGGAGACTAGACGCAGTGACCCGAGGTGGAACATGAGGTTCTGTAACGTGTTTCCTGTAGGTTCAGCTCCCTGCCAGGAAAGACATTTCATATGAGATGGTTGTGATGGCAGAGACGTTTCACCAAACGTGGATAATGTTGATGTTGTGGTAGTAAGAAAATGGGTGATATTTTCTCGCTTTTGAAGCTTCCATGCATTTCAAAGTTTTCTACAATTGACCAGAATGATCAAAAAGAAATAAAAAAAAAAAAAAAAGCACGTTTTTAGAAGCAAGAACAGGCCAGCAGTTTCCAAACTCTTTTGATCGTGCCCTCTCTTAAGAAATTTTTTTGAACTTGCCGCTCCCTTTGTATATGTTAGTTTATAAATGGTACCCATGTTCTATCACCGGCTGATAATCTCAGAACTCTGGGTGCCCTTAGGGTGAAATTCAGCTTTTTCATTAGAAGTTGTGGTTCCATATTTCAGAGCGCCTTCTTGATCACTTCTAATTATTGTTTTGGCCTGGTTTTATGACAGATCTGATTAGATTATCATTGTTTCTTTACCCCACAAGGTGGCCGGCAGAGAGTTCAAAGTTCTCTTGTGCTTTCATGCATATTATTGTCCTCAAACTGCAGTTTCTTTGCAGGAAACTTGATAAGCCATGTGTCTTTCTGTGAAGCTTAGCTAAAAGTAGATAATAGATAAATCTGTTTTAACTGGGTGCTTGTAAAGAGCGATAATTTGAACTACCCTGAAAGCAATGGGACAAATGAGCCCCAGTCAGCCCCTCTGTGCTGTGCCCTCCCGACCTCCTGGTGGCGCCCTCCCCCACCCTGCAGGCTGCTGGTGCTTGTAGAGAGATTCCAGTGTCAGTCTGTTAGTAAAAGTCTAGGGAATCGTCGCATCTTGGTTTAATCAAATATGTGTGCATATGATATATATGCATAAACAGCTGCATATTTATACAGTGAGAATTTTTGTGTTTTCGGTGGATAATCTGGGGCATCCCCTGGGGCGGGCATACTCACATTTATAGAGTACTAGAAATGACACCAAGAAAGATACTCTACATAGTGTACTTTATGAAAAATGGGCCACAGTTATGGTCTTACTTTTAAATCTTCGACTCTATACTCACAATCAAGTTTGTTCAATGTACCTGCAAATTAATCTGTGTAATTAGCCTGAGTAAGGAATGGAAGGGCCAACTGTAGATCTGTGGAATTCATACTGGGACAAGTTGTGGCTGGGCTGAGGCTGGGGAAAAGATAGCCTTCCAGGAGGAAAGTTCCACCTTGGAGAGAGACATTCGATTGCAAGTTGCTGGTGGTCTCAACTCTTCAACTGGTTGTATACAGAGGCCTTTCGTATCTCATATTTGAAAGAGATTGCTCAGTCAGCCTTTCGTCTGATAGAAATCCAACTCAGTCAACATTTGGTGAGCACCTAAAGTGAATCAAAAAGGATGTTGGACATTGAGGATACCAACAGTCCTTGCCATTCGGGGGCTAATACACTGTGATACTTCTGTGACAGAGACAGAGAGAGACTCATGGTTGGATGAGAACACTGAGGCAGGAATATGTAGTTTAGTCAGGCTGCCCATGGGAAGTTTCTTGAGGAGATTATGCCTGGAAGACAGGTCAAAGTTGGTGCCCAGGATTTAGCACCCCCAGGAGATGCCACCTAGCCTCTACTGGGATATCTCCAAAGTCTGTAAGTGGGGCTTGGGGGAAAGGGGCAGGAAGGGGAGCTCAGGATTTTATCAGTGTGTTGAACTAGAATCTCCACCCTTCTGCCCTTTGGTCCTAGTCTGCTCTCTGGAAAACAAAACAAAACAAAACAAACAAACAAACAAAAACCAGAACAAATCTGCTCCCTCTTTTGTTTGGCAGCCTTAAAAATAATTGAAAACAGTTATCATAGGCTCCTTTTTCTTTGTCTGAAAAATGTTGAGATTGTATAGTTATTTCTACAATCCCCTTGACTCTAAAAATTTGATGACTATTTGTCTTCATCATCTTCATCATCTTCATTATCAGTGGCACAGATCCCCAATTTATTCATGTCTCTGGGGATGTGATATGGTCTCTACACACCTAACTCTCCTGGTTGCCCTCTACGGAGAGCAAGTTAGCCACACACAGTGTGCCTTCCTACACACACCTGGGTGTAGTGCGCTCAGGGCACTGGCACTCTTTCAGAGTGGCCCAGGAGATAGGAGCCTTTTCTGTGGCATTATCACCTGCCTTCTGTAGGCTTGTGCTCCCTTAAAAGCCCCTGGTTGTTTTTTCAGAGTGCTTCTGATACACTGACTTAAAAAAACAAAACAAAACAAAAAAACCTTAAATAGAACCTTTTATATGTATTCCCTCTCAAATTGTACTGTTTTTCTTCTTGGCCCAGTTCATCAGCCTATCAAGGTAAATTTATTATTGCTTCAGCATTGCAGCTATTTGAATTATTGGCCAGGTCAGGCAGGCCCTGTGGTGCTTCCATGGAAGTTTTCCTCTGATGACTCAGGGCCATCCGACTGCACGGTCATTGTGTTCCCTGGGGATCATCTAAGGACCACATCATCTAGTCCACTTTCATAATCTCTTCTGTAGATCTGTGTCAGGCTCTGCAAAGTCATGCTGTGCTCCATGTTCGTAATATACCTCAAATCCACCAACATAGAAACTATAACAAAAAGGAAGATGAGATCTATTTGAGATCCCTCTTTGTGGGTTGCTCCTAGGGATCACTGTAGCACTCTTTAAACATGCTCCAGTTCCTTTGAGAAGGAAATGCAGACTAGATTCTGTAAAGTAAACCACAGCCTACACAAAATATTCATTTGATAGTCTCTTCCAGACTTTTGTCAAATTGATTTCAGCATCACTGTGTGTGTGGGTGGGGAGGGGTTCTACTACCATCTTCCTTCTTAAATACAAAACAAAAATGATTAATCACACAGCTTTCTTATTCTGGCAAGACACCTGTTTTGAGTAAATTATCAAAGATGGAAACTTTCAGATCCTTCTGTAATGACGGTGAGCCTCAAGTCAGGTTATATTATCAAGGTACAAATGCCGTTCCCTTCTTACTTCTGGTGAGGATGCTGGGGATTCAGGAGAGGGAAGCAGATGTATGCGCCAGGATGAGATATTTAGCTTACACAGGAGGAAAAACACTGACATTCAAGCATTGATAAGTACTAGAATGAGTGAACAATATGTAGGAGCTCTACAACAAAGGGGAGATCTTTTGAAAACATATTAGATTCCCACAGGTCTCAAACTCATTAAAGAGGCAAAAATATGGACAAAATAACCACCGAGGATCCAATCAAGACCCCTTCCAGATCAGTCATGATTATATCTAAGGTCCCGGTTTTATCATGATGTTAATGAAGAAAAGAACATGAAATTGTCCATAAATATTATTCAATTACACAGATTATCTATTAGAATAGAAATTAGGTAATTGAACATTGGAACTCATCAATTATAGCATGTTGCAATATGCTCTTATATTATTTTGCCAAAAATTAGAGACAATTGAGTAGATTTCTTTATTGCCAAATCCTTCTGCTTTTCCCAAAAGTTCTTGCAATATCCCCAAAGATCTACATATAGCTACATAAATAAATATTTTAACTCTTTAGACAAGTTTTATATATGTTTCTAAAACAGAAAGAAATGTTATGATATACCTTTAAAATAAACTATATTAGAATTCACTATCTCAACATTTTATAAATTGATTTTATAGACAAAAAGAACTCTCAGAAAAGAAAATACTAGACTAGACAAGAAGAATAAATGGCTCTGATAATTTGGTGAATTTTAGTTTCACAGTGGTAACCTGTATCGGTGTACAAACCCATTATAGATAAAATAACTCTTCCCGTGCAACAAGACTGTCTCTTTAGCTGCAATATGTCTTTCCCTATTGTCTAATACTTGTAGGTCAGTGGAGAATATTTAGCTTTCACTCTTCTCATCTTAATAAAAATAATGACATCATAAAGCAGAGAGATGCTCATCTTACAATTGACACCCCATGTATTTCAGATCATCTCACCACAATGAAATGCATTGGATCCTTCCTTCCCACTATTAGTTGGAGTATGATTGGCCCTTAATGTACACAGTGTGTGCGCAAATGATTTCTCTGCAGTATGTGACGCTGTTTGATAGCATTTTACCCACAGTAGAACTTTCTTCACAGTTGGAGTCAGTCCTCTCAAACTCTGCTGCTGCTTTATCATGTCCGTTTATGTCATACTCTAAATCTTTTGTTGTAACTTCAACAGTCTTCACAGCATCTTCCCCAGGAGTAGTTTGCATCTCAAGAAACCACTCTCTTTGCTCATCCATAAGAAGCAACTCCTCATCCATTCAAGTTTTATCATAAGATCGCAGCCATTCAGCCACATCTTCAGGCTCCATTTCTTTTTTTTTTTAATTATATTTTATTTTTTCAATGTTAAAAGATTAACTGTTCATGCACCACACCCAGTGCTCCATGCAATACGTGCCCTCCTCAATACCCACCACCAGGCTCACCCAACCCCCCACCCTCCACCCCTCCAAAACCCTCAGTTTGTTGCTCAGAGTCCACAGTCTCTCATGGTTCACCTCCCCCCTCCCTGATTTCCCCCAATTCACCCTTCCTTTCCTTTTCACAATGTCCTCCATGTTTTTCCTTATGCTCCACACGTAAGTGAAATCATATGATAATTGACTCTCTCTGCTTGACTTATTTCACTCAGCATGATCTCTTCCAGTTCCGTCCATGTTGATACAAAAGTTGGGTATTCATCCTTTCTGATGGAGGCATAATATTCCATTGCATACATGGACCACATCATCTTTATCCATTCGTCTGTTGAAGGGCATCTTGGCTCTTCCCACAGTTTGATAATTGTGGCCATTGCTGCTATGAATATTGGGGTACATGTGACCCTTCTTTTCACTACATATGTATCTTTGGGGTAAATACCTAGTAGTGTAATTGCAGGGTCATAGGATAGCTCTATTTTTAATTTCTTAAGGAATCTCCCCACACTGTTTTCCAAAGGGGTTGCACCAACTTGCATTCCCACCAACAGTGGAAGAGGGTTCTCCTTTCTCCACATCCTCTCCAACATTTGTTGTTTACTATCTTGTTGGTTTTGGCCATTCTAACTGGTGTAAGGTAGTATCTCAATGTGGTTTTGATTTGAATCTCCCTGATGGCTAATGATGACGAACATTTTTTCATGTGTCTGTTAACCATTTGTATGTCTTCTTTGGAGAAGTGTCTGTTCATGTCTTCTGCCCCTTTTGTGATGTGATTATCTGTTTTGTGAGTGTTGAGTTTGAGGAGTTCTTTATAGATCTTAGATATCAGACCTTTGTATGTAGTGTCATTTGCGAATATCTTCTCCCATTCTGTGGGTTGCCTCTTTGTTTTGCTGACTGTTTTCTTTAAAGTGAAGAAGCTTTTTATCTTGGTGAAGTCCCAAAAGTTCATTTTCACCTTTGTTTCCTTTGCCTTTGGAGATGTGTCTAGAAAGAAGTTGCCGTGGCCAATGTGGAAGAGGTTACTGCCTATGTTCTCCTCTATGATTTTGATAGATTCCTGTCTCACATTGAGGTCTTTTACCCATTTCGAGTTTATCTTTGTGTATGGTGTGAGAGAATGGTCAAGTTTCATTCTTCTATATGTAGCTGTCCAATTTTTCCAGCACCATTTATTGAAGAGACTTGTCTTTCTTATACTGGATATTTTTTTCCTGCTTTGTCGAAGATTATTTGACCATAGAGCTGCAGGTCCATATCCAGGCTCTCTACTCTGTTCCACTGGTCTATGTGTCTGTTTTTGTTTCAGGCTCCACTTCTTATTCTAGTTCTCTTGCTGTTTCCCCAACATCTATGCTTACTTCGTCCCCTGGAGTTTTGGACCCTCAAAGTCATCCATAAGGGTTGGAATCAACTTTCATCCAAACTCCTGTTAATGCTGTTACTTTGACCTCTTCCCATGAGTCATGAATGTTATTAATGGCACCTAAAATGGTGAATCCTTTCCAGAAAGTTCTCAATGTATTTTGTCCAGATCCAGCAGAGAAATCACTGTCTGTAGCAGTTGTAGCCCTACAAAATGTATTTGTTAAATAATAAGACTTGAAAGTTGAAAGTACTTCTTGATCCATGAGCTCACAATGGATGTTGTGTTAGTAGACATGAAAACAACATTAATCTCATCATATGTTTCCATCAGAGCTCTTGGATGAGTAGGTGCATTGTCAGTGAGCAGTGATACTTCGAAAGAAATATTTTTTCTGAGCAGTAGGTCTCAACAGGAGGCTTAGAATATTTTGAAAAACCACTTTGTAAATGCATGCGCTGTCATCCAGGCTTTGCTGTTCCATTTATGGAGCACAGGCAGAGTAGGTTTAATATAATTCTTAAGAGCCCTAGGATTTTCAGAATGGTCAGTGAGCACTGGCTTCAACTTCAAGTCACCAGCTGCATTAGCCCCTAACAAGGGAGTCAGCCTGTCCTTTGAGAATTTGAAGCCAGGCATTGACTTCTCTTTAGCTTTGAAAATCCTAGATGCCATCTTCTTCCAATAGAAGGCTGTTTTATCTATATTGAAAATCTATTGTTTAGTAGCCACCTTCATGAATTATGTGGCCTAGGTCTTCTGGACAATTTGCTGCAACTTCTCCATCAGTACCTGCTGCTTCACCTTTTATGTGAATACTTTCATGTTATGGAACTTTTATGTTATGGAAATGGTTTCTTTTCTTAAACCTCATGAACCCACCTCTGATAGCTTCCAACTTTTCTTCTGCAGCTTCCTCACTTCTCTTGGACTTCATAGATTTGAAGAGAGTTAGAGCCTTGCTCTGGATTAGGCTTTGGCTTAAGGGAATGTTGTTGCTGGTATGCTCTTCTATCCAGACCACTCAGACTTTCTCCAAATCAGCAATAAGCCTGTTTTGCTTTCTTATCATTTGAGTTTTTCACTGGAGTAGCACTTTTAATTTCCTTTGAGAACCCTTCTTTTGCTTTTGCAACTTGGCTAACTGATGCAAGAGACCGAGCTTTTGATCTGTCTCAGCTTTCAGCATGCCTTCCTCATGAAGCTTAATCATTTTCTAGCTTTTGATTTTTTTCTTCCGAAATACTTTTATTTTTTCAGTGTTACAAGATTAATTGTTCATGCACCACACCCAGTGCTCCATGCAGTACGTGCCCTCCTCAATACCCACCACCAGGCTCAACCAACCCTCCACCCTCCACCCCTCCAAAACCCTCAGTTTGTTGCTCAGAGTCCACAGTCTCTCATGGTTCATCTCCCTCTCCAATTTCCCCCCATTCACCTTTCCTTTCCTTCTCACAATGTCCTCCATGTATTTCCTTATCCTCCACACATAAGTGAGACTATAAGATAATTGACTCTCTCTGGTTGACTTATTTCACTCCGCATAATCTCTTCCAGTCCTGTCCATGTTGATACAAAAGTTGGGTATTCATCCTTTCCGATGAAGACATAATATTCCATTGTATATATGGACCATATCTTCTTTATCTGTTCATCTGTTGAAGGGCATCTTGGTTCTTTCCACAGTCTAGCTTTTGATTTAAAGTGAGAGATATATGGGCTCTTCCTTTCATTTGAACCCTAGAGGTCATTGCAGGGTTATTAATTGGCCTGATTTCCACGTTGTTGTGACTCAGGGAGTAGGTAGGCCCAAGGAGTGGGAGAGAGACAGGGCAATGGCTGGTTGGTGGAGCAGTCAGAACACCCATATTAAGTTCTCCATCTTACTTGGGTATGGTTCGTGGTGCTCCAAAACAATGACAATAATAACATTGGAGATCACTGACCACAGACCACCTCAGCAAGTACAATAATCATGAAAAAGTTTGTGATATTGTGAGAATTTCCAAAATGTGACACAGATATGGAACAGGCAAATGCTATGGGGAAAATGGCGCCAGTAGACTTGCGCAACACAGGGTTGCCACAAACTCTCAATCTGTAAAAAACACAACATCTGGGAAGTTCAATAAAGCAAAGTGCAATAAAATAAAGTATGCCCATACATGGTAAATCCCTTCTTCAACCATGATCATCATCTTCATTCTGATTACCAGCATCTTCAAATGATTTGGAGAAAAAGACTACACAGTGAGATTTCCAACTTTGCAGGTGATAATAGAGAAGAAATAGATGGGAATAGACCATAGGAAAAGGGAAGAAAAGTGACAGGTGAGTTTTGATTCAGGCAAGCACAGAATAAAACATTGGGAGGGGTGGAGAAAGGCCCAGAAAGTGGGAGGAGCCAGTGGAGAGGGCACCCTGAGAACAGAGCCCAAAGCAGCTGCTAAGCCAAGTCCCTCTGGTCAGTCTGTGCCAGGAGACTGCTGGATTAAGTGAGTCTCATCTGGCAGGAAAGTCTTTGGCTTCATTTTGAAGTGAGCCTTCCCACTTCCCACTGCCTCTTACCCTTTCTTTCTGTTTTGTTCCTTCCCTGATTTCCCTTATGGCTATGGCTCTAGAGTAGACAGTTGTTAGAAGAGAAATATTGCCAATATATCTCTCAAAGAGGTCATTGTATCCTAACGCTCCAATTAATTCAGGAGAGTGAGGGAGATAGGAGCTGCCGGAGCCAAGAGGGGAACTGAGTGGGCCAGAGCTGAGATGGACCTAATCGAGTGGAAGGAGAAAGCAGAATAGAGTGATTGAAAGCTGAATGCCCTGTGGGCAACTTGTGTTCTATCTTTCATTTATTTGGTTCAGGCCCTACTTTTTGCCCTGAACAAATTCTTTCAGGCTTCTTTTCCAAATGGAGTTAAATAGCCAAATTAATTCCCTGGATTTTCTTTTCACGGTCCCTGTATGAGCAAATAAGTCCATATCTGATATTATGAGATAAGCCAGAGAAAAACCTCTGGGTCTGGGGGTGGTCATGAAGCTCTTCACGTCAGAGGGTGTACTTTGAAGGGTGGTGAGGATTTGAGCAGACTGGGAGAAGAAAACAAGGGCTATCACACCAGGGAAAGATGCTGGAGAGGGCAGGAGCCAACTCTCAGGGTCAGCGAATAACGGGCTAACTGGTTTTGGTCCAGAACATGAGATGAGGCTGGAAAGTTAGGTTTGTTTATTTACAATAGATAAGCTTCAGGTTTAAAAACAAAGGTTTTTCCTAAAAAAAAAAAACAAAACAAAAACAACTGCCCTTGCTTTGTGCCAGCCTTGTATTCTGAAAGAAGGTAGGGAGGAAGAAAGCAAAGAAAGAACATTTTTTGATGGAACAGAGAATGGGAAAGAAAATAAACTCCAGCAAATGTTAGCAATACACAGATCAGACTATTCCAAGGATCTGGGCATCACTGCTTCGGGGTAATGGGAAGAGTGAGTCAAACAGAGAGAAAAGAGAATAGACCAGGAAGATGACCTTAGGAATCAGGCCGATCTGCTGAGTAGCCCCTTGAAAACCCCTTTGGGCTTCATAACAGGCATGGGCCCTCAGCCTAATCACATCAAGGTAGTGAGGGTGGAGGAGGGGAGGAGAGGGGAGAGAATACAGAAACACCAGATTCAGAATGCTGGGTGTATTTCACATTTGGTAGATTCAGATCCCCAAGATACCAGATCTCTGAGGCTCACTGTCTCAAATGAAGCAGCTCAGCTTTGCTCTGCTTCTCCTCACCAGGACTCTCAACACTATCCAGTCCACAGGCTCCCGCCTTCAGACCCCTGCGGGACCTTCCGGCAGCAGACAGACCCTGCATAGACTCAGTTTCCAGGAAACAAAACAAAAACTAAAATTGAAAGAAAAGACAGATTCTTCCTTTCATGCTTGTTGTCTTAGTTTTATTCTCATCTCTCTTAGTTTATAGGCTGGAAAGTAGACTTAAAAAAAAATGTTATTTGGCCATTGTCAGTACATTTATCTGATAAAGGATTTATCCAGCATATATTAAGAACTCCTACAAATCCATGAGCCAAAGATAACTAACCTCATTCTAGAAAACTGGGCAAAAGACATGAAAAGACGGTATACAAAAGTGGATACAAATGGCCAGGAAGCATATGAAAATGTGCCCATCATGATTAGTAACCTAAAACCATAATGAGCTATTACTTCATGGCCACCAGGGTGACTAAAGAGACTGATGATACCTAATGATGGTGAGGGTGTAGAGCAACCAGAACTTTCACATATTCCCACTGGATATAAAATTGCTGTTGGGAATGTCTAATGCACACCTTCCATAGGACCCTATGGTTGCACTCCTAGGGAACTCTCAAGAGAAATGAAAACCTGTGGCCACAGAAAGATATGATCCATATATACAATGGGATATTATGCCTCCATCAGAAAGGACGAATATCCAACTTTTGTATCAACATGAACAGGACTGGAAGAGATTTTTGTGGAGTGAAGTAAGTCAAGCAGAGAGAGTCAATAATCTTATGGTCTCATGTGTGGAGCATAAGGAAAAACATGGAGGGCATTGTGAGAAGGAAGAGAACGGTGAACGGGGGGAAATCAGAGGGGGCGATGAACCATGAGAGACTGTGGACTCTGAGCAACAAACTGAGGGTTTTGGGTTAGGTGAGCCTGGTGGTGGGTATTGAGGAGGGCACGTATTGCATGGAGCACTGGGTGTGGTGCATGGACAATTAATCTTGTAACACTGAAAAAATAAACATATTTGGGAAAAAAGAAAAAAAGACTTGTATAAGAACTTTCACATCAGCCATACTCCTAATAGCCAAACGCTGGGAACAACCCACATGGCCATGAGCCAGAGAATGGATACATGCATTGTGGTCTGTCTATATGATGGGACACTACTCAGCAGCAGCAAGGCATGAACTACTCATATACACAACAGCGTGGTTGAATCTTAAATGTGGCATGTTGAATACAAGAAATCAAACCTGAAAGAGTACATACTGTATGATTTCCTTAGTATGAAATCCAAGAATAGGCAAAACTACGTCTGCAGTGATAGAAATCAGGAAAGGGTACCCGAGGCCTGTCGGGGGTGGGGGGGGGGATGAGCAGGAATTGACTGGAAGGGGGCACAACAAGCACATTCCCTTGGTTGATGGAAAGGCTCCTGTTTTGTTTTTGGTAATGGCCACACGGATGGATAGAATGAGTCAAAACTCCTAGAACTGAATACTTAGTTAAATATATGCATCTTATCATATATAAATCATACTTCAGCTTTTTTAAATACAGGAAAGAAAAACATATTTATAGGCCTAGTCTATATAGGCTTATTCATCCTATAAATTACAAATCAATTATTTCTCTTATTCTTCTCTGTTTAACTCCTATCTCTAGTTAGAGAACGAAGTCCTTTTCAAAGATGGGCTACAAGGGGTGCCTGGGTGGCTCAGTGGGTTAAAGCCTCTGCCTTCGGCTCAGGTCATGATCTCAGGGTCCTGGGATCGAGCCCCACGTAGGGCTCTCTGCTCAGCGGGGAGCCTGCTTCCCCCTCTCTCTCTGCCTGCCTCTCTGCCTATTTGTGATCTCTCTCTCTCCCTCTGTCAAATAAATAAATAAAATCTTTAAAAAAAAAAAAAAAAGATGGGCTACAACAAAATCCTGTCTTACCTGTCAACCTGCTGGTTCCCAGATCTCCAAGGACTCCCCAGGATAAGCAGATACTAGGTTTTCCCACTGAGCTTCATGGATCCCTTAGGTGACCTGAAAAGAGGTGGGGCAATGAGATGGGAGCCTAGGACAATAAAGGTGGTATTTTTACAATTCCTCCGTCTCTGCTTCCAAGACAGAAACTACCCTTCCCTTGAAGAAGAGTCTTACTGTTAGGCGCAAATGGAGTCGTGTGCCCCAGATGGCAGCCTCTCGTGCCAGATTGCTTGCCTTTCCCATCCCATCCCATCTGCATGGCCCCAGCACAGGACACGAGTGTGCCATGTCCCAGCTGCCTCAAGCTGGTTTTCTCTTCCCCTGATATCCCCGAACAGCAGTGCTGGTCAGCTGGGGAGGTCATGTCCCATGTCAGTGGTGCAGGGGGAAACAGCGTGATGCAAATCACTGAGCAGGGTCTCTGGGATTTGTGCCTCGACTGCCTGGGCTATCCTGCCACTGATGTGGAGTGAGGCTTTCATTTCCTCTTCTCAGACAAGAAGTGACAGTCCCCGTGCCGTGGCCATCCCATGGCTACCGAGAAGGTATGAGCATGTGACAGTGGACGTGAAAATCATGTCAAAGGAGTTCTCTGACTCATAGATGATGTGCCAGCGCTCATTAGGCACTGCTGAGGTCCTGTCTGGGAATGCGGGCTTTGCAAAGGAAGTGTAGGATTCAGTCTTTCTGGGCGGTCACCTCTGTGAGGGTGGACCAGGGAGTCACATGAGTGAGAGTGTAGAGCAGGAACCACTTAGCAAGTTCATGTGAGGGCAGAGTTTCCATTCATTATGCGTGTCCATCTTTAATGGAATCGTTATGCCTTTTGATAGCTTGTAATCTGCTTGGGATTTCTAGACGTCTGCCATCTGGTTATACCTTGAGTCACCATGTCTAGGTGTCAGCCTTTGCAGAGATAGTGTCCTGCACGATAGAATAAGGGAGCCACGAGGGGTCCCCGGGGCTTGATGGACACCAACGCTAACTGAGTGTGTAAGCTCGGGCCATTCCTGGGTCTCTCCTGCTCTGTTTCTGTGTCTCAGAAAGAATGAGGCTCAAAATTTGCTTTCTGAGTTCCTCTCCAGTGATGCAATTTGTAGAGTAGCCCTTGCGGTATGGCAGACAAAGCCTCTGCAGTCAGAAGAACTGAGCTCTGTCCGCAGGCACATGCCTCACCAGCAGGGTGAACTCTGGGCAGATTGCATCTGTCTGAGCGAAGGCCAGCTTCCTTCTCGGTAAGAGGGATCTGGAGATCTCCCCACTACTTGCCTCTCCAGGTCATCAGGCGGGGGTAGGGAGGTGGAGCAGGATGCAATATGCAAAAACTTGAAGAACTGTAACTTACCCAGCCTTTGCTGCGGTTTGTCGGCTGCTGGTGTGGACACAGAAACACATAGAGAGTGCTGTGACAGGCGTGCCTTGGGGCTCCACCCTGGTTTAGGAGTCCAACATCCGCAAAACGGAGATGGATCCAGGGATGAGCTTAGCGAGTAAGGCTTCAGCCTCGCAGTCTCTCTCGGACCTGCGAGCCGGTCCTGACGGTCGTTCCCTTACAGGTGACGGCGGAGCTGGACGCCTGGAATGAGGACCTGCTCCGGCAGATGAATGACTTCAACACGGAGGATCTGACGCTGGCCGAGCAGCGGCTGCAACGCCACACGGAGCGGAAGCTAGCCATGAACAACATGACCTTCGAGGTCATCCAGCAAGGGCAGGATCTGCACCAGTACATCATGGAGGTCCAGGCCTCAGGTGGGTGAGCTCCCCCGTTCTCCTCCTTGTGACAGGGAGACGATGAAATCGAGCAGGCCAGCCCGACTCCAGCCGGCACTGCCGCTCTGCTCCTCCGCTTTATTCCCCCAGAGACAGGGACAGAGGTGTTTGCCACTTTAAGGAAAACTGACGCATGCGAGCTGGGATCACCTGTCCGAGATTGCCCAGTTAGGCTCTGGTAAGAGGAGGATAGGGCCAGGGTCTCCAGGTGCTGTGCAGAAAATGGGGAAAACAAATAAGGAAATTAGCACAGATTCAGAAAAAACAGCCTGCAGAGACAAACCAGGCGGGCTCCAAAAGCAGCCCTCCCACTGTGTGAATTGTATTCAAGCCTGTAGAAGTCTGCTCTTCACCCCGCAGGGCAGCTCCTGGTCTCCAGCTCAGGCCTCTCAGAAAGCCACCCCGCCTTTATTTTTTTTAATCACTGGTCTGTGTGTTAGAAGTGCTGCTAAAAATTTATGGCAAGGCCATAGAATTTTATAACTTCTCAAGAAACCATGGCGGAGTCTCCCAGATTTCACTTCTTTCCATGTTCAAGCTTTATTCACTGTCTCTCGAGCAAATGCATGAACCCTTCCTGTGACACCCACTGCTCTCCTCAACGGCCTTTGGTGATGGAACCGGAGAGAGCCACGGCAGTCCCACGGTCCAGCTAGTCCAGGGGACAAGAAGTCACTCAAGGGGGCACATGCCACTAGAGTGCTGGAACACAGTCTCCACACTCAGCCCCGCCATTGCCCCCCCTCCCCCGGGTCCTCCTCGGCTCTGGTTCTCACGCTCCAGGAAGAGGCAGAAGGGGGTTCAGGCCATCAGCTCTTAAAAACACACTGGGTCCATGGCCCTGTTGACTATGAAGGATATTTAGAATCATGAGATTGTCAGGCAGACGTTAGTCCTCAAACGTGACTATAGGGGACAGTGTTTAAGGACCTGAAAGAATAAATAACAGCATTCAAAGAGACTTCACTTCTAACCGGAAGAAAGTCTGGTAAACGCTGTTCGCTGTGCTCAGCATCACCTTTCTGTGAATCTTCATTTGTGTTGTGGGCAGCTGGAGCTGCCCAGGCTTGTCTGTGCGGTGTAGACCATGCCCCGCATCGCCCCAGGAAGGACCATCCCCATTGCAATCTCTCGGGGTTGGGGAGGGGCAGTGGGGGCTCTTTAAAAATGGCAGTGCCGGGCCCCAAGCCCAGAGATTCTGACTTAACTACCTCCGAATGGGACTTGGGCATCAGCAAAAAAACCTCCTTGAGTGATCCACGGTGCAGCCAGGGTTGAGAACCTCAGGCAAGTTTAAAGGTCCGTAGAACCTGCCACCACAGAATCTCTTGGGGTGGGGCCCAACAGTCTGTGTTTCACCAAGCCCCCCAGGGGGTGCTGATGCACCATGAATCTAGGATCTACTCCAAGTGAGGGCCCCAGACCAGCAGCACCAGCGTCGCTTAAGAGCCAATTAGAAAGGTAGAAGAATCCCAGCCCTCATCCCAGATTTACAAATCTAAGATATATTAACAAAATCTCCAGGAAAATCATGTGCCCGTGAAAGTTAGAGACCCATGCTTGGCAATGGCTTGTACATCTTCAAGGCTTTATTAGGGAAGGAGGGGGAGCCATGATCCTTTCTCTGCCATTGAGAACCCTACTTGGACTCAGGGTTTCACATTAGAGCTGCCCCTCGTGAGGCTCGCGGTAGCTGGTGATCCAGCTAAGGTTGGGAATCATGAGAGAATGCGCAGGACTTGGGAGAGAGGCTGGAACAGAGAAGGCTTGCGGGGATGCTCACCCTTCGTCCCTTGGTATCAACGCACCTGGCAGGGGGGAACTGGTCTGCTGGCAACTTGGCACTCTCTACCCGGTGCTAGTGTGACCGGGGCAAGGCCCTCTCTGTCCCAAGAGCCAGGTAGCCATGGTGACGGAAAGCTGACCAGGAGCTGGCCCTCCCTGAAGACGGCCTATGACTTCGGGTCAGCAGTGCTTGGAAGCCCCCTGAACCTTGAGGGCTGAATGGGTGAAAACACCCCCGGCAGATGGGCTGCCCACACCCACAGTATCTTGATCTAGAAATGAGCTTTGTCAAAAGAGGTTTGATTGGCCTCTCCAGCCCTGTCTGCTGGGACTGGCGGTGACCCTGCTCCTACCCCAGCTAGCTGTTCAGCTGGCATAGTCCAGGAGGCTCTGAAGGGAGCACATCCAGGGATTTCAGGGATGCTCACTTCCTGTCGCTGCTGAATATGGGGTCCCGCTAACGAGGCATCTACCTCATCTCTGGCTCGGAGGAAGGGAGAGCGGGGTTGCACCGGAGCTGAGAGGTGGGGTGGAGGTTGGGGGTGGACCCAGCGGGGCAGGGGCTTGTCCCCAGGTGGTAGAGGAATGCAGGACTTCAGAGACCCCCAACTGAGGCAGCAAATGTCTTAGTCATTGGTGATGTGTGCCTAATAAACTATATTTGAACTCAAGGTAAAATAAATTGTCTTAGAAAAAAAGACAATTAACAAAATTAAGCTTTTGGTTGGTGTTTAGCCCTCCAGGCTAAATCAATGAAAGGCTTATGCTTGGATTTGGTAGGACTAAATGGAAGTAGGGAATCGCCATACACTTGTGTCCGGGTTTGCAGATTGTGACCTTGAGCCAGGTTCCACTAAATTCCTCTGGTTTGGCTCTAGCCAAACAAAGCGTTTGCTCAAGTCAGCATTAGCTTTAGGAACAGAAGGCGAAACAGGAACACTTTCTCCACTTGCTCATCGTTCTCACCTCACTGTGGCATTTTCTATTTCGGCCCCAAGTGGGAAGTGCCAGGTTTTGCTGGAAAGAGTCAAGTTGGAGAAAACACGCTGGCCGAAGTCAGGGTCCAATTCCACCATCAGCTAGCAGCCTGCCTTTGGAAAGTTCCTGTTCTTTCTCTTTAGACCTTTCTTCTTCTGCCCAGTGTGGGAGGTGGGCCTGGATTCCTACAGTCACCTCCAGTTCGTTCTTGCTGTGATGAGGCAGCCTACCCACCCCAACCCCAGTGGCTACAGGTCTCTCTGGTGCCATATGACTACGTGACTATTCCACGTGGCCTTTAGGAATAAGAAGAGCTGCCCGTCTCGTGAACATGTTGCTTTCATGATCTAATCAAAGCATCAAGTTCTTTCTTTATGAGAGGTTTTTAAATGAAAAATCTGGGGATCCATGGCAATGATACTTAAAGTTTTTGCTGAGCTTGGGAAGAACCCAGCCCTAGCGTTTGAAAATAAGTAAAAAAAATAAATTAAGTGTGGTGGGGATCCTTCTTCTCCTTGAGTGTAGAGCTCAGAGTATGGCCGGAAGGGGAAGGGTACCTAGCTTGGCACCCAGCCATGCCCTCCCTACCCAATCTTTCCAAGCCTCACCTTCCGTCAGAAAAGGGCAGTCATAAGAATACCCAGCTCACAGGGTCATCGTGACGATGCAGTGTAGTAATGCGCGAGCATGGTAAGGGCTCAAGAAAGCTTGGTAGCTGTGATCTGTTCCGCAGGTATTCTAGCACATGCTGCCTTCTCTTGCAGCCATGTGCTCCTGTAGCTTCTCCAGCAGCGTGAGGGCAGGACTCTTCCTTCCTTCTCTTTCCATTCTCAGCGTCTGGCAGAGTGCATGATGTCTGGTACATAGCACGTTCTCAGTGAGAGTATTTGCTTAGTTAAAGGAGTGAACATCAATGTGGGTGGAACAGATGTAGGAAAAATAAGGGGCCACAAATAATTTCACTTGCATCATAAAAGGAGAGAAAAGGCCTGTGTTTTTCCAAAATGGAAGCTACTCTGGGGTTCGTGGGAATGTGGTCTGATGGCGGTTGAGTGGAGGGGAAGAGAATGTAGATGTACAACAGTAGTTCTTAGCCTGGCTGTAGATTTAGAATCACCTGCAGAATTTACAAGTACCAAGGTCTGGGCCCCACCCCTCAGGGAGTCTTACTTAATTGGTCTGGAGTGGGCCCAGATTTTTTTTTTTAACTTCCCAGGCAATTCTGTTGTATGTCCAGGCTTGAGAATGCTGATCTAAAAACCCGATTAAAGAGCTTTGTCATTTCTAAACTGAGTGTTTCTTTGAGGGAGTGGCCCAGAATGAGGAGTGAGGTGGGGAGGGCTAGTCTTTTGCTAAGGCAGGCTGATGTCAGGGCACAGAGAATGCCTCCGGGTAGCATAGCCAGGAGTACCTATATCTTACCCTAGACCAAAGCCACCCCTCTCTCCTTGAGGGAACTGAAGTGGTACCCTCAGCCTGGCAGCAGAGGAAAGTACAGTGACATTATGAGCTGTGGCCTCAGGCCCTAAATAAACACAGTGCCAACCATTCTGCTGACCGAGTATAGCATGAAGAATATCTCTGTCCCAGGGTTGCTGGCCAAGGTACCATTTTACCCAGTGGTTTCCCATCTTGGATGCATGTTGAATCACCCTGGGAACTTTAAGACTTCCTGATGCCTGGGTCCCACCCACAGAGAGTCTCCTGTTACTGGGTATAGTCAATGACATGGTGATTTTTAAAGTTCTCCAGATCTAATGTGAGCCAAGATTGAGAGCACTGATCTAAGACCATCCAGACCATCCAGACCATCACAGTTTCTAATGATATACACTGAGCAAGTCCATAAATACCTCACAATAAAATTTTATGTTTACATTTTTACAAGCCATTCAATAGTTCCATTAGTAATCAATAATGAATATGTTGTAAAAAGTAGGAACATGGATATTTTGAGCCTACTAAATGCCAGGCACTGTATGTACCTAATCTCACTAAGTCCTACGACCCACCGGAAGTCATTGTTGGAATTATTCTTACCCAAGCTCAGAGAAGATGTGGAGCCCAAAGATTCACTGATAAGGGGGCAGAGCATGAATTCAAACCTAAGTCTGTCCTTTCCCAGAGCTCACTGGTGCTTTCCACCATAGCAGATGACCTGAGCCCTTCCCTCCGAGGCCATGTGTTCATGGAAGAGCTTATCTGTTGGGTGTTATGAGCCAAGCACTGTGTTGGTACTGAGGATACAGAGGTACATAAGACGTGTGGCCCTGGCACCAAGAGAGCCTGCATTCCTATGATAACAGGGACAAGTTAATAAGGAACCACCCCACACGGGAATGTTCTGAGGGAACGATGGATACAGAACATTATGGAGCACATCAGTGCAAATCGCCCTAAAGAGACTGACAAACTGTCTCCCTCCTTGATGGAAAGAGCACACATGTCTTGCTGCATTTCTGAGAGCCCCTAAGAAAACAGGACTGGGATTAGACTGAGAACAGTAATATGAACACAAGCAAACTATTTGCTGTGGATTGACAGGTATTTACCAGCTCACGTCGATGTGGGCTGCGGGAGGGAGGAGTGAATTTCTATCCTCCTAGCTGCCATTTCGGGTTCCTCCCATTCCCTCCATCCACAGCACGATGTGCGGTTGAGAGCAGAAGTGCAGTAGGCGTTATCTTCCCCCGTTTTATTTCCTGTGTTCATCTGCCATAAAACAGTACTGAGGGAGGTAGAAGCAAGCAAAGGCCTAGAGTCTCAGGACAGGCTGGGAGCCGGCTGGGGATGGTGTCCTCCGCAGGTCCCAGCTCCTTTGATGAGTTACCAGCTTAGAGGGCCCATTTACATGCGAGGTGGCAGAGGTGAGCCGCGGGCTTCCCAGAGAAAGACACTTTGCCCAACCGCAGCGTACTCAACACCAGAGATGCTGCGGAATGAGAAGGAGCTGGAGAAAACCTGCATTGTGGCCAGAATCAGGGAAGAGCTTCTGCTCCTGCAGAAGGAGCTTAAATTACATTTCCAGAAAGTAAATACAGGAGTCAAGGGTCATCTCACTGTGCCGGCGCTGCAGAGATAGAAATTTTTGTATTTCTTCTTATTTTTTATTTCGGTCAAGGAGATGCTCTACCTTGTCCCCTTGGTAATTGAAAATAGGAACCGGAGGGAGCTGACTGCCAAAAGAACAAGCTGTTCTCCTCTGTCTCCCACGGATATTTCAGGAGCTGGGATTTGGAATTATGAAACTGGGAGAGAAAAATAAACACGAAAAGATACTGAAATTATTACCATGTAACACCAGAAGTTTTTTCTAGTCTTCCATATTGTCCTTATATAAAACACTATTTTTGCCTCTAGAAATGAATTTCCCTTAGCATGCGTACATTCTCCTTATACGCCTCCACTGTATCCGGCAGGTGTGCTGGTGGTGGCAGTGACGAGTTGCTGATGATGTGAGTCAGAGTGTTGGGGAAGTCTCCCAGAGGGGACTTATTTTTAGGTGACTATACATTGAGATTGGCAGCCTCCTTGGGGTGTGATCCCCAAGGAAGTACATTGCCCTTTGGGAATTTTAGTACTATCCCCATTGATGGTTGGGTCCCATCAGCATCAGAAGCGCACCTGCACTGGGTCATGGACGACAGGATGGGGAGCCAGAGAAAGGATTTGGACTCAACAGAGAAGCTGCAGAGCCAGGTGGAGTCAGGGATCAGAAGGAGGCAAGCAATCCAGCCTTGGGATTTTTGCAAAGCTAGGGGCCTGAGCAAGGTTGAATCAGTCAGAACCAAGAGACAACACAGCAGATTACCATTTGCATCAAGTTGGAGGCAGATAGCGACCCAGAGGGCATGAACGCAAGAAGGCAGTGAGTAGAGAGCTTATCAGGAATCAGGACAACTGGCTCCATGGGCATTATCTCATTGAATCCTCCCAGCAAGCTCCTGAGCGGGGAGCTCAGGAGAGAGGCAGGTATGTAAAATGGTTTATTTCACACATGAGGAAAGCAAAGCTTCTGACAGCTTAGAAAACTTGCCTGTGTCCAGGATTCTGACTCTGGCCTGGCTCCAAAGCTAGCACACTCCTCACGTAGTCTTCGAGAGCTAAGGTAGGAACTGAATTCAAGCCACTAGCAGGCAAGAAGGTCTTTGATAGCCAAGGTAGTCCCCTCACTCGGAAACACAGATCTGTTTGAGGAAGGCTGCCCTAGGCCTGCTGGTCATGATGGGTAGATACAAGCACCAGCTCGCTGGAGAGAAAGTGTGGGTGTGTGTGTCCACACATGCGTGTTGGGAGAGGTATACAGGACAAGTAAGGTTGAACCCCGTGTTGGGCTCCACGCTCCAGAGTCTGCTTGAGATTCTCTCTCCCTCTCCCTCAGCCCCTCCCTCCACTCACTCGCTCTCTCACTCTCTAAAATAAATAAATAAATCTTTACAAGAAGAAAAAGTAGGGCAGGTGGAGAGGGAGACGGACAAAGAATGGAGCCACAGCTTCCACCTGGTGGGTATTGACTCGAGGTCTCATCACGGGTCAGACAGTTGGCAGTTTATTAATGCTGGGTGACATATCCATAAACATTGGGAACTCTTGTCAGCAGCTGACTGGGCTTATTCATTGCTTTGAAAAAGCAGAAGGTTGGTGAGCAAACTCTTCTTGTGTGGGCGCAACTTTAACGTGGTTTTTGTAAATGGAGAAGCACTCGGTACCCCTGCGGTATTGCTGGGGTGTGTTCATCTGCCTGTGTTAGAAAAATGTATGAGACTAGCATGTATTTCTAAGAGTTACTTTATTTTAGGGGGCCTAAGTAGTAAGCTAATAAAATCCCCATGCCCAGAGACTCTCATCAGAATGAACTTGCTATCTAAGTATAAATTGCGTCAGACCAGCTAAGCAAGTGTGCCTTTGGCAGAAGCTCCTGAGATAAGTTATTTTCAGTTGTGTTTTGTATTTCCCAATATGATCCAGAGCCTTGCTTGTGACTATTATAGGTGTTAGCAAATCCCCCAGCAGGGACTGCTGAGGGCTTTCTTCTCTGGGAATGGACTCCCAGAGAACCACCTTTCTCCATAACTCTAGCTGATAATAAGGAGCTCATCATCTGTTGAAATTCCCAGGCAAAGGATCAGATCATCCAAAAGAGGTGGCATGGTTTGGACACCCCAAACAAAAGTCCATTCTGATGTCCAGCTTCCCAGAGGGATGTGTGAAGGCTGGGAGGGCACTGCTCCTGGCTGGTGCCACATTCCTGCTTCCTTACACATCTTACAGGAAACACGGTCTTGGTCCTACTACCTCATTTCTCCTTGTTTCGTTTTTTTTTTTTTTTAATCAGGAATTGAGCTAATCTGTGAGAAAGACATCGATCTGGCAGCCCAGGTGCAAGAGCTACTGGAGTTTCTCCATGAGAAGCAACACGAATTGGAGCTCAACGCAGAGCAGACCCATAAGCGGCTGGAACAATGCCTCCAGCTGCGGCACCTACAGGCCGAGGTCAAACAGGTGAGCCCGACTCCTCCGCCGTCCACCCTCGGTCTGCGCTCCCCCTCCCCCTGCCCCAGCCCCGGGGCCTGCTCCTGTTGAGGGGGTGGGGTGTTCAGAGTCATGGAAATGGGTAGGCGAAGGAGTGGCGGTTGGGTTTCTGAAAGTGAGACTGCTGTTTCCTCTAAAACCAGATCTGATGGTGCAAGGTGCAAACTACAAATGTATTCATTTTCTCGTCTTCTCCCCTAAGGATCTAAGGAGAGCATCCGGAACTTTCCTAAGTTGTCCTCAGTCGCTGAGCCTCTTCTCGTCCTTTCCTTCCTCCAGCCTGACACACAGTTTGTGTGAAATGCAAATCCTTCATCCATAAACATGGTCAGGCCTTAGAGCCCCGTTGGTTAACGTGCGGCCCCTGAGTGCCTCGTGCAGTCCTAACCCGTAGTTGAGAGTCAGTGGGGGCAGTTCCCCCCATTCTTTTTAATATGCATGGGCAGCTTATGAGAAAATTGCCTTGCCCTATTGAAGTCAATTTTAAAAAAAGATTTCTTATCTGTATGAGATGTTATACTAGCCATTTTACCAAAGGATTTACCCAGGCCTCTAGGAACCTCTAGGAAAACACAGGAACCAACGACGCATTTAAAAATATTACATATTTATATTATGAACAGACTAAGTTTTAATTATCAGCATAATGAATGGAGATTTTTTTATGTAGACAAAGTAGGGTTGAAGAAATACAAATATATACTAGTTTAATTTATTGAGTGCTGGGTACCTTTTACACTCATCTCTCCATCAGTCCTTACAACCATTCTCTGAAGCAGGTCTTATTCCCAATTTACAGATGAGGCCACTGGAGCTTAGAGAGGTCACCAGACAATGGTCACACGGAGCAAAGAGCTGGTCTAGGAGGGTTTCTTGGCAGGAGGGGCTCCAAGGCACTTTCATGATAGTTCCTTCTACTCCACACTCTTTCTAGCAATCCTGACCCCAGCTCCCTGAAGGCAAAGCCCCACCCAAAAGATCTTAAGCCGAGAAACTTCTTCCCCTTAAGCATTTTTTCTTAGGCACTGTGGCTATTACACTGTCTTATTTAGCTCTGTTAATTTGGTACAGGGGACAGAAACACCATATTTTATTTAATTATTGCTATTCTCTTATATTCAGAGTATTTCTTATTACTGCCTGGGTCTTAGCTATTATACTGGTATTTATTATAATGGACAAAACTGTCTTCTCTGCTCCACTTCTCCTGAGCAGTGCTCAGCCAGAACCCGCACCCACTGTGCTAAAGGTCTGTCCTTATTTTACAAGTGGGAAACTGAGGTAGCACAGGATCGGTTCTCCCAGGGCCTGTGGACTCATTAGCTGGAATTTGAGCCCATGCTTCCTTTATCAACAGTCCCACGGTTTGCCTCTCCTGCGCCTCTCCTACGCCCTATCTCCAGGAGAAATAGAAAGAAGCCCTCCAGCAGAGCATAGGCTGGGATTTTCCTGGCCTTCACAGCACTACATCTGAGAAGACAGCATGACCTATGCTTGGCAGAGAGGGTGGCCCCCCACCTGATTGGTCAGCAGGCTCCAACAGGTCAGGGGAGCCCTCCACTGTTCATATACTGTACCTTCCGCCTGCCAAAGGTGGCAGGAGGGACCATCTGAACAAAACAGATAACAGGAAGATCATTCCTATTTGTCTGTGAAATGGAATAGATCCTTTCGTTCCTGGTTTTTAATTGTATTTAATTTTGTTCCAACATTAATAGTAGAGTCAACTCTCCAATCATGTTCTTCCTGACTGGCATGAAAATAGAAATTATTTTTTATCCTCTGAGTATATATTCTGTATAGGGTGGGGAGTTGGGGTGATGATAGGTAGTTTGTCAAATGGGGAAGTAGGTTGTCTATATACGAATAATCCAGGCTTGACGGATCTCTAGATAACATTCCCGTTCAGTATTTCTTTGAGTCGGAGGACAAAAAATTTCTCTGCAGGAGTAAGTTGCTTCTCCCCACCATGGTGAGGATGACGCACGTGGGATTGTAGTTCAAAATCATCCTGGTTGCTCGAATCAGACTGCAGGAAACCCGCTAAGGCCTTTGTTGAAGGACAGTGGCCTTGGGAGGTGCCAAGGGATTTTGCTGCTTAGTTAAGCCACCATGCCTCATTAGGTGAGCTTGTTTTCCTTGTCAGCGTGGGGCTCTTTCTTTCAGGAATTGTCTGATCCAGTTTCAGAGAAGGCATTCGTGTTTGATGGAAGTTGGTGGAGCAGGAAATATTGATTTGGAAGCTGTTGACACTTGGAAAGAGGGAGTTAATTTAGATGTCAGTATTGATCAGTGGAGCTAAATTTAGACACAAGCTTGAGAGTTTCTCTTCTAAATATACTCAAAAAAAAAAAAAAAAAGGAAAGAAAAAGGACACCTTAATTGAAATGCCATTAATGCGGATAGAAAGAGAGAGAACAATGCACTGCTTCACAGTTGGGCGTTAGAGCCCGGAGATGAGAGGTTTAAATTTGGCTGTAGCATAGCTACACCACCATTATGTTAAACTGAGACTTTCAGGGAAGATGATGCCACAGATGTCCGACTGAAAATTATTGTCAAGGTCGAGAGCAGATGAAATTATTTAATTCAACTCATGTTCTTTTGGGGTTGCATAGGGCTCTGTATCTTAGATCAATGGCCCAGACACCTCCCCTGATTCCAGCCCATGGTCTGGGGCCCTAGACCACTCAGATGCCCCCTTTCTTCTAGAAGAGTAGTTCAGATTACTCCCCAGCCCCACAGAATGCTCTGACTGTTTTCTAGGAAAATTACTACTCTGGCAAAGATGACCTCACATTTATTAGAAAATCCGAGAGGATTTGAAAAGCCTCCTTACTGGGCATGAAACTAAGTAAATTTCCATACGTATTCCTGTAGAACAGTGCTTTTAGCAGAAAATGAGCCAAAATGGATTTGTAAGCTATTGGGGCTCCAAGATATGGGAAAAGAAATCATACTTATTTGTCTACTAAAGACACTGACTTAAATTACCCCTGTGGGACCAAATAAAACCAAAGTTTGCTTACGATTAAAATGAACAGTGAAAACAGGGGAGGAAATATTATCCTGTCAAGAATACTGTTCTGTTCAGTTCTGTGCACTGTTTGTAAAGGTAGAAAGGAATTGGGGTAGATCCAAAAGAGGGGCGACCAAAAGGACGAGCATTTGTTTCAAAACAGTGAAAATTAAGAAGACCCATGGTCACAGTCTATAAAACCAGGAAGGATGATCATGTATACTCTCATACATTGTGAATCTTTAGAGCTAAGAAATGCTAGAAATATGACAGGCTCCAGCTACTCTCCCAGGGGCTGGCCATTTCTCCTGTGGCCAGACTTTCAGGAATGACTGTGCCTTGTCAGTCATCAGAAGAGCAGGTCTTAGAGTCAGAGGCCTTGAGGGCAGCCTTAGCTCTATTGTCAGTGGGACCTGGAGAACACAGCCATATATAAGCAGCTTCCCACCCTGCCGGTGACAGGGGACAGCCCACCTCACTTAGATGGCCTCATCATTTGTGGGCATCCACATCCAGTTAACCAAATCCAATCTTCTCACTGGGGTTGGCCTGCTCTTCCTTGGCCTGAGGAAGCTGTAGATCCCCATTTTCAGTTCACCCTCTCAATTCAGACTGAGCTGAATTCTTGGCCAGCTCCTGAGCCTCCAAGCAGCAATCAGCAATACTCCTGGGGTCCCTCATTTTTTAGACACGACTTTCTCTGGTGGCCTATGGTTGTAGGGTACATCTCTGAATTTTGGAAGAAGTGTGGAATGTGAGGATTCAAAGTGACCCTCAAAGGTCATCTCACCTATAGGTCAATTGTTGCCTAAGATAACTGGTCGACATAAAATGCTCATATTATGCGTTCCATTTTACGGTTTGCAGAACACTTTCACCTGATGTTTCTGAGACCACACAGGATTAGTAAAAACAACATCTTATCACTTTTATTACAGTATTTACTCTACTCCCTCGCACTCGTTTGGATGCTCATAGCATAAATAACCAGTTTTATGAACCGGGAAAATAAAGGACGACAGAAATAGAAAATTATACCAACAAGACTTGTCAACTGATCAGACAACAGAGAATGGTGCTAACAAAACAGCTGGGGTTCCCACGTCACATCAGAATATGGCAGTGAACTCTAAGATCCTGGAACAGAAGTCAGTAGTCCTAGCCTTCTTCCTTCTCATTGTGAAGGGAGTAAATGAAGAATCATAGCATTACCTAGCTCTGCTCCAAAACCAAAAATCACCACCTGTACCATCACCAGCCTCTCTGTCTTACCGCGTGCCCATCCACACTGCTGGAGGAAGCAAAGGCACGATTACCCGAACTTTGCTGGTGGGAAACTGAGGCTTGGAGGCTTGAGTGGTTTTGCCAGGTAGTAAAAAGGCCAGGTCTAACCTCAGATTTTGTATTTGTTTCTCCACTATCCCCGTCCTGCTTCTGGGACAGACTCAGTTATAGGGATCGGTCCCACCCCTGCACCTAAGCCATGGACAGGAACATGCATCTTTGTCTTCCTAAAATCACAACTCCTGCTTTAGAGACCTGGGATGCCTTTGTGAGCAGCATTTGGGAAATAAAAATGAACAAGGGTATCAAGGATATGGCATGACTTGATGAAAACCGTGGAGACTGAAGCCTATGATATCTAAATGGAAAGCTAGTTTATGGAGATCTCCACCACCATAGCCGTAACTGATGTTTCCATTTGGCTGAAACTAGAGGGGAGCAGATGCCAGCAAGACTCAGGAAGCCCAGAGGGAGTCAAATTGCCCCTCAAACGTTGATTTGTGATGCACACAAAGTAAATGTTTCTCTGACACCCTCGAATGAATCTTGAAGCCAGCAAAATGCAATGAATCACGGCAGAAGGACTTGCATAGTTCAAAGCATACATTCTGGGCTCCATTTTCCAAAGAGCGGAAGCATTTGGGCACACCATCCATGTATGCATGTACCCAAACTTACAGGCAGCTTTTGGAAACCATTAGCACCTCTAGCCAGCCAGCCCCAGCGCACCACTGGCATCAGAGACTTCACACATACACTCGGAGCCGTTAGATCTGCAACTAATTGCCTTACAGATTTGGCGTCTCCTCCACAATCCACCAGACTGGCCATGAATTAACATCTCGATCCAAATAGCCCAGCTTCAGCAGGACTTTCGCCCCTGCGTTTCCATGTGTTATATGTCATCGGTCATGTTCTGCCCGAGGAGGACATTTGAGAGAAGCCTGTGAGGACTAGGGAATAGGAGAGACCAGGCTTAGTATTTTTCTAATTATTTAGCATGAAGAAGTTGAGAGGAGGGGGAAAAAATCTGCAAAAATCTGAAACAGATTGTGATATCTTCTTCTTTGCCTTGAAGTAACAGATGGATGATATTTACTGATCTTGAAATTTCAGGAGAATTTTTATCTCCTCTCCATGCAAACTCTTAGACTCCCTAATAAAGAAAATATTTAACCATTTTCTGGTGACCAGACATAAGGTATATTTTCAAGGCCTGATTCTTCCAGTGTGATTTTTCGCACTTGACTCGAGATCTTACCTGGAGAATTACCATATGCCCATATCACCTAGGACTGTCTAGACAGTATCAGCTGTTTCTCCTTCTATTCTAATATTCCCTAGCTGACCTTTCTTCCCCCCTTAATTAAGGTCACCTAGAAATTTTACTTAGCCTAGCCATCGCCTCTAGATAATTTAAATCATTATAACTTATTCTCCCTTTTTCTAATGATCCAGTGTAGGGATTATTTATGCTGTTTTACTTATTTTCTTTCTTCTTCCTCCGCCCTTTGGGTTGTTTATCTGTCAGAACTCAAGCCTGTCTATTCTTAACTGTTTTGCAAGGCATAGGACGTTGGACCCGCCGTTCAGGTGTAATTTGGGTATTGTCTATAGATAATTGTTCCCTTTCTCAAAAACATTACTGCATACTTAGCATTTATAGGGCACCGTGCTAGGCGCTATGTGAGCCTAAAGCATGACTCATACTGCCCTAGTCTTCTAGAAGTTTACATTTGGGGGGAAGCGGTATGGTGGGATGTTGAAATGTAGGTCAAAACATCTGAACAAGGCAGTCTGTGAAGAGTGCCACAAAGGCGGTATGGAGTGGTGGTACTAGTAGAGGAAGAGTGGTTTCTAACGGGACTAACTAGGTTTGGAAGATTTCAAGCTATTGACATCTGAACTGGACTTTTAAAGAGAGAAAAGAATGACAATATATGGAACTTATTTACTTAAACCATTCTACATTCTAGCGAGAACTTGAGAAATGTACATACAATACAATCAGGTAATGTTTAAATTCACTGGATAAGGAAATTGGAACAGAGAGGTAATACGGGCGGAAAAGAATATGTGTATCTAAGAATGAGATTGATACTGACAGTAAGCGCCTTACGGCCTAAGGTTCCAGGTCAGATGGCAGAGATGAACATTTTCATTATTCAGAGTCCTCCCTGCAAGTATGGTCAGAAGATGGCAAGGTCTGACTTAAGGACCTGTCGGAGAAAGCCACAGCTCGGGGGAGGTTGCGAAGGCCATTCATCTGTGTTCTTGTCCTGACTCCCCAGGTCCTGGGATGGATCCGCAATGGGGAGTCAATGCTCAACGCCAGCCTGGTCAACGCCAGCTCTTTGTCCGAAGCAGAGCAGCTGCAGCGGGAGCATGAGCAGTTCCAACTGGCGATCGAGGTAACACCCAAATCTGACTCCTCTGGTCTCCCTTTCCCTTTCTGCTCTGCACCCTGGGCAGGTGGATTCCTCAAGCTGTGGGCATTCCTTTAGGTAGTGAAGCCCTTCCTCTTTCTAGCTAAGTGGTCCAGGTAGCCTCCCTATGACCCAGGAACTGATGCAGGGGTTCACCACCCATAAGGAGGCCTCGTATTGGAATACGAGTGTTCACAGCACAAATGTGCATCTTGGTTACTTATTGGCACCTTTACTCATAAGACCCCTGGTACACTTGAGTTCTTGGACATTATGGACTATACACCTTGTGAGACTTGTGAAGCCAGAAGGTTAGAAGTCATTTCAGTTAAAGAGCCCTCAGAATTGAGGGTAAACAACCACAAAGGCCATTAGTACATTAGCATTACATTTTAAAACATTCAGTTTCTATGTAATATTTAGACTTCATCATTAGATTCTGCCTTTTAATAAGAACAATGAGCCTCAGAGTAGGTTGCACTAGATAGCTTGCCTTGCTGAAAGTAGTTGTTCAGTACCACCGATAGAAGCCACAGTTCAGGAATAAACTGAAACCAGAAGTTCACCAACTGACACTTGTCCTAAAGGCTATTTTAAAATAAAATTCCCCTGCATAATCTAAATTTTGTCATCTTGCTTTAAATAATACCTTTAATTATCCTTTCTACTAGAACATTCTTCTTCCCAAAGAGACTTGAGCTGATTGCTTTAGAGTAGTATGGGGAAAGGAGCAGGAAGTGGGACATGGGAACTATATTAAAAATAAAGTAAGTTCAGGACCAACGGGAACAGAGAGAAACCTTCAAAGACATTCATTACTTGTGGTTCCGTTTAAAACGCAACCCACTTTTGAATGTGTAGGAAATGCAAAGGTGTTATCTTCTACTAAAAGAATGATTGTTAAGGAGAATTTTTCATAACAATGATAAGATTTTAACTGTTCATGCCTATATCTTTAATATAGTAATCAACTGATTACTAGCCATTTTTAAACTATTTTGATTTCTAGAAACCGTCTTGTATGTGTACATCTTCTTAGGAAGCATTACTAATAGTGGTTTACTGCCTGGGACCTGAGATTTTTTAAATAGACCATATATTGCATGCGCCATGTGGGCAAATCATTTTCTTCCTTTTTTTGGGGGGGGCATATCATTTTCTAAGGAGAACTCAATGGAGGAGAGAGACTTTATTATCATCAGCTGCCTCTGTCTCAGTTTACTGCCATACACAAATATGAAAGGGTTAAGATCTATTCACTATCAAGGAAAAATCCAGATTGAGGTCACAATCGAGAATCAGGCACACAGCAATCCAAGCCCCATAGGGAGGCAGCAGAAACAGAGGTTGGGCAGGTAGACGAGGGGTGTGGCATGAAGCTTTGACGGTGTGAGGCAGAGAGAAGACCACCGTTAGCCCCAGCTCCTCGTTTATCTCAGAGGTGAAGGTAATTAACTTTCCCGTCCCATAAGCAAATGTTGGGCCAATAAAGCCAAGTATCATGACGTACTAGAGCATTTCAGCGAGCAAGTGGAAGACAGTGGGTGTGTGCATTAGCAGTGCTAGCGCAATGACCAAATTCCACCGCTTACATAAGCATATTAATTTGTAATGGTGCTGTTGCACCCATACAGGATAGAAGCTTACTAAGCATGTACGTCTCCTAATTACATGGGTGCGACTTGATCCAATATTCTTGGAATTGATATTGAGATCCCATAAGGCCCCTGTGGAGTATATGTCACTGGTCTGAAGAGGAGATGGCAGAGCAGATAGGATTTCTGGAAGATCATGGAGGTGGAGGGTAGGCAGGGTCTGCAGCATAGCTGAAAGAATGAACTTCAAATATGCTCCTTCTTCAGGTAGCCTCATGCTTCTCTCTAAAAGTGTTGGTCGAAACCAGGTTCTGCCTCAAGGGAAAGATATGCCAGGGAAGATGTATGCAGTTTGAAAGGGCTCCAACGAGTCTAGTTTGACTTGGCCCATTTTGGTCGTCATTACTTACTGGAGACCTTTCTAGTGATTGCTGATAGAGGACATAATTTGACTTCTTGGACCCTAAGAAAGAATCCTAGGTTTCATAATGGAAGGCAAAATAGATATGGGCAGGATGACTAGATAATTTATTGTTAAAACTGAGATACTTATAAGAGGGAATAAGAAGGGAATTATTAACAAGTGAGCTAGAAAAATAGGCATATACTAGAACTATCATGGGCAGACTAGGATGTCTGCTCACCCTAGCTTGGGTGGCCTTTTTGGTTTAAAGCTTGTATTTACTTATTTATTTTTTAAGATTTTATTTATTTATTTGACAGAGAAAGAGCACAAGTAGGCAGAGCATCGGGCAGAGGGAGAGGGAGAAGCAGGCTCTCCACTGAGCAGGGAACCCAATGCGGGGCTCAATCCCAGGACCCTGGGATCATGACCTGAGCCCAAGGCAGACATTTAATCAACTGAGCCACCCAGGTGCCCTGGTTTAAAGGTTTTAGTCTCCCCAAAGAAGGTCAGAATTTTTACCTGAAGTACCCTGAGTTTTAGGAAAATAGAACCATTGAGAACAGAGAACAGCACACAGCACCCAGAAGCATAGCTTTATCAACAAACCCAAATTTTTATTTGTTAGTATGCAAAATGATTTGGCTGACGTGTCTTCAAGAACTGTGACTATCATAGAGACAAGCTCAATTTTGAAATCAATTTTATTTGAAATCCTCTTATGTATTTTAGGAATAAGCATTATGGCAGAATAAGTAGTTAAAACTGGATAATAAATTTAATTCATTTGGTTCAATTTTCTTCCATGTACTCCTACATTAACATCATATATTAACATCCTCGGTAACCCATGTCTTAAAGATATAACACTCAATAGGATTAGATAATAATAGAAATAAATGCATAATAATGACTCAAGCTTATCAAAGCAAAGACTGTGTCGTGTGCATAAAAGTTTGTCATTTGGAAATTAAAGGGGATGGAGTTCCAAGGACTATCAGACGGTAATGAATTTCAGAATAAGGGAGAGGATTTATTACATAGCCCAGATTATAGGACAATTAGAGTTAGTCCTTCACTCCCAGAGAAAAAGACATAATAATGGGGTATTGATGATAATTATATGCCGGTTTCATATATCAAGGAGAAGCCAGTTAATTATCATAATCACTAATGTTCATTTGGTGAACCCTTCCTCTGCATGAAGTTCTGTAGACACCATTCTAGTTCTAGAGATTAAATAATGTGGTGCGATATGGTGGGAATGAACATAGGAATAGTCAAGCCTGAGTCTTATCCCCGGTGTCATCACCCCCTGGTTGTATGGTTTTGAGCAGGTCACTCAACCAGCCTCAGCCTCAGGTTTTTAATTTACGAAGCAGGAATAATAACATCTACCTTCTTGTGGTGTCGTAAGAACTGGAAAAAAATGCGCATAAGCACAGTGCAGGGCACAGAGTATACCCTTGGATAAATGACAGTTATTAAAGAGATGTTTAAAGTGGTGCTTGCCTTGAGAATCAGCCAAATATGTTGAATGGGTGATATAGGAGTTCAGAAGAGAGTAGCTTTTAGTGAGTCTCCAGCTGTCCAAAAAGATTTTTTTTATTCAACATTTAAGAAATTTTTAATTCCACTGTAGGTAACATATAGTGCTGTGTTAGTCGCAGGTGTGCGATACGGTGAGGCAGCAATTCTGTGCATTACTCAGTGTTCATCATGATAAGTGTACTCTCTAATCTTCCCTTAAAGGAGACTAGACTTGAGCTGAGCCTTAAAGGACAACTGGAACATAGATGGGGAGAGCGTAAGGGGTGTGCACTAAGAGGAAGAATGAAGATAGCAAAAATAAGAAAGCGCACTATGGTGAGCGCTGTGAATTGTGTAAGACTGACGAATCACAGACCTGTACCCATGAAACAAATAATACATTATAGGTTATCAAAACAAAACAAAAAAATCTGCTCTCACCTTTCTCAGGATTGATGTGCATCTAATTAGACAAAAGATGTTAAAGTACTCATCTGAGTAAAAATAATAAAAAATAAATAGTGCAGGGTGTGTTTGCAGAGGGTTTTTTTAAGGAAGTAGTAGATAATAATGTTATGGAGGTAGGTCAAGACTACATTGGGACGAGCTTTTAAGGACATCCTTCAAAGTTTGGACTTAATTTCATAGCAGTGGGAGAATGACTGAAGGCTTTTGAATTGAGAGAAGGGAGTGATATTTAAGCACAAAATTAGAGTTTTGGAGCTCAAAGAACATTAGGAGTCACCTCACCCAAGCACTTCCCATTAGAGAGAACCAAACTCATGTGTTGGAAATGTGAGGGACGGGTTTGATGGATTCAAAGTGCAAGGCAAGGAGCCTAGCTCTGGGCCTACCATGGCAGTCTAGCTATGCAGTGGGTGAGGAACAGCAGTCAGGAATGATGTCAAGATTGCAAACCCAGGTGACAACAAGGAGGGCACCATCAACACAAATGGTAGACTGCTGTGGGAAGACACTTTCAGAGGAAGGGATTTCGTTTTAGATGTGGAACTTGAGAAGATGTCTGGGAGGAAGCTGGACACACTAATAGAGCAGTCAAGCCATTCGCATTCACTGACAAGCCTTCCTCCTCTCTCCAGGAAGACCTTTCACTTCTTTACTAAGAATGCATCTTCATAAGTGGCCAACATGGGGCAGGCAGCTAGAGCGATAGAATCAGTGCTGCTGACTTGGAGTGAGAAGTACGGCAGACAGCTCACCCTCACCCCCAAAGACAATTAAAGATGAGGGTCCCATGTAGCGTGAGAGAATAATAACGGGCGACATCTACAAAAAGGAAGTAATAGCAGCCATTGGGAATAGAAAAGAGTTCTGCGGAAGTGAACAAAAACCAAGAATGCACCTTGGGGTACCCCTCTATTTAGGAGACAGGAAAAGAAAATGGTGCCAATAAGTAAAACAGAAAGATATCGGGGATTTGTGGAGGATCATTCTGACCCTTAGTTTACTTTTTCTAGCCGTGTTCAGCATTTAGCAACTCACATGCTGATCTGGCCATCACGACCGAGGGCTGACTTAGTGGAGAAGCAAGGGAGTAAAGGAGTCTAGGTTGCTAGAGGCTATCATGCTAACATAACGAACTCTGAGTGCGTCCTTTCCAGAGAAGGGAAGCCAGGACACGGGTGATAGACGGGGGGGGGATATAAATAGGACTGTGCAGACTGCAGTCTGGGATGGGGGTGAAGGGAGCCGGGTGGTGTAGGGGTGAAAAAAGGAGGGAGGTTGCACTCATGCAAGGAGTGCAGAATGGATCAGCTCTTAGAACTGTCCTGGCACTGCTGCCAAAGAAGAAGGGCAGAAATAATTCTAGAGTAAATTACTGGCCACTGGCTGTCCCTTTTCACCAGGAGCTGAGCTTGAGCTATACTTTCCTGAACGTGCAGAGGCCAAATCAGCCCTTCGCCATTGAGTTTAAATGATCCTAGCAGTGAGGTCTTTGAAGTCCTATGTTTCATCCACATCCGTACTTTATTTTAGTAAATTTTAATCCCTTTCAGCTCTCTATCTCTGCCACCCAGTCCTCCAGCCTGGTCTCCCCCACCCTCCTACAGTTAATGTGAACTCTGAGAATGCAATCCACATTTAGCCTGAATAAGAAAATAAACCTTCCACTATATATATCTCTATGTATTATCCTAAAGGCAAACATAAGTAATGTAATAATGTAGGGATTACACATTGAGCTGAATTATCTCCTATTCCCTTTGTGGTAGCTAAGGAATGGTGAGATGTTACTCTTAGGCTTTATTAACCTGCCAAATTTATTCCTTCTACTGGAATCCTTTTCAGCTAATGTTTAACATGATTGCATTGTTGGCTGAGCTTTGCATTATGTGAAGATTTTTTTTTCTTATGTACTATGTTTATTTGACCTGTAAAGTGGGACTACAGCAATAACCTCCTTGAAAACTCACTACAGTGAACAATTTTATGATTAGATTTGAAAAGAAAAATTGACTAATGTCAGAACCAATCAGGGAGCAGTTGTATACACAGCTGCTGTTTCTCTACCACAGAAACTGAGACGTCTTTAGAGCCAGTGACGCAAGCAGGAGAGTGGGGGCAGGAGCTGGGGTCCTGAGCATACGGTTAATGAAAATGCATGATGTTCTTTTTTTTTTTAATGTGCTTTAAAAACAATGATGTATTAATCGTCATGACAAAATGTTTGAATCCACCATTTAAAGCTCTTTAACTTTTCTGCATCTCTCCACTCACGCCTCACTCCACCCCCTCCCGTACCACGCCTGGGTCGTTCCCACGGACCTCTCTCTCCTCCCCTTGTGCCCAGTCCCTCTTTCATGCCACTTCCTTGCAGAAGACGCACCAGAGCGCCCTGCAGGTACAGCAGAAAGCTGAGGCACTGCTCCAGGCCGGGCACTATGACGCCGACGCCATCCGGGAATGTGCCGAGAAGGTGGCCCTCCACTGGCAGCAGCTCATGTTGAAGATGGAAGACCGGCTCAAACTAGTCAATGCCTCTGTGGCATTTTATAAAACTTCCGAACAGGTGAGGGAAGGGCTGTGGGAGATACAGGACTAATGTAGGTGGAGGGTTGTTTTAGCAGCTAGTCCTCTCGGTACTAGCCTCTGAGGATAGAATAATGATGTAGAAAGAACTACAGTTAGCTTCTTTATAATATTTTCCATTAAAGAAGTGAAATATGTGCTTTGTTTCTTGTAAAATCTCAGACTCATCAGATCTAGGTGTTGAAGGAGAAATTAGGTGGATGCTGAATACTAGATTTGAGGGCTCTCTCAGTCAGCTACTCCCCCAATGATGCTGCGTAACAAACTACCACTCAACTCAGTGGCATAAAACGATAAGCATTTTGTTTTTAAGTATTCGAATTTAGCTGACCTTGACTGAGTTTGGTAGAACTGGGCTCCAAGCTGGACATCTGGTCTAGATCTACTTTCATGTCTCTCAGCCTCCTGAACCCGCAGCTACTTGAGGCACATTTATGGTGAAAAGCAGGAGTGCGAGAGCCCAAAATCTACTGTGCGGCTGCATCTCAAGTTTCCACCTGTGTCACTATGTCACCTCTAACATCCCTTTGGCCAAAATGAGTCACATGGCCAAGCCAACATCAGGGAGGCAGGGAAGTCTGTGCCTCCAGTGAAGGTCAGGAGAGTAGGGTGAGAATCTGCTGAACATCATCTGATGTGCCACACTCAGGGCTTATGCTTGGAAAACACACAGCTCTTTCACTCGCAAGGCTCTCCACCTGATGGGGGAAACACAGTTGTCTCTTCTCAGTAGACTGTGAGCCGAGCTGGTGGGAGGGAGCAGCTAGGGGAGAAAAGGCAGGAGATGCATACCGCAGGATGACAAGGATTTAGAGCCCTTACTTTCCCATCTGTACAGTAATATGCACAAGGGCTAAGAGGATTTCTAACTGATTTGGGTGCTTTCGGGGAATTCTTTCATGAAATAGAGGTTGAAAACAAGAGTAATTGTATTCCATGTAAAACATTTTCCTCATTGGAATTGCTCCCTGGTAGAAATAGATCAGAGAAACATTCTCCTCTGGATGACTTATAGGAGCCATGGGAATGTCTATCCGGAGTAAATATAACATGGCCGTGTAAGGGCCCTGTGGCCGTTGTTCCAGCCTCCACACCTTCTCTCTGTTCTTGACTGATGGTGCCTTGATGGCCCCAGAGCTGGGAGCAGCAGAAAAGATGATTTATAGATTCAACATGGTCCGAATCAACACCCCGCAAACTTTTTTGTAAAAATTGATATGCTGCTTGTAAGATATATATGGAAATAGAAAGAACTAAGAATAGCCGAATAATATTGAAAATCAAAAGCAAAGTTGGAGGAGTTACACTACCTGATTTTAAGACTTACTCTAAAGCTACAGTGATCAGGATGGAATGATGTTGGTGTAAGAATAGACACAAGGAAAAAGAATAGAGATTCTTGAAGTAGACCCACAGATATGCAGTCAATTTTTGACAAAATAATTCAAAAGCAAAGTCTTCAACAAATGATGCCAGACGACTGAATTCAGGCTTCCCCTGCTATCTGAAAGTATAGTGTTCCCATGAAAACTTTTATAAGCTGAAATCAGATGTAACGAAGCAATGACCATTTATTTATATGGAAAACATTTTTTAATTTTCTCAGAAAACCCAAAAAGTAACCTCTTTTAGGCCTTTCTGAAATCTTAGGGACGCATCTTGCTAATAGCTACACAGAATAAGTCGAGATAAAGCACAGATGGTCACAGACCTGGTTTGGAGCTGCAGCAGCTGGGTGCTGGGATGCTGGGTGTGGTTCCTGGGAAGGAGCTTGGTGGGGCATCTCACTGTTTGGGGTGCGTGCTGCCCCTAGGATAGCCCCGAAGCTCGCTGCAGAACTGACACTGAAAGCTATTTGCACCTTTTGCCTTTTTTCATAAAAGTGAAAACCTACCTCATATTTCTTTCAGTTAGCAAAAAGAGGTACCAATGTAGGTCTCTCATAAAAGCACAATGGTGTAATGTGAACTTGTGGAAAGCAGGGAATACCTATATCCAGATTTTTTTAAATAAGGTTTAAGCCCTGTCTAGTATCGTACCCAAATTTTAGTTTTCGGTGGGTCTAGACACTGAAGGGGACAAAGCACTACATTAAAGAGTCAAGAAATTTGACCTGGAACTGACCTTGCCAAAGGTCACCTCCCTAGATTTCTGTTTCTTTAGCTGCTAAATTAAAGGATTTATGCTGGATAATCTTCTCATTTCTTCTAGTTCCCAGGTTGTTTTTAGTCCAGTATTATCATGGGACCTAAGTATGCCGTTTCTTAAAGTTTTTGCTTCTCTGTAATCCATTGCCTCTCAAGACTTGGGCCCTCCTACACATGTTCATGCCTTGCATAAGGAGAGGGGTGTGGTGCTAGAGGAGCCAGAATTCAGGGACAGGCCTTCTCATGACATGGGGAGCACCCTGGCTAAGAGGGTGTGCTGCCTGGGACATCTTTCAGCTCAGTTCATCACTCGGTAAACGTCTTACCCAACACCATAGTCTTCATCAAGAGGGATGATTTTCTCAGCAAAGGGGGCCTGGGATATGTAGCCATCCCTCCCCCTGCCGTAGCCAAGCATTCAAAGCGCTATTGAAGGGGTATGAGTTTATTTTCTGCACCCTTCCCTAGGCCTTGACACGAGACTGCCCTGGGTCCCCTTCTGTTACACCCAACCTCACTTTCATCCAAGTCCCATCCGAAATGCTTTTGCTTTTAGAGCATGGCCTCTTAGCACTTGGAGAACAATTATTTTTTTTTAAGTTAACCCAAATTTATTATCCTCTGAAGAAAATGTCTGTTTTGTAATAGAAGACCTGAAGATGTCACTGTCTTAGGACAGTACCTCTAGACATTTTTGGCTGGGGTATTTTTGCCAAGGGAGAGGGAAGAAAACCTTCATTTATGGCCCATAAGTCCCACAACACAAGCCACTTCCTCCTTTACTTCTGTTTAGGGCTACTTCCTATAGGGCAAGTGCAGATGGTTGGGCAAGCCTAGTGTTTTCTCTAAACTTCATTTTCCTGCTCTTCCACATTCACAGAGTTATCATAAGGTTCCAGTGATAGAATACATATTAAAAAAAAACCAAACAAAAAAACTTTGAAGCTCCCTAAATTACTGGTCTTTCTTCCTTTCTTACTCTGCATACTATCCCTAAGTGATGTTGGCCTTCAGCCAACGGCTGTCACAAGATGGTTCCAAATCCGTCTCTCGGTCCTAACTTGTCTCCTGAGCGCCACTGTGTCCCTTCCATGTGCCAGGGGCACCACGTGTTCTAAATCTACAGACTGAACTTCAAATGAAAGTTGTCACCTGCGCAGGGTTCTCTTGGCTCAAGGCGCTCAGAAGACACTTCTCTGATCTATTAATTGACTGCGACTTTCCTCTGCGGTTCATTAGGTCTGTAGTGTCCTGGAGAGTTTAGAGCAAGAGTACCGGAGAGACGAGGACTGGTGTGGTGGACGAGATAAACTGGGACCAGCAGCAGAGATCGACCACGTCATCCCACTCATCAGCAAACATCTGGAACAAAAGGAGGCCTTTCTTAAGGTCAGAGCACAGTGTTATTGAAGGTCTTACACACACACACACACACACACACACACACTTCATCATATGGGCTTTCCATCCCCGTTTTTCCTCACTTCTTATCTAAAGGGAGGCATTTATAGAGAAGATATTGGCTGGTTAATTTGAAAGGTTGAAAAGTTATGCTTCTGACATTATTTATTTCTCTCCCCACTTTCTATAGAATTAGACAGTTATACACCATTACTGCAGGCGCCCTGCTTGAATATCTTGATATCTCATTGATGTTGGTAATTGAGAAAAGCACATAGTTTCACCCAGTTATGTTTGGTTTATGAAAATATTTTTAATTGAAATATATAAACCTTGGGGGCACCTGGTTGGCTCAGTCAGTAGAGCATGCAAACTCTTGATCTCAGGGTCGTGAGTCTGAGTGCCCATATTGGGTGTAGAAATAACTTAAAAGAAATAAATTTATATATCTCTCTATATATAGATATAGGTATAGATAAATAGAGATATATAGATATATCTAGATATAAAATAGTATTAAAACAAATATTTTATAAATGGATGATGCAAAATTTAGGGTAAGAATTAAATAAATTTAAACACCTTATTTATTTGCCAATCTAACAATTATCAATAACCAATAGATACAACACCATTTATTGTATTGCACAATGAGAGAAATACCTCATTTTGTTTGTTTTGTTCATAGTAGAGCCCCAGCTTCCCAGGGAGGAAGCACAGTCCTGTTCTGAGCAGGCTTTCAGCTAGTGTGGGAAGTCCTCATAAGCCTCTTTCCTCCAGCCTTTGATCATCTCTCTGACAGTCATCTGTGTTAAAACTTATCTAAAGGCTCTGTTTACTCTCAAATTTCTCGCTTTCATGTTCTGCTTCCTTTCAGGTTTCTGAGAGTACAAAGAGAATTTTATACCCTGACATGTTGCCCCTGCTTTTCTATAACTCTGTAATTAACTGACTTTCTTTTATTAGGGATTTTTTCTACTTGACCACCCCTTTAAGTTTCCCTCTCTCTCTCTCTCTTTCCCTCTCTTTCTCCCTCTCCTTCTTTTTTTTTCTCCCTCTCCTTTTAAAATGGATTCTCTCTACCCTCCTCCTATCTCTCAAGCATCTGCACTTGCACTCAATCAGGACCCTCAGCAGTCAGCTTTTACCAATAAGATTAAATAAAAAGTCTTCTATGCAGGGTGTAAGAGGTTTTAAAAGTCTTCTCTACCGTAAAACAAAGTTTAAAACAATGACTGAAGGAGAGCATATGAAAGACTTTTAAAAGAGGTATAAAGATATTATTTCATAAGATTACATGTTTCTTTTGAAGAATGAAAGAAGAAAATATTCAGGCCTAACATTTTCCATATGTGCCTAAAATCATAGGTGAGAAATTCTCTGTGGCTGTGGGAATTAAATGCCCAATGGATGGACTATCAGGTTCTCCATTTATGTATATTAGTTGTTCTATGTTGGATACGTTAGCTTTGGACCACCATCCAGCTGTTAAATTCACAGACCTCATGATAGATGGCCCCACCCAAAAGTCTTTTACCAGAGCTCCCAGAAACCACTGTTGTTAATGAAAAATTTAAAATAATTTTTTACTATATAATTTATAGAATCGGTTGTTAAATGTCAAAAGGTATTAAAGTTTGACAGTTTTATCTAGATAATATTGGAAACTGTAGATTAAAAATTAGTGGACTAGGGTAAATAACAGTCCCCTTATCCATGGGGAATATGTTCCAAGACCCCCAGTGGATGCCAGAACCCGAAAATAGTGTTGAACCCTACATGTATCATGCTTTTCCCTACTCATTATACACCTATGATAAAGTTTTATTTATAAGTAAGTCACAGTAAGAGATGAACAACTGATAATAGATAAGCGATAAATAAATAGAACAACTATGACAATGTACTGTAATCAAAGTTATGTGAGTATGGTCTCTCCCTCAAAATATGTCGTTGAATGGTACTCATCCTTCTTGTGATGGTGTGAGGTGATACAGTGCCTGCGTGGTGAGACGAAGTGAGGGGCATGGCATAGGCCGTGTGAGGTAAGGCTAGGCTACCACTGATCAGACGATGCATCAGGAGGACCACCTGCTTTGGGACTGCAGTGGATTGTGGGTAACTGACGCTGCACAGATGAAAGCCGGGGACGAGGGGAGACTTACAGTGTCTCTAGACTTATACAACAGAAGAAAATCTGCTCTTTAAAGAAATTCAGAAATTCTCTAGTCTCGAGAGGAACGAGAAATACTCTGCCTGTAGTCATAGATTCCAGCCCTGATGTGCCTCATGATTCCTGCCCTTTCTGCGCCTGGGTCTCACCTGCATGGGCACGAGGAGAGTGGGACCTGTCCTCTCTGCCACGCACAGCCAATGGGAGTTGTAAAGAGGGTAGCGTAATGGCTCCTATTCCCGTGTATAGAGCCATGTTTCCCAGCAATAGGATATTAGTGTTATTGAGGTGGGGGTGGATTTTATGGACAAATAAGTTTTTTATATGTGGGTGACTTCCATTTAGATATGGAATGTATGGTTAATAGGCTTGTTTACCAAATTTGCTTTCTCGAGTCTAAATTAAATATATGCGAAAGTGGCTTACCTCAGTGGTCCTCCAAGAGGCATTCTGGTGGCGGAGGAAAAGCAGCCCGAGACATTAGTACCTATGACATTAGTCATACTGAATCAACAGATAGTCAAGGGATGACTGATTTCTGATCTTTCTCTGGGATGGAAAGGGGAGAGGCCCAGGGAGTAATTCTTTATGCCACAAAAGGGGGAGCCTCCCGCCTTGGAATGGGAGTGTCTGTGAACCAGAAGTGGCCTGCAGGGCTCTGCTCTCCCAGAGCTCTGGAAGCCTCTCCACCGGCGCCCCTTCCCCAGTGTCTCGGGTCCCATGCACCTGCTGGGGTCCTCACACCTTCGTCCCTTTCAGGCCTGTACCCTGGCCCGGCGGAACGCAGAGGTGTTCCTCAAGTACATCCACAGGAACAACGTCAGCATGCCCAGTGCCGCCAGCCACACCCGGGGACCCGAGCAGCAAGTAAAAGGTCAGTGTGGGAGTGACCAGCCACGAGCCACGTCAGGGGCACAGACGGGAGGCTGCGAGCCGGCTCCCTGTGCGCTCTCGCGTTTCCTGCTGCTGCTCCTTGGATAAGAGGACATTTGATGTTGAGGGTGGGAGGCGTGGGCAATGTTTAAACAGGCATCAGGACAGGGATTAGAAAGATGGAGATAAAAACTTCCCTAGCACTTTTTCGTTTATCTTAGTCTAGAGCAGCACTTCACAGGATTTTCTGAAGGAGCAGACATGCATAGCTACAAGGTGCATCTCGTAGGCACTAGTCACGTGGGCTGCTGAGCTCTTGACTGATGGGGCTAGGCCAACTGAAGAACCAGATGTTTCCTTCTGTTGAGTATCTCTGTGGCCAGCTGTGGCCAATGTACTGAGGAGCACAGATGAGACTTTCTTACAGCCTGGAAATGAGACGCTCGCTGAGAATCATGAAACCAAGTTCTAATCCTGGCTTCGTTACTTACTGTGTGAGCTTCTAAGACTTCAGTTTTCTTACTTTAAAATGAAGGGCATCTGAACTCTTCCTGCTCACCAGATGTGGTCCCCAGACCGGCAGCCCCAGCGTTCGCTGGGAGCGTGTAAGAAACAGAGCCCCAGGCCCTGCCTAGACCTACGGAAATGGAAGCTGCATTTTGGCAAGAGCTCCTGCCAGTCCCAACCAGATGATTTGTGTGCACATAAAATTTAACTAAGTACAGTTCTAGGTAATCTTTAGTATCTCTCTGAATTCTATAAAGTCTACAGTTACGTGAAAAAATCAGTAACCTTTAATAATTGCTTATTAGATGGCCACATTAAGTTTAAATTATTATCGGTGGTATTACTTATGCTGGACCATGCAGAAATTAGCCTTTGAGCAGGTGAAGAATTTAACAAATGTCATCTCGACACAGCAGAGGGCCAGAGAGGGAGCTGAAACTGACTTGGAGTGAGGGCTGGGGCAGGCCGAGGGCTGCAGAGAGGATGGTGGGAGGTGCTCATCTGCCTTAGGAAGGGCCTCCCTCCCTGCTCAGAGAGCTCGGGAGGTGGCAAGGTCAGAGGCCACTGGGAAGAATTAAGTTTAGGACTAAAATTCCCTGTGGAGAAGAGGAAGCACCCTCTTCCAGAGGTGCTCCCCGTTTGAGGTCCAGGGACCCTGTGGCTGGCTGGCCCACCCGGCATGCTACAATGCTCGTGTCCTGACTTAGAGTTGGGGCGGCGGTGTGGGGGAGGCCAGCTGCCTGCCGGGCAAGCCCATGGCCCCCGTACCTCGGGGTGCTGCAAGCCCCAGACTCCCAGAAAGAGCGGCCTATGCTGTACCTTCATGGGGGCGAGGGCGGGTTGTTGTCCTTGGGAAAGCTTTCCAAAAGGGGAGAAATGAAATCTGAAACTCTAGGATTTTTGCCTGGTCAGGGCTGATTCTCTTAACCACCCCATAAAATTCTGTAGTCAGCAAAGCTCTGATGAGGAGACAGAAAAACTAAACACTGGTTCTCACTTGTCTTTGTCCAGATGAGGCTTCCACCTGAGTAGGGACCTACAATTTCTCCTACACCCATTTCTTGTCCACCTGCTGCCTGGACCTAAGGCCAGTGCCACTTATTTTAAGTGTTTGTTACAGGCGCAATGATTAGGCCTAACAACCAAAAACCCAGTGACACACGACTGTCAGCATACTTTGTTCAGGTTGCTGCGCATTGGCTGGGGATTAGCTGTCTTGGCCGGGCTCAGCAATGCGGTTCTACAAGCCTGGCTGGCTCGCTGTCTTGCTACAGGTTGGAGCCTTGTCTGCTCCATGTGTCTTAATTCTGCGACCTCAACTGAAGAAGTAGTTAGCCAGGAAAACTTATAATGATGAGGGCAAGGTCAAGTGCACAAGCACATTGAATTCCTGTTTGTATAATAACAGGAATTAACAGCCCCTTTGCCAGAGCAAGCTGCATGGCTGAGCCCTAGGGCGGGGGTGAGGAAGTAGGATTTGTCTCTTTGGGGAGGAACTAAAAAGTTAACGTAATAAAGGCATGGATTTGGGATTGGTGGATAATTGAGACCTGTAAAAGTTCTCAGCCTAGGGGAAGAGAGACAGATTTGTTCTTAAAGAATCAAAACTCCCAGGAGGATACACGAAAAGTTCTAAGTACAAGCACTGCAAATTGGTTGTACAATTTCTTAAAAATTTTTTTTATTTTAATTCAAGTTAGTTAACATATAATATATTAGTAGTTTCAGGGGTAGAATGTAGTGATTCACCAGTTGCATCTAACACTCAGTGCTCATCACATCAGGTGCCCTCCTTAATGCCCATCACCCAGTTACCCCATCTCCCACCCCTTCCTCTCCAGCAACCCTCAGTTTATTCCCTTATAGTCAAGAGTCTCTTATAGTTTGTCTCTCTCTCTCTTTTTATCTTATTTTATTTTTCCTTCTCTTCCCCTGTGTTCATCTGTTTTGTTTCTTAAATTCCACATATGAGTGAAATCATATGGTATTTGTCTTTCTCCAGCTGACTTATTTCACTTAGCATAATACACTTCAGCTCTATCCACGTTGTTGCAGATGGCAAGATTTCATTCTTTTTGATGGCTGAGTAATATTCTATTGTAGATATATACCACATCTTCTTTATCCAACTGGGCTCTTTCCATAATTCAGCTATTGTGGACAGGGTTGCTATGAACACTGGGGTACAGATGCCCCTTTTTGTAAAGCAGTCTGTGTTCACAGACTGTGTAGTCTGTGTTCACAGCCCCTATAACCGGGAGGACCAAGGCAGCTATAGACACAGACTCTGAAGTCAAACATTCCTATCTGAATGACCCTGGGCAAGGTCCCTACGCTCTCTGAACCTCACTTTCTTCATCTATAAATAGAGATACTAATGGTACGTGCATCACAGGGTATTGTGAGAATATGTGCTTGCCACAGAGTGAGTGCTTAATAAATAGTAATTTTTCATCTCATCATTGTTGTGTATTAGTAGCTAACAGAGTTAGCAGGAAGCCAGGGCAGCCATAACACAGACTAACTGTGAGGGCTTCCAGCATGGAGCACAATATTAGCACGTAGGGAATCTGGGAACAGGGCCAGCTGCTGCTGCAGTGACGGGAAGAGGGAGAGACAGGACACAGCTGGACATCGGCTGCGGCCCACTGTGGGGCCACATGCCTTGTGTGTGTCCTCTCACCTGACATCATTAGAGGTAGCACGAGGAAAGCTTGTGATCAGATCACATCCGCAACAACACGAAAGTGTGGACCTAGAGACGCGATTCGAGGTAGACACGATTCTAGCACAGCCCCCCTGTGCTTGTGACGTAGAGGTTGTGAAATCGAGGCCGTGCTGTTCAGGTGCTGTGAGCACAGCCTCCCGCACGGGACAGAGTGCGGCTCGTGAGCCGGGTTACCCCTGCCGCTACACTGGCCTCCTCTCTTGTTCCTCTCCCACCGCCTCCCAGAACCCAGGAGTGCCTGGGGTTCTTATCAAGTCCCCTCGCTCTCCATAGACTCCAGGGTCCAAGTGAGTGAGTTGTTATTTTAAGAGCTGACACTTCCCAAGGTCTCTTACCATCGAGAACTGGCTTTGGTATGAAGAGAATCAGGGTCCCTTTTAAGTTCCACTGGGGTCATGCTCTTCCTCCCTTCGTTGATAAAGCCTCATCACCAGGCTCTCACCTCAGTCCCTCTGATCTCGCTCCCCTCTGGGAAATGCTTTCGTGTCCACACATCCGGGACCTGGATTCGTCCCCTTGGGAGGCTGGAAAGTCCCAGGTGTCGGGCAGCCGGGGTGTGTGGTGCCAGGAGCCGGCCAGCCGGGTTGGGGGCCCTCCAGAGCCAGCGCTCATCTCTGCCCCGCAGCCATCCTGAGCGAGCTCTTACAGCGGGAGAACCGCGTCCTGCACTTCTGGACCCTGAAGAAGCGGCGGTTAGACCAGTGCCAGCAATACGTGGTGTTTGAGCGCAGCGCCAAGCAGGTACGTCCACGGCTCTCCCGGCTTTGCCTCCGTTCGGGGGACGGTGCGGTCACCCAGATGGCCGTGGCATGGGACGGGCTAGAAGGGGTCATGGCAGCAGGCAGAGTAGACACGGGAAGTGGTGCGGCCAAAAGGAAAGAAAACGGACTGTCACTTACCCGTCACTCAGCCTTTACCAAGCACGCTGCACCAGGAGCCGGGAGATGCTGGGGTCAGATGGGCCCTAACTCGTGCACAACGCTGGGCCTGGCCGGGAAGGTGAGGGCTAGTGGATGAGACACCCTCCTACTGGTAGGATGTTCCAGTCTGATGGGAGAGGGTCCCGTCATAAAACCAGCTGCCAAGCTACATATCGACCAAAATGTGCCAGCCTTTCCTGGGTCTGTCCCACTGTCGCAGACAGTGTAGCAATGCATGTTTTCCTATGGACAGCTGACTTTTCGGGGACTGGGCGGGTTGTTTCCTCCCACAGGCGCTGGACTGGATCCAAGAAACAGGTGAATATTACCTCTCAACACATACCTCCACGGGAGAGACCACAGAGGAGACTCAGGAACTGCTGAAGGAGTATGGGGAATTCAGGGTGCCTGCCAAGGTAGGGAGCATTCCGGAGCCCTCCCCACATCCTCCCAGCACTGCCCAGTCTGGCCAGGTTCACACTGCAGAAGGGAGAGCAGCTGCTCTACCCCGAAATGCTGACCACAGGGCGGGTAGGGAAGCATGAGTAGGGTGATCTCCCCTGAAACCTGAAGACCCAGAGAGTCGCAGCTGCTGGATGGAGCCTCGACATGAGGGAAGCCAGCTCCTTCCTATACACTGTGCTTCCCAGCGTTCCTCCTCGTGGTCCAGGTCTAGACTCGGCTGTATCCTTTCAGACCCAGTAAAGCAGAGGGAAGTATTTGCGTGACATGCACACTGCATGTGTGCACATCTGCACCTATCTGCGTATTCTTCCCGCGTTTGGGAAGTCTGCCTTATAGGCCGATGACTACGGACGGGTTCACAAAGACGACGAGTGTCTCATTTCCCGAACTGACTATTTCCATCTGGCCTCAGACCTGCAAACGAGCCAGGCTGGGGTCTCTGGGGAGCAAAATGTGCACTGGCACACATAGCCCACACCCTCACACCCCCATTCACACTGAGGCAGGAAACTCTGGAGTCAGAGGAAGTGTGTTTTCACAGCCAGGATTTGATCTGGGGAACCTTGGGTTTGAATGAAAATCTGTCTCCATTCACTCTCTGTAGCATCCTCGTCCCTCACGCTGGGCTCCCTGCCGTGGGGGAGCCTGTCTTGGCATCACTTCCTCACGTGGCAGATGCTCTTCCCGGAGAGCTGCTTTTGTGGGGGGTCGTGGCGGGGGCAGAGAATGTATTGATGCCGGTCCTCCCCAGAGATCACTCTGGCACAAAGGCAAATTTCTTCTAGTTTGCTGTGACAAAATCAGGCCCTTAGCCTCGTTGCTGAACAGACCCTTGAGAAGGGTTATTCACTTTATGACTCCTACACTGTGAACTTCTGATAGTGGGTAAACTTCCCCTGCATCCCGGGGCCTTTTCCATCCAATGTGAAAAGCTGTCAGTTTAGGTAAGAGGCTCATTTCAATACGAGCTAGAGCAAACAGCACTAGGAAGGTGGCAGATACATGGAACTCTTTCCAAATCCAAATGAAAATAGCTTTTGAATTACCTACTCTGTGCCTATCTGCTCCTCTCCAAATAGTGTCAATAAGGAATCATTGACAAGCTGGATGGTATCAGATCCACTGGTGTTCCTGTCCACATAATGTAGTAGAGCTTCTTAGGATCAGAATCTTCATAACCTAAGTGGAAAAGTGTTATTTAGTCCATTTAAAAATCTTCTTCCCATCTTTCTCCTCTTTTCCGTTTGCGTCGTAACCACCGTAACTGTGTTCCATGCTTGTTGCCTTTTCCTCCTTCCCATCCATCCTGCTCATCACTGCTGTTCATCTTCAAGACGCCGGGTGGGTCATTTTACCACCCAGTCCAAGAACTTCAGGGACTTGCCCACGCCCCCAGGTTAACGGCCCCCACAGTGGCGCGAACTTGCCTCCTCAGCTTTACCCTCATTATTCTTTTGTGCAAATTTTATGCTCCAGATGAATGGATGTATTTTCCTACCCTCTGAGAGCTACGTCATCTATTTTCTTGCTTCTGTCCCTCATCTATACCATTTTTCTGCCTAGAATATCATTTTCTTTTTTTTTTTTAAGATTTTATTTATTTATTTGACAGCAAAATCACAAGTAGGCAGAGAAAGAGGGGAAAGCAGGCTCCCTGCTGAGCAGAGAGCCCGATGTGAGGCTACATCCCAGGACCCTGAGATCATGACCTGAGCTGAAAGCAGAGGCTTTAACCCACTGAGCCACCCAGTCACCCCTGGAATATCATTTTCTTCCTTCTAGTTTGTGCTTTTTAAAAAGAGCCCACCTTTCTACTGGCGCGCCTCCTCCTCTGTGATCCTGCAGCCGCGAACCACCCTGTTCTCCAGTAATCTGTGTGAAGGGGCATCTCCAATGTGAGCCAGCAAGATCCCGGAGGATAAAAGCCACACTTTTATTCACTTACGTGACCAAATCAGGCATTGAAGAGAGGCTACAAATATTTGTGAACACGGGCAAAAAAGAACTTTGAGTGGATTTCAATAGCTTCCTTCCCCCAATCTATATTTAATATGATTCTGTTACTTTGGCTCTTTCTCTTCTCTCTCCCTTCTAACTTCACTCTGTAATGGGGTTTCACTTTCCCCTCTAACATGTTCCAAGTCTTGAGGCTGTTCGTTACTAGGGTATCTACGGGATAACGAATCTAATAGAAGAGCTTCTGATAAAAGGCAACAGCCTCCCGTTCCACTCCAGCCCCGCTTCCCAGAGGCAAGCCTCCTCCAACCAGCCCTCTTCGATTGTAATCCTTGCAACCGGTAAAGTGAATTGGGAATGGAAACCAAACTGACCTTGAACCACAAGAGAGTAAATATGGTGGCCTTTGGCGCTAAGCAGGGCAACAGAGTATATGGACTATATTGAATTATTATACTCTGCTCCAAAGAAACGGATCAAGCAGAAGGAACACCAAATATAAAAAGGCACTTTCTACATAGCAATCCACAAGTATGAGAATAAAAATGACACGAAGAGAATTTGGGTGGGGATAAGAGGATGACAAAATTTTTCTTACTATGGCTGAGGCTGTGGCAAGTCCCATTAGAAAAATACACAAGATATTTTCCTGTTGTGGGTCTCACAATTTTTATAAGGGTTGGTCAAGGCACACGATGGGAGGAAAGCTTAATCATCTTGACAGCTGATAGAAATCTATTTCTTTCTAATAGCAAAACTTTTTTTTTTTTTTTAGGTTCTTTGGTTTTTTTTTTATTTTTACAATTCGGTGGTTTTGGTTGTATAAACCATTGCCACTGTCTAGTTCCAGAACTAGATATTCCTCACCCCTAATACCAGCCCCGTAGCCATTAGCAGCCATTCCCCAGTCCTTCCTTCCTCTCCTCAGGCCTGGAACCATGAGTCTATTTTCTGTCTTTGAGAATTTGCCTGTTCTGGAGATTTCATATAAACAGAATCGTGGAATCGCACAGTATGTGATCTTTTGTGTCTGGCTTTTTTCACTTACCATGATATTGTCAGGGTTCACCCATGGTATAGCATGTATCATGTACTTCATTACTCTGATTGACTCAATAGTATTCCATTATAAAGACAGGCCACTTTTTGTTTATCCATTCATCAGTTGATAAACATTTGGGTTGTTTTCAGTTTGGGGCTACCATGAGCAATGTTGCTGTGAATATTTGTAGACAAGCCTTTGTGTAAACATATTTTTCCAGTTCTCTTAACTATCAACCTGGGAGTGGAATGGCTGAGCCATATAGGGACTCCTTGTCTAACTTTTTGAGGAGCTGCCGACCTGTTTTCTGAAGTGGCTGTGCCATTTTCCATCCCCACCAGTGTTGTGGAAGAGTTCCAACTTCTCCACGTCCTCTCCAATATTTGTTATCATTCATCTTTTTAATATAGCCATCCTGGAGGTGGTATCTCATTGGGGTTTTGACTTATGTCTCCCAATGAGGAACGATATTGAGAAAAACACTTTTTTAAACTGGTCATTTTATCTCTGAAAGTGAAAGAAGCTTTGAGATAAATTGGACTTAATTCTTCTTAACAAGAGAGAATTAAGTGATAACAAAAGTTACTGGAGCCTGAGCTGAACTAAATTAGCTAATTCGGGAATTCAGGCCTTGAAAAAAGGGGACACTGGACTTGTCAGGTGCTTTGGACTGAGAAAAGGAGAATCCGAACAGTTCAGGCAAAAAGTGGGCATTCCATTTCTGAGACTCAAGAGGAGTATAGCTCACATGTGATAGACATTTTTGAAAGCTTTAGTTTCTCATGTATAATGACAAACTCTCCCCCCAGGATCTATCTTCATAGAATATGAAAATCTCTCTCATGGGAACTGTTTACCCACATCAGGGAGCTCAATCAGTTTCTATCTACAAAGAATGTAACAGGAAATACAAGGAATATCAGCAATGAAAGGCAAATTGGAAGATGATAATGAGATTTTAAGAATAATATCAAGAAGGCTAAATCTTAAAGATCTGTGAGATGTGCAAAGGACACCAACAGGGCTTTTTATAAACTTAATTCAGGGTAAGGTTCATTGATTAGGGAAGAATGGTATGATATTAACTGATCAAAGGAAGGAAGGAAGAGAAAGGGGAAAAAAAGAAGAAAAGTAGGACTACTGACCCCTTCTTTTTTACCTCTGAGTTTTCTAGCAGATTACATAGAATTCAAAATGGAAAGCGGAAAGCAAACATTATAGGGGACCCATGAAGCCCAAGATAAGTGAGATGTCTGTTCTAGATTTCCAGGTCCTAATGATTTATGTTCCCTAAAGACTCCCTTTTGTCCACTAGATCATGCCCTTACTTCCCACCCTGCCATTCAGAGGCCTCTGCAATCTGACCCCCATTTTGTCAGTCTAGATAAGTTACTCTATTTTGGTAGCAAGATTTGAGTTTCAAACTGGCTTGAGTTACGAAAGGGGAAAAGATACTGTATGGCTATATGTGGAAACAAAGAGAAAAGCAAGGCCTAGACCTCCCAAGAGTCCAGGAAAATGCAGATGACTCACCTGATGGGCAGAACAAGAAATATGACATAGTCTCACCTCTGAACGTGAAAGCTACACTAAGGGCAGTTCCTACAAACCTGCCCCCCAGTCTGGTCACCTGACAGGGATCAGGAATATGTGATCACAGTTACTGTGATGCAGCCTGCCCCTGCCTCATTTCCCTATGCAGCTCAAATCCCCAGAAAAACAACCTTAACTGACCCAGCACATTGCCCCTGCCCCTGTTTAGACGGAGATTTTAGGCCAGGACACCACAGAAGTCAGTGGCTACATCTTGATGTGCTGCCCCAGCGAGACAGGTTTTTACCTCTGGTCTCATCAGCTGTGGCCAAACACGTGGCAGGTTGCGTGGTGCCTCTGTGGTCCTTTATTTATAAGAAGTGACTTCAGACTACTCTCAGTAGGTGCTGTAGCCGGGGCCGGGGCCCGGTGTATGGGTGAGATTTTTTTCATCTCATTCTTCCCAGCATAAACCCTCAACTCTTGCTGGTCCCACTTTATTTACCTCCAAACCCAGTATTTACTCACTAATTCACTTAGTCAGTATTTATGGGACACCCACTATTTTCTAGACTTTGGAGACTCAAATGAATAAGATAGAGCCCTTTTAGACGTGCACAGTCTGATGAAGGAGACACATAAGTAATTCACGGTGTAGCACTGGGGACGCTGGGAAGGGCACTCCGCACTCACCTTGTGGGGAGGAGAGGAAGGAAAGAGGGCCGTTGGATGGAAAGCGAGGCCGAGTAGGAACCACCCGTGACAGCGGGAAGAGGCTGGGAGGTTTGGCATGGCTGGTGTTTGGGGCCGTGGAGAGATGGCGGCTACGGTGTGCCACAGGTAGGTGAGGCCACATAGGCAGGGCTTGTCTACACCGCCCCATTTACTGTCCGTTTGCTCCCCCAGGTTCCACACATACCTGGGATACTCTTGACCACAAACCATTCTCCGTGTTGCATCCGAATTACAGCCTCCGTGTTTCTGGATATAATTTCCGATCATGCAGCTCCCAGGAGGGCTGCTGGCACCCGCTGGCTATAAAACCCCCAGTTCATGCCGAAGCCTCTTTACTGAGAGCAGAGAATACATATTCTCAAGAGTTTTACATAAAAGTTTCTTGATTATGGCTGCGAAAAGTTTAATCTCTGCTTTAAATAAGTAGCAAACCTTATAGCAGTTTTTTTCAGGAGAAAAGAAAAAAAACCAACCCTAACTGCATTAAGCTAGAAGTCCTTAGGCTACCGGAGATCTTTTCTTAATCAAGTTCCCGTGAAGTTTTCCTTTGCCTTATCATGGCTGAGGTACTTCTTCTATCTCCAAACCCACCTTCTTTCCTTCAGGACAAAGCTCTTCTGGGCCCTTGTCTTCCAGCCTGGGGACCAGCCCGCTGTCCTGAGACAGGGGAGGCTCAGATGTGTCAGAGCTGAAGCGCACGTCTCCCTGGTCTTGCTGGCCTCTCCGGTCAGAAGCCGTCCCTCTCTGGCATTTCTTGAGGGGGTCAGTCTCTCGTGGGAGGTCTGTAGATGAGCCTAGAAAGTAAGGGAGGAGATGGGGTTCTACTGTTGCTCCAGAGGTTTTCTGCCTCAGTTTCCCTGAGTTATCTAGATTCTAGCATGATCCAAAACTTGAATCTCCGGACACCTGGGTGGCTCAGTTGGTTAAGTGTCTGCCTTCGGCTCAGGTCATGATCCCAGAGTCCTGAGATCAAGTCCCACATCGGGCTCCCTGCTCAGCGGGGAGTCTGCTTCGCCCTCTGCCCCTCCCCCCACCACTCATGCTCGCACTTGCGCTCTCTCTCTTTCAAATAAATAAATAAAATCTTAAAAAAAAAACAAACTTGAATCTCCTCTCCTCCAGTCCAAAAGATAATAATTTTATTTCTCTGAATATCATTTAAATATTCTTTCCTTTTTCTTAAAATTAATCAAGCTTCCCTGATCTTGGAGTTTCAAAACCCAATCCAATTTAGGATAAAAGATGAGCAAGTGTTTACTTCTTCAGACATCTCCTTTGTTTCCATATCTTACCCAGCATAAGTCCCTCCTCCCGGAAGGACCTTTCCTGCCCATGCCAGCCCACCTTCATTTTTTTCCTGTTTTAAAATTCCTGCAGTGTTAACTCTACGTACTTCTCATGTCGACATTCAATTTCATAATGCCCTGTGTTATTTAACCACTCTGCATGACAATTTTATCCCCTCTAGAGATACAGACTGGACAAAATGAGTATCTTTTTCTCTTCTTTTGTTTACCCCCCAGCCCGTCCCCACAGCCCCCTGCACAGTGGTGCGGACAGAGTAAGTGTTGAACAAGCTCTGGCTGGAAATGAAATTAATCCAACACACATCAGAACTCCACCTTACTTAGCCCCATAATAGATACTAGCTTCATTAACTCCTCTCTCTCTCTCTCTAATGAAAACTAAAGATAAGATCCTGGTGGTGAAAGGGACAGACTTTACTCTGAAATCTGCTCATTGGGTTTCTTTAGATCCTGGCTTGTGCCACCTGAGCTGTTGACAAAGCCTCCTTCAGGCCAGTGCAGTGAAGGGTGAGAACTAGGCTCTGTGGTCCAGAAGCCAACAGGTTCTATCATTCACTTACCTGGGGGATGAACTTGGACAAGCCCTAAGCCTCGCTAAGCCTCAGGTTTTTTTCATCCATGGTTCGAGGAGACCCACACCACTTCCTGCCACCCACATTTTAGAGATGCTTTGAGACTCACATGAGTCTCAGATGTGACATTAACATATTCTGTGACCTGATAAAGGTCCTTATTAATGTACAAAATGCTTACAGTAATCATGATGGCTAACACATATTGCTTCCTGATGTGACCGCTGTGTCCCAGGCACTGCTCTGAGCATTCTGCAAGGTCAACTCACGAAATGCTCTCAACAACCCTACAATGGAGGATTATTATGATCCCCGCTTTGCAGATGAAGGAACAGAGGCACAGAGGATTTAAGTAATTTGTTCAAGACCGCCCAGCTAGGGACGGAGCTGGGCTATAAACCCAGGCAGGCAGTGAGGTATCTGTGGCTGCTGTGAAGGAAAGGGGGTTGGGAGTGAAGGGCCGTGAGAGTAAATACAATCTAGTAACTTGGGACCATCTTTTGGGACAGCAAACAAAGGAGAAGGTGAAGCTTCTGATCCAACTGGCTGATAGCTTTGTGGAAAAAGGTCACATTCATGCCACAGAGATCAGGAAATGGGTGACCACGGTGGACAAGCATTACAGAGACTTCTCCTTGAGGATGGGAAAGTACCGGTACACCCTGGAGAAAGCGCTAGGCGTCAACACAGAGGTAGGCATGGGGGTTGCCCCGCTGGGACATCCGCCCTTCTCATCTCTCTTGGCGCCGCTGCTCTCATTACCATGGAGAAAAGTGGGCTTTCCGGAGTAGTCTTTCTGAGCTCTTGACCCCTAGAATGCTTGCCTTATGTGATTTTTCTAGTGGGGGGGGTGATGGATCTTGATGAGCCACTGGCCTCCAGCCCCTCACAATTAATGACAGACAGCAAAACTGACGGGCTGGGGCTGGGGCCCATGGCTACAAACCAGAGTCTTTTCATGTGTAGAGCTAACTGTTGACTTTGAGGACTAAACCCTTTACCTCGGCTTCATCGGTGCCATCTTCCACCCAATTATGTTAATCAGCAAATGTTAGGGTCCCCGGGATGTATAATAGTGTTCTTTCAAGAGTAAGGGATGCGATTGTGCAAAGGCTATTTGACATTTCAACTGAAAAAGAGATACTATTTGCCAAGAATCAAGGGAAGACTGACTTTTAATCTCTTCTTTGTAATGGAGGTCAGTAACCTATGAATTAAGAGCTAAATATAGGCTGGCAATTTAATCCTAGGATTTCTAATTCTTAAATCTTTAAATAGGCTGATGCTCTGAAGCAGAACAGACTAGAGAGTGAACTGGTTAAACCACTAAATTGGGAGAAATAATAACACCTCCCCCAGGCTTTAAACTGTGAGATTTTTTTTTTCTAAAGGTTTCCATCCCATATAAATACAAAACAGTGGTTGAAATAAGCAGGGATGGGCAAATTTAATAACTGTTCTATCCTTTAGTTTTCTCTTTCCAAGGAAAGTTGCTTTTTTAAATAAAAATATTGGCTTTTATTATTTTCCTTTGACAAATGAAAGTTTCCTTATGTCTGTATATATTTCTGTTTCACATCTATTTTAATGGTTAGTAACCAATTTTAGACTAATGTGTGTGTGTACATTTAGATTTAATCAAGACCAAAGTCGTTGGGGAAACATGACACTAATTATTAAATGTGTTTGTTGTTTTTCCCTGCTGTGGATATTAGCCCTGACCATTTGACCTGAACATTTTATATCTTTCTTATTTGAAAAAAAAATTCATGAAGAAGAGGACTTGTAGGTGGACGTTTGTGGGATTCCTTGTCTTTTCAACCTGCTCCATTGTATCTTCCTCTCTTTTTGCCTTCTACCACCTCCCCTGACTCTGATGAGTTCCTCTCCCAAGGCATCTCCAAGGTGACCTCTGCGATCTCTCTGTGTGTAGGACAATAAGGACCTCGAGCTGGACATCATCCCAGCAAGCCTTTCAGATCGTGAGGTCAAGCTACGGGACGCCAACCACGAAGTCAATGAAGAGAAGCGGAAGTCAGCCCGGAAGAAAGAGTATGTCTTAGGGAGCTCCTCCCCATTTAGCAAGCCCCTCATGACTGTGCTTGGTTTTCACAGCTGCATGTTCCTTTGGATAGCGTCCTGTGTCCTCATTACCCCCCCACAGAGGTTGGAATGGACACACGTGATGCTTCCTCCCGCATTTCACACTAATCAGGAGTAAGAGAGCAATGGGTAGTGGAAACAATGAACCTTGTCCACCTCACAAACCACTGCATAATGGCTCTGCTCTCTTTACTTCAGTGTTAGAAAGTTACACCCAGAGATCTTTGCAAGAGCTTTATCAAGAATATTTTGACAGATTCCTTTTGGGTAGTGCTGGAAAAAATAGTATGTCCTAAAATTAAGAAGCTCAATGTAGTTGATCTTATCAAAATAAAGCAGGAGCACAGGTCCCTTGGAGCAGGAGAAACTGAAGCTTTTCGGCAAAACCTAGAGCTTATGTTTTGTCTGGGGAGCGTATTAGTTTGTTTGGGCTGCCGTAACAAAGTATGACAAATTGGGTGGCTTAAGTAACAGAAATATAGTGGAGACTTGAAGTCTGAGATCAAAGTGTTGGCAGGTCTGATTCCTTCTGAGGGCTGGGAGGGAAGGATTTGTTCCAGGCCTTTCTCCTACCTTCTAGATGGCTGGCTACAGGTGCACATGGCATTCTCCTTGAATATATACCTATATCCAGATTTCTCCTTTTTTAATGACACCGGCCACTTTGAAATAGGGGACTACCCTTTTCCAGTATAACCCAATTTTTAAGTGTTTACATTTGTAATTGACTATTTCTAAGTAAGGTCACGTTCTCAGGTACTAGGGGTTGGAACTTTAACATGTGAATTTGGGGGTGAGGGGGTTGACACATTTCAGCCTATAACAGGGAGGGAAATAAAGAGACCATACTTGACCAAATCTTTCTGCTGCACTCTCTCTGGGACACCAAATAGCCAGAGAATGAGAAAGGACCCCCAGAAAAGAAAACAAAATGGGGTGGAGGGTAATGGAGTTGAATTATGAAGAAAATAGGTTAAACTGCAGGAAGCAGATGAAGAAAAAGGGACAAGGTAGACCAATACCAGAAACCCAAGGCAGTAAAACCAAAGACAACTTTTTAAAGCATGTCAGATCCTGTCCCTTCTGATCTTCCTTCTTTCCTTGCCTACCAAACACCTGCAACATATAAGAGACTTTGCTTATGTGATCTTATTTAATCCTTGAGGCAACCCAGTGTGGTCAGCTGTCTTATAAGTAAGGAGTCTGAAGTTTGGAAAAGCCAGTCCCACTTCCAGTAAATGACAAAATAATAATTCAGTTCCTATTTGTCTGACTTCAAAGCTCATGGCCTTTCCGCTCTTCCAATAGGATAAAATAGTAGGAGAATGGCTAATGCACTCTTGTAAAAGGGAATTTTTCAGAATCAGTACTTTAATATTAATGGAAAGATCATTGCTAAAACAATGGAAAATCCTACAAAGACAAAGATCCAGGGAAAGATCCTGCCCATTTTCATATTTCTTGTGAAATTTCCAACAGGGAACACTTTGGGGCTAATCATTCTCAAAATTTTCATGTGAAGACCAAGACACCTTCAAGTAGGAGTTTTCATTATGAGCTACCATGAAAAGCTGACATAGCCTAAGATCAATGTATAAATCTATACATTGGCTCAATTACACATTATTGCATCACATGCCACTAAGAAGCACCATTTCTTGCAAAAATCTGTGAAAGAAAGCAAATGAAGTCGGTACGCTACAGTGAAGCCCGGGAACGTCGTGTTGTTCGGGGGCCCAAGAGGAAGGGAGCCCTCTCCTTGTAGATGCAGAGCTCAAGCTTTCCTTTAGGGGAGACTGAAGAACAGTCACAACATCCTCAACTTGTACTCTGCTTCTGATCACAGGCTCCGCCTCACACGCAGCGGTTTGGGTTGTAAGCGAGCCCGGTTCGAAATCGTGTGCGAGCGTACAGGGTTATCTAGGCCAGAGGTCAGCAAGCCATGGCCCACAGACCCAATCTGACCCCCCACCTGTTTTGTAGAGTCTGTAAGGGCAAAATTATTTTTTATATTTTTCAATGGTTGAAAAAATACCACAAGAAAATTATCTTGTGATGTGAAAATTAGATGAAACTCTTTTGTGTCCATAAATAAAGTTTTATTGGAACACAGCCACAATTATTTTTTTTTTACATATCGTCCATAACTCCTTTCACATTCCAGCAGCAAAGTGGAGTGGTTGTGACAGGGACTTAATGGCCCACGAATATTTACTGTCTAGCTCTTTACAGAGTTTGCTACCCGCCAGCCTCTGCGGCGGCGTCTGGGGCACAGGCGCTTGGCTTTGAAAGCTGGCTTACCTGACGGTACTGCAGAGCGTTTGGGTAAAAGTCAGCAGTTCTGCTGAACAGAAATCATCATTCTGGGGGCTGTGAGAGAAAGACAAGAAGCTGGGAATCAAACTGCCCAGCAGGTGGAAATGAATATAAGCGGTACCGCGCGCAACCTAGAACACACGCCCGACAGCACGGCATCGCAGAGCGCTGTGGGGCAGAAGAGGGAGAGGGTGTGGAACTAGCTAAACACAACCGTGCTGGAGGAATACAGAGCCAAGGGTCAGGGCGGCAGCGGCTCCGAGGAGAATACTCAGAGGCAGGGAGTTGGGAAGAAAGGAAAAGACACGTTGGTGAAGTGGAAACGTGGGTCATTCAGGAATGTCATGGATGCTGGGCGTGGGGAAGTGGAGTGTGAAGGGAGGGAGGTATTATATCTCAAACCAACGAAAAGCCCGTTTGTTTTCTCCTAGATTCATTATGGCTGAATTGCTGCAGACGGAGAAGGCTTATGTCAGGGACTTACATGAGTGCTTAGAGGTAAGTCCTGCAGTAATCAGTGCACAGCTGTATTAGAAAAATGACAGCCTTGCTAGCGTCAGGTCCTTGAAAGGAGCTCAGTGCTCATTGTCTTCTCCAAGAGCTTCACAAATAAAAGCCAGTAGAGGAAATCTTGCTCCCAGAGTCAGTAGTAATTGCCTGGGAGCTTAAAAAGCTTTTGCAAAGAAACTTTTCTCAGACTGGAGCTGGACCCAGCAAAAGCATACAGAAGACTTGAATTCCAAATAAAGATCATGACATAGTCAATGAACTTAAGTTGAGCCTGCAAATCTGTACCCCCCTCATCCCCGGCCGACACACTCAAACACACGCATTTAATAAATAAGAGGAATGTTGAGTTTGGGCTTTGTGAAAGTTTGGGACGTGAGTTTCCCTGGCAACAGTTGAAGATAATGGAACCTTTGGGTTTTCTTTCTTCCCGTTCTGGGTATTTACCATCTCACTTTTCACACCACACGCAAGCCCGCTCTGAGTCTTACCCCACCAGCATGAAGCCCTCTTTATCTTGTCTGCATTCTGTGGTACTTGTGCGTGACGAAGCTGTTGCTGTCTTACAGACCTACCTGTGGGAAATGACCAGCGGCGTGGAGGAGATCCCCGCCGGGATCCTTAATAAGGAGCACGTCATCTTTGGCAACATCCAGGAGATCTACGATTTTCATAACAAGTAGGTTGGTGGAGGATCTCCCCAGAGCATACTGAGGGCCATGAACACCAATCTTCAGGGCTTCCCAGTGAGTAGGTCAAAGCTGATTAGTAAATCCGACCTGGTCCCTTGTCTAAGTCAGTTGCTCGGACTTTTTTCTCACTCAACCCTCTTTCTCCACAATTGCCCGAAGTCGCTCGTAGAGAGTGACGTTGAGTGTCCAGCAGTGACCTCCCCTTAGGGAGACCTAATTGGCAACACGTTCATATCCAATCAGGATGATTACCAAGCTCTGAGGAGCTAAAAGTAGAGTCTCCTCAGTAAAACCCTAGGAAATTCTGTCATGAATCTAAGGTTAATCATTCTGCCCTGGGGGCCTTGGGTTTCAAATTCCATTATTTTTTTTTCAACCTAAATACTTCCTCCATTCCCCAGCTACTTCATCCCCACCCTCAACCAAACAAACAAACAAAAATAGTAAATATGTAGATAGATAAGCAAAATACCTAATGGAACACATTTCTTTTTTTTCCCCCAAATATGTTTATTTGTTCAGTGTTACAAGATTAATTGTTCATGCACCACACCCAGTGCTCCATGCAACACGTGCCCTCCTCAATACCCACCACCAGGCTCACCCAACCCCCACCCTCTCCCCTCCAAAACCCTCAGTTTGTTGCTCAGAGTCCACAGTCTCTCATGGTTCATCGCCCCCTCTGATTCCCCCCATTCACCGTTTCTTTCCTTCTCACAATGCCCTCCATGTTTTCCCTTATGCTCCACACGTAAGTGAGACCATAAGGAACAGCTTATAGGGGAGAACATCAATCGGCCCTCTATGTTTTGTTGAGTTGAGTCGAACCATAAAGCCCTAAAGCCTCACAATTCAGTTTGTCCAGCTCCCAATTTAATGATCTTTTCTACAGCTTACTAAGTGTGTTCCATTGTTAACAAAATCAGCAAGAACACTGGTTGGTTAGTTACAGACCCAACTAATAGAAATAACTCAGGTTTCAAAATACAAAGAGAGGAAATCTGAAGACACAGGAATAGTGTTGGTGTAAAGAAAGTCCTAGAGCTCTCTTGGGACCTTGTCGCAGAAAGGGGCCAAGAGGTAGAGGTTCGGTGTTGTAGGACTCAGTTCAGAGGGAATCCTGTAGTCAGGCTCATTGAGGCATTTACTGAGATAAAACCACCAACCCCTAGAGTTCCTGATGAGACCCTATGTACAGAAGAGGCAAGACTTTAGAACAGCACTTTCCAATAGAGCTTTCTGCCATAATGGAAATGGCCCGTGTCTGTGCTGGCCAGTCCAATAGCCACTAGACATGCATGGCCACTCAGCACTTGAAATGTGACCTGTGCTGCTGAGAACTGAATTTTAAATTTTATTCAATTTAATAAATTTAGATGGCAGGTGGCTATCAGAGTGGACAGCCCAGCTGCAGAAAATAAGCCCTCAGTATTGATCTTCGCTAGGAATAACTGAGAGCAAGCAAGAGTTTGTTATAAAATGATCCTGGGCTCTAAAAGTTCTAAATAAGACATGGAGACCCACTCTTATCGACTCCTGGTAATTTATATCCTCTTATGTCATCAAATGGCATCAGTTTTAAAAGAACATAAAATATTCAAGCTCCATGACATCTTAACCTGTAAGACTATGAATCCAGTAATTTCTAGGAGGAAAAAAATCTTCTGACTTCCTGGAGTACTTAATCAAAGTTCTAGTCCTTTTTTTTATCACAAATTTTAGCACTCTCCGTTTGGTTTGTCTGGAAATCTCAGACATAGAAATATTCTTTCCTCATGGCTCTTTAATAAGATCCCAGTAAAGCCATTCTTGACCACTGATCCTAGTTCTGGCCTCGGAGTCCCGTTCAGCATTACCCCGTCTCTCCCAGGAAATCTGAGAAGACATTGGGCTGGTAAGCAGTAAGGCAGGGTGCGTTCACTTTTTTGATTTATGATCTCTGGGATTTAGTCAACAAGTCTCACTTTCCCCTAATTCTTACCAAAATGACTAAGTATAGAAGCCTGGAGATCACAGCATGCACGTCCTGGGAGCTCTGCTTTTGCCAAATCAGTGTATCAGGGAAAAGAATATCCATGTCGAAATGGACCAATTATAACAAAATATCTAACTCTTACTCCCGTTTCATGATACCACTCTAGTTAGCCATAGTAAGCAATTTGGTAGTTTTTAAATAGCTGCAATAGCTACCAGTGGCAAAGTATAGTTCTAAGAAGCCCTTAAAAAAAAAGTCAGGCCATATGGAAGGCTATATTCTGTAGAAAAATTAATTTAATTATCAAGAACACAGCTACCCAGCAAATGTTACCTACTTATAACATTCTAAGGAAACAAGAAAATAAAAACCAGCCTCTGAATAGCCAAAAGAGATATCCCAAAGATAAAGTTATCTTTTCATGGAAGGACCTTTCTATCCTCCCTAACAGCTACCTAACCACTGGTTAAATTGTTTAACAATCTTGTTAGATGGTTAGATCATTTCTAAGACCATAGCAACTTAGTAAATCAGTGTCATGAATTTGAGCAGTTTGGTATTACCAGCATAAAGTAAAAGAAGACAGATAAACTGCAAAAAAGGAAAAAAGGCAAAGAACAACCAGAATCCCAGAGGTCAAGGGCTACTTAGTATCGATACCATTGATCCTTTATCCCAATAGAGAGGCCAACACAACCACTGTGTTGTGATATAGAGCATAATATCTGACATTAGTAATAACTCTGAATAATTAGTATATCCTGCATTTAAAAGAAAGGAATTCTGCAATGCATATAGAAAGCTCTGTAGCAAAAAAAAAAAAATTAATGTTTTAAATTATTCACAACTTAAAGGAACATCCAAGAAAATAAAGCTGTGTGTTAATAATCTATAGGATCTAGGGCTAAGACTTTTCTCATAGTATGTGCTTCTCCTACAAATTCTGATTGACTGAAAATGTAATACCTCTAAAATCTCTAATAAATAAGAAAGGAAAAGGCAATGAAAGCAACTTTGAAAATACAGCCAATGTGAACTCCATGAAAGACCCATGTCTTTTACTGCCTAGCTCTGCCCCACAGTGCACTTTCAGTCAGTATTTGTTGGGTGGATAGATGGATGGATGGACGAATGGACACGGGCTAAAAATAGAATGAGTTTGCAGACTTACGGGCTAGTGCCATAATCGAGTCTTCTGTTGGTGAAGGTCTCAGAATAGGGAAAGCTGTTAGGTATGATTTTTTTTTCCCCCATAACTACCAGAATCTTAACAATTATAACCTTAATAGCAAAATAATATCTGAGTGAAGGAGTTTCCTGGGGCTTTTTTATGACTTGGGGTTTTGTTATGTGTGTGTAGTTAACACATCATGTTACTTTAGTTGCAGGTTTACAACGTGCTGCTTTGCTGAGTAGGTATGTTATGCGGTGCTGACCGCAAGCATAGCTACCAGCTGTCACTGCACATCACACTTACAATGTCATTGACTGTGTTTCCTATGCTGTGCCTCTCATGCCTGTGATGGACTCATTGCACAGCTGGGGGCTTGGGTCTCCGCCTTCTCTTCCCCCGTTTTGCCCATGTCCCTATACCCCTCCTTCCGGCAACCATCAGTTTGTTCTCTGATTTACAGCTCTGATTCTGGTTTTTGTTGTCTATTCATTTGACTTTTTTTTCAGATTCTGCATATGAGTAAAATCATATGATATTTGTCTTTCTCCAGCTGACTTATTTCATTTAGCATCATATCCTCTGGGTCTGTCCCATGTTGTCGCAGATGGCACAGGCTCATCCTTTTTTACAGCTGTGTAATATTTCTCCCTCTCTCTCTCTCTCTCTCTCTCTCTTTGTCTGTGTGTGTGTGTGTGTGTGTATACATCATATCTTCCTTATCCATTCATCTATTGATGGACTCTTAGGTCACTTGCTTATCTTGGCTCTTGTAAATAATGCTGCAGTAAACATAGGGGTGGATATATATTTTCCAATTAGTGTTTCATTTTCTTTGGATAAAGACTCAGCGGTGGAATTATTGGGTCATAGATATTTCTATTTTTAATTTTTTGAGTAACCTCCATATGATTTTCCATATTGGCTGTACCAATTTATATTCCCACCAACAGTGCACAAGGGTTCCTTTTTCTCCAAATTGCCATCGACAATTGTTATTTCTCTTCTTAAAAAAAAAAAAAAGATTTTATTTATTTATTTGAGATAGAGAGTGAGAGAGAAAGCATGAGTGGGGGCAGAGAGAGTGAGCAGGGAGCTCGACGTGGGCTCGATCCCAGGACCCTGGGACCATGACCTGAGTTGAAGGCAAATGCTTAACTGACTGAGCCCCACAGGTGCCCCTCCTCTTTTTTATTTTGGCCATTCTGACAGGTGTGAGGTGGTATCTCATTGTGGTTTTAGATTTGCATTTCCCTGTTGATCAGTGATATTGAACCTTATCATGTTGTCTGTTGGCTATCTGAATGTCTTCTTTGGAAAATAATCTGTTCAGGTCTCCTGCCTATTTTTTTATTGGGTTCTTTGAGGGGGTGATGTTGAGTTGTATAAATTATATATTTTGGATACAAACTTCCTGAGAGATTCTTAATGGGAGGACCATCCAAACCATCCAACCTGTTTGCTTTTCAGGAATACTTATGAAATAGTCACTCTTTAACCTGAAAATACCCAAAGGTTCTTTTTCACCCCAATTATTTGCATCTTTACCAAGTTACCATTAAGTGCTATCTAACAGCAAACGTACTTCTCTCATTTCTAGTGCACAGCTTGGGTTATCTGCTTATAGTCCAGAGAGTGAGGAAAGGAGGCTGGGAGGGAAGGAAGAAGATGAGAAGGCTGAGAGATTGAGATTAATACTACCTGAATGATGCAGTGAGCTGAGTTACTAGGAAATTGTTACCTAGACTGAGGGGGTTATGGTGAATATGTTATATTTCTCAGCTAGTTAGTACTGATCTTTTAAATGGTGTTACTTTGAAAAATGACAACCAGGATCAATTTGTGTGTGTCTGTGTGTGTGTGTGTGTGATCTTTCTCAAGGACCTCTGTCTATACTGATATTAAATGGAGAAATTCTCAAGCACCAAAATTTCTATAAAGAAGAGCAATTCAACATGTAGAATTTACCACCTACAAGTGGTGGTTTTAACTGAAGTTGGAGGTTTGAGTGGAATGATACTCAGTTTTTATCCTGTGCTCTTCCCATTTTCATACTACGTCTCCTTTTTATAGAATCATAAAGATAATGAAACTTAGATACACAAGACCTAAATCCATCTCTATTATATTTTGCTAAGCATTTCGGGAGCTCTCAGATAAGATAACATATTCCATAAATAGATCCCCCAAACAGTAGTGGATTTTTTTTTAAATATAGTCTCCCCACTTGGACTAGCCTACAACTTATGATTAAAAAAAAATTATTCTCTTTCAATTTGCCTTGATGATTAGATTTTCAGCTTCAGTAAGAACAGCTGTTTAAAATACTTATTACTTTCAGTTAAATGTGAACTTCACTCTTTGCTTTTCAGTTATTTTTCTATTATTTGATGTGAGTCTGAGCAGTAATATTTTTATAAAATCTCTGCTGTCAGGTCTCAGAGGGTCTTCCTCACCACCAGGTACAACAATCTCCACTTACAGTTAAGGACGTTGAGACCCAGAGAGGAACCAGACTTACCCATTGTGGAACATCCTCTCCCCCTTTAAAGATTCGGCATAGATTCTGGGGGTCTGTGCTGTCTCCCCCTCCCCCACTCCATAGACCACCAGCCGGGACTGCCAAAGCTTGATTTATATGGTTTGATTCATATCTAACCAGCTTCTCTGTGGATCCCTAAGTTTGAGGCATACTTCAACCCATTCCTTCTACAGGTATGCCATCCAGGTCCCACACCCTTACAATAATTACCTGAAATAGGTCGTTTTCAGCAAGGGTTGGAAAGGCACGTGAAGGACCACCAACCAGGGCCAACTATTCCTCCTGTATGTATGTATACTTCTTCCCTACAGGCTTTGCCAGAAGCTTCGGCCTTGGCCACACCCATTGTACTCCCAGCCTAGCGTTCCTGGGCTCGAGGCTGAGGGAGAAGGGCCAGAAGGGCCAAAGGGCCAGAGGAGAAGGGCCAACTTTGTGGGGCTACGTTGGGTGCACCGGCCAGGCCAAGGTCAGCCTACCAGGACAGCAGGTAGCCAGGGCCAGCCGGCAGCAGAGCATGATGGACAGCAGGGCAGGGAAGAGCTGGGGGAAGTGATGGGAAATGCCAGGGAACAACTAGACCAGGCCCACATTCCCATCACCTTCCCAGAGTTCCTTCTTGGGCCAGCCCTGTGCCAGTTTGGAGCTAGAGCTGGTACCCAGGGATGAAGCAAACCCAGGCTCTCTGGCCCCTGAGTCCTAGGAATTATTATTATAGGTACTTGTGATTAGGGGGTGGGAAGCACAAAGGCGGTTAAAAGGAACAAAGAAAATGGCCTCGGTTGGAAAATAGGAAAGGCTTCACAGAAGGGAGGGCATTTGAGATGGGATTTAAATAACTGGTTGGATTTCTATAGCCAAGGATGGCTCCCTTAATGATGGAGGGAAGATTGAACAAAGGCTTTCTAGGGAGGAGAGTGGCCAAGTCTAGCAAGGAGGCTGAGAGAGGCCACAGGGAGGAGTTTGTGAGTCAGTCTCAACCCTGGGTGGGGGGTGGGGCGAAGTCTGGCCATCCACTGCCTTCAACATCGTCTGGTCACCTGTGAGACTGAGGTGGAGGAAGGGAGAAATGGAGGGTAGAGGTAGTCGGGGTCAGAAATGGTGGTGGGGGGAGGTGCAGAGGAAGGGAGGGGGGAGAGAGAGTGAGGAAGGCGAGAGGGATCAAATCCCTAGATAGAGGAGAAGTGCGAGAGAGCCGGGAAGTGAGTAGATAACAAGGGAAAGAAGAGGAAGAAGAGGGAGAAGAGAGAGGGAGGAAGTAGTCAGAAACGAGGAGGCAGAAGGGAAGTTGGGGGGTGGGGGGAGAGAGAGATGGAGAGAGACCCAGACCTCTCTAGGGCTACCATTCTATTTTGTTTTTGTTTTTTTTTTAAGATTTTATTTATTTGGGGGGAAATGGGGGGCACAAGCCAGGAGAGCCGCAGGCAAAGGGAGAAGCAGGCTCCCCGCTGAGTAAGGAGCCTGATACAGACTTGATCCCAGGACCCTGGGATCAGCACATGAGCCAAAGGCAGACACTTAAACGACTGATCCACCCAGGCATCCCTAACATCATATTTTGGGTGGGAAAATCAGCAAGATGTTTATTAAACATTTTTTTTAATCATGAGCCGAAGAAAAAGATTATGCATTATGTCCTGAGATGCACATGATTATATATATAATAGGGAAATTAAGTTTTTCAAAATAACATCCTCACTATATGTGATACATTCTGATATTTTGGGTTAGGTCTGTTTCTCTTTCTCCTTCCCCTTTTTTAATGCTAGTTTCCACCCCCTAAATTAATACAAGCCCGGGAAACAAGAGCTGCGGCTAATACAAGGTGGGGAGCTGGCTCCACCCAGTGGTGAGAGAAGGGATGTGCAGCGTACAGCCGGGTCTGCCCCACACACTGCCAGGCCCACTGCTTTCTCCTTTGCTTCTCTCGTTTCCCAACACACACCCTTGCTTAAAATATGCCTCTTCTTTGCCATCTATGCTCTTCTCCCCTCCACGTGCTCTTGGTATTAGTTTTATCCCATTTACAGAAATCACAGAATTACGAAATATGAAAGCCTGGAAAAAACCTTTAAAGATAATCTAGTTCTGTCCTCCTCCCTGGTATTATAGGCACTGGAGCTTACAAGGCTTTGTGCTCTGCCCAAGCCTATTGGTAGCACAGCGAGGATTCCAGGTCTTCATAAGTCCCTATTACATCACGTGGTCACTTTCTTAATATTCAAAGGTCAGGGTACGAAGAAGGGAAAGGCCAGCTGGGGTTTTTCTTGGGTCCTAACCCTATACCTTAAGGATAATTGCAGGTCTGACCCCACCCATCAGAAGGACCCTATAAAAATGTACCTGTACCTTTGTTGGTGGTGATGGTTTTTTCAGGAAGCTGCCAACATTGGTGCTGTTTATAGGTATTGGCAAGACACACTCTAAATATTTATTTGGAGGTATAAAGTCATGTTAATCTTAGTTGGACACACTGTTTAGCGTCCATGCCTAGTGGCTGAACAACACATTCACTCAACACATGAGTGACATTCAATGCGAGGTTAATTTTCTATTTTTTTCACATTAAACCTGTTACATATCTATGCAGGTACTTTTTGGTTCCTCCGGTCACACAAGTTGAACACAATTAGGAGGTATTAACAAAACGTGTTCAACAGGGAGCCGTGCAGCAAGGTAATCCGCTCCTTGCGACTGGAGCCTAAGGGTGGGAAGCACGCTGCATGGAAGTCCAGCCCTGCACACGTCTCCCCTTCATCTCTCATCCAGGCTGGGGTCCTGGTTTGGACGAAGGGAGAGAGAAGGGCGACCCCCGTGGCTCAGCCTGGATGATCACGCTCGACTGCCACACTTCCACGAACGCTCCCACCCCTTCCCTGCAGTGCACATGGCTCTCCTGGGTTTCACAGCAGTCCGTGCTGGTCAGCTCCCCCGGGCCTTGCACTCTAGAGCCTGTTACGTGCTAGACTCTCAATCTGTCCGGTCACAAGTGGACTCTTTAGAAATGATGTCTAGCTCCTCTTGTATGAAATCAGCAATCAGCCCTGGTTTGATCAGGAGGCAATGCCCGGGACTTACTGCAAAGCAGTGAGCCGGAGAGCGCTCTCCCCGCCCAACCTTCAGCTTTATTTCTTTATGTATCCTCCTCATCGTGCTTTGCCTCCTCCTGCCACACCCAACCCTCATTCCCCTTCTCTCCACCTCCGTCATTCTAACAAGTGCACACGCGTGAGAGTCACGCATGCGTGTGCACGCACACACACACACAAAGATCATCTAATACATTCCCCCCTTTTTATTTTTATTTATTTATTTGACAGAGAGAACGAGAGAGCACAAGCAGGGGGAGCAGCAGAGGGAGAGGCAGAAGCAGGCTCCCCGCTGAGCAGGACTCGATCCCAGGACCCTGGGATCATGACCTGAGCTGAAGGCAGATGCTTAACCATCTGAGCCATCCAGGTGCCCCAAATACATTCCCCTTTAAGTACAGACCGCATCCTTGATGTAGAGGGCCATCTGCTGGGCCACACTGTGACACCTTCCATGAAGGATACACTTCTCCAGAAGCAGTGAGACCAGAGACCACATTTACCTTTGGAGAAAAGAACCAAATCAGAATGACTCCATGGACTCTGGAACGGTGCTCTTTCCACAGTTCTTAATCACAAGCCTCAGAGAGCTTTTCTGTCAGTAGATGCTACAGGTTTCATTTCCCAAGATTCTGTACAGAGCCAGAGGGAGGCATTTTCCTCAGAAAGTAAACGCACAAAAATTGCATCATGGTAATCTAATAGAGTAATGACTTTGCTTAGATTTTGACATTTCTTTAAAAGTTTTATGCACTTCAAAAAGAACCCCAGACATTCACATAAACACTTCAACTACTTGCTTTGCTTGTTCACTTATGATTCATTACATACAATTATTGAGTTGGTGAGGACCGAGATGTTGCTATGGAAGAGCTGACATGGAATATTCCAGCATCTGTGGAGAGTGTCGTGACCTCTCGTGCTTTAATTTAAACTCATCCTGTCCATTTGAAGTAAATGGAATGATATGGATCAGAGTTACGTAATCTGTCATCTTCATAAGCTTTAGATTAAAAAGCAAAATAGAGTTTAATATTGCCACTTGGCCTTCAACAATCACATTGAGAGGATAGTGAATGTCATACTCAAAGTTAGGAACTGATATGCCTGGCACAAGATAGTTTTCAAAGTTTTCGTTTTTTTATTAAAAGATTAAATCATACAGAGTCATTATAGGATCTGCCAACTAGAAGCACAGTGGAATCTGAAGCAGTTGCCTTCAAATGCTGTTCTGTGGACTGGATGCAGTAGAATTACCCAGGGAGCTCTTCTGGTCAATGCAGAGGCTCAGATCTGAACCCCAAGAGGGCAGTGCCCAGCCAGGTGTGGGGACCCACTAGGGTTTTCCAGGAGTGTTCCTTGAGATAAAGTCTGATACTGCCCCCCAGAACCTGCAGAGAAGTTCGGGAAGCATTGCACACTGTATCTACTATAGAGACTTACCATACTCCTCACCATTTTATAGGATTTTAGAAGCCCTGCATTAAAGAGACCAGTTCAGCCCAGCATCTCCCAAGTTTAAATGAAATGTGACCTTGGAAGCCAATTTTTGTAGCACTCAATCAAGATTTTCCCAGGATATGTTCTAGGGGAAGGTAATCTACTATAGATTTCCCAAAAGGGGCTCCCCTAGGGGAGAGCTCCCTAGGAATGAGTCTCCACAAATGGGGAAAAGTGCGCAATATGTATGTTTATCAGAGTTTGTCAAGATTGGGAATCATGGGTCCTAAAGAACTACTATTTATGTAGTGTCTACTATATGCTAGGCACTGGGATGGGCTCTTTACCCACATGGATTTATTAAATCCTCACAACAACCTCACGAGGTTGTTATTCAAAGATGAGAAAAATGCAGCCTTGGAAGAGCCCCCTCACAACTGTAAGAGTGAACTCTGGTTCTTTAACGTCTGCTTGGCTGTGCAAGGAAAGCGAGACACAGGATCAGTAAAAGGGTGGGCTAGAGGTCATTGCTGCTAAAAACCTTCATTTTCCAGAAGGGCATTCATTACAGAAATAATATTCTATCCATTTTAATTCATTCTATAGTGCTTTCATTTCTTGGGAATGTTCAAACTGAGCAACCTTTCATAGGGTTTTGATAGCTACTATCACAGGAAGTCATGGTATGGCTCTATTTAGATTGTCAGGACTTTAAAGAAAATTCCTAGCTCTGTCTTCAGCATGTAGCTCAATGATCAGGTCTATCAGGATAACTACCACCGTTTGTTTAAAATTAACCTTAAACAACCAGGCCACTGACCTTGGGTCGTAAGTCAAGAAAAGAAGAAAATGCTCCCTGCATTGTCTCCTGTATGGAATGTCACGATCTGGCTGTTCTATCATTTATTTGACCACCCCAAAGTAGAAGAGCGTAAATACCATGGGAGTCAGAGCTCAGGGGACTGCAGTGAGATCCTGAGATGGGGAAGCAGAGGTCTTCCACAAGCTAAGGAGGCTTATCCCAACTGCCAGGGGCCGTTAGATTCTCCCATTTCTCCCTTCTGTCTCTTCTTCCAGGACCTCTCTCCTAGATCCTTCCTTCTTTAAAGCCTCTCATTTTCTTTTACCAATCCTTGTCCTAGAATAGCCCATCAGACTTTCTCCCCCATCACCAAGTCATTCCAGTCCCCACCCCAGGCCCTGTTCAGTCCATCACAGCATTCATTGTCTTCACTGAGATTTATATTGAGTGACCATATAAACACCTTCTGGAAAACTACTCCTGAAGATGTTGTATATTATACTACTTAGTGTTCCTCATGAAGAAGGACCACATAATAAATGTCTCTTAGAATTCGGGGATGAGGTGATATGGTGGGGAACCAGATTGTTTCTCTTTTTTTATTTTTTAAGATTTTATTTACTTATTTGAGAGAGAGAGCACAAGCAAGAGGGAGGGGTGGAGGGAGAGGGAGAAGCAAATGCCCCACTGAGCAGGGAACCCCTTGTGGGGCTCACTCCCAGGACCCTGAGATCATGACCAGAACCGAAGGCAAACGCCTAACCAACTGAGCCACCCAGGCACCCCCAGACTGCTTCTCTTGCAGCAAAAACAGGATGTTTCCTTTTTGGCCTGGAAAAAGTTTGATCTTCAATTACAATATTATATAATATTTTCTCCTATTTCTATTTTAGAAATCATATTTTTCTTTAATTTTATTTTTTCAGTGTTCCAAGAGTCATTGTTCATGCACTACATCCAGTGCTCCATGCAATACGTGCCCTCCTCAATACCCACCACGAGGCTCACCCAACCCCCCACCCCTTCCCCTCCAAAACCATCAGTTTGTTGCTCAGAGTCCAGTCTCTCATGGTTCATCTCCCCCTCCGATTCCCCCAATTCACCCTTCCTTTCTTTCTCACAATGGCCTCCATGTTTTTCCTTATGCTCCACACGTAAGTGAAACCATATGATAATTCTCTCTGCTTGACTTATTTCACTCAGCATAATCTCTTCCAGTCCTGTCCATGTTGATGCAAAAGTTGGTTATTCATCCTTTCTGATGGAGGCATGATATTCCATCATATATATGGACCTTATAAATCTTATTTTGGGGGCCCATTCTGGCTGGGATTTCTTTTTTTCCCTTTCTCTCTCTTTTTATCTTTATTCTTTCTTTTTGGTGGTGAATTCCAATTAGAAGTCATATTAAATACATGCATGTCACTTCTTCTAAAAGTAATAGGAGATATTGATTTTTAAGCACTGCATATCTGTATTTCTAAAGTCCAAATTGCATTATAATTACTTCCATTCCATGATTTAAATCAGGATGCTCTAAAATTCACATGTTAGGGGAAGGATGATTTCATTAATACTGCTAGGAGTCCCCCAGTATTTTTAAGTGACTTTTTCTTATTACAACAGCAATGCCCATTTGTTACAGAAAAAAAAATTGCATCACAGGTGGACAAAAATTATATCACTGTGATCCCACCAATCATTGGCATTGTAGCCTTCCACATATGACTAAAACTAAAAACAATATCTTCCTTTGTCATTGACGGGGGAACACAAGTAACATCTCCACAGAACCCATAACTATAATTATAAGATACTGCCAGAATGCTTAGAAGATAGGAGCCAGGCAGAGTAGGTCAAGCCAATACAATTTATTTTTTCCAAAGATAGAGGTAAGTAGTGTAATGATTCAGAACTACTTTATAACTTTTAATTTTTGAATTATTTTAAAAATCAAACTTAAATATAAAAATATAGATTGAGAAGTCCAACCCACCACTATCTTTACCTATCCTATAGATACTTGGTTTCCTATGGTAATGACCTTTTTTTTTTAAACCACCATATCAAAGTATGACTGGCATGTAAAAAGCTGTACATATTTAATTTATACAACTTGATGAGTTTAAGGATGAGTGTACACCCATGATACTATCACCATCATCAAGATCATGGACATATCTATCACCTCCCAAAGTTTCCTCCCCCTATTATTATTATTATTATTATTATTGAGCACCTAATGTGACATCTTGCCTCTAAGCAAGCTTTAAGTGTACAAGACAATATTGTTAGCTGTAGGTACATGATACTGTATATTGGATCTCACGACCTATCTTTCATAACTGATATTGTACCCTTCAACCATAAGTTTCTTGGAGTGGAAATAAGACTGCATATTCCCTACTTAGATAAAAGCCGGCCATATTATATACATTCTTCCACATCGTGCATTTTTTCACTTAACAGCCTGCCCTGGAGATCTTTCGTATGAAAACACAGAAAGCACAGAAAACACAAAAACATTTTTTATGGCTGTGTAATATCCAGTTCTGTGGACATATGGGTTACTTTGTCACCTACAGACTCCCTGTTACTATTATGGGCACTACCACCATGAATGCGCATGTTTACATCATCCTATATGTATGTAAATTAAAATATATAGGAAATTTTCTGGGGTTAAAGTTGCAGAAACACAAGATGAGTACATTTTTTAAATTCTGGTAGCTGTTGTCACTTTGCACTTTGTAAAGATTACATCTTCCATTTCCATCAGTATGGAAATATTCCCTGCAGCGTCGTAATTATTTTTATTTTAAAACCTCTGTGTGATAGTTAAAAAGCAAATTCCATTCCAGTGATGCTGGCTCTTTGGAGCTTGTATTCTCTGAGCTCCAACCAATTGCTTAAGGTATTAATTTGAAGTTGGTTTAGTCAACCCTTCACAGAGATAGGAGCCAAGAGCATGGCTATGCACAACAGCAAATGATTCCATAGTAATTCAATTCAGTTTTCAACTATTGTGACTTTTTACCCCATTGAATTTTCTTTCCTGATAATGTCTGCATTCGGAAACATTAACTCAAGAGTTTTTAGCACAGAGTAGCTGCCAGGAGAAGGAGGCTAAGAATCGGAAAGAAGTCTTTGCAGGATTCAAAACGTTTCCACTTTATCTCTGGGATCATAGATGATATTTATTTCATTCTTTTTGGTGTCTATTCTATATATTTTTTAACTGTTATAATGCGTTCAGATTACTTGTATAAAAAATAGATTCATAGTTGCAGTTAAAATGAAAGCCCCAACACAAGTATAATATTCAATTGCTTTTCAGCCTGAGAAGTGGAAATCCCTAAGGGAAACAACACAATTTTAAGTAGCACTAATTAATCAGTTAACATAAATTGTAGTGAAATCAGTCCTAATATATTTAGAACCAGTCCTCACCATGTATCACTTAGAGAGTGGAGAAGCTCTGTGTAGATAATGGAGATTGTATGGGCTTGTGTTGGCCCCAGGATAATCCTCTGGGTGGGAGGGAGGCAGAATGCAGAGATGTCTGATCCGGCCTTTCTCTCCCCTGCAGCATCTTCCTCAAAGAGCTGGAGAAGTATGAGCAGCTGCCTGAGGATGTGGGACACTGCTTTGTCACCTGGGTAACTGACTTGAAATCCTTCTTCTCCCCCTGTGCTCTGCTTCCCAGGAGTGCAGATGGTGTCAGATAGCATCACTGCCCGGTGCCTGAGCTCAGGATTGGTGTCACTGACCTTCTGACACAGGACCAGGGACTCTTGAGAAAGGACAGAGGTAGATCTGAGAGAAGCAGTCCATCCGCCAAGGAGCAGAGTCCTCCTTGGGAAAAGTCCTTAGACATTGTGTCTAAGCTCCACATAAAGTTTTTCAAGAACTTTCTAAAATCTGAGACAGCAGGAGAGTGGAATAACATTACCACTTGATAGAGGCACTACTCCGGTTCTATGCACTTTTTTGTTTTTGTTGTTTGTTTTTACAGGGTAAGGATTGGGAAATGAGACCCCTTTTTGTTGTTTGTTTTTACAGGGTAAGGATTGGGAAATGAGACCTTTAGGAACCCCCCAAACAATTGGTTACATTTTCTTCCTTAAGAGAGAAGAACAGATTCCATGGGTGTTCTTCCCAGTTCTGACCTACAAAATTTGTATCTAATGGTTTTCTTTCCTGGGCTATTGTCATGGGCCAGGTAAATGGGCTGAATGTACCAGGTTCTGATTATATAAATGGAAACCTTAGTCTTCATTACCATCTCCACACCATGTTATTCTGAGTTTAGATTCATGATAGGAGTACAGACATCTCCAGGAAGGTCCGCCTATGATACTAAATACACCTCAATGTGGAACTCCTTCCCAGGGTCAGGAGTTCCACCTAATAATTATCTCATCATAATTTCCACTCAGAACGGGCTGCTTTTCTTCTTTTTTTTCCCCCTGCAATTGCATTACTAGGTATTTACCGCAAAGAAGTAGATGCAGTACAAAGAAGGGCCACATGTTCATAGCAGCAATGGCCACAATCGCCAAACTGTGGAAAGAATGAGCTGCTTTCCAAAATATCTTTATGATTCAGAGTTTACGCTCTCAATAGCTTATGCACTAGGCAAGCCTGTGGTTATGCCGCATATTCTATAAGTGAAAACAATTCATCTGACCTACAAGGTTGACTAGTCCACTGGCATGTAGTAAATATCACAGCCAGTCCCACAACTTAGGATCTGAGTTGTTTGTTTGTTTTTTAACATAAAATCTTAACATTTTCTTCCCGCCATATTCTCATTTCTTAAGGAACCTTAGACTGCCATCTTATTTGTGTTAATACATTTTTCTACCTCTAAATACATGAACCCATGCACAATTCATATTAATGCTGGCAAATAATTTATGATCCCTTGCAGAGCCAATATAGAGAAAAAACAAGTGAAGGGTTTTGGGTATTGTTTTTTGTTTTGGGGGGTTTTTATACATATTTGTTTCATACAATTTGTGGCTCTGCCTAGCAATCAACCGTGAATGTGATTTATCAGCATGTCTTGGGGATAACAAATGCCGCCCATGTAGTATATAAACCCTACAATTGGTTTCAGAAAACCTTTTTTCCCCCAAAATGTGTTTATTTGATTTTTTCAGTGGGTTTCAGAAAACCTTTGATGATTGCATAAAATATGCACATTTTGCCAAGAATTATCCAAGGTGACTTTCATAAGTCTCATAACCTTCACATAGGAGGGTAGAAAGGTTTGTTTCAGTGTATTGAAAGGCAATGGTTATGACCAAGAAGCCTGAAATCAGCTGACCTGGGCTCTACCACTTTCTAGCCGTGGAAATTTAAAGTTACTTAACCACGGTTTTCACATCTGTAAAATGGGGATGATAATAATAGTTAACTGCATAGTGAAGGATCAGATGAGTTAATATATATGAAAAGCACTTGGAAAAGTGCTGGCATGAATGAGATCTGTGATAATTAACACCTATCTGGGCTGCTTTCTCAGAAGAGGACATCCTGAGTGTTCTGTGGGCACCAACACTGAGATGATTTCACAAATGGGAAAGGTACTTGGTGGCCAAAATACACATACCTTTCCTGGAGTAAGGACATATAGCACTAATGCAGAGGGTCCTAAGAGAAACAAGAAATGAATTTTCACCAAGCTCAAGGTTCTCTCGGCTTGCAGATGAGGACTCATTGTTCAGGCCCTTTCCCAAAGGGTCACTTTGCTTTCCTTTCCCCGTATCATTGCTTCTGGGAAGTCGGAGAGGACAGCATCGTCACTTGGCATGCGCTACCAACGACCCCCAAAGGAGACCTCTGAAAAACAAGCACGTCTATCTCTGAGGGCACCCTTCATTTTCGTTCTTTGGTTTTTGTTTTTTAGAGCAAATGCTGGCAATCTTTCCAGAGGGGAAGCACAATTGTAGGTAACCCAAAAAAGGGATAATGTCTAAATAAATTCCATCCAATTTCAAAATAAGTTATGTGAATTGGTTTCTAATTCTAGCGCAGACTAGTATTAAAACAAGCTCACTTTCAGCGAGCTTTCTCCACCTGCAAGTAGGAGAAAAGCATCCCAAAGTTTGTGAGGAGAACATGGGCCTGAGAAGCCTAGAACATTCACCACAGGTAATCCTGTATCACACAATATTCAAGGGCTCTCACCATACAGCCCTTGCTGGGCCCTTCACACCCGGTCAGCAGAAGGGAGCAAGTGATGGATGCTTATCTATGATTGCTTTTGTTCTTTTTAGGCAGACAAGTTTCAGATGTACGTCACCTACTGTAAAAATAAGCCTGATTCCAACCAGCTGATCCTGGAGCACGCAGGCACCTTCTTTGATGTAAGCCATAGCTTCCCCTTCTTGAGCCACGGACGGGCAGATGGAAATGTTTCTCTACTTTGGGAAAATGGGTTTTTATCTTTTATTGCTCGTTGTTCCTTGGCCACTCAAACCTCTATCTCCTGGATAAAGCATGGAGACACACAAAAGCAGTGTTTATCTTTTGTTTTACCCCATCCCATCCCAAGTGCTGGGGTCTTAGACAAGGCTCATTTGCCCTCCACGCCTCAACACCAAACTGAGGTGGCCCTAAATGCCATGTGTAGAGGAGACCGACCTTGACACGGCTTACGATGCCTCACTTCTGCTTCATGCACAGCTCCCTCTAATGCAGGGGTTCTCGAAGCGTGGTCCCCAGACCAGCCACATCGTCACCTGAGAACTGGTTAGAAATGCCTGTTTCGGACCCTCCCCACACCCAGGTCTGTGAGTAGAACCTCCACGGCTAAAACCCAGCAACCGAGCGTTAAGAAGCCGTCCAGGGACTGGTGCCCGCTCAAGTCTGAGAGGCACTACTCCAATGCAGTCGTCTGAAACTTAACTACACATTCAGATTACCTGGGAAGCTTTGAAAAATACTGACTCCTGGGCCCTACCCCTGTGGTTCTCGTATGATTAGCTTGGATTTGGCCTGGACTTTGAGAGTTTTAAGTTTCCAGGTGAGAGTAAGCACCCCCAGGGCTGAGCACCTGTGCTCTAAAAGAAGCCAAGCGAAGTGGGTGCCGATGGGCCTTGTCTGATCCCTCGATTCACAATGAGGATCCAGTGCTGTTTGTGAATGATTGTGTAAGTCTCCGTTGTGCTGGTCCCCGGAGAGTGACCTGTCGGCTCCCAGGTAAACAGAATCAAATGGGCCGATGCAGGATACAAGAGAAGAATAAGGAGAAGAAATGAGGGGAGACAAGGAAGTTCAGGGAGAGAGAGAGACTGTAGCCCTGCTAGTCCTCAGAAGCAACGACAATGTGAAATTCAGAACTTTTTCATGTTTATCGGTCGTTCTGCCTCCCCACTTTCATTTCTCCCATAAATATTGGAATATTTCCTGTAGGGAAGATGGTGTGCTGGGCACCTTGGGGAATGCAGACATTTAAATGTCATCCCCATAGTCAAGTCTACAATATAAACCTCTGAGCATCTTTCTAGCCTGGCACCGCCATAGCAGAAATGATCCCACGAATGTCTTGTTGCTCGGTGAGGGAATGACCATCGAATGAGAGAAAGCCAGACAAGAAGAAACATACATGACTTTTCTAAAATGAAGCGTTAATAGAGAAATGGCCCTGAGCATCCCAACTTGGAATTTTGTTGATAAAAAATACAATGGAAAATTCGAGAAAAGTACTTCTCTAGCTTGGGATCAGAATTTATTGGATATCATATTGGATGTTCTGTTACCGCTATTACCTTTGCCAATAATGTGTTTTTTTTTAAGGTGTTATTCATCAACAGTATCCAGGAGGGTCTTTGTGAAGTTTTAAATGCTCTGTGTCCTGTCTTCCACTTAGCATTTTTCTGAACATACACGACCTGTGCTCTGAGCATGCTTCGGACTCTTCCATTTCCTCAACTTTGTTCACAGTGCTCTCTCTCTCACTCCTCTGTGTGTGTGCACATTCTGTCTCTGTCTCTGTCTCTGTCTCTGTCTCTCTCTCTCTCTCTCACACACACACACACACACACACACACACACACACACACCCCGTCACTCTTCAGAATTCTATCTATCCTTTAAAGGTCAAATGTTTCCTGCATGAATCTTTCCCTCTTTCTCTGCCTGTGTGATACTTTGTATCTGTCTTACAGCATTGGTAACAGTTTGCCTTTTGGCAGGTTAACAATGTACCCTTCCACTACACACACCTCCTCCCACCTGTGGGCCCCTTGAGGTCAGCTGATGATTTGCCTGGTTCATTTTGTACACATCATAGTATGTGGTGCTAATCTGTATTTGCCTTTAGTCCTGTATTCACCATATCCCTGTTTCTAGTCAATTTCTGGACTTTGACTAGTAAGTTAGAGACACCCTAAATTTTGTACCTTATCCCTCCCCCCATGTCCAATGTAGTGACTGATGAGCCCCTGGAAACCAAAAAAAAAAAAAAAAAAAAGTCCATGTGTTAGGAGTCCCTTGAGCTCAGCATAGGGACATGGGGAGGGAGAGCAGTAAACCCTCCTGATTCTTCCCAGAGCTTTCCAGAATACATAGTATTTGTAATGTTTTCCCATTCCATCAGAAAGGGTTCCCTAAATTCTACAGAAAATATCTGCTCTAGGCCCTCGTTCTATAAGAGACGAGCCCTTTGTTAGGCTGTCTTTTAATATCCATTATTGTAAACAGTACACAGAAAATTGAAGCTCCAGAAAGGGGCACACATTCCCATGATCCAGAATTTTCTACCTGAGATGTGAGAGCCGAGAGGCCGTGATGCTTGACGTTGTGGTGACTAGTGAGCATGGTTCGTCTGCCCTAAGAAATGCCCTCCTGCCCCACACGCAGCCTTCCCGTCACAATGTGTCACTGCCTGGGCTGTCCGGGCAGATTCCCCAGGTAAACTCATGGTGTCCCTTGGCCCAGAGAGTCGTGCTGCCCGCAGGCTTGCCCATCATCCGTGGACAAGTGCTGCTCTAACTGCACACTTCTAGGCAAGAGGCAGATGAGTGAGAAAGTTGCTACTTTCTGTGATAGTTGACAGGAAGGCCATCATGGTTTTAATTCCCTCTCTACCCTCCTCCATGGCCACATAGCAAGTCTTGTTGGGGGACTTTAAAGTGCTTCCTGTACTCCTCCCACTGACCCTCGCTCAGGGCAAGCCCATGTCACACACCCAGAGAGACAGACAGATATTATACATGTATTTAAAGTGAACAAGTTCACGGTTTTCGTATTTTCAGATAGGACCAACTCTCTCTACAGTCAATTGTGGGACATTTTCATCACCTCAGAAAGCAACCCCAGACCCTTTAGTTGCCGCCCCACCTCATCCTCCCCCCATTCCTTAGCCCAAAGCAACCAATGATCTCTTTTCTATGTCTATAGGTTTACCTATCCCAGATAATTAATGGAAATGGAATCATATGTGTTCCTTCGTGACTTTTTTCACTCAGCATCATGCTTTCAGGGCCCACGCGTGTCACAGCGTGTATCGACCCTGCACTCCTCTTTATGGCCCAATACTATCCCATTGTGTGGGTGAACCACGTCATATATTTCCACTCATCAATTGATGGACATTTGGGATTTATCCCCTTCTTCATTATTAGTAGTAACACTGCTATACACATTGTATCTAAGTTTTTCTAAGGCATGTTTTCACCTCTCCCGGGCACATGACTAGGAGCAGAATTCCTAGCTCACATGGCAACTCCATGTTTGCAGCCTTGGGATTGTTCAGTCACCTCCTGACTGGTCTCTCTGCCTCTGTATCCCCACCTCCACGCTTGCTATGAGGTGTATAGGACTCTCTCTGAAAGAGCGCTTTCACCGTGTTTTTCTTCTATTTAAGATCCACAATACTCTACCATTGAGAAGCCCACCACCAAAATCCTCATGCTTTCCATCTAGCTCAACCCCATCAATGACCTAAATATACTTTGCTTATCTAACTGTATTTTTCATTTTTTCTGGACTCTAGGTGTGCATTCTCTATACCATTCTGCATGGTCTGCATTATCCTTAAATCCACACTGATTCTTTCCTGTGGACTTTTTAAATGTTTTCTGTTTGTAGAATGCTCTTCATCCAGCTTTGCACGCCCCCCACCTCCCCCCACACACACACACCCAACCACCACCTATCTTCTGAACCACAGGTGAAGACTTTATCTCTCCTAAACCATCTGCCACTCCTGGCCCAGGCGTTCCTCTCTGTGCTCACCGGGAATACCTTCCACCTCCTTTGTTGCTATTTTATGTGTGTGGCTGTTCTCAGCCACCTGGGCTGCAAGGCTCTGGAGGCAGCGAACGACACGGGCCCTTCGCTGCCTCTCACGTCACCTACACCTTGGGGAGTGGAAGGTCATTTGGGGGGCAGGACAGAAAATGGATTGAAAATAGGCTAGAGGCCCAAACAACAGCTGGAGGTCATGGCTGTAGCCTGGGCATGAATGGTACGGGGAGGAAACTTGTCACGAGGGGCAACACGAGTTGAAACAACTGACAGGGACTCCACGGTAGCCGCCCGAGAGAGCTGAGGAATGAGGGAGGTGTCACGGATCACAATAAAGCAGTTGTAGGGGATGCAGAGGGGCTCTGCACTGGGGTGGAGAGAAGGGGGGGGGAAGGAAATCGGTCCTCGTGCTGTTGTAAGGATATGAAGACTCAGGAGCCGTGCGTGTAGACCCCCGAGCCCCGCTCTCTGCCTGCCCTTGTTCTCATCGTCCTGCTGTCCCCCGTGCGTGCCTCCGCTCTGGGATTACTCTACCTCCGCTCCACCAGCTCTCCTTCACCCTTCTGTCTGTTATCGATCTCCTGACTTCCTTTGGCCACTATTATCCCTCCGCATGTCTTCCTCATTTCCATTTCTGTCACACAATTCTGCTTTCTCTCCCCTTTTGCCATCTCTCCTTTTCTCTCTTTATGCATTCATCCGGGTCTCTCTTTTTTCTCTCCCCAGCAAAGAACAGTTCCTCATAGCTGTCTACTCTTTTTCTTCTTCTTTCCTCTCACCCTGCCTACTTCCTTCCCAAACACACACACACACACACACACACACACACACACACACACATGCGTGCCCACATGCACCCACGCACACCCGTGCACACGCGCACACGCCCTCCCCTCTGTGTGTAATGGCGCCCGTTGTCTCCCCCGCAGGAGATACAGCAGCGGCATGGTCTGGCCAACTCCATCTCTTCCTACCTAATCAAGCCCGTCCAGAGGATCACCAAGTACCAACTGCTCCTGAAGGTACCTGCCCTCCCCACCGTGTCACCCCTTCCCACAGTACCAGTTGGGTCCGGGGAGTCCCAGCTCTGCCCCAGGGTGGAATAGCTTCCACCTCAAGACCCTGCCTCCACCTAGAGCAAAACTTCAGAGATGAGCCCCACTGACTTCGCTACCTCCCAGACTGCATAAACTATCCCAGGAAATTCTGGGGGGTGCTTGGTTAGGGGACAGAGGAGAAATGAGAGACTCTTTCCACACCTGCCCACCCTGCACAACTTGGAGCAGTTGCCACCCCAGGCACTGGCTGACACGTGTGGCCTCACTTACTCTTCCCCCCCAGGACAGATTCCTCCCGGCAGCCCCTGCGACTGATAGGATCAGGTGTCAGGGTCTTCGGGGCCATGCCAGTCTATATAGACAATAGAGGCCCAGGGTGGCACCTACCATTGCCTTAATCTCTGTTTATCAAGACTATGAGGTTTCTGAGAGAAAACACTCCACAAGTACAGATTAAAACACAATGTCACTCTTGTGTCTGGATGAGCCCATACGTTCAGTAAGGGTTCTTTTGGAGCCAAGCAAAAGATTTGGATTTTCTCCAAAATATTTTCTTTAAAATTCAAATAATCAAATGATATGAAATACTAAGTTGAAATACTAAGTACTTGGGCTGATTCTTCTTAAGGAAAGATATACTGATTGTCTGAAAAGATGACATTTCCCCCACAGAAAGCCTGGGAAATCAATATTATAAGCAGTTATGCAACCCCAATGTATATCAGTTCTCAAGGTATAAGGGTAGAGTTTTCCCTAAGTTTGAATATTTTGCTCATGGCTCCTCAAAGGCAAAGGACATCAGGATATGAGAGGCATGTTCTAAGTAGTGTATTTCCAAAGAAAATCTGCTGAAATTCAACTCATGGGTAGAGATGCTTGCGGAGTCTTGAATATTCTGGCTTCGCTGAACCTGAAAAACAGTCTAGTTTCACATCTAGGTTTCTACTCCCACTGATATGTGCCCCCGCCCCATCGGGCCCCTGGGGTCTCCCTGCATAGCAGAATGGGTCCATGATGAGAAGAGTGGGTGCGCTGGACCTCTTCCCCATTCTGTGTCAGGGCAGGGGATAGTTTCCCCAGCCCCCACCATCCTTCTGGCCTCCACCTTCAAAGTCCTCTTGCCTTATCTCCAAGAAGAGACTTTTGGGGCTTCTGCTTCCAGGCACCGAAGTTATCCAGCCCTGCAGAGAGGCCTTAGAGAATTACCACACAGCCTTGTTCCCTTGGCCTGTACTGAGGCCTTGTGTGAGAAGTAACAATGTGCAGACCATCTCAGCTGTTTTAGCAGAATTGCTTTTGAAGATGTTCTCTTTGTTTTTTCAAGTTCCTTGTACAAAGACTCACAGAAACTCTCGTGAGAGCTCAGAGTGGGATACAGGTGTTCTCTCCAAAGTCATCGGTGTGCCCTCTACCTGTAAATCACAAGAGCTTTAGCTCCTTCTTTGCCTTTTATCATCAGATAATTAGCATTGAGCCCTATTGCAACGACTACTGTATTGTTTCTTCTTTCTTCTTAGCCCAGATTTCTGTGTATAATCATCGCCTCCTTCCCTATCCCATTTAATGCTTGACCCTTTCATGATTTTTCTTGTACCAGAAGATTTTTTTTTAATTCATTTTTGTGGTTATTAGATGTATGTGTTACAATGCCTTTTTGGGAATTGGTGGGGTTGTAAATTAAAAAGCAAAACAAAACAAAAACTCACCCATCCACACTGCCGGTGCCTTAAATCAACTAAGATCCAGTTCTAAGACAAAGATAGCTTTTCCTCTCTCCCTTGGAGTCCCATGGGGCTGAGGTTCCCAGGACAGTCTTGTGACACAGACAAGAGAAGGAAGTGGAGGGTGGACAGGCTGTCCTGTGTTTTGCTTTAGGCGATGGAGGAAGAAATGTTTGTGCAGGTAACTGAGAAGGGAAGAAATAAAGTAGTGGGAATTGGATTGTGGAGCTGTAAAATTATCGGGGGAAAAGGGCTTACTAAGGTGATTTGGATTCATAAATGCGCTGATAGCAGAATACCCACTGAGTAAAAGAAAAATAGTTTGCTGAGCTTTTACTATAAATAAATAATGTGGGATTTATTTTCTTATTAAAGACAGTTTTATTCCAAATATACTGATATTTAATTATTAGTGTCCTCTGGGGCTCCTCATTTTGGGTGTTGCATGAAAATAAAAACTGTATGTCAGTTGGTGTCCAATATTATCCCTGTAAATCTGCTCCAGCTGTCCTTTTGGAGTCTAAATTAAATGTGGAGACTTCTCCTTAATATCAGCTATAACAAGGATCCAAGGAGAACTTAGCGGCTTTGCTGGCCAATTTGCGGACTTGCCACACTGCTTTGTGGGGGGGAGGGTGTCCAACCAATTAGTGTTTTCTATTGCACACTGAATCCTATTTCATATTTGTCTCTTATGCTTCTGCCTAGAAATTCCTTTGAGGATGTATGAGAACAAGGTCAGGAGGGTTAAAATTAGGGAAGGGATGGGGAGAATCAGAGAACTTCAGGTTGGTAGAAGTAAATGCAGCTTTCTGAACAATTTTTTCCATTATACTGGCGGGAGCCAAGGACAGAGCTGAGAACAGATCACTTCTCCCTCCCAAACATGCTCGAGGCAGTTCACCTCTCCTTTGGACACTCAAAGCCCCCTTCTTCATATGGGGATAGATCTGAGATGACACAAAGGATTGGATGTTCATGTCAGGTGCTCACTAATCAGATCTCTTACCAACTATAAAGCTTTACTAATAATGTCAAGGATACAAATAATCCCAAAGCAGAGATAAAGCACACAGAAGACCACCAATAGGGGCGCCTGGGTGGCTCAGTCATTAAGCGTCTGCCTTCTGCCTTCGGCTCAGGTCATGATCCCGGAGTCCTGGGATCAAGCCCCGAATCGGCTTCCTTGCTCGGCAGGAAGCCTGCTTCTCCCGCTACCATTCCCTCTGCTTGTGTTCCCTCTCTCGCTGTGTTTCTCTCTGTCAAATAAATAAAAATCTTTAAAAAAAAAAAAAAAAAAAAGAAGACCACCAATAGTTCCAAGTCCTTTCCTGGAGCCTCAGGATGTACTGTGGCCCAGACCAACATACAGACCTTCTAAATGTTGCATCACATCATTTACCCTGAAGAGAGCCATTTTGTTTGTGAAATATACTAACTTTTGACTCAGATAATGGCATGACATCTGTAATATTTTACAGGGAGCCATGCCCCTAAAGCCAGAGATTCAGGTTTTTGTTAGCACAAGAAGTCTTAGGCCAGGTGTATCTTACTAGAAGCCTTCCATAGATAAGGACTCTCCTGCTAGCTAGTACCATTAGTTTATTTGCTGGAAGATCTGCCATTAACATGTTCATAAGATTTGATCTGGTCAGCTTCTTTCTTTCCTGGAAGGCCATCTTACCCATCCACCCTGACTCTCCCTACCCTACCCTCTAGAAGGAGAGAATATGGATTGCGGATCTGTTGCTTAACTGTTTCCTTCCCTGTATCAAAATGAGCAAAATTTATAATAACCCTCATGGGAAAAATGAAAGCCAACATTCCTCTGGCTTGGGGAAAATCATTTCAAATGGTCCTTATAATTTTTAAGATAGTTGAAAATTCTCTTTTCTCCATCAAGCAGATACTATATGTCTTTTGTGGAGGTATTAATCACCTAGTCTTCAATAAGGAAGTAAGAGAGGACGTGCTCTGGGACATCTCAGTGTGCTGGAGGTCATGGGGGGCAGGGCTGGCATGGCTGATTCTACTGGGCGTGGATTCTAGATTTAAGATTCAAGAAGGACTAATCCAGAATCCCATCCACCGGTCTCAGGTTAGGTACTCCTGATTTATATGATCTAAAAATATTTTATAACCCTGAAACCCTGTAAACCTATAATGTGTGTAACCCCAGGTTGCTCCCAGTGTGGTGCAAGTCAGCATTTAGGCAGCAGGGGGATGTAAATAAAGATGGTGCCTGCAGTAGGCATGCAGGAACCTATGAGTGCTGTGCATTCTCTGCATACCTGTTGCCTTCTCTTTGTGATTCCACAGAACTGACCCTCTGTTTGTGTGCTTTGCCAGGGCTCCTCTCTTCTCCAGGACGGGAGTCAAGTGACAGAGAATGCCCTGACTTCCTTGTGTGCAAGGCATTTGAGAGTTGGGTTGCATTGAGTTAGTTTAGGGTAGATTGAGCTGAGGAAGCTCAGTCTGGGAAAAAGTTGTGGTTGAATTCTTTGGAGAAGACATTCCCACTCCACTCTCCTTATAGCTTAGAGGGAACCATTCTCTTCAGAGAATGAAGCTGGTCTATGATCACCTTGGTGGGTTAGGTGATGGGAGGTTGGGGACGTTGGGACAGATGGTTCTAACTGTGTCTGGACTTTTTCCCCCAGGAACTTTTAACTTGCTGTGAAGAAGGGAAGGGGGAGCTCAAGGAAGGCCTGGAGGTGATGCTCAGTGTCCCAAAGAAGGCCAATGATGCCATGCATGTCAGCATGCTGGAAGGTAGCTGTCTGTCCTCCCCGCCTCCCCGGGGGAGCCGCCTCCTTTCCTAAGACCGGGGAGCTTGTATCGCGGGAGGGAAGTGGCATGAAGTCAGGCAAGGGACAAGGCTGGAAGAGAGGAGAGATGGCAAGTTGAGGACGTGGGTCCTCAGGACATTGGGCCTCAGGAGGTGTGAGAGGAGCTCCACAGGGGCCAGCTCGACCAATATCCGCCTCCAGGTAGGACCAGGTGGGACCAGGCCCAAGTTGTTTCAGGTACGTAGACAACTTTCTGTGTGTGAGGGAGTCTAGCAGAGGCCATCTTCCTTATCAAAAATGTGCTAGATTTAAATCCTGCCCCACAGCAGTCCTGCTCATCTGCATGGCATTGGCGTTGCATTGGTCACCTGAATGAGTAGAAATCCTGGGTGCGCGTGCGTGCACACACACACACACACACACACGCGTGCGCACGCACACGTGCCCCCGTGGTCTCCAGCCTCACGCCCTTCTTTTTTCTATTGCAATAAAATATACATAACGTAAAATCTGCCATTCTAACCATTTTTAAGTGTACAGCTCAGCGGCATTAGGTACACTCATGTTGGCGTGCAGCCAGAGAAACCCGAGAGGACTTCGCCCAAGTACATGTATTCCACAGGAACTATGTTCTTGGGCCCCAGAGCCCGGGGAGAGTGAGACTCCAATATAGTGCTCTTACCACGGCAGAGCAGACGTGCAGAGCAGCTGCGCCAGGGTGGGCTGTTCAAGGCGCTCGGACTCGGCATCCCAGCGTGGCCTGGCAAACAGGTGCTGAGGGACAGGAGTGCACTCTGTTGCAAGTCTGCAGCCCCCTGGGCTGTGTTTTCTCCTCCCCGCCCCCCACCCCCACCCTCCATCTAGAAGACTCCGTCTGGTCTCCCCACTGCCTGGGCCGCCCTGAGCAGAGGAGGCTGGAGTTCTCTGTGCGGCAGAGTCCTGGTGGTGACCTTCTCCAGACTGAGCACTAGCCATCTGAACATACTCGTCTTGCTACAATTTCTCAGCCTTTTCTTTTGGCACCCATCCTCGTCCCCAGCCCTGGGTGTCCTCTCCCCCGAGCACCCTTCTCCTCCCTGCCCTGTATTCTGAATTCAGTTACTCCAAGTACCGTCTGCGGACCAGCAACAGCAACACCTGGGAGCTCCTCCGAAGAGCAGATTCCTGGGCTCTGCCCCACACCTACCAAATCCCAGTCTCCTTGCGGGGCAGGGGTCGGTAGGGATCTGGGTTTTGACCAGCTCTGCAGGTGATTCTTATGCATACTAGGTTTCAGAACCTCTGTTAACATGTCAAGTGTTGAAGGCACGTGCACTGCACCATATAGAAGCCATCAGAGGGAAGAGTCCAGTCGTAGGAATGGAATATAAGAAATAAAGCAGGGACAATAAAGTGGAGTCAGGGGCGCTCCTCCAGCCTGCAGTGCTTGTCCTCAGCCCCGCTCAGTGCTCTGAGTCGGTGGGAAGCTGTAGGAAGAGAGCGAGGTGGGGGTTGCCCTCGCAGGAGGTCCCAGGCTCTGGGGAGATGCTACCAATCCTGTATGTGTAGGAGACCTGGTGTGGGAAGGGGCATCTGCTCGCTGTTCCCTAGAGCTGTCTTCTCAAGAATCCTGGAGTCTCAGGAAGCCACTGAGAGAGCCAGTGTTGTGGGAAATGGAGGGCTCCCAGGGAAACCTTTCTGCGAGGGGAGTGAAATGTGGCCCCCAGGTGGCTCTGGAGAGACTCTACGGGGTGGAAACGGGTGTCTTTCAGGCTTCGACGAGAACCTGGATGTGCAGGGGGAGCTGATTCTCCAGGACGCCTTCCAAGTATGGGACCCCAAGTCACTGATCCGGAAGGGGCGGGAGCGGCACTTGTTCCTCTTTGAGATCTCCTTGGTTTTTAGCAAGGAGATCAAGGACTCTTCAGGACACACGAAATATGTTTACAAGAACAAGCTACTGGTAGGTGGGGCAGGAGGGGTAGGACAAGTCTCCCTGATGTCCTATAGCCCTCGGGCACAAAGGGCTCTTGAACACTCAGCTCATCTCTCCCCTGGCGCCACACCAAAACCATCCTGGACAAATGAGAATGCCTCCTATTTGGAAAGCTGCCCCCCTCGACTCCCCGTGCTGCGTTTTTGAGCTCACCGGTCTTCTTGCGGTCCGCATTTAGTGCCTCCCTCTTCACCCTCCCTCCCTGCCACCTGCTAATCAAACAGGCAGCCTGTAGGTCCTTTCATCCCGGGTAGAAGAAGGAAGCATCCAGTCTGTTGAAGTTTGATTGACAGAAGCCCCTCCCTCGGTCCTCTCCTCTTTGTTGCCTTCCCCTTCCCACCCAGCCCTAAGTTCCCCGCCGCCCTCCCCTTCCCCGCCTCTCACAGGCATTTCCTGTCTACAGACCTCAGAGCTGGGTGTGACTGAGCACGTAGAAGGTGATCCCTGCAAATTCGCCTTGTGGTCTGGGCGCACCCCCTCCTCAGACAATAAAACAGTGCTGAAGGTAAGTACTGTGCTCTCCGCAGGGCACTGGCGCGGGGTGGCGGGTAGTAGGTGGAGGGCAGAGGGCGGGGCACGTTCTTCCTGAAAGCGGGGGCCTAGAGACTCCACGGGGAGGGCAGTAGCCCACAGGTACTAAAAAGCAAGTTTTCTCATGGTGGACCTGAAATCTCCAAGACCAATGGTCTCCTAAGTCCCTCCCCTCCTGTGCACCTAGAGGGGGCGAGGCAGGGAGTGGCCGGCTGGGCTGTCATCAGCAGGGCCCACTTAAACATGTTCTGTCCCTATGTCCCCCTCAAGGGCACTGACCACTGACCTTTTGACAAAAGGTACCTGGATTTGTTCCCCATCCATCCAATGCCTTTTCTTAAACACCTTCGACGTAGAAGGTGTTCTGCTCAGGGCTGCTTGTAAGGAGGTATGAGAGATGGACCTCGTCCTCCCGGAACGTAGGTTCCAGAGAGCGAGTGAACCACGCTAACTTGGCAACTGTGTTGACTGAAAGGCGTGCTGAGAAAGGGCTTTCACCAGATGACAGCCTTAAGGAATGCTCTGGAGAGTCCGGCTCTCCAGAGCACACACAGCCCGGGGTGTGGGGCTGGCGGTAACATGCGTCTAACCGAGAAGGGGTCCTGCGGATGGGGCTCCCAGCAGTCATTTGCTTATTGGGGTGGCTGCCATCCAGAGGTGGTCTGACCCTGACAAAGGCTTCGCACCTGTTCCCTCTGAATTGCCAGCCTAGCGCCACCTGCCCTGAGACAGAATGACCTAAAAGCAATTCCACAAAGACAAACTGGAGACTCATGAAATGGTAGACGTGCCTTCAGTGAACATGTTTCCAAAGCTAAACACCCAGCACTGACTTTGAATCAGCACAGACCTATGTACGTAGCAGTACTAGGGTTTGAATGTGCTGGCATGGATCTGTACCACTTGGAGAACAGCTGCGGCCTTCAGATACCCCCTTGCTGCCCCTCCCAGTGCTGCCCAGACCTCCCCAGCCCCTAGCAACTGATGTGTTCATCCTCGGCCCAGCAAGGGACTTCTACGTAGGCTCCAGCCCCAGACGGATGGCAGTGTGTTTTTAAAAGATTCTTATTTATTTATTTATTTATTTATTTATTTATTTGAGAGAGAAAGAAAGACCATAAGCAGTGGGGAGGGGCAGAGGGAGAAAGAAGCAGGCTCCCCGCTGAGCAGGGAGCCAGATGGGGGGCTCGACCCCAAGACCCTGGGATTATGCCCCAAGCCAAAGGCAGACACTCAACCAACTGAGCCACCCGGGCTCCCCAGGGCAGATGTCAGTATTGGTTAGTGCCAGACAGAGTATCAGTACTTTGAAAATCACTCCTGTACCAAGGCTCCATTGACTATCGAGGTTTTAGCCCCATTCCAGGAGTTGAAGGAACGTGTCCCTGGGATTGAAGAGTATTGTGTGTAAAATGAGAAATGAGCTCCTCAAACATTTTGTGTCCTTGAAAATAATGGGATAAGCCTGCGGGACGAGGATTGAGAACTGTTTTCGGCAGGGCAGAGGGAGGTGGGGTGTTTACTCTTTCTCTCTCTGTGGCGCTCTAGGCCTCCAACATAGAAACCAAGCAGGAGTGGATCAAGAACATCCGAGAGGTGATTCAAGAAAGGATCATTCACCTGAAAGGAGCTTTAAAGGAGCCAATTCAACTCCCCAAAACACCAGCCAAACAGAGGAACAATAGTAAGAGGTAACCAGCATCTCTGCCCCCACAAGCACTGCCTCTCGCGCTCCAGGAGCGGGAGTGGGGTCGCCCTCTGCTTCCCCGGGGGCGGTGCACTCTGCCGTCGGCACCCCTGTCCGTGAAGTGCCCTCTAAGATGAGCATCTCACCAGTGTCTGTCAGTTGCATTCAGCAAGGCCTCATTGAGCACCACTTCTTTCACAGACACTGCTAGGTGCTCCGAGAAGAGAAGGGGAAGTGCACGATGAGCCCTTGCCCTCAAGAACCCTCGAGAACCCTCCCATAGTTGTATCTCACATGCGGAATAGTTAGACTCGAAGAACCAGTGCCACCTGTGGAGACTGTAAATGCTGTAAAAAGCCACTGAGAGGGGACTTTAGATGAGCATTAGAGAGGAGCGTCCAGGGGAAACTTTGAGGGAGGTAGGCCGTGAGCAGACTGGTTAGACAGCACCAGAGTTCCGTACGTGGTAGCGGCAGAGGGTCGGGGTGGTGGGGTTATCACTGCAACTCTACTGTAACCCCCGAGTCCTCACCTTCAGTTATCTGAGATCAGCAAGGTGATTGGGCAGAAGGAGACTGATGTTCCGTATCTTCACCTCTCTGGGCCCTTCCGCACCCCGGTTGCCCTTCCCAGGTGGAAGACTCCCTCGGTGTCTGTTTCTCAAATCTCCATATGACAGTCACCTACAATGACTCTCTTAGAGGGCACTTCAAAAGAGAGCATATAAAAACACCGTGTTAACCCTGAGAAAAACCCAGGGTTCTGGGGGTGGTGGTCATTGCTGGTAAGGGGCTGGCCTTTCCTTGCCTCTCCTTCATGAATGGAGTCAATCCCAAAGATCTAGCTGCCCTCCTGGTGCCAGCCAGGGTGCATGGACCTGAGGACCTGCAGAGTAGCCACATTAGCACAAAGGGAGGTGGTAGCCCGAAGAAGGTGACTGAGGTAGGGAAAGATACCTCCACGGGCCGGAAGCCCCAAGACCTGCGTGGCCAGGAAGGGGTCACCACTCAGGGCCGGAAGGACAAATCAGGGCTGCACCAGGGGAGGGGGTATTTTTATTTCACTTACCCGTGGCCGGAGTCCAGGGAAGGGGCAGACTTAGTTCAGCACTAGGGACCGGCCCTGCTGCAGGAAGCCCCTACTTTAAGAAAGAAGATAGAGAGGAAATGGTCTAAGAACTCAATGTCCAAGAGCATGTGGGAAAGGATGGACGTTTAGGTGAGGTTGGCTCAAGTGTCTCTGGGAAGGAGCCTCTTCCTGAACATCTGTAGATCATGAGATGGACCTATCTTGGAAATGCCTCCCACGGTTTCTCTGTCGTTGTCCTGAAATAAAGAGAGTGACAACCCTGGGCAGAGTCTGCAGAGAACAGTCAGGCTGCCTGGCATTTCATTAGCTCGGCTCCCAGGAGGTGGGGACAGAGTTTGCGAAGGAGTGAATTGGCTTGGAGAGTGCCACCCCGGCTCCTGGATGGGCTCCCCACCGCCCCCAGAGCTGGCTATGTCTGCAGTGGACCAGAAGGGCCCACACTGGGCCAAAAGGGTGGGAAGCACAAAGTATAGCCAACACTCAACTGTAGGCAAAATGGCGGGGAGCGGCGGCCCAGATATCTAAAACAGCCCATGATCTAAGAAGCCTTTCTTCTTGGTTTTGAAATGCATCCCATAATTTCATTTTACATCAGATCTTCCTTCCTACGAATGTGTGGCTTATACTATTAAAATAAGTTGGCCTTTCCCAACCCCGCAAGTGGTGGTGAGAAGGCAGTTGGCCTAGAAGCGTTCTAGGTAGAAGACTGTTTGTATGGCTAGGAGCTCGTGTGTGTCTACACATGTGTCACATGCATGCTCACCTGCACACACGTGTCCATACACACCAGACTGTGATGGTTGAGACTCTGGGAGGCGACTTTGTATATGGGGCCTTTTGCCCATGCGGTGGCACCTTCAGGCAGCCAGTTTCTAACACCATTACCTCTCCGGAAGCAGCATCAGGGGTGGGATTTTCATAAGCCTCCATGGGAAGAGCTGGCCCTCTTCATGCTCATTTATCCAAGTCCTTCGCCCACATCTCCTTTTTATCTCCCACACCCCACCCCCCCGACATGGACCGGTTCAGCCTTCAGCAGTTCCCAGGCACCTAATCCCCCTGGGCCCTGGTGATGGGTTCAGTGCAGGATTGAGACCTAATTCTCACGCTGGAGAATCAAGGGGCATGTGAGTGGGACAGCGATGTGGTCCAGCGGCCCAGGAAGGGCTCCGCGTGCTGGGAGCGCACTCGGGAGCTTATCTCACTGAGTGCTCGGGAGCACAGCGGACTGAGGAAGCTGCTGTGCCATCTGGGGTCTTCGCCATGGTGCCTTGGCCTTCTGGGTTGGCAGGAAGTCATCACAATCAGGCACGAGACCTACAAGATCCAGCAAAATGAAGGAAATAATCTCTTCCTCCGTACCCAGGAGTTGAGCCTCCAACATCGGCAACTTCCCAGGGATTATCTCCCCTGGAGGAAAGATCTCATGTCATTTTCTCAAACCAAAAAAACACACAAGTCAAAAGAAAAATATCTTATCAGTTCTGTTTTCCTTATAGGCTAGCTATGAGCTAGCCCCCATCCTCCCTCAGCATGCAGAAAAACTATTTGAATACTTTGAACTCTGGGGTTGGTGGCGATCACCCAGTCAGCTGGGCCGAAGCCTAGGTTCCAAGTGGAACGGACCTCTCTTCCAACTGCCTACTATGGACCCATTCCCACTAAAGAAATAAATACATCATCACCTCCTCTGTACCATGGGCCGGAGGACTCATGGAGGGGCCATTTCGTGCTCAGCTATCAGCATAGGGATCGTTTGCTTTTTAAGTACAAGAGGTGGCATCTTTGAAAAATCACACAGGGCTGCTCCCTTTAGTGGGATAATTTTAGGCAAATCCCTGCTAGAAAGTGCCGAGGCTCTGCTCTGCCAGCCCAGCTGGAAATCCTTGTGTGCTCTAAACCCACAGTGGTTCCCCCCACCCCCACCCCTGTTTTTTTTTTCTCTTCTTCCCGCAGGGACGGAGTGGAGGATGTTGACAGCCAAGGGGATGGAAGCAGCCAGCCAGATACCATCTCCATCGCCTCCAGGACCTCTCAGAATACAGTGGACAGTGACAAGGTAGGACAGTGTCCCAACCTTCCTTCCCCTAAGACTTTTTGTTGGCTTAACCACCCCTGGAGAATTACCCCCAGAGGAACTTCTCCCACTATGGAGGCCAACCTCAGGAGCACTTGGCTCTCTGTGCCAGCCAGAGCGGAAAGAGCAGGGCCGGAGGAGGTATGTCGCAGTGTGGAGATGTTGTCTGAGGGGAGAGAAGACAGGCGCTCAGCCAGAAGTCTCCTGTCATGGGAGTTTAGCCGAAGTGACGAGGGTGTGGCAAGGGGGAAGGGTCAGAGGGGCTGGGTCTCCTGTCCTCCGGAGATGCCCTGCCTGGGCTGCTTGGATGGCTCTGCCTCCTAGGAGGCTGGACCTCAGGGGCTGAGGCTGGGAGAGTGTCCTGAAACCTTAGTGGCTGTGACTGGCTCATATTTATAATGACTGACTAGGTTTATCTGAAGTTAGACCAAGACCAGTACTATGGCAAATGGCCCCAGACATGCTGGTTGGTAGGAGCCTCCTCTCTGAAGGGGCTCGGGTGGAAAGGAGGCCTTCCTCTGGCCAGACTCTTAGGGCTCAGTTCCCGAGGCGCAGAGGACCAAGAAGCAGTGTGGGAAGCAGCTTGGAAGGATGTGGTAGGCTTTTCGAGAAAGCCTAGTCACTTGGTCTCTCACGTTTTGGAGCAAGTAAGCAGAAGGTAGGAGCTCTGAAGGAGAGTACGAGAAAAGAGAATGTAGCGAAGAGCAGTGTATTCGTTCAAGTCAGGGGAAGAAGTCAGCTGTCTAAATTTGCAGCAGGGATGGGAAGGTTCTTGTCTCCGACCCTACTCTCATTTGCTTACCTCAGGGTCAACGAGCATGAGATGATCTTTTGCTGCATGTTAGTGATTTTATAAATGAAGGGATGGATTTCCAAAGACGATTTGGCCCTAGTCTATCAAGACCTAGTGTGTTGGTCTAGTCCTCCAGCCTTGGGCAATAGGCTGTGTCCTTGCTTCGTTTTTTGTTTTCTACGTTACGGGGTTTTTTTGTTTTTTTTTTTGAAGATGATCTGCATTCATTAGGATTTTTCCTAATTTTTTTTCTTACTGGGGTAATAAATAAATAAATAAAAGACTGTACCCCAGACCTTCCAAGACCACGGTGCTAAGTCACGCGCTAGACTAGTATTCAAGAACATTCAAGGTAATTCTAACGTAATTCTGTCTGACGTCCTGCCTTCAAGTTTCTAAGCCATTTTTGACTATCAGAGTGGATGGAAAATTGTTTTTTTCCACTTGTAAGAACATACAAGGAAAACTATTCCTGTACTTTCCTTTCTCCTCTGATCTGTTGTTTAGAAATGTAACCTAGAATATCCTATGAATGAGTGTTTCTTTTTAAACAGTCAGCGGGTGGGAAGCAAAATGCAATGGTTCCTTTGTTCGGAGAGAGCCTCTTAGTCTCATGGTCCAGGGGATCCCTCCCTTCCTGCTGCTGCTCCATCTTACCACAGCCCTGACTTAGACACAGACCCCTGTGCCAGAGCCTTGTGTCTTGTCTTGGGCCCCAGCCATTCCTTGTCTTCTGGCAAGGCACGTGAGGCTAGATTAGAACACCTCCGATGGCAGGCATGTCACGATTCGTGAAGAATCCCCGTTACTTACATATTATTCTCCAGATGAGGAAACTGAGGCCCGGAAAATTGCTAGTTCGTGGGAAAGCAGGCACTAGAACCCAGATCATTCTGCTCCACGGTCCTGCTTTTCTCTCACTCCAGAGGTCAAGGCGTTCTACTCCCAACACTAAGATGAACTCAGCTGGTCAATCTTCCTGCACATTCCACAAAAACATGAGTCACATCTTCTTGAAAAAGCACCCACCACATGCCGAGCTCTATGCTGGGTACTGGAGAGAGATGTGGGCTGTTTGTTGAATGTGAATCCTTATTTGTGTAATTCTTGTTTGATGTGTGTCTCTCTAGCCAGGCCATTAAGCCCTGATGAGGGCGGGGTTGTCTGTCTGCCTCACTGCTGTCCCTGGCCCACAGCACACACAGATGCTCAGGAAAGGCTTGTGGGATGAATGAATGGGGGGACCACAGCCCCTGATCTCAGGAAATTCCAGCATCAGGAGGCAGCTAAAACAGCTGCTCTGAAAGCAGCCAGATAGATACAAACATTGTATTTTTAAATCTGCTCAAAAAGCCTAGAATTTTCCTTACCTCCAAGCAGAAAGCTTTAGTCGGCTGGACAATCTGGCTTATTGGGAACAGGAGCCCCCGACTCTCTTCTCAGGCCCTGGGAAACATGGGCAGTGGGGTCTGGAGATGATGGGAGGATTCTGTGTTCTGTAGAGGAACCCTGAAAAATCCACCTACAAGTAGTCACACTTTCAGGATGAACTAGAGGGCCCGTCTGTGACCGTGCACTGTAATTTAGAATGTTCTTGCTCTTCGGACACGGGACCCTGATAACAGGTCGGCCGTGTGTCCTTCCCCCACGTTCCCCTTTACCGGGCAAACCAGGAAGCAGTATCTTTGGGTTCAGAGATGTTATCAGCAGTGTTACGTTTTCCCCTGACTGGACCAGAAGACCAGGAGACTGTTCTCTGCTGGTTTCCAAGCAGTCAGGTGAACAGACCTTGAAGAGGACCAGCAGGGTAACCAAAATGGCCTGATTCAGGTAAACCTTACCGTATTCAAGAGAAGGGCAAATAAGGGCAGCTGCGTGGGGGGGGGGGGGGGGGGGGGGGGGGGGGGGGGGGGGGGGGGGGGGGGGGGGGGGGGGGGGGGGGGGGGGGGGGGGGGGGGGGGGGGGGGATAGGGCAGAGTCCCTTCGCTGGGATCGGGGCCATCCTAGCAATAGGTTTCTAGAAAAGACTCCAGTCTTCCTCTTATAATCCAGAGGAATTAGAACAGTGGCACTGCTGTGCTGGGTAGATGAGGACAATGTTACCGTGAAAGAGCCACGGCAGACCCGCTTGAGGAGCAGTGGGGCCCAAGGGCACCTCTCCAATCGCTTTGTGTGTATTTCGTGTGTGGTGGGGGGTGGAAGGCGTTTGGGCACCCCCACGTTCAATCCCAGCTTGGTGGTTCCCTCTGTGTCCTGTTGTGTGAGTTACTGCGCCTTAATTTCGGTATCTGTAAGGCAAACACATTTATGTGGCACCTGTTAGACATTCAGTAACAGTTAATTTCCCACCATTATTCGAAGGAAAACCAAAGTTCAGACGCTCTGAATAAGAGAACACAATTACTTAGCAAAGTGTGAGGTTCTCCTTCTTGGGTAGAGTTCTGCCCTCCTCCTTCATTAGCCAGCTGGCAGCAGAGTCTTTTCTATACTATACTCCCCCCACAGGGAGGCTGCCCAGCTGTCGTAAAGAGAGCAGCTCCACGCTTTTTCCATTTGCTAGCCCTTAGGGTCTAAGGCTTCGATATTTGTCGTGAGCACTGGCTCACAGGTCCTTTCACTAGTTAACAGATTATAATCCATTACTGTCAGGTATGCATTTTAATCCTCAACTTGTACCATCTTGGGCCGGTGGCAACCCCTGGGCTTGAGATATTTGAAGATGGTTGTCTTGTATTCTCTCCTCATCTTCTGTCTAGAAGTCCTCAGTTTCTCCAGCTGTTCCTCGTATTAATGTATTTTCATGCCATCCCCTATCCTGGCTGCCTTCCTCTGGGTTTCCTTCAGTGTGGAATGATCTAAATTAAGTGGGGCCTCCAGAATGGTCCCCAAGCCTACAGAGGTGATCTAACTAGTACAGATACCGTGTCTTGTCCCAGGGCTCCTACTTCTAGTTTTCTCCCTGCCGTGGTACGTGCGTCTGGTAGTGGCACTCAGTGCCGGCTCATGAGCTCTCCGTGCCTGCTTTCAGGGGCTGCCCCGGTTGCACAGCACATTTTAATCATCTGAGCGTTGGGATACTTTGTATCTATTGGATTTTCTCCTCTTTAGTTCCCAGCTTTCTAGCATATTTTCAATATAAATTATTGTGTCCAGCGTATCAGCTGTATCTCCCAGCTTTATCAGATAAACATACCTTCTGTGGCTTCATCCCAGTTCTTGCTAAAAAGACAAGATTGAGGGCAGGGGACCAATTCCCAGCCCCTTTCCTCTAGAGCAGAGGATCTGGGGTGGATTCTTTGCCTGGTAAATCCAGCTATGATGAGGAATCCGTCCAAAATTCCAGTTCTTCATTAAATGCTGACAAAACCAACATGGGCGCTTCAGGAACTAGCATTAATCACTTTCTCGCAAGTTGCTTTGGTTTAACCCTCAGTGGTTCTGCGTAGTTGAGCTCTCCCTTGCACCTGTCCCATGCAAAAGTCTTATTTCTTATTTCCTTTGAAGGCAAAGGGGTGTGCTCGCTTTGTTCAGGTGCACCCTGAGCCCCTTTCTCTTCTGTCCAAAAATATGCTCCTGCTTCCCTGGGCATCGTAGAGAGTGTTTTGCCTATATGTGTATTATGAAGCCATGGGACTTTGTAACCGTACTTCAAAGAAATACAGAGTTATAGAATTCTAGGGAAGTGAGCCTAAGTAATGGGGCTGCAGTGAGAAAGTACCTTGTTTAACATGATGGATGTCTGCTGAATAATTTCCAGCTAATGGTACAGAAGCAGCCACCTGCACCATGCTGGTCCATGTACGTCTGTTTACCATTTAGGGGTAGCCATGCCAGGGGCGCTCAATAAATGCTTATTGAATTGAACACTACAGACCCATCCTAGAAGAGATACTCTCCATCAAAACTATGCATTTCTATACATGCCCAGGCTGGAGACAGGAAAGTTGAAGTGAAATTGAGTTGCAGATACTATTCTCTGTAAAAATTCTAAGGGCAAAAAATGCTGCTGGAATATCCCAGTGTTTTAAGCAAAGAATTTCTGTGACAAGCTAATGTGATCTAAGATACGAGGTGGGCTGATACTGGCAATGTGCTGAAGGGGGACAGGGAAATGTGTGAAGAAGCCTGGAGATTTCAGGATCGAATTTAATAGTTTTTAAACCGTATGGTCAAATCACTTTAGTGGTTCCTAGCCAAAAATGTCCTTTCACTGATGGGTAGGGAAGGCTCAGCTTAGAAACAGTGAGGGCCCAGCTAAGGGGAGAGTCAAAGGAGGCCTAGAGATGAGAGCTATACCAAGCGGTGCGGCAGCCGGGCTTCTGAGAATAGACTTCCCTACAGCCTCATCTGGTTTATCAGAATTCAGTAATCCTGACACCTACACCTTGAGAGCACTTAGCCAGCCACTAGGTGTAAGGGCTGTAGTCAGAGAAGGTTCGGCCCAGCCCCTGCCGTCACGCAATGATTCTGTGTAAAGGAGCGTCTGGAGCAGAAGAGATATGTGATGGGTCCCCGTGTGGATTCTCACCAGGCACTCCCCTGGAAGAAAATGGACAACATGCTTCCTAGAGTGTTAAGGGCCCACAGATCGCTGGGTTTTGCCCCTGAAGAGATAACCAGACATCGGGAAATGTGGAGACTCAGCAGTGTCAGGACTAATAAACATCCTTTCAGTTCACACAAGGTAATATTCTTTGGTCGACAAATTCTTAAAAACCATCAAGATGGTCCACCCGAGGCTGAGTCTCCAGAATGTGACTGGGACAGCTTGTTACATTCAGCTGTGTCACAGGAGCAAATGCACCTCCCGCAGGAGATCCAGCCCATTAAAGGCACTCTACTGGAAGCCAAAGAAAATGTGATGGGGGGAGCCCTCAGCACTTCTGCTATTCGGCCCTTTGTCCCAGTGGGGCCCAGGGGCCCTAAAATACTTCTTTATAAGGGAGAGATTCATGTTACATCCTGTCTAGTAGCAAAACACTTTCTAACCCCTGAATGAACAAGAGGAGTATGTAATTGTACTTCAGTGACCAGGGCTGGGGGAGGATGCATCAGAAACCTACACCTGACTTCATCAGCTGAGTGGTCCTGAGACTCAGCCTCGCCCCATCTTGACCGCGGGTCGAGTGGGTCAGAACTGCCATGTGAATCCTAGGTAGAGGCATCCTGACTCTTCCCAAGGACTTGCTAGTCACCCTAAAGTGGGAAAAATGCCATCTCCACTTTCATGATTTCAGTGCAAATGTTGGTTTTCTCCACAGTGTTCTGAATAACCCAAGCGCAGGACTAGGTTGGAAAATAGCTTTTGTTCCTAGTCCAGTTCCTGGGGTGGGGGATGGGGCCGGGGTGGTGGGCGGAGACGGGCAGTGGTGGGCAAGGCCCAGCAGGGGATTTCCTGCTTCCCCAGAAACACAGCTCAGGCCTCTCCTGAGCGGCATTCAACACAGTACCCATGTGCTGGCTTTTCAGAACAAACCCATAAAATGCGAGGAGTTGAGGTTGCAGGTTTTTCCTCCCAATCCAAAGTTCCTCAAGTCAATGACTGGCTTCCAGCTGTTGCACGTGACCAACAGGTGTGAAATACACTTTGCTGGAAAACTCAACCTGGGCTCACGGGGCAAAATCATGACGGCGCTATTCTACTTACTATTTTGATAGATAACTCCATAGCTTCAGAAGCTGCCTGGAGAGACCCACTTTTTAAAGTTGCCAACCATCTGGAAAAGCAAGTGGGTTTCATAAGCAACAGCGGCCCACGAGTCGCTCGCTGGGTATGGGCCCACTGCAGGGAGAAGAGCCCAGACGCGCTCTCAGGACGCTCAGAGCACGGCAGCCGCGGGGCGTCTGCTCAGTTCTAGAGGTGGCGGGGCCTGGAGATCATCACAGAAATAGGGAAACCGCAGTAGGTGGTTTGCCAGTAGATCAGATCTGTGTGTGGTAGCAGCCGGGGTGGCCACAGGCCGCACTGAGGAGGACTGAGTTGGAGACATAGAAGCTCAGGGAAGGAAGGAACTTTGGAGACCATCTATCCCTCTGCCTTCGTGGACACGTTTAAAAGAAACAAAATGACTCACTCGGTCACAAAGCTGGTTAGCTAATGGCAGACCTAGGACTGAACCCCAGCTTAGTCTCCTGCCCATTAAATTGGATTAAAAACATACTTTTGTAGTAACTCCGAACATTTAACTTTTAGAACCTAGTAAGCAAAACCAAAAACTACTGTTACCCCCTTCTCCAGCAGCCTGTGCACCCCCTGACCTGGCCCGGGCCAATCTGTGATGACCCAAGGCAGTGGCACAGAGATTCCAGAACCCAGCCAAGCGCCTCTGGGGCTGGCATGCGGCAGAGCCGGGAAAGATAACTTCCCAAGTACGAATGCCTTTCGCAGACTCTCTGATACCGAGAACTTGTGACTCACAGAGTGGCCTTGGTGGGAGAGGGATCCTGCCCCAGGCAGAGTCTTCAGGCCTCTCAAGGCAACTTCTTGGAAGGTCTCAGAGAGCTTGGCAGTGAGCACTGAGTTGTGACAAGGCTGATCCCCGCCTCCCAGCTGCCTGGGAGCAGTGAGTCCTGCCACTGCCCAGCATAAATATGCATTCTAGTTTTTAAAATCTTGGTGGAAGGAGAAAGCAAATTTGAGAGCAAGCCAAGATGTTAAAGTGGATTAGCTGGCGACCATCCAAGGCAAATGAGACCCAAGTGAGTATGCCTCCTGCCAGACACCCTCGTCGGGCGGAGGGGTGTGAGTGGGGAGATGGCACAGGTTGGGGGGACGAGGGCGGAGAGAGAGAAGTGACAGAGCAAGGATTTTACTGGAGCGTTCTGCACAGACCTCTTGGCATACCACTTACCTTTCTGTTCTTCTGTGTCAGTTAAAAGGCTCTTTCCGTGCAGAAAAAAAATAACTGTGAATGCCTTATTAAAGCTAATGGTAAGGGCACCTGGGTGGCTCAGTTTAAGCATCTGCCTTCGGCTCAGGTCGTGATCTCAGAGTCCTGGGATCGAGCCCCACATGGGGCTCCATGCTCAGTGGGGAGCCTGCTTCTCCCTTTTCTCTCCACCCCTCCCCCATCATGCATGTGTGTGTGTGTGTGTGTGTGTGTGTGTGTGTGTGTGTATGTGTGTGTGTATGCTCTCTCTTTCTCTTGCTCTGATCTCTCTCTCAAACAAATAAATAAAATCTTTTAAAAAAATAAATAAAGCTAATGGTAGGGGAAACCGGCTGTGAGAAATATTGCTCTTAGCAAGTTGAGTTCGTGAAGGACTAGCAGTGACACCGGAGTACGGAGTACGAGTACGGTATCTGGTGGTGAGCCCTCCTGGCGGGTATGAAAATTAACTCTTTCAGGGAACTCAAGCAGAAATGTTGCTGGAAATGCATATTTGGAGCCGCAGCCACGAGCCTAGAATGGATGGAGCCAAGGAAGGGGGCTTCGAAGTGGTGGTTGTGCTTTTAGCTGGAGCTACCCCCAAGCTATGAAAACGTGACAAAGGTTCTCTGTGGCCACAACGTGGGATTCTTGGGAAAAGCCAGTTGGGTAGCAAGTAGATAACTGTTACCCTGTTTCTTGGTCCTGAGCTTAGATTGGAAATGTTTGCTTGGGGTTCAGCCACCTGGCAGCTGAGTGTCCCTTCCTCATGGCTGATGGCCTACCGCCCAACTGTCTGCCACGAGCAACGGCATGTGATAGAGAGCATGTTTCTCTCCGGATCGGTGGCGCTGGAGTGAGGTGATGGGATCCTTCCTGCCAGAGAGCAGGGCCTTGTCAAGGGAAGCCCATGCGAGTGCCCTCCACAGTGCCCCTCTCTAAGGAGCCACAGTGCCGATGGGACTTTGGCTCCGGGCCTATCCCCGCGGCGGTAAGCAGGAGATGCCTTCTGAGGGGCAGTGGCCTGATCGCTCTTCCTGTTGAGAGAAAACTGCCAGAAGAAGATGCAGAACTATGCCCAGGAGACCCGTGAGAGGTATCCTTTCCCTCATTTCAGGCAGACCTTCAGCACTACCCGTCCATCCGTCTGTCCATTCTTCCCCGCCACGTGGCCCTGACGGTGCTGTGTATCAGGGCTGGGGGGCAGAGTTCAGCCTCCCATGATGTAAGGGCTGCAGGTTGAGTCTTCCCAGTTCAGAATGTTCATCTCCTGTCCTTTTTTTAATGCTCTCCTTGGCTCTGTTTGAAATTGGTAATTGCAGGGAGATGTACACACTGACTCCGACCTCGGGAGACCCGTTTCTCTAATTGGCCTGGCCCCTACTGATGTCGGCCGTGGAATGCTTACCGAGTGCTCCCTGAACACTGCTCTCAGCCTGGACCAATGGCAAGGGCCTATCTCCTCTCTGAACTTGATGATGTACCGAAAGGCTTTCTGGCTTTCACTATGTCTGTCTCCTGTCTCCAGCGAGCTCCTCTTTGAGCTGCAGGAATGGGGTTTAAGAAGTTTCATTTGCTGTTTGCTGTTACTGACTTAAATACACATGGAAGACATGGTATAGTGAGCACCAGAGGAAATGAAAAATGCATTGTCTTTTCTTTTCCTCGGGATTTTGGTGGGTGTCACCTTCTTATCTCACAGATCCATCAGCCATTTACTGAGCTCACCCAAACAGCGGACACTGTTCTAGACACACAGGATAGGACAGTGACCAAAACAGAATACCTTGCTTTCCTGCTTTGCCCTCTTGCCTGCTGAAGTGAGCCTAAATATGCTCAATTTTAAGGCCTTTGGAATTCACTGGAGCTGACGTTTGTCTCTGTGGCTGATACTGTTGTGGCTTATCTAAAAAGAGCTCAGCATTTCTTTTAAAAAGATCATTTGGGAAAATAAATAAATAAATAAATAAATAAATAAATAAATAAATAAATAAATAAATAAAAATTTTAAAAAAAGATCATTTGGGAACACTTAAAGGTAGTCCTACAATTTTTAATTCCCTGATTCATGACTATTTCAAATTAGAATGCCAGATTTTTTTCTCTCTCACACGTGCGCGCGCGCGCAGACACACACACACGCACACACACACTGTCTTTGGGCTCTGATTGCAGTCAGCACACTTCTGATTAGAGAAAGTTTATGTTCATGGCAGGTGGACAGACATTCTAGACAAAGAGAAAAGAGTAAGAAGTATTCAACATAATCCCCAAATACTTTTAAATTTCATCTATCTCATAAAACAGGAATATCAGAAGAAAGTTGTTTTTTAAGAAAGAGAGAGAGAGAGAGAGAGAGAGAGAGAGAGAGAGAGAAAGAAAGAAAGAAAGAAAGAAAGAAAGAAAGAAAGAAAGAGAAAGAAAGAAAGAAAATTATTCTTATTTTTTTAAAAAGGGTGTGAAGGGATGAGGAATGGGGGGAATGGTTTGTTGAAGGGAGGTGCTTCAAATTGCAGGATCTGACATCTGTAAGACAGAGTCCAACTCCCCCCCTCCCCCACTGCACTCACAGCCCCCCAAAACAAGAGCAGTCCCATGCCTTTTCCACATGGGATATTTAGAACCTTTATTGCATTCATGAAAAAAAATTTTTGAAAAACCCCCGAAGAGAAAGGTTTCTAGCATATGTTCTCTAGCATTTAAACTCAAGACAGTGCTTCTAACAGGGGAACATGAGGTCCAAACCACTCGGTTGGTTGTGTTATTTAAAGAGCAAACTAGTTGGCGCAACCACTAACACATGACCAAGTGGAAAAGATCTGGGAGCCGAGAAGAATGCAATTAGAGGTAAAGTAGAAAATTATTTCAAATGTATTTGAAAATTATTTCAAATGATTTCATTCTTTTATTCAGTGGAATTTTATGGCGTGTCCACCGATGACAAGCTACCTTGGAGATTCAAAATATATAAGAACACCCTCTGTCCTCGCACACCCCATGTGTCCTATATGTGATGCCAAACATGGCGGCTGTGGACACATTTCATGTATTCGTGAAAGGGGACAGTTGTACTTAGCACTTCCTTTATGCCGGCTGCTTTGCTAGGCACCCCAGAAATTACCAAGAGAAAGTGTCAGATGAGAGACACACTGACCACGCTGTCTGCCAGGTTTTGTAACAGAAGCATACCCACCTTGTGCAACTTATTCAGCCTGGCGAATCGGATGGCTTCTACACCAAAAGTGAGATTGGAGCTTGCCCTTAAAGTTCATCTTCCTTTCTGTTTCTCCTCCTTTGTATCAGTTTTGATCCCAAAACAGTTATTCTAATCATGGACAATATATAAAGGAGAAGTCCTACTGATACATGTGTATCAAAAGAATTGTTTTGGTGTAGAATTTAACTTTTTTTTTTAAACATTCGCTCTGGTGGGAACAGTTCAGAAAAATCTTTAGAATCTTTACCAAAGTTATCTTATACTTCCTCATGATAATTGAATTAAGCTTGTTTTTTCCGTAAGCATATGCATTCAAGATTCTCAAAATGAAATGAACTTCCGAAGTGGGAATACATGTGTTTCAAAATGTAGGCATTCTTCCTGAGAGATTCTTTAAAAACATGAGGGCTCCTAGTTACGTATTCTTAAAAATATTTAAACAAGTAGCAGCATACAGTAAGTACTGTTTTACACTTTTTCCATGTAGCGAATTTGAGTGATCATATAGTAGGTCATGTAGTGCTGCTTCTTTCCTTTTAATGGCTATGTGGCATTCCATTTATCATAACTTATTTAACTCATTCTCTACTGATGGGTATATGGGATGTTTCCAATCTTTTGCCATTACAAGCAAGGCTGTAATTAATAGCTTTGTACAGATATAGTTTCTATTTGTATATAGAATATACAGATATTCACTCTTGTGAATCGTGAGTAGATTAACAGGGCAACTTCCTAGACGTACAGCTATCTCTTTTAAATTTTGATACATTGTCACATCACCCTGTGTGGATGTTGTCCCACTCTATACTCCCTGCAGTTGTGTGTAAGAGTGCCGGTTTCCCCACAGTCTTGCAACCTAGTGTATCATCTATATTTTTATCTTTTCTAATCTGATATCAGATACTCTAAAAATCGTCCTTATTCATTAGCGCTCTCATATGTTTTGTTTAACTGATAATATTGCCACTATATTATTTTCTTTTATTTTTATCGAAATTTACTTATTTTTATTGAAATGTACTTAAATACTTAAGTACTTAAATGTTTAAGTACTTAAACAGTACTTAAATACTTAAACGGTATTTAATCTACACTGTTACCCAAGTGCGACCCTTGGCTTTGTCTGATTAATGTTAGTTATACTTTTGTTTCTATGGAAAGAGTACATTCCTAATTATTAATTAAACATCTGGTACACATTAAACTTTTTAGATTTTTTTTACAAGGTAAAATATGTATGCTGAAAATGCATACAAGCTCCTGGACCATTGAATGGACAATTATAAAGTGAATATACAGGAAATAACCATGCAGGTCATGGAGGCAGGACATTGCCAGCTTTCCAGCTTTCCCTTTGTGCCCCTCCCTGATCACAACCCTGTTCTTCTCCCCTAGAGGTAATCATTCTCTTAGCATTCATAATAATACTGGCCTTACTTTCCTTTATATTTTTACCTCCTTTGTTTATGTCCCCAGGCAATGTAGTTTCAGCAGAGTGAAACTACAATTTCACTTGTAGTTTCTTCAATTTTTTTTTAAAGATTTTATTTATTTATTTGACAGAGAGGAAAGAGATCACAAGTAGGCAGAGAGGCAGGCAGAGAAAGAGAGGGAGAAGCAGGCTCCCCGCTGAGCAGAGAGCCCCATGTGGAGCTCGATCCCAGGACCCTGAGATCATGACCTGAGTCGAAGGCAGAGGCTTAACCAACTGAACCACCCAGGTGCCCCTGTTCTTCAATTTTATATGACTGGAATTAAACTCTGTGTGTGTGTGTGTGTGTGTGTGTGTGTGTGTGTGTGTGTGTGTCTTCTCTTGCTCAACACTTATTTTTATGGAATTCAGCCATGCTGATGTGTATAGGTCATTAATTTTCATCGTTGTATAGTATTACATTATATGACTATCCTAATTTATCCATTCTCTACATGGGATGTTTGGGGCTACGGGAGCAATACTCCTATAAATATTTTTGTGTACATATCCTTGTGCACATGTGCTGGAGTTTCTCTAGGGTGTAACGCAAGGAGTGGAAATTCTAGGTGAACAAAAAAGGAATTGCCAAGTAATAGGCTATATGTCTATATCTATATCTTCAAATTTACTAGTTGGCGTAAACTATTTTTCAAAATGCTGGTACCAGATTTCCACTCCTACCAGTATGTGTGAGATTTTCAGGTCCTCTGCCTCCTCACCTATACTTAATAATGTCAGACTTAAGAATTTTTGCAGGCCTAGTGGGGATGCGATAGTATCTGCTAATGGTTTTGATTTGCATTTCACTAATCACTAATGAGGTTGAATACTTTGTCATTTCCTTATTGGGCCTTTGGGTTTTCTTTTATGATGCCCTGTTCAAGCCTTTTGCCCATGTGTCTAATGAGTTGTCTAGGGGTTTCTTGTATGCATTTTTAGGAGTTCTTCATATTCTAGATACTAATATTCTGAATATTAGTCTTTTATTGGTTGTACATGTTGTAAATATATCTGTTCTCACCCTGTGGCTCGTCTTTTTACTCTCTTTAGTCTGTCCTGATAAACATAAAATTTGACATTTTAAAATCAGTGTATTTGTAAGTTAGAGGTTCTTTGATGTCACATATGAGACATTTCCCACACTTAGAATCTTAAAATATAATTCACCATTTATTTCTTGTGAGAACAGTATAGCAACATGGAAACTTTATATATAATGCAGGTTTCTGTCAATTCCTAAACTTTCCTCCTCTCTTGTAATGAAAGAATAAGAACTACTTGACTCTCTGAAATGTACTTACCTGTTGTCACACATTATATAACAGGTTTTACAGCTAAAGCAATGCAATGTGTTAGGGGAAAGGGTGATAAATATATTGGATTTGGAACTCAGCTGTCCAACAAATAGATCTGAGACATAGGGAGGAAGTCTTCACGTAGCAAAACTGAACATGTATGCTCACTGGAAAGCCTCTCGAATCCTGATTTTATATATAATTCTTACCTTCATGGCCATCTAGTTACTTAGCCCATAAGAAAATCAGAAGGAGAGACAGTTACTTCTGTCCAGACCCAATAATAGCCACAAAGCCTGAGCTACTGTCAGCCAGAGAGGAAGCAGAAAACCTCTGAGACCAAAAGCTGGTAGATGAATTAAAACTCTTAACAGTCTGATTCCATTTAGGGAGGGTACCAAAAGAACATCATGACTGGGCCTGCCCGAGGACTCCCTTGTACCCTGCACCACACCGTCATCCGTACTCACGTTGATATTTGTAACCGTTAACAGAAAGGGAAATTATGTTCAATGTATTCTGCTTAAGAAGTCAGAGATGAAATGATATTTATTAAAAATGGTTAAACTGGGGAGATGAAGTGCTGGTGTTTACCTTTAGTTATCCAGAAAACTTGGTTATCCTGATAGGCCCATTGCCCAAGGGGTTCTCGAGAATGGAGGTTATGTTGCCTGGGGTGGCAACGATCTGTGGATCATTCCATTATAGCAGAATGATCTGTGAAGGTGAAACTCAGCTTTTCTCAGTCCTAGTGATTGACTCCGATAAGACCTATGACTACCTCCTTTGGGATTTACTGAGCACCTATATAATCCACTCTAGTGGGAGCCACTGTCCTCTCACACGTGGCCTGTGAACCAAGCCTCCTAACTGGTCCCCAGACATTCACTCTTACCTCCCTCCATTCTCTTCTCCATTCTGCCAGTATGATCTTTTTAAAAATGCAAGCTGCCCACATCACTTTGCAGCTTCCGGCCCTTTACTAGCATCCCTTGTTCTTAGGATAAATATCAAAATCTTTAGGGCGCCTGGGTGGCTCAGTGGGTTAAAGCCTCTGCCTTTGGCTCAGATCATGATCTCAGGGTCCTGTGATCGAGCCCCGCATCGGGCTCTCTGCTCAGCGGGGAGTCTGCTTCCCCCTCTCTCTCTGCCTGCCTCTCTGCCTACTTGTGATCTTTCTCTGTCAAATAAATAAACAAAAATCTTTAAAAAAAATGTATCAAAATCTTCAACATGGCTGATGCGACGGCATGATCTGGGCCTCTGGGCCCACTTCCCTGGCCTCATGAGGGCCATTTTTTCTTCTTCTGTCCTGCCTTGCAGCCTGCCTGGCCTTCCTTGAAAGTGCCAGGATTCTTCCCAGCCCAGGGCCTGTGTTTTCTCTGCCTGGAAGCTTTTCTCTCCTCCCATGCCTAAGTCCACCCCTTTTACCCTCTCTTCTTTCCAGCTGTAGTCTGTCCTAACCCATTCCCGAATTCCTTTCCTCAAGTCACATCTCTCACAACACTCTGAACTGTTATTTCTCAATTCCTGTCACCATGACCATAAACATTTGTGTGGTTATATGATTGCCTCCGCCACCAGACTCAGGACAGCGGGACAGACTGGGACAGTCTGTTTTATATCCCAACTGCATCACCAAATCTAGCGAAGTACTGACTCATAGAAGGTGCTCGGTAAATATTTGTGAAGGGAATAACTGAAGAATAAATAAACATACGGTAACATGTTTGACAGTGTGGGTAAGAGAGAGATCTAGAAATTGGGACCAAGTGTAATTTAAAAAATCAAAATCCTAGTTTGGGAGGGTCGGAGAAGTTCCAGCATTAGACTCTACAATGTGGGTAGAATTTATCTGGGCAGCACTGGGGAGGGAGGGCAGAGGAAGGTCATTCTACACGGATGAAACTGTAAGAGCCAGTAAGGGAGAAAAAGAAAGATAGGATGAGTTTGGGTTGTGCAGAGTAGATGTACCTGGTTAAAGTTCTGGGACTGTGAGGTGGGTTGTGAAAAATAAGACCAGAAGGTTCTGGAAGGTTTGCTTGGGTCAGATTATGGCAGATGCTGCACACCATTCAAAGGACTTTAGACTTTATTGATTAACACTGAGGGTTTTTGGTTTTTGTTTTTTTTTTTTTAATTTTTTACATCATGGTTACTTTTATCTTCACCTAGATGTACCGTGGTCATCTTACTCTCTCATCCTTCCTCTAGACTCAGAAAGAGTCTCATGTTAACCCATTCACAACCTTCTGAATCCACCCATTGGACCCACTTGAGTCCCTCACTCCAACACCTCTTTTCCCGCATGTCGTCAACCAGCTCCTGTCCCTCTATTATCCAACACACGTCATTACCTCATGCTGCCGTGAGGGCTGCCCTTGAACTTCCACTCCTGATTCTTCTTGCTCCACATCCCCCCCACCTCCAGCCATAGTTTTTGTTCCTTCGGTTCTAATGTTCTTGACAAAAATGCCAAGACTATAGCTCCAAAGTGACTTTACTTCTTGTGGCAGTTTTCACAGGAGTTTATTCACGTGCCCCCCGCCCCCCTGTGCCTGGCCCTGTGCCAGGCTGGAGGCACAGCAGTGAAACAAAACAGACCAGTCCCCACCTGTATGAACGCTAAGTTCTAATGAAGAACCAGGAAACCCACTGAGCAAATTCAAGACCAAATGGCCACATAAGGAGCAGGGTTAGTGCTGGGCACAATTTTTACAGCTAGGTTTCCTCTGTGTTTCCAGTTGGATGTCTGACTTTTCCTCAGTCTCAGTCTCAAAAAATTATTTCCTTCTTCTCTCAAACTAGTAACCCAGTTGACTTCCCTACTTGGGGCCGAATTGTCTCATAGCCCGTCTGTTGCCAAGTCCTGAGAATGAGTCCCTCAGAATCTCTGTCACACACCCTGTCAGGCCATGGTGACCCTCTGCTGAAATTCTTTCGGTGACCTCCTAAGTGGCCTCCCTGCTTTCTAAGATTTTGCTTCTCCATCTTACCTTATCTCCTGATACTGGATTCATCCTCCTAAAGCTTTTCTTTCAATATCTCACTTGTCAGTTAAAAGCCGTCAGTAGCACATTCACTAAGGATAACGTCCAGCCTATCTCCAAAATGTTTATATAGTTTTCCCTCTGACACCCGGTCCTTTAGAGACCTTTATCTGTTCTACATACTATAATGCACCTACTTTCAATTTAGATGCATTTTTGTGTGTCCAAAAAATGGGTGAATATTGGCAATTTGTATGTTTCTACCTGATTACACTTACCAAATCAGTGGTTGCCTGCGTGTCTCTGTCCCATGTTATGTTGTGAGTTCCTTGACGATCACATCTTGGTCTTCATGATGCTCCTATCTCTCCCGTCTACTACAGCATCTAGCACATAGTAATGGTAACTGAATGCCCCCGGCCGCATCATGCTTTGCTCCTGCTTAGGCCCGTCTCTTTCGATGCTTCCTGACTTGTACAATCACATCTGGCCCAGCCTTTACTGCCAGCTGGACTCATGCCTCCTTCATGCAAATGCTCCCCACTTTTCCCACCACACCTCTCAGCTGCCAGCATTGCCCCCTTTCCTGCCTGCACCCACATAAACAAGTCAAATACCATGCTCTAACATTCAGGACCTACGTTATGTGTTTTGCTTGGTATCTGCCTCTTTGCTGAACATAACATCGCACTCTCAACCGGGAGTTAAGAAATCTCTCTTTCTGGACCTTGCTGCTCACGCTGGGACCCAGCCCCCCATTTCCAGCTGTCTGTGGCATTACTGCACTTGGTCCTGCCCCTCTTCTGGCTCCCCTGCTGTCCGCAAGCCTTTCCCCTAATGCATGTTTTGTGGTAGATTATCTGTGTGATTATTTTCACTAAGTATAATGATCTTTCAAATAATAATTGTCCTTGTCTACCAACATATCACAGACATCATTGTGTCTCCAAAATTCTCTCTCCGTACTGATAGACATGTTTCTGACCTCAGGGAGGGTGTTGTTGAAACAAGCTTTCTTCATCATTAGAATGATTCCTGGAGTCCCTGCCCTCAGCACCTCGTGAGATGGCATCTTTCCCGTTTGCTGGTGTTTCCTATGGGTTAGCTTTTATCTCAGCAACTGAGTCCCAAGATCCGTGAAGACAAGGCTCATGGGACAGCTCCTGTTATCCGCAGTGCACTGACATACAGTTAGACATTCCAGACATGCTCAGAAAAGGCTCACTAGAATAATATGTTTTATGTGTATAACTTGCGTTTTTGTATATTTATGGGTTGTGTGTCTCTGAATGTGTCTCCCATACGCTCTTTAAGAAATATTCATCTATGTGGTTTGGGAGGCAGGGATCTCTTGGACATATCCCCCAGCCGTCAGGCCACCAGGCCCATGACATTATAAACCATTAAGTCATGGGCTCTAAAAGCCACCAGCTGTGACTGGCCAGGTGCGAGGCCTTCCTATAGTATATAGTTCCTTTTCTTCCCATCTGCTTGGGAGGCTTCCTTTTCCTTCTAAATAGGAAAGGCTAATTTTTCTGTTTTAAACATAAAAAGGCAATCTGTATGTGTATATATGTTTGGGTATTTGTGCTTATGTATACATATGTACATATATGTGTGTATACATGTATGTGTGCATGTATGTATATATGAAGGAAATACGCCAAAAAGTAAATAGTGATTATTTCTGAATGGTGGCTTTTTCCAAATTCTCTGTGACAAGAAAATCACTTTTATAAACAAAGAAAACCAAAAAAACCCTAATCAATGTCATTTTTAAAGGACAGGAAGGAACACAATTATTAGATGGTTGCTGAGGTCCACCCTCAGCATGAACCAAGGACAAGGGGACAAGCAGGTACCTTGTAGGAAACAGGGAGATTGACTTCTCAGTATCTCGAGAGGAGGGACAGTGACCAGGGAGTGAATTTGGGCTGACATGTAGGATGGGCCAAGGTTGTGAGCTGAGGAACTGTGTTTGATTGTGTTAGGTCGGGAGCCTTGAACAGTGAAAGGGAAGAGAAGGAAGATTCAGGGAGTGACCCGTTGGGGGTGACAAGGAGTTGAGGAATTCATCAGGATTTTCCCCCAAATGCAGCAATTTAGTGAAAGTATGGAAAAGGTGAGGAAAAGCTGAAAGTATACTTTCAAGTTCATGAAGAGATTCCATGGAGAGATTTGCAGAGGGAGAGCCAGAAAGCAGACATGTTTCAAATTCAATTTTAAGCCCCGGGATTCCCGAGGGGGAGGCTTCCAGAGTGACTCAGCATGGGGATCTGGGACCCAGGTGAGGAGGACACAGAAAGCCTCCATGAAGGAAATGGGTTACCTGCATGGGCAACAAGGTTTCCAATAGGAGGTTCAACAATAGGTCAAGCCCCAGCTCTCCCCCGCCCCTCACCTCCCTCTCTCCCTTCAGCTCCCACAGTCTGAGGGCAGAGGGAATGTTTTCTGATAAGAATTCTTGGTAAAGAGGCAGTTTCTAATCTTTCTGAATTTGAAACAAAACAAAAACATTACATGAAACAAATATTTTCAAGGATGTTCTCCCACACTGCCTAGTTCCGTGGTTCTCTCAGAGGACTCCCTGAGCAGAGGGAGGAACCGAAAGAGGAAGAACAGGGAGATGGCCTCTTCCCTGCTGTAGCTGATTTCTTTTCCCTGGGGTGGTCCTCCAGAGGTGGGGAGCGCCTGGCCTGTCGCACGGGAGGGAGCACGCTCTGTACCACGTGCCAGGCCTTGCCGCTCATCACCGAGCTGCTAGGCCACCTGGGCCTCCTCAGTCAGCTCCTGACAGAATTCTGGGTGAGCAAGCCTGGGGTCAGCAGGACCAACAAGCAGACATCTAGAAGCCAAAAGGAGAGCCTTCCGGCAGAGTAGAAAGCAAGAAAGTACACATAAGGAGGTCACCAGAGCAGTCCTTTAAAAAGAACGAAACTAAAGATACACTTCACAGTGTTTATGTCCTTCCTGTGTGCACAATTCAATATTTTTACACCTCTGTGTCTCCATTTTTAATTCTGATGGCTGCATCAAGGAAAATCTCCAGTGCAGGCTCTAGTCTGACATTTGGGATGGAGAAAAGCTCTTTTAAACCAGTTAATCTAGTATTTGCAGAGTTCCCCATGTATCATGGAAACAGAGCACAGGAAGTCCCCACCAAGGGCAATACCCGTGCCTCCTGCCACCCCAGCTAATAGAAGAGGCACAGTCCTCCTCATAGAAATCCCTGGAATATAGATATTGAGCAGAAAAGCACAAAGGCTGCCTGCCCTTTCATTCGGTCCTCACAACGGTTCTTCAAGGTAAGTACCATTATCCTCATTTTGCAGATGAGGAAAACGTCACTCAGAGAGGTTCATTAACTTGCCCACGGTCACACAACCAGAAAGCGGCAGAACCAAGATTTGAAGCCAGGTCCTTCCGATGTCCACTATGCACACTGCCTTCCATTGAACGAGCTCACTAAAGAAAACCATTGGATGATTCAGACCAAAACACACAAAATAACATTATGGCGCAAATGCTCCAAGTCCTATCATTACTGTCCCCACCCCACCCCCATCTGAATGAAACACACCTGAATTAAAATACCAAGAGCATTCCATGCTGCATGGATCCCCTGGGTCAGTCTCTCACTGACTTCTGTGCCTAGCAGAGCAAGGCACGAATCAGGAGTTTAATATGTCTTAACCATGGGAGTAGTAATTCAGGCACACTCCTGCTATACTGGTGTCCCGCTCCATCAGAAACATCCAGAACATATAGTCAACTGAAGATGCACTTAAAAATATAGAAACTAGTTGCTTCAAATTCTTTATGGATCCAAAAAGGGTATAAATCTATAACATATAAATATGTTCCCCATTTGTGGCTGTTTTTCTACCACCAGATGTCCAGTGCTGTCTCTTGTGCACACAGGTCCTGCAGAACATCTCTCTAACAAGCTCAGAAAGCTTCTATCACGTCTAGTATTAGAATGGAGGCTACGTTCTATTATACAAAGTACTCATACAAAGGGTTCTGTACCTGAATAGTGGGAGGTGGGCAAAATCTCAACACAGGCTCCTCCCCACCTAAAATAAAAGAATTCAGGGGAGGTCTGGTTAATAAAAGCCACTGTCCTATGAAGTGGATCTCACTGATTTCCATGGGGGCATGGAAAATGCCAAAGACAAGTAATTTGGGACAGTGTGTGCTGGCAGATGTGAAAATGCAGGTGAAACACTGCAAAACTCAGGTTGTCCAGTGATGGAGTGATTGGGACATAGAGAGGGTCTCTGTGCTAAAGGATTTCAAACCAGGCAACCGATAGAATTATGAGGAAAGTATTTCTAAAAGCTAACTTCAGGCCCTACCCCGGCCTACTGAATCAAAACACCCAAGGTATATGGTGATTGGATATGGAACATAAATGAATTCCAAGCTGGGAGTTATTTTCTAAATAATAGAAATCATTCGCATCTCAAAAAAAAAGAAGTGTAATGGCCTTTTTACACACACACACACACACACACACACTTCCACTTAAACTTTTTCCACTAATCCTTTCTTTAGTCCATATTTTTAGAAAATCATCTCAATGAGATTATGAACCGCTGTCATTTTTAAAGTTAAGAACCATGCATTGGCGTTCACTACTCTTTCATATTACCAACTGGGATATATAAAATAGTGGCTTCCTATATTAATGTGTTTATATTTTCTCAGGGTTTTAGAGAATACTAAAGTTTAGTTTGCCCACGTGTCTTTACTTCTTAGATGTCTCACATATCAAACCATCAGACGTTTGCAGGTGCACAGAGACAAACACAACTTAGGCTTAAAAAGGGACAAACATTTTTCTGCTAAACCTAAGGAATATGTAGAATGATGTGACCCAAACCACTTCTAGTTAGGTCCTTGAGGACAGGATGGATCCTCAAAATATGTGAGATGCTCTCCCAGACCTCTGAAATCCACAAACATAGAAATGTACAAATATCACTTAGGAGAGGGATTCCTGTTTACAAGAAGCAACATAGCACCGTGGTTAAGGATAGCCTTGGAATCAAACTAACCAGAGTACAGATCTCACTCCCTTTCCTTGCCAGTTGTTTGATCCTGGGCAGGGCCTCTCAGGGCTTCAGTCTGCAAAATGGAGGTAATGGTATTTCCCACCCCATAACGTTGTGGTGCAAATTACAAGAAATGATGCCTGCCGGACCCCCAGCCTTTTGCTTGGTGCATGCTAAACGCTCAACAAATATTAGCTGTGAATAATAGTGACAATAAAGATGATGATGAGCATTAGCTATGTTAATAAATGACAACAAAAATATTTTTTGAAACTGTCTCCCCCTTCGGAATTTTCAGAAACAAAACATTTGTAAGGAACAAAATGTCCAATTCAGCATTTATAAAATTGTTAAATTCTGCCGCTGCAATGAATTCTACAGATCCTATAGCACATCTATAAACTAAACTGGTAATGCCAGTGGATTATGGTGTGAGCTCACCAGGTGTCCACTATCTTCCTGACTAATGTAATGTGATATCAAATTCCTAAGACCCTTTGGCCTTGTGCAAGGTGAGCTCAGTGGTCACCAGTACCTTCCATGAGTGACTTCACAAATGCATGTGTGTAGCTCCCAGCTTTCTTCAGAATCTCCCCTCCCTTCTGAATCCTGAGTATCCCCATCTTCCTCACAGCTCAGGGTAACTACCATTTTAACTTGATGCTAAAGTATTTTCTCTCCTTTAATGAACAGTTTTTGCCTGGCTGGAGTTCTTACTAAGGAAGGTTGAGATTGTTTTCTCATTTCTATATGGCAAGTATGATGGAGCCTTTAGCACCATGAGCTAAGCCACAGTCAGATATGAGATCACACTCTTTAATTTATCTTGAACTTTTCTCTTGGTTGAGCCATTGCTCTTTAGAATACTTCACTCCTCCAATAGCACTAGAAGTTGACTTTCTCTGAGGGGGCCGTTGTTAAGGACACATTCCATCATTCTGGTGGCCAAGTAGAGTTGGTATGGCCACACTGGAATATGGAAACCGGGTCTCTGGCAGGCTCCCTTACTCACTCAGTAATCCACTCCCTCAGCCAGCCCTGCAACCTCACAAACCAACCACATGCCTTGGAAACATTGCAGGTTACCACGTGTCATGACCCTGGAAATGCTTGAAATCAGGAATTACTGCCAGAGATCTGCTACATAAATGGGTTAACTTTTCTCAGTTTCTTTCCCCCAAATGAATGTCACAGTAAGACTTGTTGGCAGGCACAGGGATCCTAAAAGAGTTGAAACAAACTAAACAAAAAGGGTATGAGATAAACACTAAGGATCACTCATAGGACCTCATATTTAATGCAGCCCTCTCTATATACTTCCTGGCTGTCCTCCTGCTTTTATGTGTGGGGGAAAACCACTGCAGGACCACTGAACCAGGAACTATTGCAAGGAAAAGTATATGGGTTGGAGCCCTGACAAATGTAGTGAAAGTGGCCAGTCAGCGATCCTCATTTGGATCCTGGACTTGGTTGGCTTCTTCTGAACCTTCAGACCAAGGAATGTCCTACACAGCACTCTGCTCACTCCATTTCCTCTTCTCAGAAATGATTGTGTATTTGCCAGGTTGTACTCCGTGCCTTGGGTTGCTAGAAATACAGTAGGTTGCACTGATGATTTAACTCTGTTTTCTATAAAGGGCTACGGGATCTCATGCAGATTTTTGCAAAGTCATATGCAAATCACAGAGCCCCGGCCCTTTTCTTAACAGGATGGCAACCTTGCTCCTCGGTGGCACCTGGGACCTGGAGATCCTTTCTCCACTTACGTTTAGCGCGCAGCCTGGGACTTGTCCCTGCAGCTCACCGCGTTAGCCGTGCCGCCGTTGGGACCTCCCACCTGGACTCCCATCACCCACCTCTCTTGAGACTGCTCTGGCAGGGCTGGTGTGGGGTACAGCCTTTGCTCAGAAGGCAACATGTTTCAAGCAAAATCTGCCCACCTGGGCCATGGGCTTGCCCCTCGGGCTCCCTGCTTCTCTACTGGGTGTGATTCGAGGTTGCTGAGCTTCCCTCCAAAGTTGAAAATGATGGGACGGTAGGGACCTGAGAGGCCCCATGACCCAAGCTACTTCCCCCGGCTCCCAATCCAAACACCAGGCTCCCCAGGCCCTCACTGCCCCGGGGGTCTGCAGTGTGAGTGAGCACGTTCATCAGAGGAACATACTTATCTCTGGAGTTTTTCTCCAGATCGAACATCTCTGTTGTCAGTGGCCCCCAGTCTAGAAAGCCCATCGTTCTAATCTAGCCTACCTTCCCCACATCCTGAGAAAGAGGGAGGAGGAACAAGGGATAGTTTATGGCAGAGAAGAGGAGGGTTAACTCTAGCTGTTCCCAAACATTGGCCCAACCACATCCCTAACACATGTTCTATCTGCGTCAGCCTGCCCAGGTTTTGTCAGGATTTTCCAGCTCCTCTAACCTCACTCACCCCTGAGGTCTCTGGTTCAAAGACCACCCTCCTAGCCTTTGTGTGCTTCCAGATCACCCTGTCAGGGGTGGGTGGGAAGTGGGAGAAGAAATAAAGGAAACAAACTGGCTTCACGTTGGTTAACTGTTGAGACTAGAAGGTCGGGGACGTGGCCATTCATTATACCATTCTCTCCACTTTTGTATGTGTTTGCAATTTTTCATAATAAAAAGTTAAAAGTTTAAAAAGTCCCCCAGCTTCCAAGACACTCAAGAGAGCCCCAACCCCTAACAGAGTTTCCTGGAAACCCCACACCAAATCAAGAGGCAAAGATGGTTCCATTACATATGTATATATATATGTATATATATATACTCATTTTCTAATTTTTTAAGGCCCACTGCTTTATTTTCAGTAGACTAAACCTTATTTCTAAAAGGTCCCGACGTTGGGCTCACTTCCCCCAGCTGGGTTATGGGGGAGGGCTGGGTAAAGGGGACCTTAAGATCCTGAAAGTTTACACTTCCATGTACCTCACAATCTTGTGAGGATGGGACTTGTTCAGTGTTCTGAACTTTGTGGAGGAAACGTGCTCTCAATTCACAGTGTCATTCCCTGGAATTGCACCTGGCTCAGGAAAGGACTGTCTTTGTACTTGAATTTAAATCCAATGGAGAACCTTAACATGGGCATTTGCATGACTGAGAATTGCTGCTGTCTTTTTTCCGTATGTCACTTTCTTGAATGTGTTCTAATAAAATGATTCTAAAGCAGGCTGTGATATACAGTGATTTATAAATACTTTCTGCTGAGTGCTGAGGCCCTTAACTTCCTACCAAGAATCCATCCCACCCCACTTTCTGGAAAGATCTGTCTAGCTGGGGACAGACGCAGGAGTGTATGGCATGCCGTGATGGTGGCACTTCTTCAATTGCGGTCATTACTAAGAATCATGTCAACCACAGCAATTTTGTGTTCTGGTTGCCTAGCAGCAGAATTTGTTCTCCAGAATAAAGATGGCCATATGTAGTGCATGAGTGCGGGGGTGAGGGAGGGAGTGGAGGTGGCAGAGAAGGAGCAGAAGTATTATCCACTCTACCAGGGAGGGAACAAGGTGGAAGGAAAGACAAAGGCAGCCGAAAAGAGAGACAAGCAAGGTTCATTTGTGTTCTGTTCAGTGATAACTCTCCGCACATTCAAAAGATAATGAGCAAGGGCACCTGGGTGGCTCAGTTGGTTAAGTGTCTACCTTCAGCTCAGGTCATGATCTTGGGGCTGGGATCGAGCCCCACATCGGGCTCCCTGCTCAGCAGGAAGTCTGCTTCTCCCTCTCCCTCTGCCTTTGCCCCTCCCCCTGCTTGTTCTCTCTCTGTCTCTCAAAGAAATAAAATCTTAAAAAAAAAAGATAATGAGTAGTTAAATTTTGTTTACAAAATTGCACCTTTTGCTCTCATTCCATAGCAAGTTAGAAATCTCAAAATCCCATTAAACAAACTAGAAGCAAAAGAAGAAAATATAGATCTCCAAAGGTAGATATTTTGAGAAACACTTATTATCTTTATCCCCCTCAGCTAGACTGGCCAGGGTGCTGCCATGAGCTGATAACTAACTGAGGCTTGTTCTCTGGGGAAGAAAACATTGTTAGAAACCTTGTAAGGGACGAGAAGGGCAGAACCAGACAAGGAGACTACCATTTACTGACCACCTTTCTCATACAGGTGCTGGGAAGGCACTTGATATACATCATTTCCTCTAATCTTCACAGCCATCCTGAGAGGCAGGCAGTTCTGTTTTCATTTTTCAGATGAATAGGCTAAAGCTAAAAGAAATAAATAACTTGTACAAAGTCATAAAACTGGAAAATAGCAGATCTGTGATTCAAATTTAGGTCTCTGATCTCCATCCAGATGCATGCTTTTTCAAAGCATAGGGCTGATGCCCCAGTGCCCAGCTTGGGCTCTCCCCTGTGCACTGCCATGGTCTTCACCTTAATGAATTGTGCACCTTCTGTATGACCTGGGAGTGGGGGGGTGGTCACAGTTAGTGTCCTGCTCTTCCTTGTGTGATTGAAGGTCTCTTCCAGTCCAGGTCTTTGTAGCCCACATCTGTGTCCCTGGGATATACTTGTGCTGATGAGACTGAGATCACCATTGGCTTTCATAGGGATTGGCTAACTTAGCAAACACCTAGTGCCTACAAGTACTGGGCATATTAACTAGGTAGGCAAATATAGACTCAGCCCTGTTCTCGCGGTGCTTGCTAGTAGAGGAGACCTACATTAATCAAGTAACACATAAATGGATTTATAATAACAACTGCTGAAAGGAGCCTTGAAAATCACTGAGATCAGCAAATGAAATGAGACCCAGAAATGCTAAGCACTTTGCCCAGGACCACACAGTGAGTTAGAGGCAAAAGGCTAGAAGTCCTGGTTTTCATTCTTAGACTGCTGTTTTCCCTGGCATGTCACACTCTAGTCTTTCGCATACCTATAGACTGGCCCCAGCCCCAAACACCCAGACAAACATGTTGATCAATCAGTACACTCCCCCCATGCCTGGGAAGAACCAGATAGCACATTTGGTAATGATAAACAGTATCATGAACCAAATACCCGAGGATGGCATGTACCCAAGCCTTGTTTGTAGACTTATTGCAGAGCCCAAAGCAGAGACAGAGAGGCAAGGTTCCCATGCCATAGCAACATTGCCTAGTAAGGTTGTTTGCAGGTGTAATTTCTAAGCTCCTGAGAAACCTCCTTCTCAGGTTCGGCAGCTATCCATTCAATTCATTCTATTCATTAATTCAACAAATATTTCCTGAGTGCCCGCTAGTACTTCTAGGCACAGTTCTCAGAGCTGGGGACACAACACTGAACAAAACGGACTGCCCTTGGAGAGTGTATATTCTAGCCCAGGGAGACAGACGGCAAACAAAATAGAGAAGCAACTAATACAGCATATTAGAAGGTGATAAGTTCTACAAAGGAAAGTAAACCAGGAAAGGCGGATAAGGGAGTTTTTGAGGTGGGGATGCACTGTTAGGGTGGTTGGGAAAGAGACAGACCTCCCTGAGAAAATGGTGTTCCAGATCATCATTTTACCAACACAGAGAGAGAGAGAGAGAGAGAGAGAGAGAGCGCAAGCGAGCTATGTAGTGTAATGTGAAGAGTCCCATAAGCCTTCTGCCTCCCTCAGAAAAGTAAAAGTTTGCCATTGGCCTGTCCCAGAGCCCAATTCCTAGCTTGCTCTTTTCTCCTTTGGTCGAACTAGGGGTTCTTAAATTTGAGGGTGTATCAGACTCATCCGGAGGACTTGTTCAAACAGATGGCTGGGCCCCTCTCCCAGAGTTTGTGAATCAGTCCATGCAGTTAGATCCAAGAATTTGCATTTCTAACAAGCTCCCAAGAAATACTGATGCTACTCATCCAGGGACCACACTTTGAGAGCCACCGGGTTACTCTATTATAGCTAGAAGGTCCCTGTTAAAATGAAACTATTACCTGAGAAAGGATGCGCCCATTCACTAGGGCGCATGGAGGTTATCAAAATAGTCATCCTTGAAGAGCAGGATCCTCAAGAAAAGGGACTACTGTAATTGGGGAAAGTTTCAGAAATCACAGCCCAAGACCCTACGCCTTGAGGAGTTTCAGCAAGGGACAGTTGCTGAAAAAGTAGCAACAATGATATTTCATTGCTTGTCTATCAGTGCTCTGCATTTTCTTAGCGTTTAATACTGTTACAAGTCCTTTAGCCCACTGTTCTCTTTTGGCACAGTTAGCTTGTTAGATAGAACAGGTGTCATTATTACATTTTATGGATAAGAACATTGAGACACAAAGAGGTTATATGGCCTCCCTTGGGCATCAAGGAACCCCAGTAGCCTTATGCCTCGTCCAGCTTTCTTTCTCCTTTAACACTCTTCATAACACTAGCTATGGCTTTCTCCTGGGGCATCCACCTCTGGGTCATTGATATCCAGGACACAGAGTCGCTCTTTGCCTTTTGCTCTGTTTAAAATCCCATTTGCTACAAGTAGATTATCCACGTGGGCGATTAATTGTGGCAAACACTAAGCCCTGCGTGAGTTCCCTCTGCCATAAACACATCTCTTCTCTTCCACTACCAGATATACAGAGAAAACGCTAACTCATTTTAATATTATCCAAAGCTAGAACTAATCATTATGAAAGCAAACCTGCTGGGAGAAAAGCACACATCATACTTCCGAAGGCAAATAGAAATGGCATTTTGATTATATGTACAATTGCTTCGATTCCATTAGCAGAGGATAATTGAAAGTTTTCTGTATCACTAAAGCACACAGCAGAATGAGAGTGGGTTTTGCTAAATCTGATGGCTGGTGCATCACATTCTTAGGTATTTAAATATTAAAAAAAAAACAAACCATGGGCGTGGGACATGAAAGATAAAAATTCTCCCTTCTCGTACTTGGCCTTCTGGTTGTTCTCCCCAGTCCTGCACTGATTCCTCACAGTGAGAGCATGAGCTGTCTCACTGAATCTCACAGACAGTGCCCCATGGGTTACAAGGAGCTGTCTCTCTCCAGCTTCCATACTGTTTTTGACCATCCGGGACCCCAAAGTTTTAAAAGTTCTATTTCTAGCACACCTAGGTTACTCAGTCAGTTAAGCATTTGCCTTCAGCTCAGGTCATGATCTCAGGGTCCTTGGATCAAGTACCACATCTAATTGTTTGCTCAGAGGGGAACCTGATTCTCCCTCTCCCTCTGTGGCTCCCCCTGCTTGTGTTCTCTCTTGCTCTCTCCATCTGACAAATAAATAAAATATTAAAAATATATAAAAATAATAAATAAAAGTTTTATTTCTAAAACTGCCCTCATCTGTCCCTCGACCCATTGATATTCTGACATCTTCCTTCAGTTACTGCCATTGAGACCACTCATTTATTCTATATGCACTTATTAGGCACTTACTATGTACCAGACTCTGTAAGAGCCACTGAAGAGGCTACAAAATTGAGTTAGAAATAATCCTATCCTTAAAGAACATAGCATATAATAGAATCACTCCATAAATTATACAGAATAATTAACAGCTGAGTATATTCTAGATACAGATTATGAACCGTGTGAACTTCTCCCATTTCTTTGTCTTTACTCACTGTATGCTAAATTAAAGCTAACTGATGAGTTATTTTAGCTTCATCATAAATAGGCATCATTAGGAAAGGAAATGTACCTGGGAAGGAGGAGGGTGGGGTGAGGAAGGAGCTCAGCTCCCTCTTCTGAGCACATGTGGAGATATGCTTAAGCAGCCCAAGAACATGGTTAACAGGGGTCAGTATAGGATCTAAACTCTGCTGTCGATTTCCACTAGTGGACCGTCACCAATTGAATATATGAGGGTCATAAAGCTTGCATGATTAGGAATTCCATATTGATGCAAGATGTAGTGTGAATGTGTTTCTTCTGAGTTTTAGATTCCCAAGCATGCTATAGAAATGACTATTCCTTAATACAAAAGTTCATGCCCACTATGAAACAGGGACCGAGCATATAAAAAAATAGACAGGGTTGGGGAAGGTGAAGAGGAATGCAGAGTACTCAGTTGGGTCAGTATTAGAGAATCCGTGAGAAGAGATGCGGGCCATAATCCAACAGTATGCATGTATGTGGGTGTGTGTGTGTGCATATATATGCACAAATACATATGCATAGAAAGGTATTAGAGGCCAGCAAAAAGGATTTTGTGAGGATGTGAGCTCTTTAAATCAATTCCAAATTCATAATCCAAAAAGGAAGACAAGTTTCAAAAAACCAAAAGTACAACAGAAATACAAGGATAAGATTGTAGTTCTGCTGACCAAGTAACTCAAGGAAGACCACTAACACAGCTTGCCCATGTATACTGGGCCACCTGAATGCACTGCCCCTTTTACTCTCTCAGCACCTCCACATAGCTGCTCAGGCTCTGCTCCCACTCTGCTTTGGGTTGGGCTTTGTGAATAGTAGAATTCCAAGAAAGGAGGTGGGGGTTCAGGGCAGATAGGCAACTGGATCTCAGATCTGTCTTATGAACTCTATTTCTGCCAGCTCTGAAAGCATCTCCAGGCCCTAGAGGGCGTTTTCACAGCACGGGTGCTGTATCGCAGTGACCACATCACAGTGACCATCAGGGTGCCAGTGGCATGATAATGGAGCCAGGCCAACTGTGGGTGGGTGTGGTCGTGGATAGTGATAGCCAAGGGGAGAATTCAGAGAATTCAGAAAGAGCAGTGATGGGGGATGGGGTCTCTATGTTTCTGCCTTTGAGTTTCCGGGATGGTGGACTAAGGAGTGTCATTCTATCTGTAAGTATGTCCAGGGATTCTCTTGCCTTCAGTGCTGACCTTTTAATGGGTCTTATACCCAAGCATAGCCTGGAGTTGTTAGATTTTGCCGTGCCGAGTTTTGCTGAGTTGTTATGGCACCCATCAGGGTAAATGGAAGTACCAGGGTGGGAGTAGGGACTGAAATATAGGTGCTGTAAAAGGAGGAGTTAGATTTCATTGGTGTGACACTCTTACTGAGAGAGTGACCCAGAAGTGTGGCACTCTGGGTATTGCTCTAGTGTTGCATGGACTAATGAGGACTTGCTTGGGCATGTTGGCCCCGGGAGGAGCGAGTCACTAATAAAATTCATTTACACAGTTCAGATTCCTCCAAGGCCAGCTGGAAGCGAAGCTAGTGATGGAATTAGGAGGCTTTGTACTTTCTAGATTCTTCGTACGTTCTCATTTGATGTTGAAGATGATACATGTTGCTTTTATTTTTATTTATTTCTGGGACTATCCAGCCAACACATTTGTTGGAGAGCCATACATGTAGACCTCCAAGCCAAGTCATCACAAATAATCTAAGTATTCTCTGTCCACTCAGCACAGCCACACAGGCAGGCTAAGAGATGGATAGGTCATTAAAGAGGGAGGCCCTTGTAGAGCATGGTTGATTGGTTAGTGTTGCAGAATGTAATTGGTGACATTCTAGCTTCATGGCACAGGACAAGATTGCTGATGGGGCCAGACAGGTGCATGGCCTTCTAGGAGAGGCGGTCAACCAGCATTCCTAGTTTCCGAGGAATGAAGGATTCAGAAATTAAAGTGAGAAGGCAATTAGCCCAATGAGTCTGATGGTGTTACAAAGATGATTGCTTAGACCATCCCACAGGCCTGTTTCCTGTTATTATGGCCTCAGATTTGGCTATAATAGTCAGAAATCTGGCTGTTTTCTCCTGGATTAAATGTATTATAAAAGAAGGAATATATGAGCAGAGGTAGAGATTGTGGAGGATTGAGATGGGATAGTCTCAATAGTTACATTAGACATATTGGTTGCTTTGACGAATGTTTAAAGGAGGAGGGGTGTCAAGGATTATGCCTAAAGTAATATAATGATTCTGGAGGGTCCCCTCAACTATCAGAGACTATGGGAAAGGTTAATACATCCAAGAGGTCAAGGAGGGGGGCATTCATCCAAAAAACAAAAAATGGATACTGTCAATAATTAGTGACTCTCAATAAATATTTAGATATCCATCACATCATTTATTCATTCAGCAAATATTTATTGAATACCTACTATGCCAAGCACTATTTTAGACAGCAACAACAACAAAACAGAGGAGAATTCCTACCCTCATGGAGCTGATATTCTGATGGGAATACAGACCAATAAATAAGAATATATAAAGTGCAGGATGATGAAACAGGCCATACAGGAATACATAGCTTCAGAGGGATATAAGAAGTGCAGGGGATGAGGGAAGAAGTGAGGGGAGGATCTGAGTTCTGGTGACTGACACAAACAGGGATATGGAGCATAATGAAATTAGTCCAGATACTCCCAAGTCACATAGTGGTGATGAGACTGCAAGTATTCAAGGAGGGGGTGTGGTGTGGGTTCTAGTAGGAGTACACACAGGGTTTTAGAAACCTCTCTCCATTACTTCCCAGTCAAACATGAAGATGTGGGGACGAGTGGTCTTACCTAGGAACAGATAGCAGCTCTCAGGTAAGGTGGCCTCTTCCCCAGCCTTCATGTCTCCATTGGAGTCAAGAGGATGTCAAGAAGTCAAGTGGGACCCCAGACTACTCCCTCAGTCTCCACCAGCCTTTCTGATGTGATATTAGGCGTGGTTAGAGGAACCTCGATTCCATTCAGACTAACAAGGATCTCACCTGTAATATGACCAAACATCCTTCAAAGTTCATATGGTGAGATTTTTGAAAATAAATCCATGTATGATCTCTATATAAAATGAATCTAGGAACCAAGACTTCATGGAAAACAGTACTCAAAAGTATCTAGAAGCTCAAAGGGGCATTGCAGATTCTGAGAAGTGTGGTACAGTATTTTTGTCCTTAATAGATTTAAAATATGAATTCCCTTTTGTCACCTCCCACAATTCCCAGTAGACTGCAGGGCCCCAGAAGTCTAGCTTGATAAAGATTTAGCAACAGCAGGAAGAATAGTTTCTAACCATGCCTGTTTAGGGACAAAACCCAGTCACCAGTACAAAGGCAGAGAGAGTCCTTGTTCTATCACAAAGAGCATGGGTCCCCAGGAGACCCAGTCAGGAGGTCTGGGAATTCAGGCTGGGTCTTGGGATAGGAATCTGTTTCTTGGGCTCAAGCAATGGATATGTTCAACCTCAATCTGAGTCCCTGACAGTAAGATGGCTTAAGTTCCAGTTGTGGTGTAAATGTAGTTTCCCCATTTCCTCTCCCCAAACCCCAACAAGGACTCATTAAACATAGGCAGCAGACTTGGGGGTAAAGGAGAAGCTGGTTCTTTCCTCCTAGCTATAAGTTTGCCCTCAAGAGACAACCTTTTGAGGTTGAAGACAGATGAGAGAGGAGCTCAGAGCAATAGCATGTGCATGAGAACGCACACACATGTTCATCATGTGATCGCTCCTATCTAATGCAAAACCTTTTCTAGAGAGATACACTGTACAACCAAATCCAGAGAGTTGTCTTCCAGGGCCATTTAGAAAAATTAGTCTCAAATGGCATTTGTTATAGGCCCTCTGGAAAAGGGCTACGTGGGACAAGTTCATTGCAGCTCAGTTCTTGGTCCAGGAGCCAATTGGTGGCAAATAAAATGGCAAACAAAACCACATTCTCCATGTGGCTATGAGACATCAAATGTGGCATTTGGTTATTTTCTACTTTTCCTGGAGCAACATGTGTTGCATGGGTTGCAGAGGCCTTCTAACCACACCTGCTATGGGTCGACTGCCCTTTTTGCCTATTTTGATGAAAATGTAGTTGTGAACTAAAAAGTAAGAAAGGATGCAAAGATGTTTGAGCTTCCGTGTAGATGTAGGTCATTAGCTGGACAAAGAATCAGTGCTGTTTAATGGGATCCATGTCAAATCATACTGGTAATTGGATTTGTCATTGCTACAGGGTAAGTTCTATGAGGGCAAGTATTCTTATCAGCTTTTCCGCTGTTGTATCTCTACTGCCTGTATGAGTGCCAGACAGTAAGCACTACAAATACGATTGCATAATAGAGAGTGTGCAGAAGTACACAGAGAAATATTCTACATCTGTAATGCCCCCAACTGGTAAGCAAATACCTGCATTGCACAACCTGGGAGTAGGAAGGAGTTCTATTGAATAATGTCATACTTGGCAAAAAAACAAGGCACTTGCTGCTTGAGTTCCATCCAGACAGTGCAAGAGTAGAAGGTTTGGTGCATGATTGTGTAGGCAAAGTTAAAATCTAGGATTGAAGGCCAGGATTGATAAACAGGGAAAGCAATAGAAAATTTAGCAAAGAAACTGCAAGGTCATAATCAAAGGAGCAAAGGGAAATGCAGGTGCACAGCTGGGTGTGGGAAACTTCCATGAGTTTGGTCACTGACAATTCAAAGGATTCTGATAAATGCCTTTCTGATAAACTCCTTTCTCAACAATTTTTATTGTATTACCCACCTGAGTTTTTAAAATGTATCACTTGACTTTTGGAGCTCTATAGAGCATTTTTAGTTAAGAATGGAAATGGGAAGATTAAAAAAGGAAAAACACCAAGAGCCAGGATCAATAAAGAAGAGAATAAACCCAATGGAACATATGTCCAAGAAAATGAAACAATTGCTCTGAGAAGTCAGTTTCAAAAAATGTCTCTCATTTTTTTTTCAGAGATGGTCACCAATGAGGACTAAAGTTCCAAAAATAGGGTTGATTGAAAATGCAGTTCTCTTCTCTGACCTGCCCTACCCCCATGCCCATGACTCTTATTAAGCATTCCTAAAACTCCAGGAAATGAAAATGTGAGAATTGATGCATCTGTTATGAGTAAGCCCAAGAGAAGGTCAACAGTGGCATCTGATGCCAGTTCCCCAATAAGCAAATGAGGCTGGTCTTCAGCTTGATTTCATTGACTTTTAAGACTATTTCAAAAGTACATACAAAGAATATAAAATATAGTCCTTAACTAGAAGAATTACATAGTCCAATTATGTGAGAAAATATAAGTACTCAACAAAATTCACACCGTGTATGATAAATACCTGTTAGCCTTAGGGATCCAAAAGCTAGAAGGATCTCTCTCCCTCTATATCCTTACTCAACACCAAGAATGAGTCATAGCATGTAACAGCAGTAATCTCTAGGTTGTTTTAAAAAACTAATAATAGAACTAATAATCATCATCATGGTAGTAGTAACAACAACAACAATAATAAAAGCCAGTAGGTCTGCACAAATAACATTCAATTTGTATATGTCCATATTTGTCTCAGAATGGCCCCGTTGCAACTCTCTCTGCTTCTTTATCTTTCCTACCACTCTCTCAGTGTCCGTGGAGTCCTACCAATATCCCTCGCTAAGACAGTACCATTTCTTGCTAACACTCTGTGTTTAGAATGGGATGGCACATCATAGGAGAATTGGGCTCTGGATGATAGACCTGCTTCTAAATTTGCCAATTACTATCCCAGACAGAAAGAGAATTCTTAAGGCTCTTAACCCACAATTAAATGATCCAGTGTGGAAATGACTCAGCATCAATGGCCAGAATTAGTCGTATGGCCCTGCAAAACTGTCAGGAGCCAGGAAAAGCAGCTGAGCTGTATGTCCAGAAGGCAGAAGGCTAAAAATATTTGGAGAACATCAGAATGACTACATTAGCAGTTAACATCAAGTCATATTTGCAAATAATTTACATTTTGGCTCTTAACTTGATATTTAGATTTGGGCTATAACACAGAGTCTCAGATTTTGGGTATACTCAACAGATGGGTGTTTGTGGTGTGTGTGTGTGTGTGAAAGAGAGAAAGAGAGAGAAAGAGAGGTGCATTGTCAATGAGCAGTGATATTTGAAAGGAATCTTTTCTGAGTATATGTCTCAACAGTGGGCTTAAAATTTTGGTTAAATCATTTTACAAACTGGATGTTATCAGCCAGGCTTTGTTGTTCCATTTATAGAGCACAGGCAGAGTAGATTTAGCATAATTTTTAAGGGCCCTCGGACTTTCAGAATGGTCAATGAGCACTGGCCTCACCTTCAAGTCACCAGCTGCATTAGCCCCTAACAAGAGAGTCAGCCTGTCCTTGGAAGCTTTGAAGCCAGGCATTGACTTCCCTTCTCTAGCTATGAATGTCCTTGGTGGCATCTTCTTCCAACAGAAGGTGTTTGTCTATATTGAAACCTGTTGTTTAGTGTGGCCACCATCATGAATTATCCGAGCTACATCTTCTGGAGAACTCGCTGCAGCTTCTCCCTCAGTACCTACTGCTTCCCCTTGCACTTTCATGTTATGGAGACGGCTTCTTTCCTTAAATCTCATGAACCAACATCTGCTGGCTTCCAACTTTTCTTTTGCAACTTCCTCACCTCTCTCAGCCTTCCTAGAATTGAAGAGATTTAGGACCCCTTAAAGGAATGTTGTGTCTGGTTTGATCTTCGATCCAGACCACTGAAACTTTCTCCAAATTAGCAGTAAGGCTGTTTCACTTTCACCCCATTTTTGGGTTCGCTGGAGTAGTACTTTTTATTTCCTTTAAGAACTCTTCCTTTGTGTTCACAACTTGGCTAACTGTTTGGTGCAAGAGGCCTAGCTTTTGGCCTATCTTGGTTTTTCAACATGCCTTCTTCACGAAACTTAATTATTTCTAGCTTTTGATTTAAAGTAAGAGATATACAGACTCTTTCTTTCACTTGAACACTTAGAAGCCTCTGTAGGGTTATTAGTTGGCCCGATTTCAATATTGCTGTGTCTCAGGGAATAGGGAGGCTTAGGAGGAGGGGAAAAATGGGGGATAGCCCATTAATGGAGCAGTCAGAACACACCACATTTATTGATTAAGTTTGCTTAATCTTACATGGATGCGGTTCATGGCAAACAATTACCATATTAACATCAAAGATCCCTAATCACAAATCAACATAACAAATATAATAATAATGAAAAAGTTTGAAATACTGTGAGAATTACCAAATGTGACACAGAGACACAAAGTAAGCAAATGCTATTGGAAAATGGTACCAATAGACTTGCTCAATGTAGGATTTCCCCAAACTTTCCATTTATAAAAGCATAGTACCTGCAAAGCAGAATAAAGCAAAGTACAATAAAATAAGGTATGCCTGTACATGAAATAATGTTATTCATGTAAACTAATTTCTTGTTGTCTGTTTACTCCCACTGCCGAACTTGCACTAGGCTTTGTCCATGACTGTTAGGCCCATATACATTGGATAAGTATTCATGTTAATGCCCAATCAGAATATAGGGATGAGAAGTCTTCTTGCTCTTCTTGAAACTTTTTCCAAACTTAGGGAACCAAATTTTGAGAGTACAATGTCCTGATGAGTCTAGAGGGCCATGAGCCCTTCAATATGTTAGGGCTTAGTTTATTACTTTATATATTAGCCTATAGAGTTCTCTATTGGCATTTGGCTTTGGGTTCTACACAGTAGGATATTACACAGTAAGGATATGAATTTATTGAATCCCCTATGGCAGAATCACTAACTAATGTGTGAAAGGCTATTTTACCCCAGGGTAAGGACATTACATGTGTGCCATATTGCTCCTATTATAAGTCATGTTATAAGACTGCATTACCTTATTCTAGAAATCTTGTGGTCACACCGACATTAAGTAGTTTATAGTATCACTGGGAAGTCAAGAGAAAGCTCTACTATAAACTACATTCAAATTGTCTGCAAACACAGAGTATTGGATACAAGCAGACCTAGGCAAGAAAATATAGTGCTCCTGTGGAATGGAAAAAAACCCTAGGTTGGAGTCAAGAAGTTTGGTTTTGGTCCTAACCTAACCTTTGGTCCTTGCTGTTAAGCAGCTGTATGAGTTTTAAAAAACATTTTAGCCAAATCATCTATCTTCTGAAAACGTCGGTTTTATCATCTGTGAACCTGGAAAGTAATAGGAAGTTACCTCTAAATTTCATTCATGCTTAAACATAATGTTTTTCTGTTAGTGACTTAATTATTAATCCAAAGTCCATGACTTTTAGTTAGAAAAATCAACAAGCACGGAGGCGCCTGGGTGGCTCAATCGTTAAGCGTCTGCCTTCGGCTCAGATCATGACCCCAGAGTCCTGGGATCGAGCCCCACATCAGGCTCCTTGCTTGGCAGGAAGCCTTCTTCTCCCACTACCATTCCCTCTGCTTGTGTTCCCTCTCTCACTGTGTTTCTCTCTGTCAAATAAATAAAATCTTTAAAAAAAAAAATCAACAAGCACACATCCTAAGTAATGTAGAATTGGGTAAATGACAGATATAAAGGATAACCTAATTTTATATATAGTTGTTATCTGTATTGATAAAAAAGATATAGTACTATAAAGCAATAATGTTTTAAAAATTGTTTAGCTTTGAAATATAAGCAAAGAGGTTGTCAGAAATTAACATATATGCTCTGTTTTTCTCATTTATTTATACGTTCCTTTCAAAATATATTGCATTTCTACCATGTAAACAGCTGGGCTAAATGAGCAGAGAGGGATGAGGAAATTGAGGACATTGGCAAGAGCATTACTGAAATAATGGGCCATGAAAACCAAGTTGCATAAAAAGGAAAGTGATGAAGGAAGAGTATTAATGGATTGGGAGAGAGAAGAGGGCTCCGTGAACTAGAGGTCTCAATAGGGTTAAAGAAAAATCATAGTAAGAGTAATAAGCAAGTTGGAAACACAATAAGTTGTGTTCAACTGGCTAGATCCCAGGACCCTGAAATCATCACCTGAGCCAAAGGCAGATGCTTAACAGACTGAGCCACCCAGGAACCATAGCTGGGGATTTTAATATCCCTCTTTCAATAATGGATAGGATAAATAGAAAATCAGTGTGTAGAGGACTTGAACAAAATCTACTATTTTGACCTCATTAACATTTATGGATTACGGGCCATCTGGGTGGCTCAGTTGTTGGGTGTCTGCCTTCAGCTCCGGTCATGGTCCCAGGTTCCTGGGATGGAGCCCTGGATCAGGCTTCCTGCTCAGCGGGAGGTCTGCTTTTCCCTTTCCCACTCCCCCTAGCTTGTGTTCCCTCTCTCACTATCTCTCTCTGTCAGATAAATAAATACAATCTTTAAAAAAAAAATGTATAGAACACTCTACTCAACAATAGCAGAATACACATCCTTTTCAAATGCTCGTAAAATATTTACCAAAAGGGACCATTTTGTGGGCCATAAAATAAGTCTCAATACATTTAAAAGGATTCACCTCATACAAAGTATGTTTTCTGCCACAATAGAATTAGAAATAAATAGCAGAAAGATTTCTGGAAATTTTCCAAGTATTTGGGAACTAAATAATACACTTCTAAATAACCCATGGGTCAAAGTAGAAACCAAAAGGGAAATGAGTTGAATTGAATTTAAAAAAAAATGCAACATATCAAAATGTGTAGAATGCTGCTAAAGACAGGAAGATATCTAATGTGGTGTTGTGGAAGTCAGAGCAGTCAAAAATGGTGACCGTGAGATCCAAAGTGTGACCATGGGAGGGGGCTGTTGGTAGTGGAGTGAAGGAGGAGCTCTGTGGAGACCAGGAAGTCAAAGAACCAAGAGGCCAAAGTGCTAGAGGGGCTGCCCACAGAGAGATGAAGTCACTCAAGATGATGACAGAACTTGGGATGGAGAGGGAAACTATAAGCCCAGAATCAAAGTCACCAATAACAGAAGGGTTTCTGGTCCCAGCTCTTTGTCTTTGCAAATCACTTTATCTTTCTGAGTCTCTGTTCCTTATGTGTAAACAAGCAAGTTATGAATTCCCCTTTTGTATTTTAAATATTTTTTTCATTTGAGAGAGAGACTGTTTCTCCCTCTGCCTGCCGCTCCCCTTGCTTGTGCTCGCGTGCTCTCTCTCTCTCTCTCTCTCTGACAAATAAATAAATCGAAGAAGAAGAAGAAGAAGAAGAAGAAGAAGAAGA
>CM053603.1:125915448-125947939 GCA_028646535.1 Procyon lotor | reverse complement strand
TCATGATTTTCATTTTGTAGATTAAGAATCTAAAGCTGATCAAAGTGAAAACACTAGCCCTGAGTTCATACAACCGGGAGAAGCAGGACTAGTTTTAGGTCTCCTGACTTGCAGTCCCTGCAAGCATAAGGAAATACAGAGTCCATGAGACTGTGGAATATTGCTAATTTAATAAAGCCATGCACTTAGAAGGATATGTCTCACTTATGTGAGTGCCAAGGACATTGATGATGTAGTGAAGGAGGTGGTTAAATTGCATCTTGGAAACTGTTTTTAGTTAGCTCAGAAAAACTCGTATGAGAGAATGGATGATGAGGAAGAAAAAAGCTAATGTGAGGAATGGACTCTCTTCATGTGGTAAAACTTTCGAGAAAGGATGCACAAACAGGGGCGTCTGGGTGGCTCAGTGGTTAAGCGTCTGCCTTCGGCCCGGGTCGTGATCCCAGGGTCCTGGGATCGAGTCCCGCATCGGGCTCCCTGCTCGGCGGGAGGTCTGCTTCTCCCGCTACCATTCCCTCTGCTTGTGTTCCCTTTCTCACTGTGTTTCTCTCTGTCAAATAAATAAAATCTTTAAAAAAAAAAAAAAAAAAAGGATGCACAAACAATTGTGTTTGGGGCAAGATTCTCTTAGATGGAAAAGCCATGTAAATTACAAAAGAAAACGCATATTCCTCCATCAAATGACAAAAAATTTAAGGAAATGACTGTGATTGAAAACTAGATGAGTATGTGGAAACCTAGTTCATTAATTGTTCTGGAAGACCCCCCCCCTGGAGGAGATAAACCCATGAGGTTAGCATAGGAGAAGGTCGGTTGGCAGAGCAAATGAATAGAAAGTATTTTTCATGCATCCGGTATGGGCTGAACAAAGATTCAGAAGCAGGAACAGAAGAGTTTAAACCAATGAAGGACAAAAAGGCTCTCAAGGTTGGAACTCGGAAGACTGGACCCTAAGACAGGTCAGACAAGTGTGGGCTGGGAAAGGTGTAGGGAGTTAATACTTACACGCAGGGGAGTCTCAGGTCTGACGTCTGCATAGGGCTGCATTCACACGAGCAGGCAGGGATTACAGGCGACAGGACTGAAGTTCATCATGAGTGAACAAACACAGCAACCAAAGAAGAGACTGGTGGAGATACCAGACTGCCATGTTGGGGTTAAAGCAAAGTTGGTTGATATTCATCACTACCAAACAGGTTTAAAAATTCAAGACTAGTCCTCTAGAGGCTAATTATCCCATCACCCACAGGTGTCCTGCAATTTTTGTAGCTCCTACCAGGATACTAAGTGGGTCTAAGTAGGAAAGCATCAAAAGAGTCTCCCTAGTAAATTAAAAACAAACAAACAAACAGTACATGATTATATAGTCAATTAGGCAGGTAGGGGGATATCGTGTAAAGATGTTTTGGAAACAGTACACTTGGAAACACTCTTGTAAATATTAAGCTTGTGAACATTAAAAGACAGAAAATGAAGCAAATTTGAGAAGAATGTATATGATACACAGATATTCTCACAAAACCTCAGTCATCATCGACCGCTCTATGTCGTCCCATATTTACATCTTATGCTGATGCACAGCTTGTTTCTTATCTTCTCTGTTAGATGAGACATTCTGGGCTCTGCTTATACCAGCAGTCCTTGAGTTTTCTAAGAATGCTACAGCCTGACCTCTGAATACTTGGCCCTTCCTTCTGTTCCAATATGTTCTGGTCACTTGGGTTTCGGAGCATCCATGTCTCAGGCATTGCCCGCTGAGTGCTCCTCATTGGTTCTGGGGCATCCCCTCACTCCCTGTCTTCTTTTCTCAAAGATATGTGGTCCGCAGATCCAAGCTGCTTTTGAATTTCCTTTCCTTTCTGATCAGAATAGAAAATCATGAAGATTAAATAACATTTCCAAAACCCCCCTTTCTACTTTCAAAAAATCCTCTCATCTGTATCAGTTAGGATTAGAAGGCTTAGCTACACACAAAATCTCCAAATGACACTGGCTTAAATAAGGTAGAGATTTGTTGTGCGTTTGTTTGTTTGTTTGTTTTTCCTCTTACATAGCAGACACCTGAAGATAAGTAATCTAAGACTGGTGGAAAAGACCCAAAGTATCATCCATACTCGGGCTCCTTCTAGCTCATTCCTCCTCATATTCGTAGGGTATGCTTTCATAGTCCAAGATGGCAGGTGTTGCAGGGAGCAGGCTGGGAAACAGAGAAGAAGAGCCATCCCTCACACCCCCCACACACTAAGGACACTAGTTGCAGGTGGCACTCAGGCTTTCATCCCACTGGCCAGGGTCTGATAACATGGCCACTTTAGCTACAAGGACACCTGGGGGAAATACTCTTTTACTAGGTGGCAATGTACAGTCCAAAAAAATGAGTCTTCATTACTAAGAAGTCAGGGCAAAATGGACTTGAGAGGCACCTAGAATTCTTTGCCATACTATCTCATGTTATCAGAGAAATAGTGGCAATCCATCATATATCTCTCTCATTCCCTCGTCCACATCTTGTGCTTATCTTATACAGAAGAGTATTAATGTATAGCAAAAGCCTCTTTGAGAATCATAACTCCTCTTTCCATATATCATAAAGGAGCATTGTGTTTTTCCCTCTTGATCTATAAAACATATGTTAAACAGATTAATTTTTAAAGAATTGTGAGGAATTTCCTTAAAATTAATGTTGGCCCAATGAAAAGTCCAAAGTCATAAGCCAATAAAAAGCATTTAAAATACCTATTTCCCAGAAGTACCTGAGAATTTAACTAAAACTCTAAGAAAGATGGAGAATTTCAAAAATAAACATAAGAGAGTCCATATGGAGGAAACAGGGGATGTAGAAGTTTCAAAAAATGTGAGGAATCACAGTATAGCACTTTCCATCTATTTCAGCAAATTTAAATCAACAATAATTGAAAATCGTCTCTACATAAGAAAAATTTACAAACCACCCAGGATGTGCTATTAAGGCACTTTCAATCCTATGGAAGATGCAGGAACATAGACAAATATCCCAGGCAAAAATATGCTGTAAGGTGTATAAATAGCACTCTGCTAGAAAGGTAGGGAGGGAATTATTTGGAACTGCTTGTGGACAGGTTCAGGGATGGGGCTGCATCTGAGCCGGGTGTGAATGTGGGGAAGGGTTTCCAGAAGGTGAGAGAAGTGTGGCTTGGCAGAGGGAGGTAGAACCTATTCTGGACAGAAAATACCACAGATATGAGTCAGGGAGTTGGGAAAATGTTGGGTATATTTGGGAATCAGCAAGTGTCGCTGTGACTTGGAGCAGATGGTCAGTCTGGTAGCAGATGAGTTGGAAAGATTGAGGAATTAGATCTGAGAGACCCTAAACTAGATGCTTGGGGACTTGAACCTGGTTCCCTAGGCAACAGAGGAACAAGTAAAGAACGAAGTAAAGCTCATTCACATTTTATGACCTCTCTTTACTCAGAAAGTCATGAGCAAGATTCCTTACTGTTGATGAGAAGTTTGATTGCTTATAAAGAATGTAGGGTGAGGGTTGGGTGAGCCTGGTGGTGGGTATTGAGGGCACGTATTGCATGGAGCACTGGGTGTGGTGCATGAACAATGAATCTTGGAACACTGAAAAAATAAAATAAACATATTTGGGGGGAAAAAAGAGAATGTAAAAGGTTTCGAAGAAGATCCTACGATGAGGACTCAGAAAAGGAGTGAACAAGGGGTTGTGAGCAATCTGAATCCCACTATCATGTTGGAAGTGAATTCATCTTCAGGTTTGCTGACAGCAAGCATGAAAAGGCAAACGCGTTAGGTTAAATAACATTTTGGTTTTTGACAAGTACAAGTATAGCATGGGTGTTTTTCTTAAACTGCAGGGATCGACATTGCAAGATGTGCCTTCTCTCACTTGCCTTCTTTCAGACAGTGGGATGATTTTGAGTGACCGTGCCACAGGAACGGGGGGAAGGCATCGAACAGTGTGAGACAGGGACAGAGGAAAGAGTGGCATTTATTACTCTTAGTTGAGTAGTCAAGGAGAAGTGGTCACTGGGTAGTAGCTTGTGGTCAAGGAGGAAGGTACGTGTGTACACTATGGATAAGCTGGTTGACATTTAGAATAAGTTTTAAAGCAATGCTGGCTCTCCTGGGACACGGTGACACTAAAAGAAGAGAACAGAATTTTCCAGGAAGAAACTTAGAGCAAGAGACATTTTTAAATGCAAACTAAGATATTGCGTCTGAAGCAGGAAGGAGACAGACTTTTCCCTCATTTCTTTCGGAAAGGTATTGTAGTATCAGAATGGCAATGATAAATAGGGACGTTTAAGCAGAATGTCTTTCCAAATGGCCTCCTGTCGCAGAGCACATGGTGGGGCCCCCAAAGGCCGCAGCGCTCCGTGGCTGCAGCTGCTCACCACCCACACGGGCTCAGTCCTTGGCATTGGCCGCCGTGGGACTCGGCGAAGGACAAGCTATGAATCAGAACCCGAGGGCAGAGCTCAAGGATGCCTTTATGTGTATATTTTTTCACATAATGAGTAAATAGGCCCAGAGAGATCTACCAGCTTGCTCAGGATCACCAGCCACGCAGGGCAAGAACCAGTGGCCGCCCAGACTCTTGACTCTTGGCCTAGGGCTCTACCTCCCTCTCTGCCGTGCTGTCTCACGGCGTCCTGAGGGCCGGCAGAGTCCACCATGGGGGTGCCACGCTGTGCCAGTCCCAGTGGCTGAGCACGTCACTCCCAGAGAAGGGGGGGGCCGGGAGGGGTCTGCAGCCGGCGGATGAAGGGGTGCTGAGAGGAGCAGTCAGATGGGAATTTCAGGATATCCTAAAATGACTTTAAAGGGTTTTGGGGTGGGGTGGGGGGAATCTACTTACGACCATGTTCTGGGAATATTAGAATGGAGAACAAACCCCCTCCTGCATTTAGGCTCTCTGGGGCTTCTGAGGACTGGTAGATTTTCTTTCTAAAGTGCACTGATCCTCTAAGGGGAAGAGCCCGCAGTCAAAGTTCCAAATCCTTTCCCAGCAGAGGGGAAAGAGGCTGGAAGCTTTAAAACCCTGAACACCGTTCCATTAGAAATGTTGAGCACGACAGCAGTTCCATGAATAACCTGTGCTCCAGCTCCTCGGGAGTCACTGAGGCCGGAGAGCAGCGGCGCCCCGCGCCTCCAGCAGGCGGGTGCTGCAGGGTTAGGGCAAAGCAAAATCAAGGGGAATGTAAATAATTTGCTTCAGAGGTTTAGTGACGTGCTGAATAAAGAGCAGAGTGTGGCCACCAGTGGTTTCTTTTTTTAATTAATTTTTTTATTGTGTTATGTTAGTCCCCATTCAGTACATCGTTAGTTTTTGATGTAGTGTTTCATGATTCATTGTTTGCGTGTAACACCCAGTGCGCCATGCAGTACGTGCCCTCCTTAATACCCACCACCTGGCCAACCCATCCCCCCACCCCCTCCCCTCTGAAACCCTCTGCTTGTTTCCCAGAGTCTACAGTCTCTCATGGTTCATCTCCCCCTCTGATTCCCCCACCTTATTTTTCCCTTCCTTCTCCTAATGTCCTCCATGCTATTCCTTATGTTCTACAAGTAAGTGAAACCATACGGTAATTGACTTTCTCTGCTTGACTTATTTCACTCCGCATAATCTCCTCCAGTCCCGTCCATGTTGATGCAAAAGTTGGGTATTCATCCTCTCCGATGGCTGAGTAATATTCCATCGTATATATGGACCGTATCTTATTTATCCATTTGTCTGTTGAAGGGCATCTTGGCCACCAGTGTTTTTATAAGAAAGCCTGAAAGAAAGAAGCCAGACGAGGCTTAGGTTTTCCAGAATCTTTTAGAAAAAAGCGAAGAGACAAAAAAGGGGCAAGAGGTCAAAGTTGTGTATATTTCTACACTTTTGACCTGGAATTATCTTGAATGTAAATGATATAAGAGGGCTGCCTGGCTGGCTCAGTCTGTAGAGATGCAACTCTTGACCTCTGGGTCATGAGTTCAAGCCCCACATTGGGTGTGGAGTCTCCTTTTAAAAAAATGAGATAAGAAATGAGCCACACAAAACAGTCCCTTTTATTTTTAGTCACCCATTCAGGACCTTCTAGAAGAAAAACAGGCCTAGGGAAGCCATGCATCCAGGTATAGGCAAGAAAGTAGTTCTGATTGTAAAGAGTGTGCTCTATGGCCAGACCGTGTGTTCCAGGTTTTTGTTTGTGTGGAGTTTTCTAGACCTGCTGTGGTAAGGTGGTCCTCATCCGGGTATGCTGAGTGACTGCTTAAGCAGCCAGCTGTGCAGAGTAGTTGAAAATCCTTGAATCACACACAGTTTCAGAGCGGGAATGGGCTGTGGCGATCTTCTAGTCCGTGCTTTTTGTTTTAGAGATGGAGGAAGTTGCAGTTGCTTATCCGAGCCTCATAGCTACTGAGTGACAGAGCTGGGAGCCACAACCGGGACCCTGCCTTGTTAGCCAGGAGCTCTACACTGTGTCTGTCTGTCCCAGTGCTGCAAAGGGCCATTTTTTGGCAGGTCCAGGCTACTCAGAGGGCACCATTTACCAAAATGCAATCTTTTCTGAGGCACTTGCTTACGCCCATCACGAGTGATGTTTAGAAGCTCACAAGCCTGTTCTCTAACCGTATGCCACTCAAACCCCACATAGGTCATAGCTGGTCTTTGTATTTCTATGAGCTGATTATACCTCTTTTGCAAGGTGTGGAGCAATCTCTTAAAAGCTGGAAAGCTGCTGGTTTGTTCGTAGCCGCAGCTCATCCTGGGAGGGAGGAAGGCTCACATCCCGTGTCCTGGTGCCACGAAACACCACTTTTGGTGTCGCCAGTGTTTTGTGCTGTTCAGTGGTCAGAATCCACGAAGGTCTTTGGGTGTGTGTTTTGCTTTAAAAAAGTGAAAACAAAAAACCCTTTTGCTTCTTGGAATTTTATAATCACACGGTTTTGTTTTTTCTATATTGTGCCAGCCATGCCATCCATCTCTAGTGAAATTCTCTTAGCTGCAAGGTGAGAGCACTGTGCAGATAGCTCAAGGAGGAGAGCTGACCAGGTGGGACCTCCCAGCAAGCAAATCCTGGTGGCCACAGTCCATCTGGACCCCGCGGTGCCAGGGCCCGCAGGATGGCCCTGCATCCGGGCAGTGGGAGGGACCTCGCTTCCAGCTCCAGTTTAAGCCTCTCTCTCCAGGTCCCACACCATATATATACCCTTTCTTTTTTTTTTTTTTTTTTTTTTAAAGATTTTATTTATTTGACAGAGAGAAACACAGCGAGAGAGGGAGGGAGAAGCAGGCTTCCTGCAGAGCAGAGAGCCCGATGTGGGGCTCGATCCCAGGCCCCTGGGATCTGACCTGGGCCGAAGGCAGACGCTTAACGACTGAGCCACCCAGGCGCCCTATATACCCTTTCTTCGCTTTATTGCCACTACTTGCTCTGAGCCACTGTTCCCGCAGCATCTTGGCTTGCCTGTGGCCCATTAGGGCCAGTCTGATCATTCTCCCCTCTTAAAAACCTTTACTGCCCTAGGGTAAGTGTATTGTTCCCCTACTACTTCCGAGTTGACATTCCCAAAGGATGGAATCTAATTGGCCACACCCATCTTTTGGCCCCAGGCCGTGTCCCTTGCCCGGCAGCCTTTAGGGCGGCCTCCCAAGGGCAGGCATCTGGTGGCATCTGGTGCCACCAGCTGCGGGCATGAGGCAGAATAGAATGGGGCCATAGAAAATGGAGCTCTGTCAGTGGCCTGAAGGAGCACAGCTTCTTCCAGAAGGAGCCGAGGCCCTGTCCTCAGCTGCCCAATGTAGCCTCAGGCCAGTCGTCAAGGAGGCAGCAAGAGAGTTTGTGGTTCAATTCTCAGCTCCGGAACTCAAGAGCTGTGTGGCTTTGAGCAAGTTCCCGACTCTCTGAGCATTGACCTCCCACCTGTAGCGTGGGGATTCGTGAGCTCTTTGTGAGCTACTCATGGAAACACACTGTCAGCTAGGAAGATCACACCCATGGGAACCATATCACCTCCTTGAGGACCTCCTAAGCCCAAAATCTTCTGTGCGTCCCCTTCTAAGTCGAGTATCACCTCTCAGAACCCGACTTGCATCTGTGGATTCAGGGAATGACCGCCTTGCTGTCTGAATCTGCAGAAATCCCCCCAGAGAGATCAACACTGGTACATTTTACACACAGCTGCCCAAACTACACTATTCCTGGAGTGTTTTTGTCTTGTTCGGAGAGCACAGGGTGTAGGGGGTGGTGCCGCTTCGAGTCTTCTGACCCAAACCCACTTTACTAACAGCTGAGAAACTAAGGCTGAGCAAGGTTAACTGACTTCGTGAAGGTCCATCAGAACCAGAACAGAACTCACTCAATTATCTATTGCTGCCAAACAAATTACCTTTGGTGACTTCACATAAGGAACCCTTGTTTTCCAGTGGTTTCCATGGGTCAGGAATCCAAGCTTGGCCTAGCTGGGTGGCCCTGGCTCAAGTGTGTCAGGAGGTGGCAGTCAGGGGACCAGCCACACCTGTAGTCTCTGAAGGTCCGATGGTGGGGGGCTGGCAGACCTGCTTCCAAGACAGCGCTCTCACCTGGCTGCTGAAGTGTCCTCACAACATGGTGGCTGGCCTCCCCACAGCCAGCTGTCCCGCAGAGAGCAAGGAGGAAGCGGCAATGCTTCCCAGCTTACGAAGGCACACATCAGCCTCCCTTCTAGCATGTTCCACTCAGTAGAAGCAAGCCCCGAAATCCAACCCCTGGTCAAGTGGAGGAAACCAAAAGGTGGCGTATCAAAGCATTTGTGGACATATTTTTGAAACCCCACAGAAGGCTTCTTTGCATAAATTATTTTTTCTCTGCAAATGAGTCCCCCCAGTTATTTGATGAGAGGTTGTTCCCATTCAGAAGTCATTAGTGGGAGGGATATTAATTTAGGAGGATATTTTCTCAGGAGAGTATTAAGAAAACCCGAGTTGCAAACAGGAAAGTAAAACAAAGAGGGAAAGCCGCGGGAAAAAGAGCACCAAGGGGAAAGAACAGAAGCAGGGAGCATTAGATTCTGGCTTCTGGGGACACAGTTCTCTCCCAATTCAGGAGACACCGTGTGAACAGAGGAAAGCATATCCAGGGGCTGGGGTTTGAAGACGCAGGGCCTCTCGGGGCTCCAATTCTAGTCACAGAGCCCCCCCCCCCCAAGTGTATAAATAGCCCCTGTGTAAATCTGAAGAAGCTAATGCTGACCCTGGAACAGAGGGGGCTATACTATACATCGGGAATACGTATGGAAGGAGACTTCCGGGGTCGTAGGGTTTGCAAATCCTTGCAGAACCACCAGATTCCACCCCCACCACCACCACCCACACACCAGACCCCCTCTACCCTTCCTATGCTCCGTTCTTCTCTTTCACACTTACCACTGTCTTTCCAAGGTTCTGCTTACTTTGCCTGTTTCTCCTGTTTACCGGCTGCCTGCCCTACCAGAAAGCAGCCTCCAGGAGGGTAGAAGTGTCTTTCTGGGCTAGCTCTGAACCCCAGCACCTAACAGAGTACTTGGCACATAGTACTCAACAACTCTTTGTGGAATGGATAAATCAAGTAACTAATCAGTACATAAGGACATTGAGCTGGACCGTAAAGGAGCAGGAGCATATGGCAGGCTGGACCTGGAGGGAGGCTGTTGCAGGCAGATAGGACAGGTGACCCAAGATGCTTGACCCTTCAGGGCCGTCTGTGGCTACGACTGTGGGCTGTAGGCTACTGTGGCAGAAGGAAGGACTGACAGCCAGGTGTGGCAGGGGATGCTTATAACAAGGTTAAGATTTTATCATGTACAAAAGAGATCCATTCGAGTTTGAAAGCCAGAGGAGACATCCATGCTGTTTTCCTATGGTCCAGCCATATTTAAGAACACACACAGTAGGAAGGGCCCTACAGTTCCACTACTACTAATTTCTGTACATTGGCTACAAATGCTGTAGCAAACAACATTTCATCTTTATTTTCTCTTTCTGGTATAGGAAAGACCCTAAAAGTTGGGGGTCTTTCATGTTCTCCCTCCTTCGCCAGTGAGCCTGAGGTTAATATTCAACCTTTGGAGATTTGGTGGCATTTGTGGCTCATGTGACTTTATGCCTCGGGAATGAATCATGAATTTCTTGCTATAATTTTCCATTTCTCTGATGTGCAAGGTGTCTTTGTTTTCTCAAACTTCACTTGCTGAGATAAAAAAAAAAAAAATCCATGTTGCAGCACCTGTGTTGAAGCATGTGAGCACCTCACCCAGAGACACAGGGCTGTTCCTGGAAGTCCAGCGAGTAAGGGACTGCTGCTTCCTGCCCTCTGCTGGAAGAGAAGCAGTCCCGGGACTGAGCTCCCAGTGCCTTCTGCCTAGAGGCACGTTATCTGGGGATTGCATTCTATCCTGGCTGTGAATCCAAAGGCGGAGGTACTCAAAACATGTTTGGTGAATGAATGAATGAATGAATGAATGAATGAATGAATGAATAACTTGAGGCCACCTTACAGAAGAATTTCTACCTTTATGTCTGCCTTAGATGGATAACCTAGGCAGTCTCTCACCTTCAGAAAGCAAGCTGGTTTGAAATTGACCAGACCTACCGGAAGAGGAGTGCAGCTTTGTGTCTGGGCTGAGAGCTGAGCATCTCTCGTTCAGAACTCCCGGTGTTACCAGGGGCTGTAGACCCAGGAAGGTGGGGAGGAGGGTAAATGGATGTTCAGAGTGGGCTCCCCTGTTGCAGTACTGAGGGGGGGCTGTGATCTCTCACTTGTATACCAAAGTTTTCAACTCGAGCAGGAGACTCCCCCCTTGTTTTTTGTCTGAAATACACTAAATATATCCCAAGGTTGGCACATCTCTATAATTAAGAGCTTATTCTTGTCCGTATTTGCTAAATTGTAGGCCCTCGGAGCCTTCCCATGGGTGCAGTCCCCAAGTTTTTTGTAACTTACATAAGTGCCGCCCAAATTTCTGTCTTTTCCTAAAGACGTGCTGTCCACCTACATGCGGCCACCAGGAGCTCCTAGCCAGGCTGGTGTGTGTTCCCAAGGCCATCAGCTTTCTTTACAGAGTCCTCTTTCCACTTCCTTTTTATTCCGTCTAGTCACGTGGGCCCTTCCTAGATGCTAGATTCCTAATCACATGCAGAGGGGCACAAAGAAAGAATTGTGACATTTTAAAGATACCTATATAGGTGTTTCCTCTCTTTTGCTGAAACCATATGGATGGCTGCTCATGACCCACATTTGGCAGTTGTTGGTGTACATTTAAAGGGGAATAAAATTCTCATCTCTCCCTAGTCCATGGCAGGTCTGTGAGCTCGACTTTGCATTCTGCCATAGCTGTTGAATCTTATTCCAGCCCAGAGGTTCTAACTGGACCTACAGTTTAATACCATCCCCTAATATTTAGCCTCATCTCCCTCAGCTATCGGAGAAAGCCAGAATTGTCTAATTCTGCTGCAACTCCGCTGCTCAGAGCCACTGAGCACAGCAGGACAGTGGGACGGGGGGGTATAGAAGGGAGTATCCCAAGTTCTAGAGATCTGCTATACAGCATTGCACCTACTGTCAACAATGCCCTATTGTGCACTTAAACATTTTTTGAGAGGACAGATCTCATGTTAAGTGTTTTCACTACAGAAAAAAAAAAAAAAATTGTGGAGCACCTGGGTAGCTCTTCATTTCGGTTCAGGTCCTGATCTCAGGGTCATGAGATCGAGCCCTGTGTCAGGCTCTATACTCTATACTCAGTGCAGAGTCTACTTGAGATTCTCTCTCCTTCTCCCTCTGCCCCTCCCACCTCTAGCACACGTTCTGTCTCTCTCTAAAATAAATAAGTAAATCTTTTTTATAAAATGCTATGGATAATGGTTGAGGGGGAGAGCGGGGGGATAGTACCTGGAAGGGAGCGTGAGTGAGGCTCACGTTCTCTTCCATGATCTACGTGCTCCTCACATAGATGTATTAAGTTTGAGAAAATTCGTTGAGGGGATGGGTGCACTTCTCTGTATGTATGTTATAAAAAAAAATTTTTAAGTAAAAGGAGTACTTTCTCTCTCTAAAGAAAAGAGACAATGTCATGTACACTTAGTGACTCAGCCAATCACACTGAATAATAATGAAAGCTGGGGTACTTAGGTGGCTCAGTCAGTTAAGTGTCTGACTCTTGATTTCAACTCAGGTCACGCTCTCAGGGTTGTGAGATTGACCCCCAGTCGGGCTCCGTGCTCAGCATGGAGTCTGCTTAAGATTCTCTCCCTCTCGGGGCACATGGGTAACTCAGTCATTAAGCGTCTACGTCCGGCTCAAGTCATGATCCCAGAGTCCTGGGATCGAGCCCCATATCGGGCTCCCTGCTCAGCGGGAAGCCTGCTTCTCCCTCTCCCACTCACTCTGCTTGTGTTCCCTCTCTCTCTCTCTCTCCCTCTCTCTCTCTGTCCAATAAACAAATAAAATCTTAAAAAAAAAAAAAGATTCTCTCCCTCTGCCCCACCCACTTGCATGTGGGTGCACATGCTCTATCTCTCTCCCTCTCTGTCTCAGAAAAAATGAAAACAGTAAAAGGAACAATAGCCATTAACTGGACAGCACACGCTTCACATGTGATACAATCTTTAATCAAAACAGCAGCTTTCCAAAGCTTCATTGTTTTGGGCGAGGAACTAAAGTACAGACAGACCTTGTATTTTTAACATTTCCAAGGTAACATAGCTAGTCAGTGGTGGAGCTTGGATTCCATCAGGGATGCTGAGTTCCAAATCCGGACTATAAATATATGTATATATAATCCCTCATGCCCTGAACTCTCAGCCTTACCAGTAGCCCCTACTCCATTGCCACGACTACTAACTGAGACACAGATTCTGAGTTAGAAGTATTAGCGTTTTTTCGGAAGGGAAAAAAAAAACTCAAGAAACTAAAATTCATGAAGAAAAATGCTACCATGTCCCACACACAGTAATTTTGTCTGGTACCAAACACAGAACTCTGGGATGTCCCGTGGTTGATACAATGCCATAGAATAGAAATTGGAGAAATTTGATAAAATGAAAAAAGCAATTTAAACATGATTATCCAGTCACCAAGCCAAATAGCCAAGAAATATCACGTTTTGTAATATGTACACCTATATATGTATACATACCTATACACAGGCCACCAAAGTCAGGGATCTGTCTTTCTGACTGCAAAGGTATCTAAACACATAGGACCAACAAGATTAGTCCCAGGAAGAGGAAAGCCCGTTGTGGAGACCACTGCCAAAGAACATGTAAGAGATTGGGGAACCCAGGGCTGTCCATGACCTTTGACACTCGGGAAGATGAGGTCTGGAAAGGAAAAGGGAATCATTCTGTTGCAATGTCACCCATCAACAGAATTTCAAAGGCAGGGACACCTGGGTGGCTCAGTCCGTTAAGCATCTGCCATCAGCTCAGGTCATGATCCCAGGGTCCTGGGATCGAGTCCCACATCGGGCTCCTTGCTCAGTGGGGAGCCTGCTTCTCCCTCTGCCCACCACTCCCCCTGCTTCTGCGCTTGCTTGTGCTCTCTCTCTCTCTCTGACAAATAAATAAACATTAAAAGAAGAAGAAGTCCAGAGGCAGAAATAACCAGGACATATTCAGGGCACTATCGAAATACCAAACAGAGCAAATCTATTGGCAAGCAGTTGACCAGATGGCTGGGAGGGTATGAAGAGCTGTGCAATGCCTGGAGGAGGGTGGTAGAATTTGAAGGGGCAGACGGGGCAAAGTCTATGCAAATTCTGAAATAACAGGAGGACGTGAGGGTGGAGCATGGGAGAAAGGAGGCCAGGAGGAGACAGGGAGGCGGCTGATGACGGCCTAGAATAGCAAGGGAGCTATCCAGAAAACAAGAGGAAGGGTTTTAGTGACCTGGCAGGACTCAGTGGCAAATTAGGTGTAAGAGACAGAGAAAACAGTCTCTACTGCTTATCCAGAAAGGTTTCAAAAATGAACTTGACTAGGGAGACGGTTTACCTGGGTTGACCCACAGAGGAGGAGCAGGGAAAGGGGCCGAGGAGGAGGAGGGCTGATGTACCATGGGATGGAACGGCACCCTGGCCCGGGAACAGGGAAGACAGGACCCCTACCCCCACTGATTCTCTGATCACAGCCCTTGCTTCCTCATTTCTAGAACTGGGAATTTCATCCAGGAAACATTTACTGAGCACTTACCCTGCACCAGGCACTGAGCAATTGTCTGTCTGTTTCCCACATGGGTGGGCCAGTGGTGTGCCCCATTCGGGGCGAGGTGCAGCCCTGGTTCTGGCAACCCAGGGCTGGCCGGTTCCTTTAGTAAATCCTAGCTTTTGCTTCCCTCTAGTGGCCACTTCGCACCACTGAAAACGGTGCTTTTGCCCTTTGGTTCCCAGAAAGCTCATCTGAATGGAAAGTTAAGAGGTCTTTAAGACGGAGCTGGGTCATAGACCATGCACGTGGTCAAGGGAACAGGTGGTAAGCAGTGCCCAAAGGTCACATTCTGATAGTTGGTAACCACGAAGAAAGGCGGTGGTAAGAAGGACCCAGTGTCAGGAACCAGACATGAGAGGGGCTGGCAGTCAGTCCCAGAGAAAAGGAGCCAAGGGCAGCAGATAGCAGAAAATCCCATTAGTACTTACTCAATAAGTGGGTAAGCCTGGACAAGCAGGAAGTGGGGATCACAGATAAAGGCCCTCCTTCACCCTGACGGGGCAAGGAGAGGATCAGGCATAAGGGCAAGTCTGTAATTCACTGAGGACCAAATCTTGACAACTTTTAAGGAAAACACTGTGGAGACACTGGGAACCCCTTCATTGGCTGCTGCTCCTCTCCTCCTTGCTGGGCACATGTTCTGTATCGATCGTCTGGACAGCGGGCATCTCCTCCAGTTCCCACTACCAGAGTGGTGCCCCACAGTGGGGGATGGCCAGGGAGTGGCAAAACTGAGCAGGCTGGCCTAGGACAGGGCAGACGCTCCGGGATCTCACCGGCTGGTGGGTAAGCAGGGGAGTGAGTAGTTCTCATCAGCTCAGCCCGGGGAGGGCGATGAAGCTAGTAACAGCAACAGCTCTGAGGAGAGACAGCCACGGCCGTACCCAGTGGAACAGTCCGCTGCGTCAGCACTGGGAAGAGCAAATCACCCCACCCCACCTCATCCCCAGGTCATCACCCTACACTTCCCCTGTTGTCACCCTTGGAGTATTTGTATGATGTTCCCCAACGGACAGTAAGCTTGGCCAGGGCGGGGCGTCACAACTGTCCTCCTCAGCCCTCTGTGTCCTGTGCACAGCTCGGGGGCTGGCTGGCGAGTAAGCAGATAAGCACATGGATGACGGAACTGGGTTATTAAGGCTTGGGGTCCTGCCTTTGTCATTTGCTGCTGTGTGACCCTGAGCGAGGTAGCTCACCTCTCTGAGCCTCGCTCTCCTCGTCTGCAAAATCAGATGATAACGCCAGCTTACAGGGTCTGTGAGGATCGGACTGATGTCTGTGAGTTTTGTCAAGGGTCATACAAGTGCGCGTTCCTATCTTATTCTGCTTGAAAGTGGGAAGTTAACAGATGTCCACTGGCATGGCACCTCTTTGGGCCTGGGAGACAGTGACTATGCGTGTTTGCTTTCTGAGTCAGAGCATTTAGGAATGTGCATTTGAATTCACTCCCCAGCTCCCAGCAGCTAGCTGGCCCCTTTTCTGAGACTGGTTCCCCTCCGGGCACTCAGCAGCACGTCCTTAGACCTCACCTATGCCCTCTTCCCATTTCTGGTCCTGGCAGACTTGCAGCCTGTGCTCAGATGACATGACAATAAGCAGGCTAACTGGGGTTCTCTGGTCAAGCAGGGGGAAGTATGGCCTCTTCCCGGGATTATTTTGCCAAATTTCTACATGCGAGTGGATATCTCAACCTCTACCCCATCCCCTCAGTGTAAACACCTTATGCACCTGGTCTGGCAAATAATTCCGAGAAATCCTGCCCAGCCTGATGTGGTCTGCGGCTTCTCTAGGAGCCCTAGTGTGGAAAAAGAAGGGACATTCATACCCATGGCTGTACATAGGGAAATGGTAGCCTAAATTGTACCGTAAACCTTTTAACCCTGGGCTTGGTCATATATGGTTGCTTTTCTTTATTTTTTCCAGTCGGCCAGTTTCTCTCAATATGTGTCATTAAGACCAGTTTAGAAATGAATTTCTGTGCCCTAGACACACAGTATTGGTGCAGGAAACGTGCCTTGGGCACGTGCCAAGTTATGACGACTGGATGAATAAGAGCTAACATTTCTGGAGCATGTGAAGCTTGTCAGGGCTTACCCGTGTGCCCTCACGGAATCCTGGCAATGATTCGTGTTTTCTCTATTTTATAGATGAGGAGGATGAGCCAAAGAGAGGCTAACTAACTTGCTTGAGGGTATATAGACAGTAACAGTGGAGACAGAGTCAAACCTAGCAGGCTGACTCCAGACCCCATGACCCACAGAATGGAAAGTGCTGACCCACATTTGAATACCTGATTTCGGATGACCTCATACACTTCTCTGAAGTCCTGTCTGGTCTTTGGCCGGATGGCCTGTGGAGCTCAACTTTTCAGCGTTGCCCAATTGCAGGGAGGACAATTTGCAAGAACGCCTGAGGGCAGCCCGCCACTTCTGGGCTCTCTGTACCGGCAGAGGGCTCATTGCACCCCCGGCTTCTCCCAGCCACCTCTCTCAGCGCTCTGCCTCGGGTCGACGTGGGTTTTCAGCACTAGTCCCGCGGGCTTCTTCCCTTTTCCCAAGCTCTGGTGTGTGTCGCAGGACGGCGCCCTCCTGCCCAGGTCCCTCCAGGAGGGACACCAGGAAAGCAGCCTTGGGGAAGCACAAAGGAGCGGGGAGACATATCTCCCTTGCCAGGACCCTTGTCTCCAGACGAGGGGTCAAGGTTGCAGAGGCCTCCGTTTATTGGCAGGCTATGCTTCCTCCCAGTCACGTCTGCTGATAGCTCGTGCCCAGCCTGGACGGTCTCTGAAGCCCAGACGGGGAGTACAGAGAGAAAGAGCAGACGGAGTTCGCCATCAGTTTGCATTTCCTCCCTCCCTCGCTGGAGAGCTCTAACTCTGCAGCCAGCATTCGATAAATTCTTATGGGATGAACAAAGGAATAAACATTAAGTTGAGCCAAATCTGAGACCCTGTAACTTCCACCCATTAATTGGGCCCCGAGCAAATCCCATTCCTTCTCTGGGTGGAGGTGGCTGTCCGTCCGGAGTCTAGGGGTAGTGTCTGTGACCTCTGTCCTTGTTCCTATCTAGGACTCCGTGTTTGTCTCTCGCTTGCATGAACATATTGAAGCGTAAATTTCAGGTTTGCAGATGCCACAAAACTCGAAGTAATCACTAATCCACTACGCTTTAGCTAGAAATTTGAAGTTAACAAAGATAAATCGAAAATTCTCTTGAGTTCAGGCCCTCAGTAGAGAAAGGGAAGAATCTCACTTGAGAGGACCCTGTGAGTTAGATTGGGGTCTTTACTAGGCTACATGCTCGGTAGAAACCAACCAATACAAGACTCTCCGACCACATTGATGGATGTACAGCGTCTAGGCCTGGAGATGCCTAGTCTGTGCGGGGCACACTAGGTCTAAAGGATTGGGTTCAGTTCTAGGTGTCCTAGCAAGAAGGGCAGTTGACATACTGAAGTTCATCCAGAAGAATATGATGAAAATAGCGGCAACTACACAGTTGAGAGCCATTTGAAGGAATGTGTGGAAAGGAGAAGACTTAAGGAATTATCCACCTAGTCTTCACATATGTAGAACTCCATGGAAGGAAGGAAGATTTCTTCTGTATTACCCTAGAGGGCAACTGAGAATCACGGACAGAAAATTACAAAAACAAAGAAAGTGTTCAGAATACCGCAGCTCTCCACCAGGCGGGAAGAATGTCGTAACACAGAGAGCTAGCTGTCGTGAAGAGGGTCCTTCCTGGGGCGGGAGATTAGAGTCAAGGCTCACAGAGGTCCTGGGTGTCTGTGATCTGTAATCTTAGCTCCTCCTCCTAGCTTCTTGTCCTCTGCAGCTTTGTCAAGCTTTGGATTTGAAAATCCTCTTCCCACACTGACACCCATCCGTATATCAATACAGTAGGTGCGAGTGTGGACCTAGAGCCTTAGGACATTAAGAGTGACAGCAATCATTAATTTAGCAAAGTCTAGCGGGAAGTTTCTGACCCCAGAATTTGAAAACCCAAGTCTGGTCTTGGCTCTGCTATCAAACTGTCCTCAGTTTTTCTAGATGTGACCGTTAAGACCATTGAACAGTCTCTGGCTTGACTCATTTACTCACCCACTAACACATTCATTCATTCGACAAATGTTTATTAAGTATCTACTACCATCTTTGAGACACTATCTTCCTTAGGTAAATCTTTCCTCTTTGCGGGATTAATTTCCCTCTTCTGTCAAATAGGGGGGTTGGATTAGATGAACCCGAAGTCCCTTGCACCTTAGTGAGGCTGTGAATCCACCCACCAGTACCATCATCTGACTGCACATTTCATAGCTTTGACTAGAACATTGACTCATAGGCCTGAACTAATGCGTTGCTAAATAAAAAGCCATTCTGTGGCTCAGGAGCTCCTCAAATCTGTCTGCCTATTAACTGATTTTTTAAAAAGGGGAATGAAGGGGCGCCTGGGTGGCTCAGTGAATTAAAGCCTCTGCCCTCAGCTCAGGTCATGATCTCAGGGTCCTGGGATCGAGCCCCCCATCAGGCTCTCTGCTCGGCGGGGAGCCTGCTTCCCCCTCTCTCTCGGCCCGCCTCTCTGCCTGCTTGTGATCTCTCTCTCTCTCTCTGTCAAATAAATAAAATCTTTAAAAAAAAATAAAATAAAAAAATAAAATAAAAAGGGGAATGAAGGAATTAATTTTAATTTGTATGTGCCAAAGGCATATCACATTAAGAGAGACAAAAAAAAGAAACAAAGAGAATAAAATAGAAAAATCGGGAAGCCAACATGCTAATCATAATGGTTGCCGCTCTGCGAATGCTTCCTGTGGCAAGTTTCTGAGACTTTGTAAGTCTAAAAAAGGCCTTTTGTGTACTCTCCTCTTGACTGACACTTTGTTTGGACACAGAACTGGACGAGGTTGATAATAATTCCCACTCAGAATTTTGAAGGAATTGCTTCATTTTCTTTAACGTTCCAAGGCTGTTGTTGAAAACTGCTGTCATCATGATTCTCGATTTGCTGGATTTTACCTGACTTTTCTTTCCCTCTCTGTCTGAAAGCTTTTAGAACGACCTCTTCATTGCCGATATGTCCTGACACGGTGCTATAGAGGAGGTCTTTTTAAAATTCATCACAGCAGGCACTTGGAACCTTGTATCAGCTTGGCAGTTGGTGCCCTTCAGTCCTGGGAATTTTTCGTGACGATTTATTCCTTTAAATTCTGTCTGTCTCATACCTGTTGGATCGATCCTTTCATTTTCTTACATTTTTGCTCTTATTTTCCTCTCTCACTGTTCTTGTCCTACTGTCTGGAAAATTTCTTTGACTCTGTCTTCCGCCCCATGTGTGAGATGTTTCATTTCCACCATAGTTGTAATTTCGGAGAGCTCTTTCTCATTCCGAAACGTCCCCGCTGTCTGCAGCAGCTCGCCTGTTTTCACGGGTATGGTCCCCTTCTGACCCCTCTGAGGATATTACAGTGTTGCTGAAGCGTTGTCGTCCTGCTGGCATGTTCCTTCCTCGGAGCACATGCTCCTTCTTGTTTGTTTAGTCTGGTCTCTGTCAGAGGGGCTTTTCTGCAAAGTCTGGGGATCTTTGGCCGGATTGTATTCCTATTTATGAGTGAAGCACCAAAAAAGCCAAGTGGATACTCTGTGTAATGGAAGGAGTGTATTTACTGGAAGGTTCCACCCTGCGCTGAAGGGAGGGATCTCCAAATGTCAGAGTTTGAGTATCTATACATCTTTCTGGTTTCCCCAGTGAAAGATCCTCAAGTCTGCATCTGATGTTTCTTTCTGGCTGCCAGTTTCCTGGGAGACAACAAGATCAAGGATGGCGGCTGTCTCCCTCTTCTGTGTGCACACCTCCAGTGAATTTCAATTTTTCAGGAAAGGGTACATCGCGTAGAAGAGGGAGCGAGGAGTATACTCCCCTTACAACCCCTCTTCCCTTTTTAGCCCCCCCCCCCCCCCCCGTACTCCAACCCTCAGTGCAGCCTGGTGGCTTCCACTTCCTGAGCCTTTCCAAGGTTGTGCACAGGGCTCATGGCAGGAACGTGTATCTCATCTCATTCTACTGGGTCAGAACCCACTCTTGCAGGGATTTGCCATTATTTGAAAAAAATGTTGACTTCTCTTATCTACTCTTACCTCTCATTGTCTTTATTCTTGGTGGTTTATATCTTTCCCCCTCCTTGTGTCCTTTTTATCACACTTAGGAATTAATGAAGATATAGCCAAATGATCAAAGAGTGAGATAATTTCTCAAAAAGGGATTCCACTAATTTGTACACTAACCAAGTGTTTAATTATGCGGTCATTAGATAGTCATAAAGCTTTATAACAGCTACAAGTTGCAAGCTTTATGACTATCTAATGACCACATAATTAAACACTTGGTTAGTGTATGTATTAGTGTATGCATCATAATTACTTAGCCATTCCCTTCCTGTTCGATTTTTGTATTTTAGTTTTAGGATTTTCTTTCTGATGTTAAAGTGGTTTTCTCGTTTGAAAGAATGCTGTTATGAACATAGTCATGCTTAAAGCTACGTGAGTAAAATTGCATGTCACCTATATACTGCTGCTCTAACACATTTCATGGTGAGAACGTTATCTAATGAAATGCATCTCCGACTGTGGGATTGGAGGCATCGGCAGCAGGTGCAGAAGCCGTTGAGGGAGAGAAGGACTGTTCGGAATGAGAGTTGTCAGGTCCTCTCAGGGCCTTAAAACCACACCAAATAGATACCCTCCAACTTCGTGTTTTTCTAAGGCCACCTCTGGCCTCCCACGTTGCCATTCACAGGCAGAAGCTAATGCAGAGAACTCTGTGCCTCATGCCCTGGCTAAGCATGGTGGAGGAATTAGAGTGAATCCGAGGGCAGGCAGCCAGGGGAGGGGGAGGAAGTCTGACTTATCCGACGGGCGAAGCGCTGGGTCAGCAGGCTTGGCGGCAGGTGTTGTGGGCAGCTGTCAGGCTCTTGGGCAAGGGTGTTCCTCAGATGGACGGTGCATGGAAAGCAGTGCAGAATGAGTCCTCATTCTCCATAAAGGGATCCAGGGCCCACCATCCCCTTGTCTCTTCCCAGAAAAAGCTTGTGCTGAGTTGGAGGACCTTTAAAGGCATCGGAGTCACCTTCCCTAGAAGCCTTCAGGCTTCTTCTTCTCATTGGCCTGGGTTAGGGCAAGACTGCATTAAGATTATAAAAAGGGAAAAAGATTTTATTTACTTTCATAATAATTTACCTGCCCATTTACATCTGGTACAGTCCATTTCCAGTCGATTCCTTTTTACCATTTCTTCTGTACTCCTAACTTTCCCCTAAAATTTAAATAATAATGATAATTAATAGCTCTAGAATTTATTTATAAACAAGCATTTAGAGAGCTTAGTCTGTTGATGGCACTGTTCTAAGTGCTTTAAAAATATTATCTTGGGGCACTTGGGTGGCTCAGTAGGTTGAGCGTCTGACTCTTGATTTTGGCTCAGGTCATGATCTCGGGGTCCTGAGATGAAGCCCCTCTTCGGGCTCAACACTCAGCAGGAGTCTGCTTGAGATTCTCTCCCTCTCCCGTTCCCTCTGTCCCACCACCCCACTCATACTTGCTTTCTCTCTCTAAATAAATAAAATCTTTTTAAAAAATTATCTCATTGGGGTGCCTGGCTGGCTCAGTCAGTAGCATGTGACTCAGTCTCAGGGCTGTGAGTTGAAGCCCCACGTTGGGCATGGAGACAATTTAAAAAAAAAAAAATTACCCCATTTAATCTTCATAGCAACCTATGAGGCAGATACTGTCATATCCCCATTCTGCAGATGAGGAAACTGAGACCAAGATGTTAAGCCACTTGCTCCTGGTCACACCACCACTAAGGGACTCCAGAGTCCACGGCCCTCAAGAGAATCTGGTGGAGACCAAGGGGCAGGCAGAAGCTTGGGAGCCTGAAATGACAACAGTAGAATGCTGGGCAGTTCGTGTTCTACCTCTCTGAATATCACTGGGAACCCCACAGGGGGTGATCAGATCTTTTTCCATAACACGAGGAAGTTCTCAGGGGTAATCTAGCTCACGCTGTTTACACATGAAGGAAATTCGGGCAATATCCAAATAGTAATCAAGCAAAAAAGGACCTGAATGAAAGCAATGGTTTCTGGTGAATATGAGTAGGAATGAGGATGTTCTCTGTGTGTGTGGTGGCACCTGTTGGAGAGAGGGCCAACTGGGAGCACTTGGGGGTGGGGGGTGGGGACACAAAGGCTGCCCAGGGGACTGGGCTCACGGGAACAGATTCCACAGAAAATGATCAGGACCCAGGAAGGAGAGAAGCTGGCAAAGTCAGGGGAAGAGAGGATGAGGACTACACAGCAGGGTTTGGGGTGGGCCATGCAGAAATCTAAGTAGTGATTACCATCAGAAAGGGTTAGCAGGCCCCAGGCAAGGTCCTGGGTAGGGGATGAGGGTCACACAGTGAAGGGAATAAGGGGAGAGAAGATTATAGAAACTGGGGTGCATGATCAGAGAAGACTTAGAAACATCTGACTTCACGCTGAGAGTCTGTGCTACCAACTCAAGGCTCCCAATATTTCCCTCCTGAGAAGGAGTTTGCTCTTCCAATCTAGAGTGAGATCGAACTGGTAGATTGGAAGGTAAGCATCCGTAGCCAATAGTTTGAAAATAACCAGTACAAGTATGATGCGGCCTTGGAGTCCTGAGCAGGGGGGCATGATAGACAATCTGTCTGACATGACAATCTGTCAAACTACCGGGGACATCTCTGGTGGGGAGAGGTCAGGCCCCCTCCCTCCACACCCCCTGATCTCAGCCTGTCAAATAGAAACATAGTTCACTGGGACAACATTTTAAAGATTTGCAGGGGACATTGAAATAGTTCTTAAAGGCTGTGGGCAACAGAAGAATGAGGTGAAAACGAAGATGTTGTCTGCAACGTTCTCTGAAGACCTATTTCATTTTCTGGGGCAGAGATCATCTCAGGGAGAGAAATGGGGACCTTCTGAATGTGTCACTGTGATGGAGTCCAGCACAGCATAGGGGAAGGGACAGGGGGAGGTAGGGGGACACAGTCACTGGTCCTTTCCAGATGGGAGGAGGAAGAAGAGAGAGGAATGACCCCCGGCCTCTGCAAGACCGGCTGACACGCTGCAGAACTGCTCAAAAAGAAAACTGCACTTGTACTTTTCTAAGGAACTGATGGCTGATGGCAGTCTGGTGACGTGCTGGGCTGTTTGCAACCAAGGCCTCCGCCTCCCTCGGCTTTGCTGCAACAGTTTGCGGAAGGGCCATTTCCATCCCTGAGAGGGCTGCAAGTTGCACTTGGCCTTGGGGGAGAATCCTGAGGTTGGTACAGCGGAGTGACTCCACCGAACCCTAACGCTCGGGGATAGAAATCCTCAGAGTTAGCAGGAAATTTTGTGGTCATCTAGTCCAACATCCTACCAATGGAATATGCAAGTACTACAAATTTCCATCAGTGGAAAGTGGAATCAACTTAGCTGGATGCCACCAGCAACTGAGAAAAAGAAAAAAGACAAAACAAAACGGAAATAGGTATCAGTGAAATTAGCTCAGTGAAACTTGTGTTTCTGTGATGTGGCTGTTCCTAGGTAGTGTAGACCGGTCAAGATAGAAACTGCAGTACAGAAAGTGTAAGCTACTTGACATAGGCCAAGCCAACCCTAAGAAGACCAACCGCTCAGGCCAGTGATGCCTTCTCTCCACCTGCCTCCCGCCCCCTCCGACCACAAACATACCTAAAACTTACACGTAATTTGCTCTGGTATGTGGTGTAAAGAACATGGGATTTGTGGTCGAGGGCCAGGTTCAAGTCCAGCTGGGTGACCGTGGGAAACCGTCTAGCCCGGGTTTCTCAGGCAGTATCTCAGGGACCCCCTTTTCTGAATCATGCGTTGGGGGAGTCTTGTTAAAAAAATAGGCATTCCTGGGTCTCCTGAATCATAACATCTGTGATTGGGGGCTAGGGCAAGCGAGGGACCAACCAGGGCATCTGCATGTTTAATAAACTCCTTGGGCCACTTTTATGCGCGCTCGTTGTGCCAACCAATGGTCTTGACATTTCTGAGCTTGAAGTTCTTGATGGATGAGGCCGAGATGGCGACAGCACCTGGTCAATATGAGGACCAAGGGGAGAGTTAATGTGAAGGTACTCAAGTCTACAGACTTGGGGTATCCCCACCCCACAACATCCTTCTCAAAATGATGCTTTGGGAAGAGAGCGCCAGAAGGGGACGGACTGGGGAGGGTAGAATCTGGGCATTTGATGGCACCAACATTAACCAAAGTTAAATGGGAAAATGAGCCAACAAGCCTGTTTTCTACTTCTCTTTCCCTCTTCCGACTTCTGTGCTACAAATTTCTGTTCCTGGCCCAGTCTCAGGGGCAGCGCCCTGTCCCTCCACAGACGTGTTTCGGGCGGGCTCCCTGCTCAGTGACCAATGGCGATACATACATATGGCAGCTGTCAGTCTGACGCATCGCGGAGCCTTCTCAAGCCCACTGTGACGTTCAAGTTCCTTTAATAGGAAATTCTCTCAGTCCTGAGTGCTGAGCTCTGGGGCCTGGTGGGACTGTTGATTCTATACTTACTGGGCGCTCCCTGTGTTTTCCATTCAGCAGAAGCCTCCCAGGATGTAGGTAAAATAGCTACGTCATGTATTTGGACTTAGTGCATTAGTAGGGCTGCTGGTGCAGACAACGCGGGCCCTGGAGGCTTCCATTAGAGATGCACAGACTGAGGCCAAGTTCCCCAGAGGCGGTAGGGGGCTTTCCCATTCAGCCACTGTCTGAGCCGAACCCTGGGGAGAACAGGCTGCCCGGCTGGGCCTCTGGGTCTTCCATTTCTTCCCTTCTCTTTCCCTCATTCTGCCCCTGAGTGCAGCTGCTGTTTCAAGGGAGGGGCTTTGTGCTAAGCTCTGAGAGACGAACTAATAACTCGTGGTTCCTCGTGGTGAGAAGTGAAGGTCTCAGCATTTGGCTGGAAGAGGTGGTTCTTATCCTGGGGTCTCTCCCATCAGTATTGTTCGTTCTGTCCCAGGACCGGTTCAGCGGGAAAGGGCCAGACCCAGGGGGAGGGCGTGATGTGGCACTGAGGACTGTTTCCTAAGTACGATGTGACCCCTCTTCTTCCCTTCCCATTCTTTTCCCTGCTCCCCAGTGCCTGGGCTCAGGGAAGCCAATTCCTATTCCTCTTCTGTTCCCCTTCTCCTTTAACTTGATGTCTCCTTTTTTGCATCACTGGCAGCCTCTGTTTTCAGCTGATGGGTCCAGTTAGGGATGGGGCAGGGGAAGGTTGCAAAGGTTAGGAGGAAGGAGATCGTCTCTTCCATTATTCCCAAACTTCAACTAGAAGTATGTAAAATGAGTGAGCTAGAAATGGTGCCCAGGCAGAGTCGAGGGAGGTCACAGGGGTGGGGATGGGGTAAAGAAGTAAAGAGACATACTGGGGAAGGGGGTGGAGGGCATAGTTAGCTGGGAGCTAGGCAGAGGAAAATGAGAATAACTCCAGGCGAACAAGAAGGAATTAGAATCGAGCTCGGTCCTGGGCAGTCTCCAAACTATGGCCCGAGCTGGAGCGGCGGGACGATTGAATGGCATTGTGTCAATTACCTTATTTTCTTGTTTTCTTTCCTGCTCCCAACTCCCTTTTCCATCTTCTGCCTCCTTTCCACTCTGGATCCCATCTTTCCCCCTTTGTGTTCCTCTCCTCCTCTTCTCCTCTGCACGCATCCTTTCTCCCTTCCCCTCTGACTCACCATCTCCCCTCTCCCCGCCTCACATTTCACTCCACGCCCTGCTCCAAGCTCTCTGGCGGATGTGAGTTGACCGTGGTCCTCCAGGACTTCAGTGCAGGCCACAGCAGCGAGCTGACCATCCAGGTGGGGCAGACGGTGGAGCTGCTGGAGCGGCCCAGCGAGCGGCCGGGCTGGTGTCTGGTTCGCACCACGGAACGGAGCCCCCCCCAGGAGGGCCTGGTTCCCAGCAGCGCCCTGTGCATCTCCCACTCCCGAAGCAGCGTGGAGATGGACTGCTTCTTCCCCTTGGTGAAAGGTAGGGGGAACCAAGGGGGCGGGCACGTGCCAAGGGCCGCTGGGGAGCTGGCCCACCCTAACCCAGAACATCACGGAACTAACCTGTCTCGTGAACCCATTGGGCCTTGTGGGATTCCTCCAGGACCTGCTTGTGAAGGGAGTGGGTCGGGAATGGGAAGAGAAAGAGCGACCGAGTGGCCGTGTGACTTTGGAAAAGTCATGTAACCTTTGTGAGTCCATTTAAAATGAAAGCTGAATTGGCCTCTAAGACCTCTTCCAGCTCTCCCTTGACATTCAGAAAAGTCTTCTTGTACCTGTGGCCAGCACCTAGCCTTCTCCCTGCTGCGCTGACCCCGCTCCAGAGCTACGCTGGGCTCCCCAGTGGGTTCGACCCTCCCCTCAGCCCCTCCAGGGTGCGAGACGCTGATTCATGGAGCTCTGATGGATAAGTTATTAGAGCCCTGGCTTCTGTTTTATTTAAGCTCTGTTACTTATTTTATATAAATTCCCTGCTTGTTGTCTTCTTTTTCCCTCATACCAAGGAGACGGAACTACTTAGAACAGTGGTTCTCCAAGGTGAGGGGTGTCTCTGGGTGGGCAGCATCTGCATCCCTCAGGAACCTTTAGAAATGCAAATTCTCCGCTCTACTCCAGACCTACTGGGTCAGAAACGCCCGGGGCAGGGGCCAGTGGTCGGTGTTCTAACAAGCTCTCCAGGGTCTTTGATGCTCACTCTAGTACGAGAACCACCAACTTCAAAAGACAAGCCTGGCAGGGGCTTTGAAGTCTCTCACTGAGTCATTACGTTGAGTAAACTGAGGCCCAGAGAGCGTCACCAAGTTCTCCTGGTTCTGAGCTAATTTTCTTAACTGGCCAGATGATCTACATCAGGGGAACCTTCCATGCAGACCCGTGCCAGGGTATTTATGAAATGGAAAGAGGGTAGGGATCCGCTGGGAGGCAGGGACACCAGGGTCACCACGGAGACCCACTACAGACTACTTCCTGGTAGGTACGGAGGGCTAATTACATTTCTGAAAGGGTCCAGCTTTTCGAATTCCATCTGGTCCGCCTCCAGCCTGACTTCCTCTTTTCATCCACCAGATGGCGGTAGCAGCTCGCAGTATGCGTGCTGCCCGAGCCCTCCAAGGGTGTCCCTGGGGTTTTTTCCACCGGGAGAAAACTGGAAACTAAAACCGGATTCTCTTCTACACACACACACACACACACACACACACACACACACACACACACACACACACACACACACACACACACACACACACACACACACACACACACACACACACGTTCCTTTCCCCCAGTTCAGCCATCACCTGCTTCTCCCCCCTTTTCTCTGAAGACCAAGGAGGGATGAGGTCAGGAAATTGCGTGGAGTAAGGATATCGGGTGTGGCCCCTGGGTCCTCTGAGATCACCACTGCAGAAACGTGTGGTACCAGGGAGGAGAAGATCCGTGAAACCCGGGAATGTGTCTCTGTTCGAAGTCTGACCCAGGGGAAACTGGGGCACAGTGGGGGCCAGAATTGTGAGGGGGCATGGTGTGAAATACGCACAGCACTTGGAACAGGACCCGGCTCGCACGCAATACGTGGTCTAGCTGTTACATCGTTTGTCATTGGTTAGTCAGCGGAATAACTACAAACTCCCACACATCCCATCCAGAGACCCCATCTTTGGAGACAAAACCAAGGACAGCACGTCCCGTGCAGGGAAGGTCTGCAGGTGTGGGTGGTTCCATCAGGAAGGACTCTACTTCCAGAGAAGAGCTGGGACTTCCAGATGCAGGCCTGGCCTCCCCGACAGGCCGGGTGGACCCTGCGTCCCCTCCTTGCCGCCCACCAGGTGGGCCCCCGCTGCTGGCGGGGCGTGGCAGGAGTAAACCCACGGTGCACAAGCAGAGAGCCCTCAGAAGGGGTCTGTGATCCAGGGCAAGAACTCTAGAGGGAGAGGGGATGGTGGAGAGGTAAGGAACAAAGCACACTAGGGAGGAGGGATGGAAAAGAGAGGGCAAGAAATAGGGAGGGAGGCAGGCATGGAACTTTCCGGCTCTCTTCACCAGCCCGCATGGCTTCTTAAAGGCAGTCCCTCACCAGTGCCTAGCACCCACTTCCTTGGCTCTGTTTGTTTGTAGGCTGGTTCCTCTCTCTCTAAGCATAGGCCTCGAGAAGGCAGCCTGTGAGCTCGCCCCGCCCTCTCCCTGCGTGTGGGCTCAGTACACCTAGGTGTCCCATTCCTGGCGGTTGGGGCGCCATGGAGTAGCCCTTAGGGCCCTAACAAGGCCTCATCTTCAAGTTTGTGCACTCGTGCACCCCCCAGCTTGGAAAGCCGCCTCCCTCTCCAAGGGCTGCCCGAAGTATTGGCCTCTTCCTAGAAACTCAGTTCCTTCTCCCAACGCGCCCCGGCTGCCTGCCGGCCACCTGGCCTTTTCTCCTCCCGCTGATCCGCCGCCAGGGGGCGCTCCACCTCACAAGGCGCTGCTGGACTGAGAATCAAACATTCTTAGGGGGTTGTGACCTTAGCCCATGTCACTCAAGGTCGGAACCTGTTCCTTTTTCAGTTCTTAGAAGGGAACTGGTCCTCTTCACCTTTGCAGAGAGCATCAAGTCAGTGCTCTCGTGGGCTGTGAGAAGCAGGGCAGCATCTGTAGGACGCGCCAAGTGCCCCAGGAGTGCTCAGGCCATTACCGTCGCCCCCAGAAATGGAGGCAGAACAACCTCAGAATGTTAACACTGAGGAGGGCACTTGGGAGAACCCCTAGACCATGGCTCTCAACCCTGGCTACGTAGAATCACCTGGAAACTTTACCAAATGACAATGCCCAGTCCCCAGCTAAAACCTCTGGATTCAGAATTTCTGAAGTGGGACCCGAGGGTCTGTGTTTTTTTAAACGTTCCTTAGGTGAATCCAAGGTCCAGCCAGGGCTGAGAAACAGGGCACTACCCGGTTTCCTTTCTTCTAGGGGCACTCTTGGGCACAGGAAATCGAGCGGGCTTCTCAGAAGCCACACACAAAGTTGATGGCAAAGGTGGAGTAGAACCGAGGCTCCCGCCTCCCTGCCCAGAGCTCTCCACGGCACACTCTGCCCATCGGGCTTCCGGGCCGCTCGAGGCTTCTCTCTCGTCTGTCGTTCCTACACCTTCTCGGGAGACAGTGGTTGGTTGTTTCCTCCTGATATATCTGTGGCAGTACTGATGATAGCGCTGTTTGACCACATGGGGGGCCTGCCTTTCCTGTGACTTTGCTGCCACGCTACCATCCCCCCTGGGCTTGGGCGTTGGGGGACCTCGGCATTCCTCTTCCTAATCTATCCCCTCTCACTTTCTCAGCAGTGAGTGGGGGAGGCCAGCGGCTCCCACAGGACAGACTCTGGATCAGTGGTTTTAACTCTGGATACATCTGAGAACCACTCAGAGGAGACTTTTCAAAGTCTTCTGATGCCTCCCATGCCCACCCCAGACCAGTTAATTCAGAACCACCAAGGTCCTGGGCATCAGTATTTCTTCAGTTCCTTGGTAATTCTGATGTTCCAAGAGTGTTGAGAGTCCCTGCTTTAGGGGGGTTGGCTGCCTTTACTAGGAGACAGTAAAGATGAATTTTTTTTTTTTAAGATTTTATTTATTTGACAGAGAGAAACACAGCGAGAGAGGGAGCACAAGCAGAGGGAATGGAAGCGGGAGAAGCAGGCTTCCTGCCGAGCAGGGAGCCTGATGCAGGGCTTGATCCCAGGACCCTGCGATCATGACCTGAGCCGAAGGCAGACGCTTAACGACTGAGCCACCCAGGCACCCCAGTAAAGATGAATTTGAAGGGATTAATAGGCAAGTTATATAAAGAACCCCTACAACACACACACACAAATTTTTTACTTAAAAATGGGCAAAAGGAGGGGCGCCTGGCTGGCTCAGTGGGTTAAAGCCTCTGCCTTCGGCTCAGGTCATAGTATGCTGGGATCGAGTCCCATATCAGGCTCCCTGCTCAGTGGGGACCTGCTTCTCCCTCTCCATCTACCTACTGCTCCCCCTGCTTGTGCTCTCGCTCTCTCTCTAATAAATAAAATATTTTTTAAAAATAAATAAAAAATGACTAAAAGTGGGCAAAGGAGACATATTAAGTGAGATAAACCACAGCCACCAAGAACCAATACTAAATGGTTGCACTTACATGGGGTGCCGAGGGTTGTCAAATTCACAGAAACAAAGCGGAATGATTGTTATGAGCAGCCAGGAGAGGAGGAATGGGAGTTAGAGTTTATGGGCACAGAGTTTCAGTTTCACGAGATGAAAGAAGTTCTGGAGATGGATGGTGGTGGTGGTCACACGACAGTGGGCATGTTGTGACTTAAAGCCACTGGACCGTGTGCTTAAAAATGGTTTAAGTGGGGGAAGCATTGATCCCGGGTGCCTCTGCCCCAGGCTCCAAAACCCAGTCTAGGGTTTTCTCTACCCACCCATGGGAGACACCTGTGTTCCTTTCCTTTCCCTGCACACTTTCATCCCTGGCTCCGGCTACACACCTGAAGAACAATAAGGAAAGGACTCTTGGCTTAGCAAAACCGAGCCGGGGGATGTGAGTCGTATGAGCCGATGTCCTGGAGGCAAGGGGCAGTGGCCCAGGGTGGCGCTCTCCACGGGGTCTCCCGGTGAGTCCTCTGTCATCACCCAGCTGGCCTAGGACCCGCTTGCCCAGGCTGTGGAGGGGGTGAAGGTATAGCGCAGGGGCAAACACCTGGGCTCTAGAAGCCCAGGCACCGACAGTCTGAAGGTGCTGATCCAGACCGTGGTACTATTGACTTACATTAAATTTGTAGCCAGCTCATCAAAATGCCTGACATTTACTGCGTCTTCCTGTGGGCCAGGGTTCTGGGTTTAGTGCCCGAAGATGGGTAACAACACTATTTTCTCATTTTATAGACAAGGGAAGGGAGTCTTGGAAAGATTAGGTAACTTGCCCAGAGTCACATAGCTTACAAGGGCTGGACCTCGATCTGAAGCCAGATCCGTCCATTTCCCAAGGTCTCCCTCTTCCCCGGGGCACTCTGTGACTTCCCAGCTCTGAAGACAGTTGGGACAGGCACTCAAGTTCATTGTGCCTCCACCTGACGAGGCTGCCCTTTCTTTAATGGCAGTTGAGCCCGGTGAGCATTTAGAGAGAGTGGCCAGACACAGTGCTCTCTTGCTTTCCCTCCCACCTCTGGCCTCGTGGGCCCCTCCTCTCTCCTCTCTCCCCCCACCCCCCCAGAGTTAGTAGCAACAGACTCACAGGTTTTATCCTGTGGGTGCTTTGCCCGCTACAGTGTCCCCGGCTGGGGCAGAAAAACTCTGATCGGCCCTCTGGATAGTAGGCCGAACTGGGGCCACTTCTGATGGAGGCCGGCCTCCCCCTGGAGCTGGTCCAGCCTGTCCCGCAGATTTTCTGCAGGATGGGAGCTTCCTGTGCTTTCTGCTGCCAGGAACCAAAACGGGCCTTTCCTATCCCCTCTGCTGTCAGATCCAGAGACTAAAAGGTTCCTCCTGCCTCCCAACTCCTGGAGAGTCCCCCAAAAGCCTGTGTCTTAGCTCTCAGGGCCATTCTGCATTAGAAACGGCTACTGTCAGGTGAGGGCACTGTATGGGGCTGGGAAGGGGTTCCCAGGCTAGCCCACAAAATCGTGTTTAAGAATAACATAGCCGAAAAAAAAAAAAAAAAGAATAACATAGCCAAGGGGCACCTGGGTGGCTCAGTCGTTAAGCGTCTGTCTTTGGCTCAGGTCGTGATCCCAGCCTCCTGGGATCGAGCATCCTGGGATCGAGCCCCGCATCGAGCCCCGCATCGGGCTCCCTGCTCAGCAAGAAGCCTGCTTCTCCCGCTACCATTCCCACTGCTTGTGTTCCCTCTCTCGCTGTTTCTCTCTGTCAAATAAATAAATATCTTTAAAAAAAAAAAAAAAGAATAACATAGCCGAATACAGGATGTTTGCAGTGAAAAACGGCAGTGAAGTTGTCCTTAAAAAACACAATACTGCTGGATAAGAGCAACGGAAAGCAAAAAATAGTGCATTTGCATGAGAAATGGAACAAACTTGAGGGCTGATAAGTCTCAAAGTATGTTTTAAGACAGATGGAGAGGCATCGGTAGAGATTCTATGAGGAGTTCTTGGTCATTTTTCAGAATTATTAAAAGTTAGAATTAAAATTTCTCTTTTTATAATTGAATGAAAGTGGTCCTTGA
>CM053603.1:125879297-125914948 GCA_028646535.1 Procyon lotor | reverse complement strand
GGCCCAGGACCTCACCAGAGGTCAGTTAACGCTAGTCTCCCTACCTGCCCTCTGTCCCGGCTCCAGCGGCCCCATAGGAGTGAGTCTAGGGTGTTTCCAGCCTGAACCCTTTCCAGGGCTCTTCAGGGTCTGGGTTTAGTTTTTGGTTTCATGCATAGGTTCTTCTTCTTCTTCTTCTTTTAAAGATTTTATTTATTTGCTAGAAAGAGAATGAGCGAGAGAGAGAGAGAGAGAGAGAGCACAAGCCAGAGGGTGGGGAGAGAGGGAGAGGGAGAAGCAGGCTCCCTGCTGAGCAGAAAGCCCAGCGTGGGGCTCGATCCCAAGACCCTGGGACCATGACCCAGGGCATGAGCAAAAGGCAGACACTTAACCGACTGAGCCGCCAGGCACCATCCTCCCCCCTCCCCACCTCCCCATGCATAGGTCTGCAAAGGTCCCAGTGACGTCTCTAGCCTGCACTCCTCTTCCCTCAGTCTCTATTCCTGGCTTCTCCTGGGCCCTTCCCCCAGGCCACTAGCAGCAGGTCTGTCTGTCTCTATGATTCTCCCCCAAATAATGGTTTACTCCTCTCTTCTAACTTTCTTTTACCTTCTACCCAGAGGGTTGAGATCCTATCTGGTATATTTGAACGGAAGATGCAAAGTTATCCCCTGGCTTGCCCCTCTCAGTGGCCCATTCTCTTGGAAGCACTGGCATCACACCTGTGTGTCAGGCTGACCCGTGTGATGGAGGGGGGTGCGAGGTGTCGCGTGTTGGGGGTGGGGCTATCCTGCCTCCGTGGGATGGGCCGGAACAGTGGTTATTGGAGCCCGCACCAGATGAAGTTTCAGGAAGTGGGAGATGCAGGGGCCATCCAGTCCACACTCCCCACCCCCCACTATTTTTTTTTTTTTTTTAAGAGTAAAAGAAAGCAAGGATAGTTGGAACGTGAGCCGCAGGCCTACTTTGTTCTGGGTGAGATGTCCAACCTGCCGCGGGCTACTCTCCATCCGATATTCTTTAGGACATGAAACAGCTTGGAACTGAAGCCTCAGATAGGAAGGTGTCAGGCCAGGCCACATCCTCCCCTAAACACAGCCCCGTGTGGGACTGCCTCCCAGTACAGCTGAAACAGGGGAGGACATGTGCTGTCAAGGGGGAGAATGGATTTCCCCGGGGCCCTCTGGAGAGATCCTGCCTTTTTTCCTTTCTGGAGCCAGCCTGCTGTGACTTAGCTTATGTCAAACGCCCACTTCAAGAGCATATTTTCCTGCCTTCTGATGTCCATTGCAAATCTGTGAGGTCTACGTGAAGATGAGGCCCCTTCTCGTCCGGAGGCGGGGGGAGGGTGAGACTTGAGTAGCAGCCTTATTCCTCGGAACCTCCTGAGCAAGAAGACGGGGCTCAGAGCTGGGATGAGAGCTTTGAGATTCAATCCCAGAGAAGAGAGGCTGCCGCTGCCTGTGCCTCCTGAGGAGAGGCTGGAGATGCTGGAGGGGAGGTCACCCCAGCAATCCGAATATCCCCCCAAAAGAAGACGGTGCAGTTTGTTCTTACTAGAGCTAGCTCAGCTGAAACCACTACCCCCCAAAAGAACAAAGGGACCAGAAATGCCAGGCACGGAATGGGGCTCGGGAAGCGGAGAAGGAACAGGGGCTGATGGTCTGGCTGCTGGGGACGCACCTGCACTATGTGCTCGAGAAAGCTCGGAAGTAAAAGGGTCCTACAGGCTGCCAGCAGCAGCCCCCAGAGGCACCCCGGAGCGGCCTTCAGTGGTGGCCTTCCGATGCTGCTTGGCCAGACACAGTGGTGGGGACCCTCCTCTCGCCCCCTTGACGCCTTCCCCTTGTGCGCTTGAACCTTGAGAACAACTTCCCCTCATCTAGGACCCGCGTAGGATGGAAACTGCAGCCTGAACCCAAACCCAGCCATGTGTAAGAAAATCATTGAGCCTCTACCTAGCGCCGTATTTCAAACCGATTGCTTGTCCTCCAGGAACAGAGAGGCTGGCCCCTCTCCCAGCGGCCTGTCCCTTTCTTTGTCCTTGCACGCGGGGGTGGGGGGTGGATAGGGCAGGGCCATGGGATTTCCCACCACCGTGCCCCAACCCCAGCCAGTGCCGCACTTTCCATCCCATCGCCTGCCTTACCTTCAACAAGGCCCTGCAAGCCCCGGGAGCTCTGCCAAGAGAGACTTACCCTTCCCGGCTTCCCGGTGCTGGGGGCAGAGAGGCATGCGGGGCTGAAGACCCTCTTCAGTGCAGAACAGGCCCCTGGCTCCCCCTCTCACTTCAAGTAAAACCCCAAGTCGGTCCTGGGGCTGCGAGGTGGCTCCTACCAATCCTGACCCAGAGTGGGCTCTCTGACGTCATCTGCTAGGTCTTCCTTTACCACGGTGACAGATCACCACAAACATACGGGCTGCACACAACACACACTTACACACTCACTGTTCTGTAGGTCGGAAGTCCCCCACACAGGGGTCACTGGGTGAAAATCAAGATGTCAGCTGGGCTGCATTTCTCCCGGAGGCTTTTGGGGAGAAGCTGTTAGCTCGACTTCCCACCTTCGAGGACCTGCCTGCATTCCTTGGCTTGTGGCCCTTACTTCATCTTCAGAGCCCACAGGGTTGTATGTCGGATTCTTCTTCCACAGTCTGCCTGCCTCCGACCACAGCTGGAAAGGGGCTCTGGTTTTAGGGACTCGTGCAGTCGTATTCCCTGGAATCTTCCAGGAAACCTCCCGTCTCAGGGTCCTTAACTTAATCACATCTGCAGCGTGTCCTTTGCTGTATAAGCTAACATTTCCAGGTTCTAAGGCTTAGGATGTGGACAGGTTTGGTGGGGCCATACTCTTCCTAGCCCGCACGCCCACTCTCGTGACCAGCCTGCCTGCCGAAGCCACTCCCCAGGTCAAGCCCTGCACACTCTTCCCTGGCACCCGCACCGTTTGTCCCGTTGCCTGGGACGCTCCCAACCCTGCAGGTCCTCAGAGACCCGGGTGGCTGGCTGCCACACGTCCTTCATGTCTCCACTCAAAGGCCACCTGGTGAAATCCCACCCTCTCCCATCTCTTCCTTGTTTTACTTTCCTCGGTGCATTTATCACCACATGGTGACATGTGTTAACACTTATTGTCTGTTCCTCCCACTGCCCCACCCCGCGGTTCCCCCTACAAGTGCTGGCATGTTTTCTATTTCATGCATTACTCTATACCGAGCATCTACAACAGTGACCAGCATATAAGAAGTTCTTGGTAAATATTTTAGGGAGGGAGGGAGAGAAGGAAGGAAGGAAGGGAGGAAGGGAGGAAGGGAGCGGGACGAAGGGGAGGGGAGGAAGGGGAGAGGACCATGCATCAAGGACCTCTAAGGAGTCTGTGTGTGAAGCACCAGGTTCATTGTGTTCCCCATCCCCTAAAAACTGCAGTGGAAGCTGACTTAAGCTTTAGCAGGAGCCCAAGGATGGGAACAGGGAATAGTGTTCTGATATCAGTCAGGAGTTTTGACTGAGGAAATCTTCACATTCCTGTTTCCCGGAAAGTTTTTTCTGGGGGCACGTGGGCTAAGCACCTCACATTTACTTGGGATGGGCAGTGTCTTCCACATTCCTCTTATTATTGAAATCTTCAATAAACTGACCTGAATTACATCAAGGCAAAATCCACTTTGCATCTGACGTATGAGAAAGATCTGCCTGGCGCCCCCGTGAATCTGCCAGCTGCCCCTGCTGCTCCTGCACCAGGGAGGGGGCGGGCAGGGGCCACCGAGGGTGGGACCCAAAGGGCCATCCCTTGCAGTGGCCACACAGCCGTGGTCGGCCTCCCCGAATTGGAACTTAGTCAAAGCGATAGACGGGCACTTGCTACTGCCCTCCTTCAGGAGCACTTTGACCTACTTAGAAGTAAGTATTTCTGGGAGTAGATGAAACCTGGAAGGGTTTGTTTTTAGCAACTCCAGCATCAGTCCTCTTTCCCTTTGATAAATAGCCTGTCTCTTCCTGAGCTCAGGCAGCTGCTCAACACAGATCTCCAAGAACCTGTCCTCGCTGCCCACAGCTCCCCCTCTCTGTCCCCATGGGACAGGAACGTTGGCTGTTTTGGGGAGACACCTGGGTCCTCAGTGAAATCCCACTGAAATCCCACTGATTTCATCGATGTGGCCTAGACCTCCCCCTCCCTCCCTGGGGCTTGGTTCAGACCAGAGACTGATCAGTGAGACTCGATCAGTCAGGGCATGTTGGGGCTTCATGTTCTTGAGTGTAAGGGAGGCAGCAGAAAGAGGCAGACAGGTGTCAGGTGGGCATGCACGGAGGAACCCTATACACATACAGGAGGAGCTGAGGGTTGCTTTCATCATTGGAGTCTGTGGCCCCCACAGGGCCCGCAGTGGTGCAGTGGTGAGACCACACTCAACGGAGAAGAGATTACGTTCCCAATCCTGGCACTCATGCCTTTTTCTGTAGACGTTACTATTAAAATGGCACATGTTGCCTGAGAATAGTTCCCCATGAGAACATTAGATAGTTCTGGAAGACATATTTGGAGTTCAAATTAAATACAGAGGTAATGCACACTTTGCACCTCCAATCTCTAATCTGAAGAGTTTTTGGTTACTGGTGATGATTATCTCAGTTCCTCTTTTTCACATAAAGACAAAACCTCTACCTGTGCCCGGTTCTGGTCTACCTCTAATTCCCTTTTTGGGGGGAAAAAAAATGGAACCATATTTCTCCCAGAACTCACCCAGTTCTTCTTTGTCTTTATTCAGGGTATGTGTCTTATTCCATTTCTGTTTCCCATATAAATTTCCCCAATCCCCATATACAGTTGAGCTAGGTAACTTGCAGATAGTAGATGTTCAAAAACCCACTACATGTTGAATAAATATTCAGTAACCACCTTAGAGTTCTGAGTCATAGTCATAAATGGAAATCAGGATGGGGTAATTGGGGGAAAATTATGAATCACCCTGGTATCCACAGTCAGGCAGTTCAGAGGTCAGAAGTCTACACTGGGAAGATGAAGATTAAGGGACTTGCACTTAGCCCCTGGAGAGAAAAACAGGTGGCAGAAGAATGAATGAAGGGGCCAATTGTCAGTTGTTTGAGGAAGTGAAAACATCTGAGTGCAGATGTCTCTAAACTCCACATCAGCCGTGCAGGAAGTTATCCCAGGGTATAGGTGGCCGTGAACCCCAAGGTCAGTGGTTCTTAGCCCTGAGGTGACACTGAAATCTCCTGCAGAGCTTTAAAAAAAACTGTAGATCTGAATCTGGATCAGAATCTGGGAGTGGGCGCTGGAAGTCAGAGTCCCTGCTGGAGGAGGAAAAGGCAGGCACAGGACTGGCCAGGGGTGAGGCAAGCAGGACCTGTCTCCACATTCACCAGGAGCCACGTCCACAGCCCTCACGGTGACTATGCAGGCTTGGTGTGTAGAAGCTGTGTGGTCTATTTGACCTGAGGTGGAGCAATGTCTCCGGCTGAGCTCGCACTAAGAAATGTGCGAAATTGAGGTGATTTTGAAGAATTCTGTGCTTGTAAATCTGAAGAGAAGAAGCCTAAAGGATAACATTGGGCATAGGCCTGTCGGTGGGTAGGGCAGATGCCTGAGGCCATCACCACGTGAGCCTGTGGCTGACATGGAAGAGAAGGCAGTCCCTTCAGTCCCTGGTCTCTGGCCCTGCATTATGGTGCATGTCTGCAGGCCCAGTAGGTCTGCAGGCGGAGACCAGCAGGAACTCTGTGGGGTTCACTGTGGCGCAGAATGCAGACGACACATAAAGTAGATGCACAGGGGAATAGAAAGCCTAATTCATGCAAAATGGACTTTGGAGGAGGCCTCACCAAGACAAACTCTGCCAAATAAGAATGAGGCTCAGCCATCTGTTTGGAAACTAAGAACACTCTAAAGGTATGTGCTGTAACTCAGGGGTTCTTAGCCTGAACTTTGGGAATGGATGGGTAGGTGTTTGAAACCCTGAAATTAGGCATTCAATTGTCTTATGCAAAAAGGAGTTTATCTGGGTGTGCTTAGTCCAAGGTGCAGTGAGCCTTTGGGGAAAAAGTGTATCTAGTTATTGAGATAATGTCATCAGAACTCTCCCCCCAGCTTGTCTGTCTTTCAGTCTCTCTCTGTCTCTCACCTCTATCTCTGGCTCTGGCTCTCTTATCTCTTTCCTCCATGTTGACTTTACTCTCAGGCAGCTTCTTCCTATGTGATTATGGCCAGATGGTCTCCAGCTGCTTCAGGCTAACATTCCACCAACTTAGAAATCTCGTGGGAAGAGATTGCTGCCATCCCAGGACTTCTTGCTAAGTTCTCACGGTTTATGCTCCTTGGCTAAAATTGGGTCATGTGTTAAATTTGAATCAGTCCCTGTGACTGACTGGCTGAGCCCAGGTCATGGACCTGTCCTTGGAGTGGAGGGTGGACAGGGAAGGAGGTGAGGTATACCCAAAATCGTGGTCTGAGAATGGAGGGCTGCTTCCTCAAAGAAAAACCAAGATGCTATTACAAAAAGAAGGGCCATAGATTGCAAACACATGGGGACAGTTCTCTACATTAGTGGTTCTCAAAAGTGTGGCCCCTGTACCAACGTGAGTATTCCCCAGTAACCTATAGGAATGCAAATTCTCAGGCCCCACCCCAGTCCTACTGAATCAGAAACTCTGGTAGTAGAGCCCAATAATCGGTGCTTTAACTCACCCCCCAGGTAATTCTGATACACACTTGAATCTGAAAACCTCTACACTACTGGTTTCCAAACTATGCTACGTGTTACAATCACCTGGGGAGCTTTTAAACTACTGACATGGAGATGCACCCAAAGTGAATTAATCTGAATCTCTAGGAGATTGGAGGAGGAAGACCTAGGCATCAATTCTTAAACTTAGTTCCACTCTGGAATCACCTGTGGGGCCTTAAGAACAACAACAGCAGCAACAACAACAACAAAAAACTAATGCCTAGAATTGTTTTATCTTAATTCCAGTCAGTTGTGCAGTATAGCGATTCGACAATTCTATGCATTACTTAGTGCTCATCATGAAGAGTGTATTCTCTAATCCCCATCACCTATTTCACCCATCAGCCCCCCATCTCCCATCTGGTAGAATGAAATCATATGATACTTGTCTTTCTCTGACTGACTTATTTCACTTAGCATTATACCATCTAAGTCCAGCTAAGTTGTTGCAAATGGCATAATATCATTCTTTTTTATGGCTGGGATACACACACACACACACACACACACACACACACACACACCACATCTTTATTCATTCATCTATTGATGGACACTCGGGCTGCTTCCATAATTTGGCCATTGGAAATAATGCTGCTATAATGCTATATATAGCATTACATAATGCTATATAAATAATGCTATAACCCCTGATAAACTTAGAGGTGTATGTATCTTCTGGAATTAGTGTTTTTGTATTCTTTGGGTAGATACCAATTAGTGGAATTACTGGTTCATATAATTCTGTTTCTAACTTTTTTTAAAAATTTTTTTTAAGATTTTATTTATTTATTTGACAGAGCGAGAGAGCACAAATAGGCAGAGAGGCAGGCAGAGAGAGAGGGGGAAGCAGGCTTCCTGCTGAGCCGAGAGCCCGATATGGGGCTTGATCCCAGGACCCTGAGATCATGACCTGAGCTGAAGGCAGAGGCTTTAACCCACTGAGCCACCCAGGCACCCTTTTTAAATTTTTTTAAAAGATTTTATTTATTTATTTGACAGAGGGAGATCACAAGTAGGCAGAGAGGCAGGCAGAAAGAGAGGGGGAAGCAGGCTCCCCTCTGAGCAGAGAGCCTGATGTGGGGCTCGATCCCAGGACCCTGAGACCATGACCTGAGCTGAAAGCAGAGGCTTTAACACACTGAGCCACCCCAGCGCCCCTGTTTCTAACTTTTATAAGGAAACTCCATATGGTTTTCCACAGTGGCTGCACCAGTTTGTATTTCCACCAACAGTGTACAAGAGTTCCTTTTTCTCCACATCCTCGCCAACACCTGTTGTTTCTTGTGTTTTTGATTCTAGCCATTCCTATAGGTGTGAGGTGATGTCTCATTGTAGTTTCGATTTGCTTTTCCCTGATAATGAATGATGTTGAGCATCTTTTCATGTGTCTGCCAGCCATCTGTATGTCTTCTTTGGAGAAAGAAGAATGAATGTTCATATCCTCTGCTCATTTTTGAATTGGATTATTTGTGGGGTTTTTGGTATTGAGTTGTATTAAGTTCTTTATGTATTTTGGATACTAACCCTTTATCAGCTATATCATTTGCAAATATCTTCTCCCATTTAGTAGATCTTTGTTTTGTTGACTGTTTCCTTTGCTGTGCAGAGACTTTTTATTCTGATGTATTCCCAATATGTATTTGCTTTTATTTCCTTTGTCTTAGGAGACGTATCTAGGACAATGTAGCTACAGCCAATGACAAAGAAATTATTGCCTGTGTTCTCTTCTAGGATTTGCATGGTTTCATGTCTTATATCTAGGTCTTTGAGTTTATTTTTGTGTGTGTATGGTGTAAAAAAGTGGTTCAGTTTTATTCTTTCTCATATAGCTGTCCAATTTTCCCAGCACCATTTGTTGAAGAGACTGTCTTTTTCTCATTGGATATTCTTGACTATTTTGTTGAATATAAATTGGTCATATAATCATAGGTTTATTTCCGGGCTTCTATTCTGTTCCATTGATCTATATATCTATATCTGTGTCAGTACCATATTGTTTTAGTTACTACAAATTTGTAGTATATCTTGAAATCTGGGATTGTGATACCTCCAACTTTGTTCTTTTTCAAGGTTGCTTTGGCTATTCATGCTCTTTTGTGGTTCCATACAAATTTTAGGATTATTTGTTCTGGTTCTGTGAAAAATGCTGCTGGTATTTTGATAGGGATTACATTGAATCTGTGGTTGCTTGGATAATATGAACATTTTAACAATATTTGTTCTCCCAATCCATGAGCATGGATTATCTTTCCATTTGTTTGTGTCATCTTCAGTTTCTTTCATCACTGTTTTATAGTTTTCAGAGTATAGATCTTTCACCTCCTTGACTAAGTTTATTCCTTGGTATCTTATTATTTTTGGTACAACTGTAAATGGGTCTGTTTTCTTAATTCTCTTTCTGCTACTTCATTATTAGTGTATAGAAATGCAACAGATTTCTGTATATTGCAACCTTACCAAATTCATTTATCAGTTCTAGTAGTTTTTTGGTGGAGTCTTTAGGGTTTTCTACATATAGTATCATGTCATTTGCATATAGTGAAAGTTTTACTTCTTCTTTACCCATGTGGATGCCTTTTATGTCTTTTTCTTCTCTGATTGCTGTGGCCAGGACTTCCAGTACCATGTTGAATAAAAATGATGAGAGTGGACATCCATGTCTTATTCCTGATCTTAGGGGGAAAACTCTCAATTTTTCCACCATTGAATATGGTATTAGCTGTGAGATTTTCATACATGAATATCTAGATTTTTTTTAAAGCTTCTCTTATGATTCTATAAATGTTCAATAACCATTGCCTTACCCTCTCCTTTAAATTGTCCTGAGGAAAGGGATGGGGAGGGAGACAAACCATAAGAGACTCCTAGACTCAAGAAATGAACTAAGGGTGGCCGGGGGGGGATGGTGGGGTAGGGATAGGGTGGCTGGGTTGTGGACAATGGGGAGGGTATGTGCTATTAAGTGCTGTGAAATGTGTAAGCCCGAAGATTCACAAACATGTACCCTGGGGCAAATAATACATTATATGTTAATAAAAATTAATTAAAAAAAAAAAAAGTAAATTGTCCTGAGGACATTACCATAAAACACCTAGATGCAAATTAGAAGAATCAAGCATCTATTTTCTGAAATCCCTCAACTCCAAACTTGGTCACATATCTGATGTTGATTTCCTTTTCTTTCACATTCATGGTGAGTCTGTCTTAGCAGCTAGCTCCACAAGGACTAGGATTGTTTTTGTTCACCAGTGTCGACCTAGTACCTAGAACAGAACATGGCACATAGTAGGCATTCAAAAAGTATTTGCTGAATTATTGAATAAGTCTGCAATCAGTCAGTGTCCCAGTAGTGTTCAAGACTTCCTTGTTGGGTTGTAGACATCACTGGTCTCATTCTGGAAGGCACATGGGGATGGCACTGGGACTCTGAGTTATTGGTGCCCAACACCTGAGTGAATCTCCAAGATGGTCAAAATGTGTTGACCACATGAACTGAAGATGGGTAGGTGGTCCTAACGGTGTTATGTCTTTGAGAGTAGGATGGATTCTCAAGTTATAGGGACCTGTGGACACTTGCCTGATGGATTCTAATTTCATAGAGACTAAGACTACTTTAGGGTCTACTCATACTGATTTCTGAAGTAAGGGCTGGGTCTTTCACAAACATCGAACTCAAGCCAGTTTCTGCAAGATGATATCATCAGCCTTTTGCAAAGGATTATGATAGAAAAGTGATCAGTGTTACCTGAACACAGAGGCCCACAAGGAGGATTTAAGTGAAAAAGTAAGTGGTTACCAGGCAATTTTGGAGCATCTTTCAATTCCTGGCAGAATGCCCCAAAAGTATCCAGAGAGGTGGATTAGCTGGCTAGACTAAATATAGACTCTTGTATCATAGCCCCCATGCAGGGGATCACAAATAAAGCTCACTTTTAGAAGGGCCAAGATCTGGGCTGGCAAGGACAACCAAATGGCTTTTGTCTTTGGTGACCTGGAGGAGAGAACCGGACAGCAGTATGTGTTGGTTGCCATAGGTCAGAACTGGAACCCGGGATAACTATGGTCCTGAATTCATTGAGGCTGATGAGATGAGACTGACCACAGTCAGGATGATCGGCAAATCAGAAATCTAGAATGCATGCAGGCTGCATGAGCAATTGCAACTTTTATTTCTCTGTTTTGCATGCGGAGCACCAGGAGCACATTTCCTACTCCACAATGAGAGTCTCATCTAATCCTCACCAGGAGAGGCAGTCAGGGGAGATGGACGTGGCAGAACTAGAAGCGAGATTTTGACTCGGGGTCCCACTGTTCCTATGGGGAAGCTTTTTAGAATTTCTCTTTAGACTTAAACCATCAGAGCCTCATCATGGTTCATTCATTCAGTTTCCTCAGTTATCAAAAAGGACCCTACCTTTAAGGGTTGTGTGTGTGTGTGTGTGTGTGTGTGTGTGTGTGTATGCGTGTGCGCACACGCATAAATGAGTCAATGTATAGAAAGCAACTAGGAAATCGCTTGGCACAAATAAATGCTCAATACATGTTAGCTACTGTTATTCATTAAGTTGTGCTGCTGTTATTTCCTAAGCATCTGCTGTGTTCCAACCACATGGCAGTTGCTGCAACACCCAGATCTAAACATGGTTCAAATTGAGAGAGGAAGCCCCCAATCATGGCAACTCCTGAAAGGCTTGGCCCCTGGCTGTCTTTCTTGGGAAGTGGTTACCCGAGCGATCAACTTCTGGGTTTTTTTTTTTTTTTTTTTTTTTTTTTTTTATTCTTCTCACAAACTTCCCTTTTTTCTGCTCAATGGGCCTTCTCTACTTTATGAGTGTGGGATGGTTCCAGAAACCTAAATCTGGACACGAAAGAATGGGAGAGATGACCTGTAAGTGATAAACACAGGGGTTCTTCATAGGAGGATCCCGTGGGTGTGAGGCAGTGGGCTTCCTGGTGTAAGTGAGGGGTGTGAGTGTGTCCTTGAAATATGAGAAATATGTTAAGAGAAAAGCTTAGGGATATAAGGAAAGGAATGATAGACCTACTGTGGTTGGGGAGATGGTAAATGGAAGTCTTCCTCCACCCTGAGTAAGATCTTTGGAGTTTCTCTGTAGGCATTCACCCAACAGGAAGGATTAAATGTCTAACAGGTGCTTACATGTATATGTCTTTTAAAATTCTATTAGCAATCCTGTTAACCTAACAATCCTTTCTCCTTTTATTTATTTACTTTTTCAATGAGGAATTTGACGATCAAAAAAGTGAAGTAACTTGCTTGAGGTCAGACAGTTAGTAGGCAGCAAAATCAGCTTTGAATTTGGGGCTTACGATTTCAAATCCAGAGTGCTTTGTCACAACATCATTGTGCGCCGCCGGGAGCCCATAAAATCTCAGGCGCTATTATCATGGTTAGCATTAAGTAGTCAAAGGAGGGCAAGAAAAGAGTTAAGTGAAGGTGCTTTCAATGCAGAGGGAGCGGTCCACGTTCCAGGACTGGGGAGAAGGAGAGGGTGCATCTCTTAGGAAAAGCATTACTGAGTCTTGAACCTTCTAAATCCGCTCTTCTCCCACTGCTTCGGCCTCCTCTGGTTGCCGCAGAGCCAAAGCTGAGCAGAGGAAACTGCGCGCAAGGAGGAGCACCTAAGCACCTGTTGTGTGCGGGAGGCTGTGCAGACCCCAGCCCGGGCCCCCAGCGCCCTCCCTCGCCCCCCTCCGACTCTCGCAGCGTCCACAGCCCGGCCGCTGGCGGGGACTCCGGAGCACAGCTGGACTTTGGACTCCGCCCCCTGAGGCCCTCCCTCGCCGCCCGCACCCCGCCCCTCCTCCCCAAAGTGGCTCTGGCTCCCAGAAAGAGCGGCGGCCGCGCAGCGCGGAGAGGACGGCTGGCGGTTGGGGAGAAGGGAGGGAACTGGCTCGCGGCCGCGGCGCTGAAGTTTCCTGCCCGCCGCGCACCCACCCGCTGCCGGCGGCCCGGGCCATGCCGGAGCTCTGGGGCCAGGCGGCAGCATGAAGGGCGGCGACCGGGCTTACACCCGAGGTCCCTCTCTGGGGTGGCTCTTCGCGAAGTGCTGCTGTTGCCTCCCGTGCAGAGGTGAGTGGCTGTGAGCGTTCGCGCCTCCTTTTAGCAAAGCCCGGGCGGGCGGGGTACGAGGGAGGGGTGGGGGGGGCGGCCGAGGGGGTTCGCTGGGCCCCGCGTTCGCATTCGTGTCCCCAGCAGAGAGCGGGCTCGCTGGCGGGGAGCTTCTGACTTGGATGCCTAGCTGCAGTTTGGCATCTCAGTTACTTGTCGGAGACTTTGGATGTCAGGAAGCCTGCCTGCGGGGGACAGAGGGTGTGTGTACGCGGAAGCCCCCCCACCCCCAGCTGTGTGTCCCTGTAGTGGCCGAGTTGCACTTCCCTGCTCTCATTTACATATGGATCTCAGCTGAGGGATTAACGAGTGACTCCTAGCTATAGGAATGTGTTTGACACTTGTCTCTACACTAGGAACTATTTTTGCCAAGTGACAATTTTCTTTGGGGACTGGAGCGGGCTTTTCTCTGCCTGGGCTTTCGCAGGCTCCCTGGCTTTGCAGCTCTGGGCCCGAGCTTGGCTCATTAATTAACCAAGAACTCTCTCTGTACCCAATTAGGGCTGTATTTAATTATTCTGCTAATTTTAATGTTGTTGAGGAGATTGCAGGAAGCAACTAATTTCCCCAAAATCAGCCTGCAAAACAAGATGGTGAGAACGGTCCCAGAGAGGTTATCAATTGTGGAGCCTCTCCTGAAAAAGAAATGGGGCCTTTCCTAGGCAGAGTGCCCATGTGTTCCTAAAGTTGTTCCTATCACTTGAACATTTCAGCTTGGAGGGTGGGGGAAGAGAGGTTTTGTTTCTGTGTGATTAGAAGTGAGAATATAAGCTCAGGTCATGGTCTCAGGGTCCTGGGATTGAGCCCTGCATTGGGCTCTCTCTGCTCAGCGGGGAGCCTGCTTCCCCCCGCCCCCTGCCTGCCTCTTTGCCTGCTTGTGATCTCTCTCTCTGTCAAATAAATAAAATCTTTAAAAAAAAAAAAAAGAAGTGAGAATATAGCTTCTCACTTGATATTCGCCCTTTTTAGCTTTCACCTATTGAATTGAAATTCCCCTCCACTTCCATTTACGATGCCCCAGTCTCCGTCTTCATCCTCATTTAACAAAGTCCCGTAGAACTGAGCTGAGAGAAGGTTGCAACAGCTAATTAAACCTGAAGGACCTTTTCCCAGTTGATAATGCCCAGCATTAGCCTTTTAGTCTCTGCATTTAATTAGAATAGCCTGGAACTTCGTGGTCTAAAAGCCAGAATTCGGATGGAGAAGGAAATTGAAGAGGGCCGGGGACCCTCACTAGAATCGTAAGCCTAGTTCAGAAACATTCAAAACCAAGACTGGGAATTGAAGGAAGGGAACATTAAAAGGGAGAAGAGGCAGGAAATGGCCAAAGAGAATCTGAGTGGTGGGATTGCTCTGAGGGCTGAAGGGTTTCCAAGCAGGATTTCTTGGGAACCCACTTCCTGTCCAAAGGCAGAATCCGGGGACTCGGGCAGTGCTTTTTCTAAAGCCCCTGCAGCGGCCTGCTTGAATCCAGATGTGTGGCAGCCCCAATTTTCCCGCAGAGGAATTCTCCTGGGGTCTCTCAGCCCTTGGCTCTGTATCTGGCCCTGGGCTGCCCCTCCCGCTCCCGCCCTGGGGCCCAGGAGGTGGGGGCTGGGGGAGCCTGCCTCCAGCCTGCAGGACTGGGAAAGTGGTGAGTGCAGGCTCTGTGGATCGCAGAGGGGCTGTGGGAGGAAAGGGGCTGTTGCGGGAGCCAGAGCCAGAGCTGAAGGAGACCCGTGACCCTCAGCTGAAGACTGAGGGAGGCAAGAGACCCAAGCAATGAAAGCTGCTTGAAAAGGGAAAGGAGAGTAACAGAGGTGGGTCCCTAGTCACCTTCTCCCGCTTACCTCTAGACTCTTCCCCAGACGTGAGACGTGAGACTGAGGATGACAAGCTAGGGCTCAAATCTGAGAAAGATGGGGGAGGGGGGGTAGTTAGCCACCCTTTAAAGAACTCTGGGCCTCAACTGGGCAGGGTGATCACGACTGTGTATGAGGTATGGGGCACTACCCTGAGGCTCTCTAATCTGCTCTAATCTAACAGAAAAGACAGATCCCATTGGAGACTGGAGGCATCTGTTCTATTGGGAAGCAGCCTGCAAAGATAAGGTCTTGTACTGAGTTTGAGCACCTTGCCCAGAGCCCCGGAAACTTGCCTAGTTGCAACACGGAGAAGGGCTCAGGGAAGTCTGAGAGGTTGGCCGGCGTGGAGGGCAGCGCCGCCAGGGACTGTCGGCCTCTCTTTTCAGTTGAACCAGTTCCTCTGGTTGTACAGACTTAATACAATTGAAAGGCACCTTCCCCTTTTCCATAAGGGCAGCTAGCTGTTTGGCCTCTCTCTCTTCTCCCGAGAGAACTTGGCTGTCCTACTGCTCCAGGAGCTACACTCTGAAACTAGAGGATCGGAACCCACTACCGTGGTTCCCAAGTCGAGAGGCCTTCCCCCGCTGGCTTCCGGTCACTCGGAATTCAAAGGGCAGAGGAAAATCTAAGAAAAGTCCTTCTGAAGTCTGAGGAAAAGAGGAAGTAGAATGTTCTGGCTATTTTTGACCAAGCCAAAGCTAAGTGACACATCCTGGACTTTCTCTGGTGAATCGTAAGTGGTTGTAATTGTTAGCACAAGGATGACCTGTGTGGTCTTTAAATATCATATTTGAGGAAAACCTGGGCAAAATTAGTCGAGCCTATCTTTTGATTTGGAAAAGTGAGGAAAGCAACTATCTCATTGTCTCTTTTGGTTTTGGGGTCTAGTGAGTGTGAGGATGGTAAAGGGATTTGATGCAAGGTGATCTCTCTTCCTTCCCCCTGAAATTGGTGTGGAAGGGTGGAAAAACTGAAAACCCGGGGTAGGATGGAAACAGAGATGAGGTGAGAAGGAAGAAAGACAGCAAATACATTTATAACAGCCTTTTTGGAAGTGTAAAAGGGTCAAACGTGAGCTAATAGTGTGTGTGTGTGTGTGTGTGTGTGTGTGTGTGTGTGTGTGTGTGTGTGTCTGAAGGCTGATTAATCATTGATGTCATACTTTGCGGGAAGTTTCGGGATTGCTCTGGCTACTTTCCTTTATGCCTGAAGAAGTGGGTCAGCTCTGGATTCTTCTTCAGTTACCTTAAATTTTTAAAAAGCACCTTGTTTCAGAGACAAAAAGGAATTGAAATCACCAGAACATTGCTAAGTTCTGTGTTGCAGACTGGAATTTGTGACTTCTAAGATCATGGAGCCCAGACATTTTTTCTGACCTTGCTAGCTAGGTAAAAGCCAGTTTTAGAGCCTTTAATTTTCTGGTCCACTTGTAATTAACTTCGGGTGTGTGGACCAAAGTCCCTTCTTGGGAACCCTTCCCGATCGCTGTCCTCTGCTTTTCCACAGTGTGCCCAGGGTTTATTTATATTCGTTTAATACTGTATCACTGTCCCTGCATCTCAAGCCCACGTGCCTTCGTGTGTCCCCATTTACACTGCAAGTGTCCAGTTCAGGCGTCTGAGTCTCTCAGAGGTAAAGAGAGGAAGGAGTGGTGACTTAACAGACTGAATCAGCAAAGAGGGGAGGCACTGGGATCACATTCCCATGGCTTTTTCACCACAAGGGCAGTTGGGTTCCAGCCTGACTCTGACATCATGGGGCCTGAGTAAGGGCCGTTGGGCTTCACAGGGCATCCCAAGGCATCGTCATCTGTAAGCTCTCTTTTCCCCCTACCTTTTCCCAGAATCGCTACACAGGGACCTTATGACTTGATGTGAATGTCTCTTCTTTGACCTATAAATGAATACAGCTTATTTTATAGACTGAATTTAATGTGTGAAAGCATGACATCGAGTTCCTTTAGAGAGGTGCTGGTAACCTCAAAGAGAAACCCTGGTGACATTCACTATTAGTGACTTAATTCACCACTCAAAGCACAAAAATCCTTGGGACCTTAATGCACATACTCTTATTTTTTCATCTCCTGGGACATGCCTGTACCACAAAGAAAACAGAATCAACCATTTAGCATGTGTGTTTTTCCAGTGTATCTCTTGGTTTTCCTACCTCCTGGGGAGATTCTGGAACATGAGGAGAATTACCACACCCAGCAACCGTCCCTAACCCAAATCCTGTTTCCTTTCCCCTGTCCAATGCTCTGACTAGGGAGTAGCAAGAAGGATGTCAGTTATTTGCCGGATGACAGTACTGACTGCCAGTTGTATGTCCCTTGTAGAAATAGAAGGGTATGGGTTTGGTGGGATGAGGTGGAAACTGGAAACGGAAGCCCAACATCCCTCCTCTGCTACGGCTGTAGGTCCCGCATCACCGATAATACTGTAGGCATCATCCCCATGATTCCATGTGCTTAGGTTGCTAAGTCTTAATGTGGAATAAAAAGGTAAATATTCAGACTCTGTATCCGTATTTTTATGCAAAATGGTTTTAAGGTTGAAAAATAAAAGTGGGCACTGGGGATTCACTGCCGAGCGTCCTGTTACAGTCATACCTGACACCAGAGAGGTGTCATGGTCTCTCCTTCATGACAGTTCCCCTAGAGAATCTTGACGCTGGTCTCTTCTGCCCTGAAGATATTCCTCTTCCTTCAAAGTCCTGCTCCCCTTCAGTGCGTGAGTGCCTGCATCACCTGCCCTCTCCTTCAGACCAAACCCCTGACTTCTCCTACAGGAGGGCCCTAGAAAAAGCATGGTCTGAAACCCAAGGGAGGGCTTCTTGAATAGAAGGGGCTAAATCACAGAAAGTTAGAGATCACGTAACAGATCTGCTCTGATAGCAAAGGAAACTGAGATAGAGCCACTTAGTTGCAGGTCAGAACTGGAGCCCTTCTCCTGTGCTCTTCCCTCAGTGTCATTATTGTCTTCGTGGGCATGTGGTTTCTCCTACTATGGGTACAGGTGAAGGCGAGCCAACCAAGAAGGGTAGAGGCAATCCCTAGATTGGAATTTAGGTGTTGACTGTGGATTATCCGCAGTTCTGGGGGAGGACTGCATTGCCTGGAGCCATTTGGAAATGGACCTGCCTGGTCTGCTTTGAAGTGCTCTTCTGTCCCAAGACCATGGAAGGCAGAGACGGTCACATCTCTGTCTGTCTCAGAGCAGCTTGTGCACATGTTCTTAGTAAATATTTGTTCACGTTTTCCCCTCAGGTTCAATTTAATTCAGAAGGTCCCTTTCCCCCTCTTCCTTTTCCCTTTTCTTGAAGTGTACCCTTTCAGGTGGAAATGAACCAATGAGATGCATTCCTATCATTTTATCTTTGAACTGGCTTTTATGTAACACACAGTGTTTTAATTCATTTGACAAATGTTTCTGTGCTGACTGCCTGCCAGCCCCGCACTGGGTCCTGGGGGATGGGAATCATAATGGTGCTCACCCCATTTGGCTGTTGTGAAGATTAGTTAAGATAATGGATGTTAAAGGCTTAGCATAGCACCAGGAATATAAAGTCATTTTTAAAAAGGTTGCTACTAGGGCACCTGGGTAGCTCAGTGGGTTAAAGCCTCTGCCTTGGGCTCAGGTCATGATCTCAGGGTCCTGGGATTGAGCCCCGCATCGGGCTCTCTGCTCAGCGGGGAGCCTGCTTCCCTCTCTCTCTGCCTGCTTGTGATCTCTCTCTCTCTCTCTCTCTTTCTCTTTCTCTGCCAAATAAATAATCTTTAAAAAAAATAAAAAATAAAAAGGTTGCTACTAATGGTAATGGTAATTGTAATGCTAGATACAGACCCTGTCCTCAGGGGACTCCTGCCTAAATATTTGTGGGTCCTCTGGGTGGTAATACTATAAATCTACATTCCAATCCCAGTTTAATGGTCCTGGTTCAAGCCATTGTCAACTGCGCCTCAATTCTGTGGCTTCATCACTGTGGGGGAAGAAAGTTTGTGATCTAGAAGTATGTTAGGGATTTCCTCCTTTTTATTAATCAATTTAAAAAAGAAACACATAACACTCCTAGTATTACCATCTCTGTGTGTTACGTTAAAGAACATTCCAAAAAAGGTACTGGCAAGAATCCTAAGTATCCCTGAGTTATTCTAATCTGGGGGAAAACACAAGGTCCAAGAATTGCAGCCTAACCACACCAGTATTAAAGTTCAGATCCTGGGAACCTACCTTATGTAAAAACACACCACTTCTTGGCTGCCCTTTGATTTTGGCTAATGATCTAAAGATACACATTTTTCTATTCGCTTCAGCCAACATTTATTGCATCTTCATCATATGCAAACTTTGCTGCTCTTCTTCAGGCTGTTTTTGTCTGGATAAAAATCACCACCTGCTGCCCACAGCCGCCCCCAAGGTTCTGAGGTCTGTAGCTTGGCCCTTCCTGTAGATAGGGGACATGGCTAGCTTGGCTCCCCACCGGACATGCCCAGTGACTAACGGAGGATATCTTTCCTAGTTGACAAGTGACCATTTATGCTAAACCTCCTAGAAGGAGGGGAGCCCTGGTCACACCTGGGAGATAGTAAGAAGGCTGCCAGGTTGGCCTCAGCCAGGCAAGTGAGCAAAGATCAGAGTTACAGAACAGGTTGTTCCACATTTTTCTCCACTTCCTGGTGACCACGGTGAGGAAGCTGTCAGGTTGAAAGGAAGGGAAACCCCTTCTACTGCTAGACTGAAACAGTGCCTCATAAAACATTTCTGTTTCCAGGTATCTGCATTCCTTGATTAGTTATAAGCGTGTGTGTGTGTGTGTGTGTGTGTGTGTGTGTGTGTGTGTGTGTTGTAGCACCTGGGTGTAGCAGGCTCTCGGGACTTTCCCAATTTCTGCCCTCCCAATTTTAGAACTGCCATATTGCTCCCCATGGAGAAAGAGATAATATCTGTTCCCTGTTCAAAGGGGAACTAAGCCCCTCTGTTTAGAAGAATTACAGGGGCACCTGAGTGGCTCAATCAGTCAAGCATTCGACCCTTGATTTTGGCTCAGGTCATGATCTCAGGGCGGTAAGATGGAGCCCCATGTGGAGCTTAGTTTGGAGCATCTGTGCTCAGTGGAGAGTCTGCTTGAGATTCTCTCCCTCTGCTGCTACTCTGCCTCCACGCACGCAGGTATGCGTGCTCTCTCTCTAAAATAACTAACTAAATCTTAAAAAAAAAGAATTGCAAACATTCCACTTCAGCACAAATTTTGGATCTCAGTCTCACACCTGTGTGGTGCCCCTTTCTCTTCTCTCTCTACTTAGAGCAGAAATTCTTGAAGGTCGGTCACTGGGGAACATGCTAGAAATGCAGATTCTCAGCCCCGTCGACTCAGACCCAGAAGTCTTGTTTTAACCAGCCCTCCCTGTGGCTTGGTTTTTTTGTTTGTTTGCTCTTTTTCTTTCCCCTCTCCAGCTTTCCCTGACCTATCTACCCCACCCTCCTCCCCCCAGCTTTAGCAAAAGCTTTCTATAACAGAAGACATCCTGCTTCCCTGGGGATTCTTGCTTTGAGAAGTGGGGGAGGCCCCTGCATGACTCACTTTCACTTGTCAGACCCGGGTAGGAGTTAGGAATCCCCGACATAGTCCAAGAGCTTTACAGCCCCCCAGGGCCCAGTAAGGGACGTTGCGGCATCCTCCTTCCTATTTAAGACTCCTTTTATTTAAAAGCAGTTTAAGACTGCTTTTATTTTTGTTTTCCTCATTACTCTTAAAGCTAACTGTGCTCACTACAAAAAAAAAAATCAGAAGTTAGGCAAACAAAAAGATCATAAAACTGCAACTTTAATAGTGTAATCCTTTAATAACATAAAAGTGTAACTTTAATAATGTAACTTTAATAGCTTTAATAGCATAATCCTTTAATAGGGTAACTTTAATAGCGTAAACCACCTCGAAACAACTACTTAACTACTTAATATGTCCTTTTCTATATGTTTACTCCCTTCATAAGTGGGCTCATATTTTACATATTGCTTTATAACCTGATTTCACTTAATCTTTTTTTTTTTAAAGATTTTATTTATTTATTTGACAGAGAGAGAGACAGCAAGAGAGGGAACACAAGCAGGGGGAGTGGGAGAGGGAGAAGCAGGCTTCCTGCGGAGCAGGGAGCCCGATGTGGGGCTCGATGTGGGGCTTGATGCCAGACGCTTAACGACTGAGCCACCCAGGTGCCCCTGATTTCACTTAATCATTTGAACATCTTCCGAGGTAGAGGCATTTCCAGTGTGTGTGTGTTTGTGTGTGTGTTTTAGATTTTTTATGTAATGACTTATATTGGGGGGGGGGACAGAAGAGGAGGGAGAGGGACAATCAGACTCCATGCTCAGTGCAAAGCCTGACTCAGGGCTCCATCTCAGGACCCTGAGATCATGACCTAAACCAAAACCAAGAGTCAGAAGCTCAACCAACTGAAGGCACCCAGGCGCCCCTCCAGTATATTTTTAATGGCTGCAAAGTGTTTCACTGGCAATGAGACTTGAACTCAACAACTGTTTGCATCAATTTAATATAATGGTTTAAAGTTTAGTGAAAAAGCATGAAGATGAGCCTTGGGTAAAGAAATAGATCTTTCTAGAACCAGTTTCTACAGCAGACTGATTCTTGTCCTGGGGCTTACGTCTGTCTACTCCCTACTACCTCCCCCCTTTCCTTTCCTCAGGAGGTATGATAAACCCAACCAGAAAGGTGTGATTTATTCCTCAGGAGATCAGTATGCACTGTGGCGAGGGCACATTTTTTTTTTCCCACTCACTCTTCTCTTCTGAGGTGGTATTAGGAATCATCTCACTCCTCACCTTCTGACTGAATATGCACTTGCTTTCACTGAGCAGACCTAGGGATTTTTCTTTTATTTGTTTATTCGAGACATACCTTTGAAAATAGGGTATTTAAAAATTATTTTAACTGGGAAAGAGAGCCTTGATTTTTTTTTTCCTAGCAAAATCGTATATAAACGTTGGGAAAGCATTTGGAAATGTAAGTAAATGAAAATAAAATTTCATTACTTAGAGATAGCCGTAGTTACATTTTGAATAACCCTCTTAATCGTTTTGTCCATGTACGTATATTTTTGTTATTCAGAAATATGACATAGTAGTGTTACACTTTCTTCATAGTATATATTGAACAACTTCTGTGACATTTTTCTGTATGCCTTCAGTGAAATGCTGGAGCCAGCTATGCTCAGGTTGGGATTATTAGATATTCAGGGTTTTGAGAGTGGATTTTTAAACCATTGGTAGCTTGAGATCAGATAGCACAAATCAAGGTTTTTTTGCTTTATTCAAGGAGCTGGTTTATCAGCATACCACCAGATGCACAATTTTACCATGCATAAATATGTTTTCCTTGATTTTTAATCTATTTTTGGTTGTTTCTAATTTTGGCTATTATAAGCAATACTTATATTATTGCTTGTAGTCTTAGAGTTAAGTCTCGGCACACCCATCATTATTACTTCCTTAGGATAAATCCCTAGAAATGGAGTTCCTGAATCAAAGAACATCCAGAATTTCACAACTTACTTGTTGCCAGTTAAACCCCCTGTTTCACACCCTTTGAAAGGAAGAGTGTACTGTTCTTTGTTTTAAGAGGACTTATGAGAAACATCCTCTGAGACCAAGGAATTTCATGTCTCTCCTGTTGTTTGCTTCTGTTTACATTTTCTGAATTAACGTAATTCTTTTTATATAAGGGAACACCCTGCCTGGGAGACTTTGATTCATAGGCTACATACTGATATGCAAGGTATAACGAATATACTTTGTGTTTGTGCTGGATTGAGAGGCCATATATCATGATGATTAAGAGTTGACTCTGGAACCAAAATGAGTTTGAATGTCAGCTCTGCTACTTTATCTGTGTGACCTGTACAAGTTATATAAATAAATCCCTAGGTTCATTTTCCTCATCTGAAAAAGGGAGATGATCAAGGAATCTCGTCCTGGGATTTCTACGAGGCTTAGATGAGTTGACATATGGAAACCACTTAGAACTGGCACGTGGTAACTTCTAGGTAACTGTTAGATTATTGTTAGCATTAGCAAGTATATAGAAGTCTGCATGGAACTGTGTCAACCGTCACATTCAAATGATTGCATTAGCTCCTTCATCATATGGAAAACAGAGCTGAGCATTTCTTGTATCAATCTCCAAATATTTGAATACCATGTGGGCTATCAATAGTAGAGAATTTAAAATGTTTGCACCCCCTTGAGGATCTTGCCATCCAACTTGGGAGCTGCTCCATAAATACGAAACAGTAAATAATAACAAAAAAAATGGGAGGGGGGAATAGTTGGTGAAGAAAATAAGAGGAAATATACTTCAAGGTCCTACCTGCGGCAGACTAAAATAATAATGCAAAATCCGATGGGAGCAAAGTGGCCTGGGGTGGTCTGGGAGGACTTCTCAGGAGATACGAGGTTCTCTCTGGGCCCTACAGGGTCATAAGGGATTTTTAAAGTACTGAGTATATAGTGAGAACAATGCAGCGTGGATAGGCAGGGGACCACAGAGGAAAGCAGGTCAGACCTACCTTCTAGAGCTATGCTGTCCAATTCAGTAGCCATTAGCCATATGTGACTGTTGAGGGCTTGACAGGAGGCTTGGACTAGCTGAGATATGCTGTAGGTACGAATTCCATACCAGATTTCAAAGATTTAGTGCAAAAAAAACATTGTATGGAAATCTCCATAACTTGGATATTGATTATATGTTGAAATGATCATATTTTGGAGATACTGCATTAAATACAATATATTAAAATTAATTGCACCTGCTTATTTTTACTTTTCAACACAACTAGAAAATATTTAATTATATAAAAGTTATATAAACTTATTTTACATTATATAGAAAATAAAATTATATATGTGGCTCGCATTTATGGTTCTCACTGCATCTCTGTTGGATGGAGCTGTCCGAGAGCTTATAGTCCATGATACACTGATGTGCCGGAGTAGAAAGTTTCCATCCCATCCCAGGGCCAGTGCTCGGCCCTCCTCTCAGCCATCTCCGTAATTCCAGGACCTTCCCAGTGAAACAGAAGGTCAGGTGGATCTGAAGCCAGCTCTGGATAGCCAATGTGCTCTCATCTAATCAAGTTCCCATGAAACCTTCCTGGGGAACCCAGGATGTCTGTGGCCGCCACAGTATTCGGGGGAGTTAGCCAAGGTCTCCTGGCCTGGTCATTTTTGACTCCTCCAAGACTGGGGAATAGTCAGAGGTCGTAGCCAGAGGACACAGTAGACATGGCCCTGCCCTCGTGAACTACAGCGTAGAGGGGGCAAGAGATGGCATACATCTTGTTCCAACTGTTCTCTGAGCATGTATGAGAATATCTTTTGGTAGGAGTGGAATTTAGATTGGGACAATAGGAGCCCTGTCTGAGGAACCAATATAGGTGCCAAAAGTCTTGTTACTACCATGCTTCTGGTCCCCAAATGGCTATTATTTGCGTTCCGGGCCAAGTTTAAAGAGCCTTTACAAAAGGTTTTGCTAAATATTATGAGAGAACACAAGGGAAGTAGAACTAAAGAAGCATGAGGGCAGACAGTTTTCTAGAGTTCGTGTTTTGGGTACCTTGCGGGAACCTGGCTTCCTTCAAGGGCTCCTGTGCCATTCTTTGGTCCCCAGGCCCCAGAGGAACCCGTACTATGCCCATAAAGGATCACTGCAGAGGCCCTCCCTTCCTAACTCATGACCTGGGGAGCTGTCGTCTTGTGAGCGGAGGCCCCCTTCCTACATATTTTGACCCTGGAATCCAGGGAAAGGGGCCAGATACCCGTTCATCGCTCTGCACCTCAGGCTTTCCCACCTGGCTTAGTTTCTGCTCAGAGGCCTTGCCATGCCCCTCGGCTGCCTCCCACGGTGACACGCCACTGATCACGCATGCTGGCAGATCTCCACTGAGGCTAAGTGAGCCTCTCTTGGCAATGTTGGAGACTTGACTCTACAACATGTGGGACACTGTCCTCAGGGGACTCTGAGATCTTTTCCAATTCCCCTTTCACAAAGGGATTTAAAAAATATCTGTTTACTTGGATTCTCTATGAAAGCATGGGAAGACCTCAATAACCTTTTGAAGATTTTTTTTGCAGCCATTCTAATTTTTAGGTCCCTTTCTTTGTGTGTGCACTATGGTCAGGAAATTTTACCCCCTTCCCAATTTACCTTACAGTCTAACCACCGAATGGTGCTTCCATTTTAGAGTGGCAGCAGCCGACTCTAGGAGAGTGTCTACGGATCTCTTCAAACAGACAGTTTCCCAGCCCATTCCCAGTGAGGTGGTCAGGTCTAAATTTAACCATGACCTTCTGCCAGCATACGCAAGCTAGAGCTGCAAGACCAAAGTCAGAGCTGGACCGTTCTCAGGGCTGTGTGTGTGTGTGTGTGTGTGTGTGTGTGTGTGTGTAGGAGTTTAAAGAGAAGGTGAGCAGAGCTTCGAAAAAGGCCCAAACAGCCCTCGGGGAAGAGAAGATGTTCAGGGCAGGGAGAACTATATTCATCCCAGGTGACTATTAGAGTTTATGCTAGCTTGGCCGGCTCCCGTGGAGAAGGTCAGCCAAATTCTCCACCCTCTCGGTTTCCTCCCACTATAAAGTATCCATGATGTAACTCACCTGGATTTGTAATTACCGTGGCTTCTTGCCAAGCATTCTACCACAATTAATGTGCTCACTCTTGTCTCTTCTTCCACAATTACTGATCCCAGCTTCACGAGATACCATTTGCACATTGTGTTGTATAGATTTCAGCTCTTGTTTACTTGTCTGCCTCGCAACTTTTTCTATTTCAATGTCAAACACAAGACAGGGGCAGTGTCTGTAATTCTGGTGGTGGAATGCCTTTGTACATCTTTTATGCCAAAAATGTGTATGTGCAAAGCAAAATTTAGCTCATTATAATTTAGTCACACATCTAATTTGTATTTATAGTCATGATTAGCATCTTGTACCATAAAATTCATATACCTATATGTGACATATATACACGTGTGTGTGACATCATGTATATGATGTCAAATTCTTTAATTAAAAATTAAAGAAAATTTTTAAAGATTTTCTTTATTTGAGAGAGAGGGAGAGTGAGAAAGCACAAGCGGGGGTTAGGGGAGTAGCAGAGGAAGAGGGAAAAGCAGGCTCCCTACTAAGCAGGGAGCCCAATACAGGGGCTCCATTCCAGGACCCTGGGATTATGACCTGACCCGAAGGCAGACGCTTAACTGACTGAGCCACCCAGGTACCCCAATGTGGCATCTTTAGAATGGCATCAACTTAGGACTCTAATAGGACCAAAAAAAATTTTTTTAAGTAGTCTCCACACCCAGTGTTGGGCTTGAACTCATGACCCTGAGATCAGGAGTCACATGTTCTGTTGACTAAACCAGGCATTAGCCCCTTAAATAGGACATTTTTATTTTTCTGTTTGATCTCTAACAACAGTTTGGAAGTAATGTAGAAGCAGGTTTGGAGAGCCTGCCTTGAGTGTATGTCTTTCCAGAATGCTTTGGCTTGCAACAGAGAGAGGAGCCAACATACAGAGCTTCTGGAGCTGGGGTTCTAGCAATCTTGAATGTGCCCATCACAACAGGGACTTGACTATGGAGGGAGCACGGGCCAGTTGGTGCTCTCGTGCTCATCTGTCATTTGCTGTGAGTAAACTAAAGGAGTTGTGCCAGCAATTTGCTCTTTAGCTCTGGTCTCTGAAGGAGGGGAATGGCTTGGGGAGGGTCTGACTGAGTCCGTCCTGGCATTAGCACTTACTAAGTGCGTTGCGTCAGTCTAGTTACTGAACTTTTTAATGCCAATTTGTTCATCTGCATCCTTGGGGAAATACAGTTATCTGTCCCTAGGGTATTTGTGAGGATTCAAATAAAAAAGGTGTGGACCGTGTATGTGTGATGCTTAGTATAGTTCCTGGCTTCCTGGCCCATAGAATGCACTCCGTAAGTGCTAGTTTATGGACGATAATATCCTTTCTTATTATCAGGTATTTCTCTGACTTACAAGGCAGTAGTTTTCAGTGAACCATTAAATGGGATGGAGGATTAGTGAATATTTTTCAAAACTCTCTGGGAAAACAGACTCGTAACTTAGACTTATAATTACTGGCCTTTTGCTCAGTGTTTGATCTCTAGGAGTGTCCCTTTTTCGAACAAGTTGCTGATCTGGTGGGTCCTAGGGCTGATTCAGGATGAGAGTTTTTATTAAGTAAGAGAGAGGAAGTCTCCTCCTTATACCTGGAGGCCAGTGTGTGTTGGGTTCTTAAGCAATTCTTCAGCAGGTCACTACTAAAGATCTTTGTATTTATTAGTTTTTATATTCAGTTATTAGTTTAATGTATGCCATTATCCTGTATTCACGTCCAAAGCTGATCATCATCTTAGATGTGTTTCTTTAGTTACTATAGTTATCAGCTGTGTTTGGGTCAATATCTGATCTGCCGTTGATGGGTCAGAAATTTTTTTTTTTTTGAAGATTTTATTTATTTATTTGACAGAGATAGAGAGATCACAAGTAGGCAGAGAGGCAGGCAGAGAGAGGGGGAAAGCAGACCCCCTGCTGAGCAGAGAGCCCGATGTGGGGCTCGATCCCAGGACCCTGAGATCATGACCTGAGCCCAAGGCAGAGGCTTTAACCCACTGAGCCACCCAGGCACCCGGGTCAGAAATTTCTATTCCGTCATCAGCAGCCCATCAGAACTCCTTGTATTCAGTCACCACATTTATCACTTTTAGGCAAAAAACAAAGAAACTTGACATTTTGGTTAAATGTCAAATGTGTTAAATGTGTTACTAGCTGGATTTAGATTATTTTTTCCTATGGTGAAACTCACTTATAGATCAGGCTCATTGGGAAGAAGGAAGTCAAGTCCCCCAGCTGACTGCTTTTAGGCCTATCTGTGCTGAGTAGGGTCATCCCCATCCTTGAATTGGTCGCCATGATCCAGGGAATGAAATACTCAGGTGATTTTCGGCCCCGCCTCTTGGGTTGGGGCTGGAGGTGGAGATAGAGGAGGAATAGGACTTCTACCCACAAAGCTGGGCAATCTGGGACACTCCTGGGACACTCTGAAGAAAAAAGAGAAGTGGGTACTGGGAGGCAGCCGGCCTGTGTCCTCTGTGTTGACCTGTGAGCCCCTTAATCTAATGAGAAACCTGGGCAAGGTACAGCACAACTGCCGCCCTCTGCCTCTCCTATTGTGCGTGCCCAGGGGACAGCATGGCCCGCCCCTCTGGAGGAGGGAGGAGGTTGTGTGCGGGCCCTGTGAAGAAGCAACACAGGAACTCAGTCTTAAAGGGGGGATATTCTTCACCTAAGAAGTTAGGCAAAGGAAATGGTCCGAGGAAGGATGTAAAGTCCTGGGTACAGGTGGAATGTTCTAGAAATGAGGAACAGAGCTAGCCATCTACTATGTGTGACTCTAGTATCTCCTTTGGTCTCCAGTGTCTGGGGGTCAGCCTGTTGATCTCATAGATGAGAAGACTGAGGCTTAGAGAGATTCATCTATTCTCCCAAGAGTGTGTGGATAATAAGTTGAATCCTGGTTTCCTCTCCGTGTTCTACTCTTCCTCTCACTTAACCTGCTGCCCAACTCAGTTCTGACCCGTGTGTCAAGTTCTGTTTTTTATTACCATACTGGAATTTGGTGCAGTTCCATATTCTGTCCCTGAAACTGTGGAATGGGTTAGCGGTTCCAGAAGCAGCCTTTTCTTGTCGGCTATTACTTTTATTTGCATACATAAACCCTGTGCCGCCACAGGTCTTAATATAAGCCCTGCCTGGCATCCACACACACACACGTTTATACCCTAAATAGCAGAGGCCTAGAAATGTTTGTCTACTTTTGCCAACATCTGACTGTGATTATCTTTAACCACAGTCACACTGTTTGTCTCTTAAAATAGCACTGACTCTCCCGAGGAGGCTGACTGTAGTCGTCACAGCTTTCCCGGAGCTCTGGTCCACCTGCCCTCTCCTGGTAGCCTTGGCAGCCCGTGGTTTACTGGATTAATTTCGCTCTTCCCTCCTGAATTCTTCCTTAGGATTCACAGACCTCTCCTGGTGGTCCCCAAGCCCACGTGTTGACTCACATGACTGACAACATAGCTCTCCCTGCAATGTCTGTCCACCTTTTATCCGTGCTACTCCTGGCTCTGCCCTGTCGCAGGGGTCGACTTCCCCAGGGGAGAGCAGCCTAAAGGCCAAGCGGGGCCTAACCTGTGGGATAGACCTGGCCAGTTTTTGAAAGGGAGTATCCCTTCCCCCTGCTCTGAAGCATGGGTACCAAATATCTATGTCCTTGCTTTGGACTCTGCCACACAGAAACTCAGCATCCCCTCTCCTCATCCCAGGTTCTTTTGCTTTAAAAAGCCGTCTGATTTTGACCTTGATCATGATGAGAGTAAAAGGAGAGAGTGAAGAAGGTGTCTTTACCTCAAGTTTCTGACTCTGTATGGCCCCGCCCCACCCTACTCTACCCCTTAGAATAATACATCATACCGAGCTAGAGAAAACCGCTGCCAGAGAGAACTGAGTGATCTTATTTGAGAAGGTCTTTCTCAGAACCGTCCCTAGGATCAAGGGAACGAGCATCAGCTCACACACGTGATTCTGGGTGGTGCGCTCTGGACTTGGATCCTATCACTAAGAGATCCTTTTTCTGAAACAATTGGGATGAGGTGGGTGGCAAAACACAAAAGCCAACCGGGTAAGAGCTCCGGAAAAAAAAAATAGATGGTCGGGATTGCTTTCTCATTTTTCAGGCTCGCTGTGTGATTTGGACAGTGTGTTCTCCAGCGTGGGAGCGTGGAGGTCGTCCACTGGGCTCTGGCAAGAGCTACTCCCGGTACCACTGTGGGGCTACATCGCTCTTCCTGAACCACAAAGGTTCTTTCTGCATAACCTTGTGGAAGTAGAATTGAAAGTTGAGGTGCCTAATTGTGGAAAATAGGTTTAGGAGATGAAGGTTACAGATGAGCTCATGCAAGCCCTATAAATATCTTTATGATCCTTCAAATAAATTATCCCATTAAATAAGAAGAATGAGCACCATGTAATTTCCATTCTGTGGGGGTAGAAATGTTTCGAATTCTCCTAACTTGAAGTTTTTGGGGTTTTTTAAATATTTTATTTATTTATTTGACACAAAGATCACAAGTAGGCAGAGAGGCAGGCAGAGAGAGAGGGGGAAGCAGGCTCCCCACAGAGCAGAGAGCCTGATGTGGGGCTCTATCCCAGGACCCTGGGATCATGACCCAAGCCGAAGGCAGAGGCTTTAACCCACTGAGCCACCCAGGTGCCCCCTAACTTGAAGTTTGAACTGGATATTTTTCAGTTCGTTTTTGTGTGTAGATAATGGGTACATGAAGACACGTTCATCCCCACCCACACCGGGGTCCTTCATCCAGAGAGAGCTCAAAACCTTGTAAGAGTATAGACTTTAGGATCCAGCAGATCTCCCTAAATACTGACTGTGTCATTTACCAGCTCTGTAACCTGCCGTAGGGACTTAACTTCTCTATGCCACATGCTCGTTATCAGTGAAACGGGCGTAATATTAAACACCTATGTGTATGGGGAGTGCGAATGTTACTGGTGATAGCATTGAAATGCTTAGCATTTCTGTCATGTTGTATGTTCTCATAAAGAATACCATCTAAAATGTAGGGGTAGCTTGGTGGCTCAGTGGGTTAAGCATCTTCCTTTGGCTCAGGTCCTGGTCTCAGAGTCCTGGGATTGAGCCCCGCATTGGGCTCCCTGCTCAGCAGGGAGTCTGCTTCTCCCTCTGCTTCTCCTCTCCCCTTACCCCCCACTTGTGCTCTTTCTCTTGCTTTCTCCCTCAAATAAATAAATAAAGTCTTTTTAAAATGTTTTAAAAAAGAATAGCATGTAAAACATAAATATAGACAATGGTAATCGCAATTGTACACGTATGAGTGGTTAAAACGGTAACTTTTGTGTTATATATATTTTATCACAATAAAAGGAATTTTAAAATGATACCCCTGAAAAGGCTAAGTACATGTGAAAGAGAGCAATTTATTAATTTGTAAGAAATTGGAAGGACGTTTGCTGACGCATGTTCTATGGAAGGATTCTGAATGATTTTTTTAATCCTCTTCTTTAAGCTTTGATTTTTTCCTGAATCCCTACAATAACGTGATTTACTTCTGCAACTAGAAAGTAGTAAGTTACAACGAAAGTCTAAGTGGACGAAAGCATCGCTCAGTACAACCATGCCAGGCCACCCACGCTGTCAAGCAGGTCCCAGGACTCTCTGTTCTCCACCTGCCCTGTCGTCCTCGGGCTTAATGGGGACAGGGTCACAAGGGCGGCCTCTCCCTGTCCTGGGTCCCCACTGGCCTCTGCCCCAGTCAGCTGTCTAGCCCTGGCCACCATCACGGAAGGAAGGGGTGGGACAGTGCAGGTGACTCCTTGTGGGCCACCCCCCTGAGCTGCGCTTGACTGCCGGAGCCCCAGCTGTCTTGACTCCCGATTACTGAGTTTCAGTCCCTTAGAGTTTCTGGCGTCTCGTATTTCATAAAGATGCATATGCACCCAGAGGGGTGTCTCAGCCCCTGTGCTTCACCCGTGGCATCGTGATGTGTCAGAACACCCGAGAGCAGAGCGCCAATTGGCCCTGCCTCCGTCACCCCCTTCTCCATTACACGTGACTGACATTCCCTTCCTCCAAACGCACACATTAGGATGTTATTCTTGACACAGCTTCTAATCTCTCCCAAGACTTTGACTTAATACAACTATGCATTCATTCACCAAATATTTACTGAACCTGAATATGCTGAAACTCAAAACACAGGGCAATAAAATCACATTTATTGAAATTTTTGCAGGAGGGGAATTATGCTTTAGAGTAATTACCGTGTTATCCTCAGATGGGACATCGTAGGTCCTAAAACTTAGGTCTTCAGTGATATCCTATCTTGGATGGGGGCCCACAATGGTGACGTGTGGCCCAGGGGAGCGCGGGAGCTGTTCCAAAAGCCAGAGCCTGAGATCTGCTTCTTACACATCTAGCAAGCATAATGATCCCCCAGCACAGTGCATCATTCATACTTCAGCTGTGAGATGTATACAAGGCTTCTTCATTCTTTCTCATGCTCGTGTCTCCTTAAAAATGGCATACTTTTGATGTATAAAATATGGAAAGTTTAGAAGGCAGATATAAAACAGTTTCTACTTTTTTGAAGTTTCTACTTTTTAAAAAAACATTTATGTACTTAATCAGAGGGAGAGAGAGAGGGGAGGGGCAGAGAGAGTCTAAAGCAGACTCTGTGCTGGCGTGGAGCCCGACGTGGGACTTCATCTCACCATCCTGAGATCACGACCTGAGCCAAAACCGAGGGTGGGAGGCTTAACTGACTCCGCTGCCCAGGCATCCCCAACATTTCTACTTTAAAATATTTTCCCTTTTATTAAAGTAAGGTAAATTATGTTCCTGAGTAGCATTATACATAAAAATGAGTTACAGATAGATTTCAGGCAAATGTAATAGACACTACAAAGGAAGTTAAATAGTAGACTGGGAGAAAATACTTGCAACCTACATAACAGACAAAAGATGAATACTCAGAATACATAAAGAGTTTTTATAAATCAATAAGAAGAAAAGCCAACAACCCAATGGAAAAAGTTAGAAACAAGCAGGACTTTAAAAAGCAATAAACTTTTGAAAAGATAATATTAGTCTAAATCAGAGAAATACAAATAAAAATAGGATTTTTTTATTTAATTTAGCAATTGCTTCAATTTAGCAAAATTATAGGTAAGGGGATAGAAAAGTAAACAATTGTATAGTGATGGAAATATAAATTGATATAGTCTTCCTGGAGGGCCATGTGACAGAATCCATTCAACTGAAAATATATTATATCTTTTGACTTCCTTCTAAGAATATACCCTTAAAGAAGTTCTCTCTTTGTCCCAGGATGTTCAGTTGGTAATTTTTGTAGTAGCTAGAAAGAAGATGGTCAGCATCTTTATTTCCAATAGGGAAATGGCACAGTTCTACTGTGAAACACTATGCAGCCGTCTAAAACAAGCCAACAAACAAAAAACAGACAGAAAAGTCTTACGCTTATTTTTTCTTTTTTTTTTCTTTTTTTCTTTTTAGAAAAGTCTTACACTTACTAAATGAAAAAAATGTATAGAAACTTTCAGCTATATAGCGTGAACTGCTTTGTGCAAGAACTGTGTGTGTGTATGTGATCGCATGGAAAAGGATCTGAGGGACGCCTGGGTGATCCAGTCCTTTAAGTTTCTGTCTTCAGCTCAGGTCATGATCCCAGGGTCCTGGGATCAAGTCTCGCATTCGGCTCCTTGCTCAGCGGGTAGCCTGCTTCTCCCTCTGCCTGCCGTTCCCTCTGCTTGTGTGTGCTCTCTCTCTCACTCTCTGACAAACGAATAAATAAAATCTTAAAAAAAAAAAGAAAGAAAGAAAATGGTCCAAAAGTCTTATATCAGCTACGATTACTTCTAGATAGCAGAGTGGGGGGAATAGCTCGGAAGAAATTGGAGAGAGATGGAGGACTTTTTACCCTACAATTTTCTAAGGTATTGTTTGAAATTTCATGAACATATATTTGCATATGGTGTACTTTTTAAAGTAATATGTATTTATAACAGCTTAATTTGGAAAACATAGGAAAATATATCACCTATGTTTAATTCTAATGTTTAATTCACAATAATTCTAGACAGCTTGACTGTAGTTACTTATCTCTCAGTCTTTTCTCTTTTTTTAAGATTTTATTTATATATTTTACAGAGAGAGAGATCACAAGTAGGCAGAGAGGCAGGCAGAGAGAGGAAGAAGCAGGCTCCCTGCTGAGCAGAGAGCCCGATGCGGGGCTCTATCCCAGGACCCTGAGATCGTGACCTGAACCAAAGGCAGAGGCTTTAACCCACTGAGCCACCGAGGTGCCCCAGTCTTTTCTACATGTACACTGTGTGTGTGTGTGTGTGTGTGTGTGTGTGTGTGTGTGTGTGGTTCAGTTTTATACTCAATATCATATCCTGCTTCTTTGACTGAATGTTGTCAAAGCATTTCCCCACAGTTTTACAAGTTCAGTCTCTGATGCTACCTCTGAATGTTTATTATACATTCACACCCTTCAAGGTTCTAGAAAAATGGTCGTGAGGAACAAGTACCTGGAGACCAAGTGCTCACCCTGCCTGCCCGAGACGGGTGGTCAGGGGAGCGCAGCTAGGTCAAGCATGAGGACAACCTGCTGGAAATCTGAGGAAGCCGTACAGCATCGCCTGGCCCCTTTCACCTTCTCCAGTTATCAGTGGACCTTCTAATTTCCTTTCTCCCCAGCTCAGGTTCTAACTCTGACTTCCAGGAGCTGCTTTCTCTGCTACGGGTCTGAGAACTGGGGCCAAAGGGCAGGATTTGAATGTCGGCCCTCCCCTCGAGTAATGACATCTGGAAGTCCGCTTAGGATATATACTTCCGTCTCTTTGTGTTTTAAAGGGGAAAGAAAAAGACTGGTGTAGATAATCTAGAGTTGTTCTCCCACTTGGTCAATTGGTAAACTGAAACCCGGCAAGATAGGGATTTGCCTAAAACTATGCAGCAAGTTAGTAGTAAAGCTAGAATCTTCCCCTAGGATTCTTGGTGTGGCCCAGTGCTCTTTTTACTCTATGGTAAAAGGTCCCTGAGCAGCATTCGGGCTGCCTGGAGCCCTCAGACTTAGCTGAAGTTACCATGGGCTGAGGAAGGGTCACCTGGGCGTAAGTTTCAGTTCATTCATTGCACACTCACCCAAGATGAGGTGCGTGTTCCCAAGTGGTACAGGTGTAGTTTTCACATGGCGGTAGGATTACTGAACCTCTCTTTTCTTGTATTTTTTTCCTATACTGCTCTATATTACATTTGAAATACAGAGTCATTAAAAGCTTGCAAGTTTGACTCTTTTTTAAAGTCCTCCTGTTCATTTAAGTATTTTTAACTTTGAAGTTATAAAGTACTTCCTAACTTCAGAGTAGGAAATGGGTGGAAATTTGAGAACCGAATACATCCTCTCTTCTCATGTGAGTCTGATAGTTCTGGGGTCTTGGACCTGAGTTCATGAGCACCCTGTGCATCATGCCACGAACCTGTTCCCACTTCTCATGCACATCTGTGAGCATGAGCGTGTGCATGCGTGCGTGCGTGCGTGTGTGTGTGTGTGTGCGTGTGTTTGCCCTTGCTGGGATCTGCTTCTGCATCTGGGACTGATGAGGAGCAGCAGGTCATGGAAGGCAGTCAGGAGCGAGTGTGTTCTCCCTTTGCTGCTGTCTGGGGAAGGAGAGTGAGAGGCTCATGAGCAAGGGACGCAAAGCCCTGGGCCTGATGGCTCCAGAAGGGGCTGGCCACCTCCCAGGCCCCACAGGCGTGGCTACATTACAACACAGCCTTGCTTATTGTCATTCAGCTGTCATTACTGTCACCTCTGTTTATTGTCATGTAATGACCTTGCACTGTTACTATAAGCGGGCATCATTATCTCACAGGTAGGTGTTGCCTCTCCCGGGTTTGTGGATGAGGGAGCCCGGATTCAGAAGGACCAAGAGGCAGAGCTGGAACTCAGATCCCGGGGTCGCCTCCCTCCACCCCTTGCCTCCTGTAGTTGTGCACACACAAGCTGGCCCCTTAGCTCCCTTTTTACTCATTTAGTATTGAGAATGTCTTCACTGAGCATCTTCTAGGACATCTTTTTCCAACAAATGTTTATTGAGTGTTCTAGCACTCACGTTAGCCGCTCTTCTGGGTGCTAGAGACACAATAGTGAACAAAAGCTGACAAAAATCCCCTGCCTTCAGGGAACTGATGTTCTAGTGGGGAAAATAGGAGAGACAATAAAAGTAAATTCGATGGCAGGTGCTTTTAAAACTGTG
>CM053603.1:125803961-125870162 GCA_028646535.1 Procyon lotor | reverse complement strand
GGTGTGATTAATACAGAGCAACTATACTCTGTGGCTTTTAGCAATTGCATAAAATACAATCTGTAAAAGACAGCCTTTGAGATGTGATTGAATACCATCACTGAACTCCAGAAGAATGGGCCGAAAATGAGTTTTTTGTTCTTGAGTTGTGTCCTTCAAGCAAGTATAGAAAATGGCAGGCCACCTTAGTGAGTTATGCATCAAGGATACTCACAATCCACGGAAAGCTTGGGTGACGTTATACATGGGTATGCTCTCTACGGTCCCAGCCTTGCCCTTTCAAGGACACTCCTTCTGGTCTTTAGAGATGGTAACCCCCAAAACCAATAGAACTCTCTTCGCTTTTTGTCTAAGAGGTATGGTCCTTTATTTTCAGCTTACTTTGAGGTCAGTGCAAAGAAGGCTGATGAATCAGTATTTTGCGATTAGAGAAATAGTGGATGGCCATACTGTGGAGGCAGCCAAAGGCATTTGACATTTCCTACATATGTATTCTGTGATGACTTGTGCAAAATGTATTCTGCTTTCAGAATAGTTTTGCAAATTTTGCACCAGACTGTAAAGGGTAAAAGCTTTTTTTTTTTTTTAGGTGTAACATAAAAGTAAAATAAATATAGGTTGAAACTTTTTAAAAAGGAAATAGAATTTATAAATGGGCTGTACTAGATATGGCAAATTTCTAGTATATTCAGTTACTACCATTTGTATACAATTATCTTCTATTTTGGTAGCTAATGAAGGTCTAGCCAAGGATAGAAGGACAGTGTTTGACCTGGACAGTGGACTTGTTGGGACGTATTCAGTGTACCTATTCTCAGGAGCTTTGTTCCACTTTTCCTCTTCATGTCAAGCAGAGAGCTCTCATCTCCTGTACTGCTTGGAAACATGCTACTGTGATGAAAATACCTGAAATTATGCTGTGGTTTCCCCCAAGGCTGAAAGCGATAACACTGACATGTCTATTCTCACCCCATGATGGTATTTGAGACCCTAATCTCAACAGTTGTTCAATTGCCTGGTCATAAAACCCATCTGAAGCTCCTGTTCTGAGAGACACCCTATGGATAAGGATGCATGTGTCATTTCCAGGGAACAGCCTGGAAATGTGCTTATACTTCCAAATAGCGGGAAAGGGAGACAACCATGGCCAAGTAGCCCGAGGATCTGGCCACCTTATTCTCAGACAAGATTTCAGGCACTGGTCATATGAGTGTTCCCTGAAATGAGAAGTGAAAATGACCCAGAATGGCAGCTGGTAGCATTAAGTGTTTCTTTGCTTTTAGGAGACAGGAATCTTTGAAGCTAAAAATGGCCTTGAATCATTTAGTCTAGGCTTTAGAAGGACGCAAGATAGAATGAAAGAACAGAGTTTATACAGAATAAACTCAGTCATGGAATTAAGGGAGCTTTTCATGATTTTATTGATTTTTATTTAACTTAACATCTTATTTCTATGGGTCTAAAGTGTTCTAAGCACTTAATAAAAACATTAACTCCTTAATCCTAATAGCAATCCTGTAGGGTAGACCCTAATATTATCTTCAGTTACTGATGAAGAAACGGAGATACAGAGAGGTTAAGTAAATGGACCAGAGTCACACAGCTGGCCAGGGTGGAGCCGGGCTTTGAGTGTATCTTGTCTAATCCATCTGAGTGCTGCCCAGCTAGTTAGTGGCATAGCAGGGCCAGAAGCCCGCTTATCCATTTGTTGCAATCCACTGATGAGGCACCAGTGGGTTGTTCTGAGGACATTTAAGCAAAGCAGGCACATTATGCCAGGAGAGTTTGTCTTTTAACGAACTTCAACAGGGGCGCCTGGGTGGCTCAGTCGTTAAACATCTACCTCTGGCTCAGGTCGTGATCCCGGGGTCCTGGGATCGAGCCCCGCATCGGGCTCCCTGCTCAGCGGGAAGCCTGCTTCTCCCTCTCTCACTCCCCCTGCTTGCGTTCCCTCTCTCGCTATGTCTCTCTCTGTCAAATAAATAAATAAAATCTTTTTTAAAAAATCAACTTCAACAAAATATCAGGAAGAGACGAGTGTTGAGATGAAGAATTCTCTAGTCATTGACTAAGCCTTGGAATGTGTTGTGTGGCCAAGCGGCATGTCTTCTCAGGTATTAAGGAGCAGATCAGGTGAGTTAGAGAGGTGGCTTGGGAATTGAAGAAAGTAGGGCTAAAAAATAGTGTGTGAGTCTGCTGATGGATAAGCACTGGTTGTCTGTTGATTTATTTATTTACATTTTCTTGATTTCATTAGTATCTGTCTACTCCCATGACCAATCAGGTAAGCTGTGCCACTCAGAGCCCGTGAAGTTGGACCTTCAACCTCCGGGATTGCCCTGACAAATCTCCTATTTTCCCAGTTTGTGGCTGAGATGCCAATTATAGGGTGCATTTCCTACTGATCTAGAGGCACTGGTTTTTACCTTTTCGTTTCTTGTTCTTGAGACCTTCTGCTTTAATCTCAATTTATTTCCTTAAAGTAGGTGCTTTTGGATAAGAAGGAGACATGTACTTTTTTTCAGAGGAAAATTATATGCTGATACACATAATTAAGCATCAAGGAGAATGCAGGAAGATAACTTTTTTCTTTTTTTTTAAATCAAGATATAATTGACATAACATTATATTAGTTTCAGGTATGCAATATAATGATCCAGTATCTGTATGTATTGTGAAACAATCACCACAATAATTCTGCTTAACATCCATCACCACACACAGTTAAAAGTTTTTCTTTCCTGTGATGAGAACTTGTAAGATTTATTCTCTTAGCAACTTTCAAATATATAATACAGCAACATTCACAGTAGTCATCACATGATACATTACATCCCTGTGACTTATTTATTTTATAACTGGAAGTTTGTGTCTTTGGACTTCCTTCACCCATATTGCCCACCCTCGTCCTCCAGCTTTGGCAACTACCAATCTGTTTTCTGTATCTATGAGTTTGTTATTTTTTCCTTAGGTTCCACATATAAGTGAGATCATACAGTCTTTATCTTTCTCTATCTGACTTACTTCATTTAGCATAATCCCCTCAAGGTCCATCTAAGTTGTCACAAATAACACGCTTCCCCTCTTTTTTGTGGCTAAATAATATTCCAATGTACACATGTACCACATTTCCATATCCATTCATTGAGTCACCTCCGTCTTGGGCATTATAAATAATGCTGCAATTAATACAGGGGTCCATATATCTTTTCAAGTGTTTTCATTTCTTTCAGATAAAAACCCAGAAGTGAAATTGCTGGATAATAGGATGGTTCTGTTTTTAATTTTTTTGAGGAACTTTCATACTGTTTTTCATAGTATATGCATCAGTTTGCATTCCCACCAATGGTGCACAAGGGTTTCCTTTTCTCCACATCCTCACCAACATTTGTTATATCTTGTCTTTGAGAATAGCCATTCTAACAGATGTGAGATATCTCACTGTGGTTTTGATTTGCATTTCCCTGATGATTCATGATGTTGAGCATCTTTTCATGCTGTTGACCATCTATATGTCCTCTTTGGGAAACGGTCTATTCAGATCTTCTGCCTGTTTTTAATCAGGTTGTTTGTTTGCTGTTGAGTTGTATGAGTTCTTTATATATATTGGGTATTAACCCCTTAGGAGACACATGATTTGCAAATTTGTTTCCCATCCGGTAGATTGCTTTTTCATTTTGTTGATGATTTGAAAAGATGAGAAGTTGTGTATACAAGTGGTGAGAGTAACTCAGAGTACAATCTGGCAGTAACTAGTGAAAATGGTGAGATGTTGTCTGTAAATCCAGCACGTCCACCTTGAGATACGTACTCTGAATGCTTTAGTGTTTAGAGCAGTGTGTGTTCTTCTCAGTGTGTGATCTGTACGTTGTAAAGGTTTGTCAGCCATTTGTTTCCAGTCCACAGGGAGAAACAGACACAGAAAGTGAGAATAAGCATTTAGAAACTTGTATAGCAATTTGATACTTCCACCATATCTAAGAGTGTGACTTTGTATTTTATAAAAGTTTTGATCTGAAACAGATTGAGAATAAGAAAAACAGATCCTTGACTCCCTGACCACAGGTAGTTTGGGAAACTCTGCCTAGAGAAATTCTCACCAATAGAGACCTGTACAGGACTTCTGTACAGCTTCGATTAAGTGTGTGTGTGTGTGTGTGTGTGTGTGTGTGTGTGTGTATAACAACTTAAATATCCATCCTTAGGAAAATGTGTTACAAACACCATGATATGTCCTATGAAAGAATATCATTCAATAATTAAAATGAATGAACTAGTTTCTACATGACTGAACACAGATAAATCTCAGATAATTTTGAATTAATGAGCACATTGCAAAATGATACCTATATTATTATATTTATATAAAATTTTAAAAACACAAAATAATGCTATATATAATGCTTTATACAAAGTAAATGGCTAATAACATGGACGGGAAAGATGCACACCAACATCAGAAGAGAATTTAACTCTGGGAAGGGAAAATGGTGGATAGGATTGTGAATGGGTGAAAAAAAAATGTAAAACTTCAACTACATATATATAATCTTTTATTTATTTTTTTAAAAAGTTGAAGCAAATGTGGCCCAAAAAATGGCTGACATTTATCCCATCTAGGGTGGCGGGTACCTGGTTGTTACATTTTTTCTCTATTTTTCTCTATCCAAGTATCTCAAACAGTAAAACCAGCCTCAGAATATGATTTTTTTTTCCTGATCCAGAAAGCAAGTTAAACATACTGGAACAGCTGGGGAACTTGATTACCTACAATTCTCTGGGACACATTTGTCTTCCCAGTGACTTAAAACCAGATATTAGCTGTATGTGCAGCTTCTGTGCCTCAGGGCTGTAGAGGAAACACTAGTTCAGAGCCCTGGGGCAGATGTCGAGATGCTTGGCTTCTGGTCCGAGCTTTGTGACTAAGTCATTGGTAACAATGGATTTCTCATATTTAAATCTTTCGTTGCCTTATCTGTAAAATTCAACTGAGACTGTTTTCAGCATTGAAATTTTATGACTTATATAAATTATATATAAATGTATATTTGAAATGTTAAATAGACTAGCAGTTTGATGCTCCTTTTACAATAATTATAGAGGCTAAAGCAATACATGGAATAAATGCAGGTGTAGGAACAGGATTAACATATGCGCAGTGGACGGGGCCCCTGGGTGGCTCAGTGGGTTAAGCATCTGCCTTCGGCTCAGGTCATGACCTCAGGGTCCTGGGATCAAGCCCATGTCAGGCTCCCCAGTCAGTGGGGAGTCTGCTTCTCCCTCTCCCTCTGCCCCTCCCCCCAGCTTGTGCGCGCTCTCTCTCTCTCTCACTCTCTCTCAAATAAAATCTATAAAAAAAATATATATATATATACACACACACATGCATATTCATATATATGAGAAGTAAGATATCTGGGTTTAAGTCTTGCCTCTGCCCTTCATCAACTATGAGCCTTGGTTTCCTGAAACACTGATTTCAATTTCTTATGACGAGAATCGTAGTGAACAGCAACTACCTCAGCTTGGAAAGCTTTGATAGCAGTCTTATTGTTGTAGTTGTTACAAATCAGTCACTTCACTTTTATGCCTGGAAAGGTACTAGAATAAAACCTCAAAGAGCTAATTGCAGTCATCTTCCAAAGATGGGATAAGCATAGCATGCCAATTATTCTTTAAAGCAGTAATAAAGAAAGTACAAATTTTCTAAACTAAATGGTGCCACATTCTTTAAAAACATGCAAAGTAATTTAGTTAATTTCTCATCTTAAGAAAAAAAGACTGTAGGGGTGCCTGGGTGGCTCAGTCGTTAAGCATCTGCCTTCGGCTCAGGTCATGATCCCAGGGTCCTGGGATCGAGCCCCGCATCGGGCTCCCTGCTCGGCAGGAAGCCTGCTTCTCCCGCTACCATTCCCTCTGCTTGTGTTCCCTCTCTCGCTGTGTTTCTCTCTGTCAAATAAATAAAATCTTTAAAAAAAAAAAAGAAAAAAAGACTGTAACTATGTGAGGTGATGAATGTTAACTAAACTTATTGCAGTGATCATTTCACAATATATTACAAATATCAAATCATGTCGTACACCTTGAACCAATACAGTGTTGTATGTCAGTTATGGCAAAACTGGAAAATAAAAACAAAAACAGACAAAAAACACCAAAGTGATTTCGAAATGGTCCTGCTTCAGTTCGGGACCCTAATTAAGTGAATTATAGATTGCTTCCAACACTTGAATTCTCTTTTATGTGGGCTGCGATTGAATGGCCCTAATTGTTTCCATCGAGTAAACTTGAAACAACCAAAGTGAGAACATGTTTGAGTTTTAACTCGTACGTTGTAATGTGTACTCTTGCCGTTCATTTGTACAGAACGCCCCAAAACGGAACCACGTGACCTCAGGGAACGACAGTCAGTCAAGACTCGCATTTGTGAATCTCGAAGTCAGGCTATGTTTTGTGATGGAACAGAGAATTTGGACAGTCCCCTGCCCTGCCTGGGAACCAGGGCACAGTTAATGTGCTTGGGCCTCTAATTCTGCTGACAGTCCATGCTGATGGAGGTTTTGAAGGCTTGGTTTTATAGAGCCATGTGGTATCCCGGGAGTCTGGTGAATGAAAAGCCTTTGCAGCTTATCAGCAGAAAGATAAGAGAAAGGCCCGGTTCCACTACCAGTGTGTGTGTGGGGCGGGGGGATGCTGATCACCCAGGCTTCTGGAAACAGGAGTCTGACCCACACCAAACGCTTCTGAAATAATGTCAACATACCCAGGGCCACAGCCAGCAAGGAATTCCCTGAGATAAGATTACAGTGCTGTCCTTAAAGGGACGCCAACCAAGTCAGTGGATCCCCAGGTGTTCTCTGCGCAGAGCAACCCCGCAAATTATCCTTGATACCAGGACACTTGAGGACCTCAGTGTTCAGGCTTCTAGATGCAAGCGTGGAGGTGTTCTTTTCCAAAGTACACACAAAACTCTAGCAACGTCACAGTCAGTCCCCACGGGGTCAAGAGCCTGAGCTTGGGGCCGTCAGGATCCACCAGTTGTAGAAGCTGGAGACTGCTCTTTGTTGGCCAAAGCATTCATCCGTCTTCCTTTGGGATTGTGCTTCTTCTCTACTGGCTACGGCCGGGCCAGAGGGCCTCCTCATGGCCAGGTCTAGGATGGAGTCATGATAGGAAAAAGTGATTCAGTCTTTGAGAGGAATAGGTACGAAAGACCACTGCAGGAATGCATTTCAATACCTAGTCGTATGCTCGGTTTAAATATCAGTGTGCAGACTGGCACTAGGGCAGTGGCCCCACGGGGGGTCGAGGCAGAGCTGGTCAGGGATTCTCCCAAGACCATTTTGGTGATGAGAAGCAGCAGACGCAGAGAGGTGACTCACCTTTGATTTGTCACCCAGACCCTTCTTGCTTGGGAATGCCTCACATTCATTCCTCTGCACCCCTGCATGCCGGCCTAGAGGGCCTTCCGGTCCCGACCCCGCCTTCCCAGGGCTATGCTGTATATAGTGAGCAGATTAATTAACCAAAGAAACCCTTTTTATTGTGTCATTTTCCAGGATAGTCTCACAATAAAGGTCAGGCACTTCTAGTTTATTATTAAATATCCTCAATAATCTTTCTATCCAGTTTCCCTTTCTCCGTCAAACCTTTATTTCATGCAGAGGATCTCCTTCTGGGCTTTGTTAACTTCTTTTTCAATATTCGTGCTTTGGTTCCCTTTTGGAATTCCCTTTTGGAATTCCTTCTCCCCTTCTCTTCTACTCAGACACATCTCTTCCATTAAACCCTTTCAGACCAATCCCGCCTACACTGATCTGACCTCCCTCTGAACTCTGTTAGCTTATCACCTAGAGTCCACACCAGCCTTGTGGCCATTAATCACATTCTGCTATGTGAATTTGGCTTTGTTTTGCATGCTCTGTCTTGCTCTTTTGCTCTTCTCTCTCTTCCTGTGTGTGTGTGTGTGTGTAGGTGGATAAGGGGTCTTTGAAAATAAAACCTAGGTCTTAAGTGTCTTTAAAATATACTACCTAAAAGATGCTCTGCGACATGGTTATTGGTTGATAATTCTTGCTTAGGATCTTGATTTTTTTCCATGAGGGTAGGAGTCCTTATCTTCACTTCACTCCGATACCCACAGCTCCCAGAGCAGTGCCTTGCACATTAAAAATTGAGTGAGGGTCGGGGCGCCTGGGTGGCTCAGTCGTTAAGCGTCTGCCTTCGGCCCAGGTCAGAATCCAGGGTCCTGGGATCAAGCCCTGCATCGGGCTCCCTACTCCGCGGGAGGCCTGCTTCTCCCGCTACCATTCCCTCTGCTTGTGTTCCCTCTCTCGCTGTGTTTCTCGCTGTCAAATAAATAAATTAATTAATTAAAAAAAAAAAATTGAGTGAGGGTCAGCTGTTAACCTCTAGAGAGGGTTGCCTTGACCACGGTCTGCAGCGGGCCTTGACATTCTGCCTTGTGTTCCAGCTTCCTGAGTGATGGACCTGTCTTACTCCCAGCCGCAACCCTGCCCCGCAACTGCTTCTGACAGGGCTGTATCTGTCTGCTCTTTCTCCTCAGATGCATACTCTCATTCCTCAAGTGAAAACGGAGGCAAGTCTGAGTCAGTGGCCAACCTGCAGTCTCAGCCCTCCCTGAACTCCATCCACAGCTCCCCCGGGCCCAAGCGTTCCACCAACACCCTTAAGAAGTGGCTGACCAGCCCCGTGCGCCGGCTCAACAGTGGGAAAGCAGATGGAAACATCAAGAAGCAGAAGAAAGTACGAGATGGCCGGAAGAGCTTCGATCTGGGCTCTCCCAAGCCTGGGGATGAGACGACCCCTCAGGGAGACAGTGCCGATGAGGTACTTACACGCGGCCCTGGAGCCTCCGTCAGGAGGGGCCTCCTTCCCCGGGTTCTGTAAACTCGCCCGTCTCTAGTTCCCAGTAGGTTGTGTTCCTGAGCCCAAGCGATCTGAGTTTTTGTACCAACAAGACCTTGCCAATCCGATGTATGATCAATTAGGAGACTGACAAGCACCTAGAATTTCCAGCAGATAGGCAACATTTTGCCAGATTTGGAGATAGGGGCCTGGGCCCGAGGGGTGCCATTTGGTCACCTAATCCCGTGCTTCTACTAAGGACTACATCGAAACCTGATGGCTGGGAATAAGAACGAAAGAAGGTAGACCATTTCTCCTGGAAGGAGAAGGTGGTGCTAGGAGAGTACCACTGTCTTTAAGTGTCTAGGGCAGTGCCACATGCAAAAGGGACTAGACAACTCCAGGTGCTCCAGAGGGGAGAATTAGGACCAAGAGGTGGAGGTTTGCATAAGGCGATGTTGCAGCTCAAAGAGGGACTCTGATGGGGGTCAACCAGTGATGCACAAGCTGTCATGACGGCGAATAGACACCCGTGCTGGAAGGGGCTGGGCGCCCTATGAGCTCACATGGCAGCCGGAGAGATCCCTGCATCAGCCAAGAGGTCAGACTGGGTGACCTCCGAAGTCCCTTTCAAAGCTGAGATTCTGTAATCAAAATACAGTGGGTATGTTTAGTTGGGGAATAAGAGCGGTATTTTTTCTGGCCAACTAACCTACTCTAATCACTGATGCGGCTAAGCAATTCTTCCTGCTGTATAACCAGACTCTGTAATTTTATGCTCTCTGCCATTTCTCCCTCTGAAGATGACAGTAGATCCTGGCGATACTCGGACTGTGGCTTAATAGTCCTTCAAAATCTTAAAAAGTTAGGCTCTCTCTGACCACTCTCAGCTTTTCCTTTTCCTGACTGATTAACAAGGTAGATGTTTCTTGTGTGTGTGTGGTTGGGGGGGCGGGTGTCTTTGAACCTCACTGTCCTTGAGATAAGAAGGTGTACCCATTCCACAGAGGAGGACAGTGAGACTGAAAAAATAAGGATGTATTAAGGAAGAAGGGTATCTTATATGTTGCTTTTTTAAAAAAATTCTCAGTCCTGAACCATTGGTATCTTTATATGAAACAGGACTGGATGACTAATGCTGCTCTTTTGTTCTAGAAGAACAAGAAAGGTTGGGGCGAAGATGAGCCAGATGAAGAGTCACACACCCCTCTCCCTCCTCCTATGAAGATCTTTGACAATGACCCTACACAGGATGAGATGGTAGGACTCCTTTACTTTCTTACTTGAAAGAACAATGTGTAATATGTGGGATTTTTGTCTTGTGCGTGTGGGGGTGGGGGGTATTAATCCTCTCTCTCCGTCATTCTCTCGGAATCCATAGAGATGTAGATTCCATCTATATTTGGTAGGGTACCCTCCACCCGCCCTGGAGGTGCAACTTCACTCGGCAGTGTAGGGGCGCGTGGGGGAGTCCCAGAGTGGGAATCCCTCTGGCGTCTTGCCCTGTTGATGAAGGATAAAGACTCTGCCTTGGGAAGCTGCAGCTCCTAAAAGGAACTCTGTCTCACAAGAAGTCTGAGGCTGTTCCGGGCTGAGAGATCACTTTATTGTACCTGAGTTCTGAAATGTGTTTTAGCCGACCATTTTCCCTATACTCAACTGTAAAATGCAAATAGCCGTAGCTCCCGGCCAAGCTCAAATTCTGCAAGCACAGGAGGGATGGAGATGCCGCTAAGGGGGGCAGGGGGTGGGGTTGCTGACCAAGGTGGGAAAACCTAAGTGCAGGTTGCCACGTGCTTGGTCTTGCAAAATCCCTGGCTTCTGAGCACTCAGAGCCTCCCGAGTGCCTGGGGCATTGAACCGCCGTGCCATCACCCTGATTGCTCTAGAGGCTGTCGGCTTGGATGTGCTCCCTGGTACCGGCCGAGGCTTGGGGTTGCTTTAACCGCACGCTCCGTCACTCATTTTCCTAGCAAATCCTGCTGTCACCTCCGTGTGTCTTTCCTGCCTTCTCTTCGTGTGGCTGTCCCCTTGGGCCCTGCGGGTTTTAACTGTCCTTTACAGTTTCTTTTCAGAGCGGCTCGCGGTGGTCGTGGTGGCTTGGCCGCCTCCCCCCACCCCGGGGTCCCCCAGTGTTCCCTGCTGCGCCGCCTTGCATTGGCGCGCACTCCTGTGGGGCGGTGGGGCCAGCAGGGTTGGGGAACGGATCTTTCCACCACCACCGGGGATGCCGTTCAAAAAGTCCGGCTTGCGCACGCTTCAGCATGTCCGGTGATAGTCCGGTCCTCGTGATCGTTCCCTCCACTTTGTATTTGGGTCACAAACCCACAGACATTAGTCGGGGTCTCCCAGGGTGCCACGCACGAGGGAGAGACTCTAGGGACAGGACGATGACGGAGATGCCCCGCTCTGGGACTCCGCCGTGAGCCAGGCACGGCGGCGGCCCCTCCCGCGGTGACGCTGGTGGCCCTTGTTGGAAGGACTGGTAGCAGGAAGCGTGGCGCGAGGCCCATTCTGGATTCCCAGGAGCAGAAGTGCCCGCGCTCCACAGTGAGGTCCGCACGGGGGCCAACCTGCTGTGTTCCCAGAGGCCTTTTCTTGTAAAATGTTCCACAAACAGTGATCGCATGCGTGGGGCGGAAGATGCTCCTGTCACAGCATCGGCCCGCCCACACGGCCCTCCGCAAGGAGGTGCCAGCTGGCCCTTGATAACTAAAGGTCACGGACCCACCCCCTCAAATTCCCTCAGACACAGCCCGTTTGGGGGAAGAGGATGTTATGTTGGTTCTGGATAATCTTTAACTGAAAAGGCGGACTTTCCCCAGGCATTTGTGTGGCCTTTTTGTTAGCAAGAAAGAGGACAGATGGCACTGGTCCCTTTTTAGACACGTTCACCCTCCTCAGCCCTGCCTGTTTGATTTCTGTGCGTTTGTTTTCCTGAAACATTTGGGGAGCCTCAGAACTTCTAGCAAATGGAGTTGAACTTATTAAAATAAGTTTTTACAACAGTCTATAAGGAATTTTTTAGTCTACCTAATGTAATGTTATACAATCACCTGGATTCTCCATGTTCCCTTCTAATATTTGTTCATATGCATGTATGTTTTATTTTTAGAGTTTTAATATGTGTTTGATATGTTCAATGTTTTATTTACTATTTTTTAAAAATCTAATTATTTCATCTTCATAACTACAATTTTAATAGCTGGGGATTATTTCCCTTATTTGATGTAGCATAATTTGCTTGGCCAGTCTGTTTTGGGAAATCCTCAGTTGTCTCCAGTTTTTGCTACCCTAGATAACACTGCTCCAGATCACTTTGTACATACAGAATTTGTTCTTTTGACTTCTGTCCTTGGGATAAGTTCCCAGGGGTAGGATTACTAAATCAAGAAGTTGAGAGCTTGGATTTCCAAACAGACTTAAGCTCCTTTCCTGCATTCCCCAGAAGAGAAAAAAGAGTGTTGTTGTATCTCTCTTCATTATTATTTGACTTTGTTCTACCCCATCTCAGAAGCAAAGACCTAGAGTAACTCTTAACCCAGACAACAAGTAGCTTCCTTTTTGACACTCTTCCCCCTAAAATAAGGGACAAACTGGAAGCCGGAGCATGGCCAGGACATTCAGCTTTTATCTCTGCGGTGATCAGTGAAGGAGCATGTGTCCCAGGCCCTCGGAACACAGTTGTCCTCTGCTTGGCTGTGCCGGGGGAAAAGCTCATACGTGCATGCAGGGTGAACCATTTCTCCCCCAGTTTCTTCTCAAGTAGAAGGAAGATAAAAACCACTGTCCCTCCACGAGCAGGATTCCCAAACCACTGGCCGCACAGCCACATGGGCCAGTCAGTCCTTCTCGCTGGTACGAGGGGATGGGGGTAGGCCCTTGGCTTGGGTCTCCTGTCACCGTGAATAGGACGGTCCCTGGTGACTGCAGCGTGATATACACAGCTCCTTGCTAAAATCATTTATTACATTTATTTCAATTCAGGGGCCTTAGCACAAACAGCTGTGTTTGTAGAGGTGTGTGTGTGTTGTGTATGCATGTGGGTATGTGTGCACCTGTGAGTGGGCAGGGGGTTTCTAGCTCCCTGGTCTTTAAGTGCTCTGCCCTAAAATTTTTGTTTGATACACACTGAGTATCTATGTTTAAAATCTGTGTAAGTAAAGCAAAGACAGTTTCTCTCCTTTGGACACATTTGAGGCCAAGTTTATGGACCCCTTTCATACCCTGGAACAGCAATGGGTAGCCTCGTCGTGGCCAAAGTTCCGTCTGTCCCTCTCCCCGTTGCTGACGGTGGGTGCAGGCCTGACCTATCGGTCTCCCGGAAACTCAGCAAACCCTGGCCTCAGCTCCCCTGGATGCCAGCCTGAGGAGAGCCTTGTCCCATCCCTGCTTTGCCGCTGGCCAGAACCTGACAAGGGGTCAGGCAGGCCTGTCCCACACCCACACCTCCTCCTATCTTGCTCTGTGATCTCTTGCCTCTAAACATAAAGCTCTGCTTCCCTAGCCTGCCTTGAGCTGTGGACTTGCTGTTTTGCTTTCTAATTGCTATTCCTCATTCCTTGCTAATCTGCTTTTCCTTTGCTGCTCAATGTCTTGCAGTCCTCCTCTTTGCTAGCAGCCCGGCAGGCTTCCTCCGCTGAAGTACCTTCTGCTGCAGACCTTGTCAGTGCAATAGAACAATTGGTCAAAAGCAAGCTGGTAAGTGGAGGTCCTGGAGGCAGTTCTGTGTGTGTCTTACCTCCATGCGGCTCCCAGGGACTGGCATCTGTCTGCCATGGCCTCCTTTGCACCTGTCCTCATTCCTCCTATAGGATTATTTCTAGCTAATGATGGTTTCCAAAAAAAAAAAAAAAAAACAAAACTGTGCTCCAAAGTCTTTTTAGCTTTTTTTTTTTTTTTTGGAATGGGCATAGGCAATTAATGGCCCTTTTGGGATTGTGGCACTGATACAAAAAAAAAAAAGTATCCAAGACAAAAGAGCCTCCCTGTGAGCCCGGTCCGCTGACCGACAGGGATGTGGCATCTGGACAGTGACTGGTGTGTCACCAGACAGTTAGCCCTGAAGTTGACTCAGCTGCTGAGACACAGAACATGGATCGAGTCTTTGAAAGTACCAGGTAATTTTATTCGGGGGCCCCAGGCAATTTTCTAGCCTGCAGAGTCTGGCAGAAGTAGAGTGCTGATTATAAAGGGGAATGGGCCAGGAGATGAGGCGAGCTGGTGCATACCCCAGTCATGGGGGACAACGGAACTGACGCCACTGAGAACTGGCCTCGCTTGTGACCGTCTCAGGGGCCAATCAGATCACCGCAGGGAAGGGTTGTGGGTCTGGCTGCTTTAGGGAGAGCTCGTTTTCGGATAATGCTATTCCTCTACCCCGTGTTTTTACACTGACACGTATCCCTACGGGATGACAGTCTGAAGCATTCTCCTTGCCCTTTACCCTCGTCCACGTCACTTGTTTGATTTTTCCCGCAACTTTCATTAGGATAAATGTCTGTGTTACTGCCAGACTTCACTTGGGCAGTTCTGCTAGTCAGCGCCATTTAAACCCTTCTCCCCTTGGCCCAGGAATTAGAGGAAAATGCTGGATGGCGTGCAGGGAACGTTGCCCAACCGTAATTCTGATTACAGCAACTCCCTCTTCAAATCTCCCAGCTTAGAGAACACTGAGGAAATTTAGCACGTGATTTTCTTCTTCTCCTTCTAAGTTTTCCTTCCTAAGTTAAAAAGAATCTTGCAGCTGATGTTTTTAGTAACTGTGGCTAACTCTTGAGGGCTGTCCAGTCTCCCCCACCCTTCCTTCTTGCTGGTGGGAGTCAAGTGCTCTTGTGGCACTCCATTGGCTTTCCAAAGCTTGCCTCTCTGACCACTCCCCACTCACTCTCCTTTCCCCTCCACACTGACCCACACACCCTCCTTGTGCTCCAAATACTAACAGTGCTTTTCCTTAAAAATCCTTTGTTCTTCTCTTTACATTGTCCCTTTCACCATCTGAGCCTGAGCACTGACCTCATACTTGGACTATTGCAGTAGCTCCCCTGCCCCAGTCTGCCTCCCTCTCGGGCCTCCATCTCCTGGCAGGTCTTCCACAGGCACTGCCATTGCCTCCCTCCTCAGGAAAAGCTCACTGCCTCCCTCTTGCCTCCACAGTCGTCTCCAGGGTGGGGGAGACTTCCAGTACACAAAACACTTGACTGAGGTGCAGGAAGATGATTTTAGAATCTCTCCATCTCATCATTTAAAAAATGATTTGGGGGGCACCTGGGTGGCTCAGCGGGTTAAAGCCTCTGCCTTCGGCTCAGGTCATGATCTCAGGGTCCTGGGATCGAGCCCCGCATTGGGCTTTCTGCTCAGCAGGGAGCCTGCTTCCCCCTCTCTCTCTGCCTGCCTCTCTGCCTACTTGTGATCTCTCTCTCTGTCAAATAAATAAATAAAATCTTTAAAAAAAATAAAAAATAAAAAATGATTTGGGGTACATTTTATGGTGTACATACTGAAAATACAGTAGCACAGAAATACAAGTTATAAATAAGTTACACATTTTGGCAATGTATGACCAAAATTAGGTTTCCTGACAGAGGTATATGATCAAGGTTTGGAATTCACTGGAAAAAATATTCCTTGGATAAAATTCACACTTATCCAGTTTTCTAATGCTTTGTAGCCAGCCTACAACCACTTATTTATTCTGGTTGATGAACTCTGCTCCAACCAAATTGTTTTCCTCGTGCACTTGGCTTTCTTCCCTCTAAGTTTCTATTCATACCATCCTACTTCTCTGGAACATTCCCCCTCTTATTTTTGCTTATCTAAAACATAACAGTCCTTCAGGGCCCCACTGGAATCTCATCTGCCCACAAGAGCTTCCCTGACCAGCCCAGGCCAGATTTCCTCTGCAGTCCCATGCCAATAACTGTGTAAGCCACACACTGCTGGGGACAGCTCTTGGATAGTTCTATTGGCTTATTTGTTAAAGTAGCTTAATCTTTTCATTACCTTAATCTGTGCAGCTCCCCTGCCCTGCAAAATGACTGGTCATTTAGGACATGATTTTCCCCTCCGCCATTAGTACACAGGAGGCTTTTACACTCATACAGTAGACACTTGTTTCCAAAAAGCTGTATTTTTCTATATTTTGGATTACCTTTATCCTGCTATTACTGCTCACCTGAGCCCTGCTGGGAGTCCCCACGGCCCTGCTAGTTGTGCGATCGGTGTGTCTGTTGTTAAACAAGTAAGTGCAGATATTGAGAAGTTGGGGCGCCTGGGTTGCTCAGGTGGTTAAGCGTCCGCCTTTGGCTCAGGTCATGATCTCCAGGTCCTGGGATCGAGTCCCACGTCCGGCTCCCAGCTCAGTGGGGAATCTGCTTCTCCTTCTCCCTCTGCCTCTCCCTGTACTTGTATTCTTTCTGTCGTGCTGTCTCTCAAATAAATACATAAGTCCTTTAAAAAAAAAAAGAAGAAGAAGAAGAAGAAGTCAATGAGAGTAAGTTTCCCAGAAGAGAGGAAGTGGAGGGTGTTGTTGGAGCAGATCAGCCCTTAAGAGGCCCTCAAAAAACCTCTATCAGATGAGTGGTTGCTCTGTGGTACATTCCCACAATAAGAGCTTTAACTTCTCCTTCCACCAATAACTACTCCTTGAGGACCTGCAGCGAACCCAGAATTACAGAGATTTCTGTGGCCAAACGAGTAACACCAAACCCGTGTCATGGAGAGGAATGAGCGAGCAGCAGTTTGGTTTCTCAGAATCTTCTCCCCAAAATTTGACCCTTTGTCGTTCCCTCTGCTTCCCCACCGCCCCCGACATAGCCGCGGGGGGGCGGGGGAGGGGCAGGTGCAGGGGGGGTGGGCTATGAAGCAGCAGCATGTGGTGGCTTCCCCAGGCGTGTTAGAGAATCTCGAGTTGCATTTTTACCTCTGAGACTTGTATTGCTATTCCTCATTAGCTCTTTAGCTGAGCAGAGGTAAGACCTAGAACCTATGAAAATCCCAGAGTTTCTATTTGACTGGGAGCACAGCAAGGTGACAGCTGCCAAAGCAGCTGATGTTATCACAAGCTAGGTTAGTGAAAGTACAATGTACAGTCAAGGAGACCAGCAGCCCCATTGTTCTCCCAAGTTCTTCAGCCCATACCTGCCACGAGTAGCGTGTGAGTCCTGTATCAGGCTCTGAACGCAGCATTCCGGAGTGTTCTTGAACTCAGTGGAAGGGCCCCAGAGGAGGCGAGCAGCACCATGTGGTGTCCACATCCCATGCCATTGGGGGATTGAAGGAAAGTTGAAGGTACTGGGTTAAATACGGAGAGAAGTTAGGAGAGAGAAGGCCATCCTGAATTCATTGAAGACTGCCGTGGGAAAGAAGGGTTCGTCTCCCTCTTTCTTGCTCCAGAGGGTGGAGCCTAGACCTGTGGGTGGACGTGATCTTAGTTCAGTATGAGATGAGGTCATAAGTTCCTTTCCAACTGACAGTTTGGAAATTTTACAGGAGCATCTAGCATACTTAGACTTTTATGTGTAGGGCTTAGATTCTTTCTCCTGTCTTTTTTGGTTGCTCCAGAGATAGTGCCAAATTCCGCTCCACCCAAAAGCCTGGAGATCCCTCGTGTCTCGGAGTCCCAGAGCCGCCCTTGGTGCATTGCGGTCACGTGACCGTGATGGCACCAAGCTTTCTGCCCCAGAGTTGCTGGTAGGAAGCAAGGGTGGGCGTTCTCCCTCACCTGCAGTATAGACAAAAACCCTCGAAGCTCCCCCAGAACTCCTTTGACAAGTCCCTCTGGACATTAATGGACACTTCTGAGTTCTCCTCTGCCAGCCTTGGTCTTGAATCACTGCTTTTTTTTACCAAGAGAAGATGCCCAACCACCTCCCCCCAAATAGATCTCACACATTTTTTCCACATTTTGTATTAAGATATTCTCCCTAACTCCAAGCCAGGTATAAGGACTCTCCCTGCTTTCCTTGTGTGATTTTTCTTTTTCTTTTTTTTTGAAGTAAACTCTACTCGAGGCTCGAACTGACAACCCCAAGATCGAGAGTCACGTGCTCTACCAACCAAGCCAGCCAGGTGCCCCTCCCCATATGATTTTTTTTTTTAAGATTTTTTATTTATTTATTTGACAGAGAGAGAGAGACAGTGAGAGAGGGAACACAAGCACAGGGAGTGGGAGAAGGAGAAGCAGGCTTCCTGCCGAGCAGAGAGCCTGATGTGGGGCTTGATCCCAAGACTCTGGGATCATGACCTGAGCGGAAGGCAGACGCTTAACGACTGAGCCACCCAGGTGCCCCTCTCTGTGTGATTTTTAATAAAACTTTTCCTAGATGTGAGGACTGGTGGTAGCAGTGGTGGCTAGGCAGGGAATCAGAGACCTGGGTTGTAGTCCCTCCTTGGCTATTTACTGTGTAGCTGTGGGCAGTTACTTAGTCTACTTGGGCCTCTCTTTTATCTCCTTTATCAGCAGGGATGATTCTGTCCACCTGAATCTTATCTCAAAAGAGATACCATGATGATTGAGTAGGTGTGAGTGTGCTTTGTAGAATGATAAGCAAGCACCCTACAAATGTTAGCTCTTAGCCACCTCATCCGTGATCTGCGTTAATGTCCAGGGAAGGGAACGTTGCCAGCCCTTTCCAGATACTGTGTCTTGGGCCATGGGGACACAGTATCTGTCAGCCAATAGATCAGTGGTTGGGTGAACAAGGCAGGGTTATAGCTTAACGATCTGTATGATCTGGTTTTACTCCTCAAGTTCGAGGAACAAGAGCTTCCTGGCCATGTGAAAAATCTCGTGTGTCTCTAAACAGCCCCTGGATTTCACAAGCTGCCTGAGATGAAAGATCAGGTCTCTAGAAAGAACGCCTCCTGTCTGAGCCCTTGTCCTTAGGTGGTAGGTCACAGTAGTTCCCTGGGCTTGGGATGGTACTGATGGCCCCCTGATGGATAATCCTCCACCTTTGGAGCTGGCGGGGATTGAGCTCTTTTTCAGTCTTCCTGGTGGCCTGGCTTCCTAGAGTCTGTCTACCTGCTTCAGCAAGACTTCCTGCTCTCTGGTTCTCTGGCTTGGATCACATTCACCTCCCCAGGCCAGCCCTTTGGGCCACGAAACACGGCTAGGGCCATGCTGCATCCGTGTGTCTTTATGCTTCCCTCTCCTCTAGGTGACTCGGCCTGCTTCATCAGCGGCAAGGTAGTTAGCCAAAGAGCCCAGAGGAAAGGAAATAATGGCCGCATCACACCCATGGTGGAGGGGTGTGTTTTCAGGCACTGGGTGCCTCTGGCCTTCCTCTATGGAAAAAAAGGTTCCAGAGCTTGGTGAAACAGGAAAGTTTCAATTTCCACCAAAAAAATTTGAAGACAGAGTCACAAACCTGAAATGTCATTTGCCCGGACATGACATTTTTTACTATAGTTACCTTCTTCCCCGTCCCCACCCTTAATTTGCCTGGAGATAACTCTGATCTAGTACTTTTGGGCTGGAGAATATTATATAAATTTTTAGAAGGGGGTGGGTCACCTAGGAGGTTGGTGTGGTGTGGGGGGCTGGACAAGCACCCTTATCTGTTGTTTTATCAGATGATCTTTGACCTTTCCCTGAGAGTCCCACAGTACATTCAGTAAATTCGCAGAGTCCTACCATGTGCCAGCTCCGAGCAAAGAACCTTCCTTACGGGAGCTCACAGTCTAGGGTTAGTGCTCAAAACCCTCTCCCGCCTGGACTGTTACAACATTTCCTCCCTGACGGCAGTCTGACGTCTCTCTACATAACTACCAGATGGATTTTCTTTTCTTTTCTTTCTTCTTTTTAAAACACTTTTTAATAGTTCTTTTTTTTAACCTTTTTTTTCCCCCCAAATACTTTTATTTGTTCAGTGTTAAGAGGTTCCTTGTTCTTGTTTAACTAATAAAAGCAATATGTACTCATTTAAGAAAAACTGGAATAATGATAAGGGAAGGAACACAAATTATATCACTGATAATATCATCATCTAGACACATTCAGTGCTGAAATATTGATATATTTTCTCCTAGGCCCTTTTAAAAATAATGTACTTAATTAGAGAGTATAGAAAAATGAAGTTCTTTTTTCCTTTACTGTCATATCAGAGACATTTTCCCAAGTCATGAAAAGCTCTTGGAAACATTAAGACTGATCTTCCTAGGGGCGCATGGGTGGCTCAGTGGGTTAAAGCCTCTGCCTTCGGCTCAGGTCATGATCTCAGGGTCCTGGGATCAAGCCCTGCATCGGGCTCTCTGCTCAGCAGGGAGCCTGCTTCCTCCTCTCCCTCTGCCTGCCTCTCTGCCTACTTGTGATCTCTCTCTGTCAAATAAATAAATAAATAAAATCTTTAAAAAAAAAGACTGATCTTCCTAAAACTTAAATCCAATCACATCACTTCCCTGCTTCAAACCCTTCATCACTGGTTTTAGAAAGTAAAGTCTCTACTTCTTAATGCGACACCCAAGTCTCCCTACGATGGGACACTGCATACTTCTCTGAGGTTGTCTGTCTCACTCCTACCCTCTTCCTTGGCTCACTCACCCAAACTCACACAATACACAGTCATTTGCCGCCATCCTCCTACCCCTCGCCACTTTCACTCCCTATATTCTACCTGTGTGGGCTGCTTTCTGCTTCCCAGGCTGCCCTGGGCAGGTTCACAGCTTGATCCTTTACTCAGAGCACTGCTCCTGCCTGGAATGCTCTCTCAGCAGGGGACCCAGTGAAATCCCTATTTCTCAACACTCCGTTCAAGCATTGCCTCTTCCTCTCCCTCCCCTCTCCACCCCTCCTCCCCCAGAGAGCATCTTGCTCCTTCTTGCATCCTCCTTGGTACCCCTTCTGTCTAGAACAGCACCCATGATAGCTTAGATTATGGAAGGCAGGAAGCCAGATCGTATTCATCTTCATTTCCGCAGCACTTGGCAAATATTTAGCATGTAGTAGATGCTCAATGAATGTTCGCTTGAGTACAAACCGTTGATCAGTCGCAGTGCTATGTAATGACTGGTGTGAGGGGGTGTGTAAAGGTGCTTGTAGGAGTCCCAGGGAGGGGCATTTTACGGGTGTGTGATCCACAATCCAGCAGACAGGAAATGTGTTCGTTTTTAACATGGGGACAGCCTTCCTCTATACTTAAGGTACTGCTTTGAATCCTAGTTGCATTTCTGTTCCTTGGCCTTGGACCAGCTGGAGGCGCTTTTGTGACCCTCTCCTCATGCATCTTCTCCTTTGCCTGCTGAGACTGTGGTGGCCTGAGTCCCAGGCAAGGCAGAAGCCTTCCCACCACCCATCGACCAGCCCCTGCTGCTCTGCATCCCACCAGGAGCAGCACACACAGTGACAGGTCACTGCCAGTTGCCCCTGGCTGGGACCCAGGATCCCCCCGCTAGCCCTGGTAGCCGGCTCCTCTGGGAGAAGGGCGTTTGAGTGGGAAGCGTTGATCACCAACACCATTATGAGGCACATTACCCGGACTTCAGCGTAGCCAGACCCATTATTTCTCTCTTCCTCCTCCCTCACTGCCTCTGCCCTGCTCACCCCCTCCCAGAGAGTCTTTTTGGGCTTCTTTGCTCAGGTCAGGCAGGAAGATAGGGCACATATTTCCCTGCGTGACACTTTGGGCTTCTCAGATGTCCTCCATTCTAGAAGGTTGAAAATGGACGGGGCCAAGCTGGAGGTTCCACAGGACAGCCTTGTAAGCAGAGATGGAAGCCCGTTTGCCCGGGCCTTGCAGTCAGCATCCTGCCAGCCAACCGGCTGCAGAACAAAGGCCGTACTAGGACAATGGGACAAGGAGGAGGGGAAGTAAAAGGCGTCTAATCGGATCAGTCACCCGCTGGGTCCATCTGCCGGGGAGCCTGTCTCTGGCCATGGCCCCAGGGAACAACATGTCTCCGAAAGCCGGCCTGTCCACTGGCTTGTCAGACCCCCGCACCAGACGCTCTCATTTCCTTAATAACTGGTTACAGTTCCTGCATCGATAAATTTAGCTAAACTCTCCTTGACCTTTCTGTATTTTTAGTCTATGCTGCTTCTCAGGATAATGACTTCCACAGTTGATTACTTGTCCTGTAAAATAATTTCATGACAAGTTAAAAGAAATTCTCTCTCTCGAACTTGAAAATGCGATCTTCTTTTTTTTTATTTTTTTATTTTCTTATTAACATATATTATTTGCCCCAGGGGTACAGGTCTGTGAATCATCAGTTTTACACAATTCACAGCACTAACCATAGCACATACCCTCCCCAGTGTCCATCCCCCAGCCACCCCGTGAGATGCTATCTTTTTCGGGGAGCCTGCTTCTCTCTCTGCCTCTGGCTGCCACTCTGCCTGCCACTCTGCCTGCTTGTGCGCTCTCTCTCTCTGACAAATAAATAAGATGTTATCTTCTTAATTCTAGTTTCTGGTGTTGGTAACAAATTCATGCTTGGCCTTGGTATATTTTGTTGATTTGGGGGTAGAGTGGGAGAAAAGAAGGTGGACATCACTTCTCAGCTTTAAATTTTTCAGCTTTAAGACTTTTTTTTAAAGACTTATTCATTTTTTTTTAAAGATTTTATTTATTTGAGAGAGAGTGAGAGAGCACAAGCAGGGGGAGCAGCAGGCAGACGGAAAAGTAGACTCCCCGCTGAGCAAGGAGCCCAACATGGGGCTCAATCCAAGAACCCTGGGATCATGACCTGAGCCAAAGACAGACACTTAGCCAACTGAGCCACCCCCCCCATTCACTTATCTTAGAAAGAGAAAGGAGAGTGGGGGAGGGACACAGAGAGAGGGAGGGAGAGAGAGAATCTCAAGCAGACTCTCTGCTGAGCATGGAGCCCAATGTGGGGCTTGATCTCATGACCCTGAGATCATGACCTGAGCCAAAGCCGAGTCAGATGCTTAACTGACTGAGACACCCAGGGGCCCCTCAGCTTTAAGTCTTAATATCCACCACCTGTTCTCATATAATGCATAACCCATTGGGCACCTCATTTATTTTTTTGTTTCATTACCCTGGACTGTTCCTACTTTCATTCGTCCTATCTTGAAATACAGCAGCTACAAGAATTTAGACAGAAACTCTTAAGTGTAGGCTGTTTAACACCATGCTGAAGCCCTTTGTTTCTTCCACCTCTTTGGAGAGTTTTGATCTTTGTGACTTTAACCTTAAGGCTGATGTTTTCAAAGGCTTCCAAAGTGAAGCCTTTCCTTTGAGCTGCAGAGGCTGTTGTAAACAGGCCTCCTTGTGTGGGTAGTTTGGGTGAGACTCTGATATTTGTTTCAGAGTCACTCACCTTGACCTTGATCCCCAGGCTTACTGTTTATCCACATTATTTCTGCCAAATTCCATAATGAAATGCTAAGTGTTGCTGTTTGATCTTTCTTTGAGGACACCTATAAAAATGCTCAGAATGGGACCAAAAAAATGGTCCCATTTTTTAATATCCTTCTTGTTAATAGCTCTGGGGGTTGAGAGAGAGAGTTCATCATTATAGAATATTTTTAATTTTTCAAAGGATTGTACAACTGTTGTCTCTGTCAATTCCTTAGAAATCTGTAGAAAGGAGAGATCTGGTTTGAAAATTGAAAAAAAAAAAACTGAATTTTGCATGGAATAATTATAGCCATCTCACTTAAGATCATCCAGTGACTAGCAGATTTGGGGTTAGAATCCTTTGCCCTTAAGTCTTTCTAGAGTACTGTATTAATACCCTTACCTTGTTTCTCAATCCTGCAGCACCTTAATTAAAAGAAATTAAAGGGATTCATAAATGAAAGAAAACCCTTGGTAAATAGCCTTAGCAAAGATATTTTTAGGAAAGGCTAAATCTATTGCCCTCTTCCTGTCTACATCTCATTGGCCTCTTGCGGGGGGGGGTGGGGAGGACCACAGGTAGCTGATTCAACGACCAGGAGTTGACCCAATTAGCTCTCCTATCACTACCCTCCCCTTATCAATTGGCATTTGCTGGTCTCACACCTGATTTTCTTTTCTAACTGCTTCATCAGCATAGAATCACAATGATTATCTTTACCTCTGCAGCTCTTATCCAGATATAAGTCACTCTGACAGTTTTCATTATGTCAGAAAATTGGCCACACACGATGCCAAGTTTGTCCTGATTGCCCGAGAAGGCGGCAGCCCTGGGCAGTCTGCTGCAGGGAGAGGGAAGTACCTGGCCTCGCGGTGCCTCACTGGCGGTCGGTGAGAACAGCCTGGGCTACTGGTCTACCAAGTCGGCTGCTGCTAGGCCAGAGGGGACACAAGGGCCTCCAGATGACTTTTCAGTGTCCACTTCCCTGAGGCTGTTTCTCTTCTCTTTTCAGAGTCTAGAAGGAGGCTCATACCGGGGAAGCTTGAAAGACCCTGTAGGCTGCCTGAATGAGGGGATGACTCCACCCACACCTCCTAGAAACCTGGAAGAAGAACAAAAGGCCAAGGCCCTGAGGGGCCGGATGTAAGTAACTTCGCCAGATTCTACCCTAGTGCACATGTGTGTGGTGGACAATGGGCTAAGTCAGAGGAAGTTTAGGGAGGATTATGGAGGGGTTCCCCGTACTGTATTTGCACTGATACCGTTCATTCTAAGTGAAGGTGACCTAGATCTGTACAGTGCACATTGGTAAACAAGGCACTGCAGTGGCACTGGCTTTTAAGAATCTTAGGCCAAAGTATTGTCTGGGAGTTAGCAGCTATTATTGACAAAGCGTGGTTATAACCAAGGTCTGTTAGACATTTAAAACATGTTGGGGCACCGGGGTGGCTCAGTCAGTTAAGTAGCTGCCTTTGGCTTGGGTCACGATCCCAGGGTCCTGAGATTGAGCCCCGAGGCAGGCTCCCTGCTCAGCAGGAAGTCTGCTTCTCCCTCTCCCTCTGCCTGCTCGCTTTCTCTCTCCCCCTCTTGTTCCCTCTCAAATAAATAAATAAATCTTTTTAAAAAGATGTAATGCCGTGCTGATAAAAGGAAAATGACAGAATGCAGGAAACTCTGGGACTATTACTGTGGTCCCATATTAGAGAATCCATGGTAGAAAGTCTGGTAGAGTTTCACCTGAGGAAACATTTCTGGAAACGTAGGGAAGTCATATCTAGGAAAGGCATCTGTTGTGCCAGCTGGCCAGGACCCCTCTCCACTACTTTTCTAACCATTTAATTTTGCATCCATCTGTGGCCTTAGCTCCAAGAGAACCTCTTCTCTTGGAGCTAAGAGAACCTGTTTTTAATAGTTGGGGGTAAATAAAATTCACATTGCGGCCCATTTCACAAAAACCCATATTTTATGCAAGGTTTGAGTTACTCACCCTGATGCGGAGTCCATCTTCTGTTACTTGAGATGATCGAGAAGATATCAGATACCATTAATGCCAAACTACAATTCCTCCACAACTTTAGTTTTCTTGCTTTGGGTTTGATGCCATGTTGAAAGCAGAGCTTGAGGAGTCTTGGACGTGGCCTGGTGTGGGAGGGATTGTAAAGCCCAGGGAACTGTTCCCTTTGCTAATTAGCCTGTCCTTCTCCCTCAGACTCATCCTTCCTTTAGCCTGGTCACAGATGTGAGGATTAGCAAAAATGAGTGAGACGAGGCCCCTCTGTTGCCTGGAAACAGGCAAAGTGAACATTTATGACTTTCTTTCCTAGGAAACAAAAGCAGAAGCATCGTAGCCAGGGCCTGGCCTCAGAGCAGGGCTGTCACCTCATAGTGGAGCTGAGCAAGTGTCTCTTCAGTTCCAAACTTGCCCCTCAACTTTATGGGCGCTCAGGGGAATCCCAAGAATGGAATAGAGGTAGAAAAACACCATCCCTAGATGGAAATTTTCTAGGACTTGAATAAAGCTGCTTCTCTTTAGCCTCTCAGGGTTGATTTTACATAGAGGAGGCAGCATTGGAGCCAATGTTCCAGTCCTTTGTCACGCTGAGCAAAACTCAGATCAGGGAGGAGACCTTTGGGGTGGCAGGTGGTCCTTGGCAAAGCCTGTCACTGCTCTTGTCACTTTGGTTGAAAGGGCCCATGAGCAGTCATGTCCGCTCTCCGCGTCCTGAGCTATCGTGAAAATCCGGCTATTACAACGTCTCATTGCTCTTGCTGTAACTTACCGCCATGATGAAAGAGAGGATATGTACATGTCTAACTGTGAACTCTGTGTGAGAGGAGAGGCCAGGGAAGGGGGGTCGGGGGAGGGGCCAGGTACGGAGAATGGAGACTCGGTCCAGACATCAAAGGGTTAAATGGGAGCTCCGTGGGAAAAGATGAAAACAAATAGTTATTTGTCCAGGACAAGAAAAAAAGCTGAGAGTGGGCTTGAGTGTCTTCAAGTTTTAGCCCCTCATTCGTTGAACAGTAGGTGCTGAACCCCTATTCTGCACCAAGGTATGGGATGGATCAGTGAGTGAAACAAACAAGAGCAACAAAAGAAAAGTCCTTGCTCTCCTGGCAAGTAGAACTTATACAATAAACAAAATAGAAAGAAATTGTTAAATATGTTAGAAGCTGGAAAAATAAAGCACAGTAAGGGAGATTTGGAGCATGGTTGAGGCCATGTTGAGGTTTTAATGCACAAAGACTAGAAGCGGGTAAGGAATAAGCCATTAGCTATGGCCATTAGCCATGGAGGAAAGGTGTTCTTGGCTGAGGGAACAGCCAGTGCAAAGCTTCCAAGAGATTTCCTGTGCAAGACGAGCCATTCCCCACCATTGTGAAACATAGAAATTAGAAGAAATAGGTCTGACCTATTGCTGGAAGAAGTTTAGTTGGACCAAAGAATAACATTTACCTTGTAAATAACCTTTACTAGTAAGAACCGAACATTTGTTAAAATGCTTTATTATGATTTCAATTTATTTGGCAATTAATCATGTTCTGTCTTGTGCCACACGTAATTTAACTCTTTCGTGGATCTTTTCAGAACGTCCATTAATGTGTCATGATCTCCCCAAGTATTTCATCGGGCCTTCGATGGAAGTGATGCCAGGCCCACTAGCAGCACCTAGTCTAATCAATTCCCTTCCCTAGAGGCTGGAAAGCCCAAGACAGCCCTCAATCTGTCAGCAGATAGCACAGGACAAAAATATCGCCTGGAGACAGGGAGCTGGACTTCATCTCCAGAAGGCCCTCCCAGCCCCAAACTCCCACTCCCACTTTCCTGTGGGTTTTTACCACTTTCTTCCAAGCAGTAACATGGGCCATGCTAAAGATATATTTAAATGCTTTTTTTTGGCCTTGCCAGTTCCTTCCTGTGGCCTATAACACATGATTGTGGATTGTGTATATTAGAGAGAGGAAATCGGCTGGAAGTACTGGGCAGGCTGATAAAGGAGCATGTGTTCCTTTTGCTTTCTCCCCATCACCCCGAGGCCCCGACTCTTGGATCTGTTGGCTTCTCTGTACTGTATAGATCAAGAATTGCAGATGAATTGCTTCCTGGGTTCAGAACAGTTACAACCCTTATGCTGGGGCCCCTTCTGCCATTTGGGCCAAAAATTGCAGTTGTGTGGCTCCAGGCAAAAAAGCTAGTAGGAGCCAGACTCTAGTAAGCCGCACGGCGCCTAGCCTGCCACCGTGCACAGTCCTGAGTGTTTTGTGTCCAGCTCTTTACTCTCTGGACAGAAAGAAAGAGAAGGGCTTGGTTTTGAGATCTCGGGAACTCCAGAGATCCAGTCTGAGTAGTTTGCAGGCAGCAGGCAACGGTGAAAGAGCACAGTCTCTGGACTCTGGGACAATAGGTTCAGATCCCAACTCTGCTATGGACTTGGTCATCATGGGCAACATGGCCTCAGTATCTTCCTCTATATAAAACAGGGCTTACGCTACCTACTTTGATATAAGCATGAGAAATTTCCAGATGAAGTGCTGGCACAAAACAAATCCTCTGAGAGGAGGAAATCATTAACAAGAAAGCAAGCAAGGGTCCTTATATTGGTTACACCCCACATCTGCTGGGGAGAGGGGAGGCTACTGCACTGAAAGCTGTGATTATGGGGTGTCTGCAGTCAACCTTTCGCCCTAACTGGACCTTTTGCGGCCCTGTTACCAGGGGCAACCATCTGAACAATTGTAGCTTCTGTATCTCAAAAGCTTCACTTGATGTTGGTGTCTCTGAGGCCTCAAAGCTTGGTTATCAAGCAAGTGTCTCTCTCCTCTTGATAATCACAGAATGGAGTTGAAATGAAGGAAGGAAAATCTCCTGGGGAGTCCTTGGCCGGAAAGCTTTCATAACTCAGTTTTGCCAAAGTGTCTTGGCATATGCCACCTTTGGCATAAAGGTGTCAAAGTAACTTTCCTGTCAACTTAAGTATGAAGATTTCTTGCTTTACAATGAAGAGGAACACTCATTGTTCTTAATCTCCTACTCAGGTTTGTCCTGAATGAGCTGGTACAGACAGAAAAAGACTATGTCAAGGATCTGGGGATTGTGGTGGAGGTGAGTATGTGGCTCAAGGTGGGTCTACCATCACCCAACCGGGGGCACGCGGACCCTACCTGGGCCAAGGTGTTTTTAATTTGTGGGTTATGCGCAAATACTTCTGGGTATTTACAGAAATTAAACTAAGAATGACAATAGATCAAATAAAATATGTAGGGTTTTTTTTCCTTTCTCCTTGAAATATCATAAGAGATTCAGAGAGAGATGGGGTCTCAAATTTGGGGGAGCCTCTTGGTTAGAGCTGAGTCCTTTCACCTCATTTTAGGTGACCAACTTACTATCTCAAGAGCTCTTCTTTGGCGTTTAACCATATGGACATGTATTCTTCAGAGCTATGAGTCACCATGGGCACAAGCAGGGCGCTCCTAGTGAAACCGTGGGGCTTAGAGTCTCCCTAGATTTGAAGGAGAATGTTATGGCTACCAAGAGGACAGACAAAAATCCACCCATAAGACAAGACTGACAAGTCCACAGTTAAGAGTCAACTTGGCAGTAAATAAAACAGCGCTCTCCTTAGGGATTTACTTTAGGGGCATTTAGATACTTGGCTGAAAAAGACTTTCTTTTAAGGGGGCTGGAGACAAAGAAAGGGACCTAGAAATTAATCAGAGTTGCGTCTGTCACTCTGCATGGGGTGACGTCCTGTCTGGACACTGAGAAACCACAGAAGAACTTGCCCTCGGACTCTCAAAGAGAGTGGGCACTTACACAGGGCTGCAGTCTATGGGGCTTGACATGGAACTTTCTGGTAAAGATGCCCCACTGATCACTGCCTCTGCTCTACAGGGCTTCATGAAGAGAATAGAAGAAAAGGGTGTCCCTGAGGACATGCGAGGGAAGGATAAAATCGTGTTTGGAAATATTCACCAGATTTACGACTGGCATAAGGAGTAAGTGCCACCTTGTCCCGAGGACCCGCCCATCCTCCCCCTGCACCTGACCTCAGGGGTAGGGTAGGGCTAGGGGAGAGTCTGGAGTCATTTATCTCCTCATGGAGAAATAATACAGTTCTGAAAGAGGTGGCCCCCTTCCCTTACCCTCTTCCCTCCTTTTAGTTTTTTCCTGGCTGAACTGGAAAAATGTATCCAGGAGCACGACAGGCTGGCACAGCTCTTTATTAAACACGTGAGTGCTTCCCAGCAGCCTCTGCGCCCCGCCCCTCCTATCGGGCTCCCCTGCATGCTCTCGAAAGTTCCTCCTCTTTCCTGCTCTTCCTCCGACACTGGCCTTCCTTCTAACCCCTCTCTGAGTTCTTGCTTTTTTTGGGGGGGTGGGGGTAACCCTCTGGGGAATTTGAAAGCTGGGCGGTTGCCTACTGCGTGTACTCTGGTATTCGTGATATGTAGGGGCGTGGGGACCGTGCCCTGCGGCGGCCACCTGAGCGCCCCTCGTCTGCCTCTGCAGGAGCGGAAGCTGCACATCTACGTGTGGTACTGCCAGAACAAGCCCCGCTCCGAGTACATCGTCGCCGAGTACGACGCTTACTTCGAAGTAAGCTGCTGGGCCTTCGCAGAGCCGGGTCGGGGAAGAAAGGCCGGGGGAGGCCGCGCAGTCGTCCAGCCACAGCCCCCTCCGCACTCCCAACAGCGCTGGGACCCCTTCCGGACGGACATGGAGCACTGAGCGCTGCCTCTGTGCAGCCGCTGGCGCAGCTCAGGTCCCGGGGGCCTTGCTTGGGAGGAGCTGAGGCGGCCGGGTGTGCAGAACGACGGTGACACAGACTCGGCGACAGGAGCTCCGTCCCCCTTCGGTGTCCCCTCCCCACCCCCCCAGCGTGCAGACCGTGCCCACGCCCGGCCCTGGGGACCACCGGCGGAGGCCCCTCCTCCTCAGCCGGGTGCTCCCAGTCCGGTTCTGGGAGGTTCCGTGAGGCACCTGCCAGTGTTTGTTTTGCCCCGGCCTGGAAGCGCTGCTCTTGCTGGAGGAGAGCGAGGCTGTGCCTCGGCAAGGGCCCTCCGCGGCCTGTTGGCAGATCTGCGTCCAGGGCCCAGCCCGTTAGAGGCCCTAGGAGGAGCCCTTCTGAGGGGCCCTAGAGCGGCAGGGAGAACAAAATGCTCACTCCAGGGTGTTCCCCGGGGCTGGAGTGAGGAGGGTGTGGGGTGGGAGAGCGCCTGCGGGGCAGAAGATGGCAGGTGTGTGTTGTGAATGACGCGTCAGCAGGTGTGTGGGCAACTCTCCGTCTCCCCTGGTTTGAGGATTCTTAGAACTTCATTGGCCAATCTGACCTTCTCACCTTGCCCCCTAATCCCCAGGCCCCCAGTCCTTTGGTTCCTCTTTCCTCTAACATAGTTCCCTTGTGTTCCAGGAGGTGAAACAGGAGATCAATCAAAGGCTGACGCTTAGTGACTTCCTTATCAAGCCCATTCAGAGAATCACAAAATACCAGTTGCTCCTCAAGGTAAGAGAGCTATGAGCATGAGTCAGGGCAGGAGAAGGGTCTTCTCAGACTCTGAGTTGGGAGGCCCTGTCTCTACCACACCTTGCCCGTGAACTGGGGGGGCAGAGGCGTCTGTGGGCCGTTCTCTTGCCTTTCCCTGTCTTGTGTTAGCTCTGCCTCCAAATAAATTGCATGCATGTCATTCCTGCCTTTAAGGTTGGTGGTTAGTTCATTTTCTTCTTTCAATCCACTGTCTTCCTATGTCACCATCACTGACTTGGGAACTTTAAAAAATAGTAACATAAAATCAGAGTGGCCACAAGGTGAAAGAAAAGCCAAGGCAAGGCCCTGGAAAGCTTAGATGAGTAATACCTAAAATTTGATCATATTTTACCTTTTAAAATGGTTTAATTTGGTTTGTCTTGCAGAATTTAAGGTAAATGGAAGAGAGAGAGTGAGCTTTCCTCTCTCCCAGCCTTTCTGGACATAACCCCCTTCTCTTCTTGCTCAGAGCCTCCCTCTCCCTTCTTCCCTTCCTCCCCCACCCTTTTCCCATTGCTTTTAATCTCTGAGTATTTGGGGGTTTTCTCCATGTTGTTTCCAATATGACTCATAAGTTCATATCTTAGCTTCTATAACGCCCTACCATGTCTGTTGGGAGGAAAGTCGTCTGGGTGTCATCATAGGTTTTATGATGCTGGATTTTTTATAGTGCTCTGTTTTCCTAACTGATGTTACTGTTCTGCACCCTTCCCTGCTCCCCCCACTTGCTAGGACTTCCTGAGATATAGCGAGAAGGCTGGTTTGGAGTGTTCTGATATTGAGGTGAGTCTTCCGCTCACGACGCTGGCTGTTCTCGGTGACAGCATTAGATGTCTGTCTCTAAGGGAGAAGAACTGGCTCTCGATGACCACGGGTCTAGGCGGAGTCCTCTCAGTGAGAGTCCCTTGCAGGCAGCTGCTTGACAGGATGGGGAATGGAGAGTAGTAATGAACACACTGAGTGTTTTTCTAGAACCCGAGAATTCTGTCCTGAGACAGACCAGAGTTTTACCCTACTCATCTTCTCTGTGTGGCTCCGATGGCATATGGTGGGAAAGGGGCAGGGGTGTGGTATTTGAGTCTTCCAACATCCTTCAGAGATTCAGTATTTCACTGTACCATTTCATCCGTGAACCCAGGTGCTATCCGAGTTCAACACATAAAATAGCCTGTTGTCGCTCCCTCCCCTACCCCCGAGGATTACTCTCTAAGTGAAGTCCTTTGAGACAATGTCACCATGGGGATTATTTTAAGCCAGAGAGGTTACAGACCATTCTGGCAGGTTATTTTAGGTTAAAACCTCTAGTGTTTCACAAGCCAGGCTAAGCTGTTGCTTAGGCTGCCAAGAAGCAACAGAGAGAAGAAAGAAAATATGAGAAGGAAAGAGAATTGCTAAAGTGGGAAGGAGGAAAAAGCTGGCTGAGTAGTGTTCTCCCCACATGTAGTCACTGATTCATACAGAGTCCTGCATTGATGATCAACACCCAAACAGAAAATCCCAAACTACTCTAGGAGTGGGCAGCAGGGACCAGTGTCCTTTCCTAGAATCAGGGAGCCCCTATGAAGTCCCTGTCTTCCAGCATGGAATTGCCCTAAGTTTCCTGCCTGAGTGTTTATCCCCCTCCTGAGCTGCTGCTGTTCTCTCCCACAGAAAGCCGTGGAGTTAATGTGCCTTGTTCCAAAACGCTGCAATGACATGATGAATCTGGGACGCCTGCAGGGCTTTGAGGTGAGCCCTTAAGAATGCTTCCGAGCCCTCTCTCTTCGGGACAGCAGGAGCTGGGGCTGGGAGGCAGCTTCCCTTTGAAGCCCTTTGCCCACCTCCTCTGCCACCTCCACCCACCATCTGTGCTTTTGTGCCAGGCCCCTCTGGCTCACGGGCCCAGAAGACATATCTATTTAGGATATCCAGTGAAAGGGCAGTCAGAGGAAGCTACAGAGCAGTTCGCCAAGCTGGATTCACAATTCCAAGGAGGTCGGAAAGACCCCAAATTCCTTATAACTATGGATTTGGCAGTGACCTCTTTGCTTTGCTTTCTTGCCTGAGACGTGAATGCGGGGAATGTGAGGTAGAGCAGACCATGGAATGCACATAGCACCAGGGGAAAACTGGAACACTTTTTTTTTTTTTTGAGAAATAGAGAATGAGAGTAGTTCTAGGTCTACATAATGGCTGCTTTTTTAGTTAAATGAATATTTAAAGCTTTAAAACACGTGCACGTTTCTATTCTTTGAGATAGAATAGGGCCTTAGGAGACTTGCATTGAGAATCGGGTCTTAGGAGAAACAGCTAGATGTCCCCAGAATTTTGCTTCAGTATATAACTACTTTGCTTGGGTTGCCATAACAAAGTCCCACAGACTGGGTGGCTTAAACAACAGACTATGTCCTCTCACTCTTCCGGAGGCTAGGAGTCCTAGATCAAGGTGTAAGCAGTGATGGTTTCTTCTGAGGGACATGAGGGACGGATCTGTTCAGGCCTCTCTCGTTGGCCTATAGATGGCCGTCTTCATGTTCACATGACATTCTTCCTGTGTCTTCACACTGCCTTCCCACTGTACAGTTTTCTGTATCCAAATTTCCCCTTTTTATAAGGACACCAATCATGTTCAAGTAGAGCTCACCCTAATGACCTCACTTTAACTTGATTCCCTCTGTAAAGATCCCGTCTCCCAATATGGTCACATTTTGAAGTACTTGGAGTCAGGACTTACATGAGGAGGGCAGGGCTTTGAGCAATTCACCCCATGACATTAGTGAACCTTTGAAGAAAAAAATGGACTTTCCTACTTTAAATTTGATAAGTGGCTGCCATTAGTTTATACCCAAACCTCATGTTCTAATTACATGTCATCTATTTTGAATATTAATATGATAACATTGGAACTGACACAGTCATTGGCGTTTAATAATTGTTGAACCCCTCAGAGAAAGATGTGGATCTTCTAATCCTGCTTCCTGGTAATTCTACAACCTTAGATTTTATTATTCCTTTCTAGAGAAAAGGGGTTCCTGGAAGTCGAGATAATAAAGAAAATAATAGCTTTTTTTCTCCCTGGCTGAATTAGGATAGAACAGAATAGAAATAAGGCAGACTGGTCTATAAGTAAATTTAGGAGATGCTACATTGAGGTTTGGGTTACTGAGATGGGTTCGTGATGTTCTTGAGCCCAATTCTCGTGTCCTCCTTGCCCTCCCAGCCCTTCCTGGTGTCCGTCTGCCACTGCTTTGTTCCTGTGACCAGGAACTGTGTGGAGGGTTTTCTTCGTTGTTTATTTTTCATAGATTCCTGGTTCTCCACGGTAGACCTGAGGCACTAGAGCAAGCAAGGGTTTGCGGCGGAAATATACCCTGAGTTCTTACAGCTTTTCACTCGTCATACAGGATGAAGTTTATAGTTTTTCCCTTGACGCTAAGCTAGGTCTAAAACTATTCTGAACAAACCAAGTAATTCCTTTTGCTCTTAAGCCTGGCTGTCCACATGTTTCTGAGGAGGAGTCTGCCTGGACTTTCTCCTGGTCTTTGGAGGCACTGATCACTGACAGGAAATCAGCACCTGCCCGTGCTAACTCACATTAGACTCCTCAGGAACTGCGTTGTGCATGCACACATGTGTGCACAGGAGGCCACACGCAGACTGCACAGTTGTCTTCCCTTTCCAGTCAAGCACCACCACCTCCTTTTTCTACCAAGTGTCAGAGAATCTACTTTGCATTCCTTCAGCTAATTAAGAAGGACCATGAACATCCTTCTGTCTCTTCTCAAGTCCAGGGCTTTGGGCCTGGTAGAAGTTTGTCTCTTTACTTAGGTTTTCTCTCTTTTAGATCCACTGGCTTTCCCTTCAGTATTGGAAGGGCTGTAATTCATGGGTCCGGCTCTTACGTAATGTTAATAGAGCTTTTAGGGCTTTCCTGGCTAGCTGGTCACTGGCTTAATATTAACTTTGGACCGGGGTAGAGATAAGCCTGTTCTGCTGCTGACCTTGACAGTAAGGAGCCAGGATCCAAGCAGAGGGCAGGTGTTTCTCGGGAATAGGAGAGAAATGTGACCCCTGTGCTGTGTTCTGTTTTGAATAAGGCATCCTGTGCAGAGAATGGCCCACATTTTCACTAAAGGGCAAAAGCCATCACCTGAGAGAGTGTGGTTCGGAGGAGGCCCTCTGGCTGCTATCAGATATCAGGGGTCAGCGTGTTCTTGCTGCAGAACAGTGGGGAAAGCAAGGCTGTCCAGTGGCATCCGTGAAGACCTGCTGGGTTGGGCCTAATTCCCTTTGAAGATGTGAAGATGTCTCTGAAAATCAGGTTAGAAACTGGCAAACCAAATAGACTCCCACCAGGTAGGCTGGCAAGTGGCCTGCTAGCTCAAGGCATTTTAAGAAGATCACAGGACTCAGAAAAACATCTACTAGCTTTTAAAACGTGGGCCCCTGTGTATGGTACTCCAACTGTACCAGTTGATAGGTAGCCACAGACTAAGAGTTCAGAATTAGACTAATTCGGGGCGCCTGGGTGGCTCAGTCGTTGGGCGGCTGCCTTCGGCCCAGGTCGGATCCCAGCGGCCTGGGATCGAGCCCCGCATCGGGCTCTCTGCTCTGCAGGAAGCCTGCTTCTCCCACTACCATTCCCTCTGCTTGTGTTCCCTCTCTCGCTGTATTTCTCTCTGTCAAATAAACAAAATCTTTAAAAAAAAAAAAAAAAAGAATTAGACTAATTCTAACTAAGACTCCATCCTGAAATAATAGAAGGAGAGGAGAGGAGCCCAACTCACTAGATTACTTGTGGTCCTGCCTGCATCACTGCCCTTGGTCACAGGTTGATTCCAGGTTCGTGGCTGTAAGAGTACCTTGGCCCGTGCTGCGGGGGAGCCAGACAGGCAACAGCTCCCAGAGTTCTGAGGGCAGAAAGGCTCTCACCCACATCTTGTTATCCTTTTAATAAAAAATAAGAGGAGCCAGGATAATTCCTAAACATCTTTTTAGCTAACGATTTTATCTTCCTCCCTTCTGGCATTTTCTTAGGGCTGCTGCTCAGTGGTTTCCTAGCCTTCTCCCCTGACCCCGACCCCCAGGGCTCTGTGTCTGCCCTACTTGAATGCACGGGTCCTAATTCAGTCTCTTACTAGTGCCCTGAGGCTCTGTTGTCCGTGTCCTCAGGGGGGCTGGTCTTGTGGACCCAGAGGGCTGTGGCCCCCTGCCTGTTTTGCACGTCCCTCACGCCAGCACTTGCTTCCATCAGGGCACCCTGACGGCCCAGGGGAAGCTGCTGCAGCAGGACACGTTCTATGTGATTGAGCTGGACGCAGGCATGCAGTCCCGGACCAAGGAGAGGCGTGTGTTCCTCTTTGAGCAAATCGTCATCTTCAGTGAACTGCTAAGGAAGGGCTCCCTCACCCCGGGCTACATGTTCAAAAGGAGCATCAAGGTAAGGTTCCCAGTAGGGACAACAGAGGGCATGGAAGAGCCAGTCCTGGGAGCTGCTTCCCGAAGACAGAGCCCTGCAGTGAGTACGAATTCAAAATCTTGATAGTCTTCCAGCCAAAGAAGCTGAGGGTGCGAAGGTTAATTCTTTTTTTAGAGAAAAAGACAGGCTGAATGCAGGTCTTACAGATCGTGCAGGTTCTCCACGATCATGTCATCCACTCAGAGTCAGAAACCAAAGTATTTAGCTATTAGATCCAGGACAAAATTTTAAAAATGTCTCCTGAAATAAAAACTTAGAGGAACTCTAATATGTTGTTGATTTTTGTTTTAAACCACTGAAGTATGAAAAGATTCAACTTGGCTTCTTCCAGATGAATTACTTGGTCCTAGAGGAGAACGTGGACAATGACCCCTGCAAGTTTGCACTCATGAATAGAGAGACTTCTGAGAGGGTCATTCTGCAAGCCGCCAACGCGGACATCCAGCAGGCCTGGGTGCAGGACATCAGTCAAGTCTTAGAAACACAGCGAGACTTCTTAAATGGTAGGTACTGGGCCTGGCTTCTAACAGGGCCAGTTTCAGGGAATCCCACACCCCTGAAGTTCCTTGGGTCTGGGCTTAGTGGTGACTTCTTGAGCCCAGATGACATTTTATATGAATGATAAATTTGTAGTTTTCAGAAACACTTTGTTTAGAATTTTTCTGAACCTGGATACGTCAGTGGAACAGATAGAACATGATAAAGAAGCTCCATCCTTCCAAAAGAAGAGCTATTCTCTTAGAGCCTAGACATAGGGTATAGGCCTTGTGGCCACCACTGCCAGCTGGTAATGGTTGTGGCCAAAGTCTGAGTTAGGCACATCCTCCTTGTCTTAGGGGCTGACTAGCACTGTCCCATGTTTTCCCATTTGATGGCTAATGACTGGTGTTTTTACGGGTTCTCTGGTGTTACCCAGCGGTAAATGGGACTTTGACAGATCAGTGGGAGAACCTACATAGGTCCTCTTGCTAGCCAACTTGAACACTTTAAAAGAGAGGTGATTCCCTAATCTCTAAATTTCAGTAATATCTTGAAACTTCCCAGAGCTCGTGATTACACAGAATGTGTAGCTCTCTGCAGACCCTGCAGGAGTCCCCTCACTGGTGGCAGGAACCAACATGAAATGACACTGCTACCTTGTTTATATTTCCTTATTTCTTTTTTTTTTTTTTTATTTGACAGAGAGAAACACAGCGAGAGAGGGAACACAAGCAGAGGGAATGGTAGCGGGAGAAGCAGGCCTCCTGCAGAGCAGGGAGCCCGATGCGGGGCTCGATCCCAAGACCCTGGGATCTGACCTGGGCCGAAGGCAGACACTTAACGACTGAGCCACCCAGGCGCCCCAGTATTTCCTTATTTCTTTTCACTGCTGGGTTTGTCTCCACTTTGAACTTAGCATGTGGCAGGAAGTGTACGGTTTTAAACTCATGCTCATCTCTCCAGTTGATGCGCTCAGAAGTCTCTCTGAGCAGAAACAGAGCCGGAAGTTAAAGGCAGAATGTCACCAGAAATGAAGTTACCCCAGAGACTCATCAAGCACATATATCCATATGTACACACACACACACAGACTCAGCAAGCACACATGCCTGTGTGTACACACACACGTGTGCACAGACTCATCAAGCACATATCCATATGTACACACACAGACTCAGCAAGCACACATGCCCGTGTGTACACACATGCACACACGCACACAGGTCCACTGTCGAATGTGTCACCTCTTGCCAGTACTGAAATCTGGCCTCCTTCACACAGCGCAGACAGCCCTTGTTGGGTGTCCAGTAGCGACCTGAATGCTGTGGGGAAAGATTAAAGATGACATACCAGTTGAGGACCATGGGCAAGTCCTGATGTTTCTCTGGGCTTCTGTTGGTTCATTTTGTGAAAAGGAGGGACAGTCTACTCTGCCCACGTTGGCATGGGCTCTGGTGCTGGAAGCAGGAAAGCATGGCACAGCTCCCTACAATCTCAGTCTAATGCACAGTAAGGGATTTAACACGTTGTATATATTTTAAAACATGAAAAGAAATTATACAGCAAGATAAATGAAACTGCAAAGCAATTTCACACTTTGTGAGAATATTTTGGGGTCATGCCCCCTGACCCCCAACTGTAGGACAGTTTGATGAAAAAAACTTTGTGATCTCTAGGGCTCTTTCTCATTCTAAAAAATCTAAAATTAAACACCAGCCCCGCCCTGAGGGATAGCAGACATATAACAAGAAGTTGTATATGGTTTACAGCCTCTGAATGTAGAACTTTGAATTAACACCTATGTTGATAAAATAATTTTATGTAGGAGGTGCACATATATAAAATACATTTATCAAATTGCACCTAGTGGTTGAGAATTTCTGATAGATTCTAAGCTGGAATGAGATTTTTAAGTTTATCAATTCAGTACAAAAGACAAATAAGAAAAAATTGAAACCAGCAGTAATTGAAGTAACAACAATGGCTCACACATGGAGCCCTTTCTCTGAGCCAGGCATAATGCTAAGCGTGTAATCACATGGATCATCACATTTCATCCTCAGGTCAACACAGAAAGGCAAGTCCTGTCATCCCGTATTTTTCAAGTGAGAGAAAGAAGTCAGGGAGGTTAATAAACTTGTCCAAGGTCACCAAAACAGTGAGGGATAGAACAAGGACTTGAACCCAGAACTGTTTAACTTAAAATTAGACTTTAAACCACAGTCGCTGGTGGTAGGGCACACATTTATTTATGAGCTTCCCAGCAAACAAAGCAAAGAAAGAGACAGGATCAGGCATAAGATGCTATATGTCAGGCAGAAACAAACCCTCCCAGGAGGTGCACGGCTTCCCTGACCCTAAGACCTGAGTAATGCAGACTGAGACAAGTGGAAGAATAAAGGCTGACTGTGTAGCTCATTTAAAGAGCCATATTATTTTACAACACTTCAGCACAGTTATTACATATATAATCAGGTAATACCCCAATTCCACGCGATGGGTACAGATTCAGGCAGTCAGGTTGATGAGGCCTGTTTCAAAATGCTCTGCCATCTACTTAGAACTTGGAACTGCGTCTCTTTGGGTCTAGTCTGTGATCCAGACTTTTACATGGTTCCAGGAGACCTTTCTCTTAATTATGGTGCGTTCTAGAGCTACTACTGAACTAGACTATCAATACTTAAATATTTAATGCCTACAAAGTACCCTCCAGGGAGAGAGGCTGAGCTCTGGCTGGAGTCTGATACTTGGACGTGTCCAGGGGGTAAGGCTGTGACGACAGAGTGGAGCCTTTTGCTCACAGAGACAAGTGCGGCATCGCAGGGCTGGTCCTTCCCTCCTGAGATCTCAAGGAGGAAGAAGTGTGGCCCTGTGTTGGGTGCCACTGCAGTACATACTTATCACTGTAGAAATACCCCTATAATTGAAAGGCCCCAGCTGTTAACCCACTTAAATATTTGTTACAGAGAATCCTGATAAAAATGACAAAAAGTGGGCCACCCTTGAAGTCATTCTTACAGAGTTTGACCTGTATGGCTTTGCCTGGCTGTCCCTCTTAAGTACTCAGGCCTTGGAACTTTCTTATCTGAAACTCTATAAAACAAAGCTCATATCCTTCCTCTGTCTCCTGAGCTTCACTGACTACCATTCTACCAGTCTCCAAATTGGAGTGACCCTCAGCTCTTGCCTCCTCCTCACATCAGGGCTGCGGCAGGGTCTCCCCTCCCTCGGGAACGCGTGCCCCCCCCCCCCCCACAGCCATTCTACTGTCTCACTGGCTCGGCTCTGCTTGGGTCTCGCTGGTCCCCATCTCGTGGTTTCTCAATCAGCCTCTCCAGTCCCTCCTCCCAGCTGCCACCAGGTTACTGTTCAGATGTGGCTCTGGGGAGAGAATTGAAAATGTTCAAGTTCATCTAATCCACTCACTTTTCACGAGCTTCAGAATTACACCCAGACTCGGTAGCCTGGCTCTGTAGCTCTTTCAGCCATGGCGCCCGTAACCTCCTTTACCGGTCTCATCCCCTCTTCCCCACGAAGACGTATGGCCTTCTGATGCAGGCCCTCTGACCCCATCCTGTCCCCCAGAAACAGTTCACACGTGCCTATACCCTGCAGAGTCTGAGGCGCATCACCACCCCCACCTCCCCAGGCCTGTATACCCGCACACGCGTGAGCACACACACACACACACACACACACACACACACACACACAGCTTTTCTGTCCCTCCTTTTGCACAACACTGCGCACCTCACATAGGGCATCACTTCATGTCTGCATTTTCCTTATTAAGGTAGCTTGCTTAGTTCTCACAGGAGATTATAAGATCCTTAAAAACAAGGGCAGTGTCTTCCTCACGTAACACCACAATGCCTGGCACGAAGTCTGTGGGTGATAAGCTTCCAAATCCTTGTGGGATTCCCGGAGCTTAGAGTAACCATCCGCCTTTACCCTGCAGCCCTCCAGTCGCCCATTGAGTATCAGCGGAAAGAAAGGAGCACGGCCGTGATGAGGTCCCAGCCGTCCAGGGTTCCCCAAGCCAGCCCCAGGCCCTACTCCTCTGTCCCCATGGGCTCGGAGAAGCCCCCAAAGGGCTCCAGCTATAACCCGCCTCTGCCACCCCTGAAGATATCTACCTCCAATGGCAGTCCGGGCTTTGACTACCACCAGCCTGGGGACAAGTTTGAGGCCAGCAAGGTAAGTGACAGCCCCACACCCCCACCCTCACCACTCTGAGGGCGCAGCCTCCGGGCTCCCTTGAGGAAGTAGCTTCTTTTTCTGCTGCTTATTTGACCAGAAGCAACCCGCTAAATACAGCCGAGTGTCAATTATGTCTCTCTCTTCCCCTGCAAATCGAGTGAGTTAGACCAGTTCCCTCTGCTCAGATACTCTGTGTTAAAGGGCTGTTGTCATCTGCAGAAACTCTGCTAATGTAAGGTAATACTATAGTGGCAATCACGACTTATACCAAATAGAGTAGTGGTTTGAATCACTAAAAGTGACATTGTGAAGGGATCGCCCTTTCTAACGATGAGCTGCTGAAGGGAGCTCATGGTTCTTCACCGTCCACTGGCTGACGCAGCAAGGGGAAATGGCTCGTCTGGGCGTGAACGGGAGCGGGAAACTTGAGAGGAGACATTTTTCACCGATAATCCGCAATTCGAACATCGCCATGAGAGCAGCTGTTTTGACCCTACCAGGTGGTAGGGGTGAGAATAAATGGGAAAGGTGCTAGATTAGGAATTCAGGCAATCTGGTTCCTCCCGTTCCAAATTCTGCAACTCACTTGTTCTAGAGCCTTGGCAAGTGCATTAATTTCATCAGGCCCCAGTTGCCTGTAAAACTTAATGGGTCTGTGAATAGGAGGATTTTTTTTTTACTTACATGGTCTGGTTTTATTGTTTTATTTGTTTTATACAAATTATTAGATATTGAGTTTTTAATTAACTATTAATAAAAACTATAATAAGTTTTTTTTTTTTAATCAACTGTTAATGTCTAAGTTCAATTCTGCATTAGAATAACTGTACGGACTTATTTCATCACATTACCTAGAAATGATTTTCTACGTGAAAATCCCCTTGTGCATTAAATGAAGTCATATTGGCCTTTTGTCGAACTTACTGAAGAGTTTCTGTTTCTGATCATGCTGCATGAGGTAACCAGATTACTAGGAGGTACAAGACTAGAAGCAGCTTTCTAGTCTTCATATGAAAAGGTCCCAGAGACAGGACCTCTTGTATTAATGAAGACAGGTGGGACCAGAGTTTTGTTCCCGTTCAAGTTGGGTCAGGGTAGGTCATGGTCTTGCCTTTGATTCAGGGCAAATGTCTCATTGTTACTCCTGCTTCAGAGAAGATCAGAATGTAGCATAAGACCAACACTTTTACAAAAGGAAGAAAAAATGTTTTGAAGGATCTGTCTGCTTTCCGGGGGAGGGGGGGGTTGTGACCCTGACCTGACCTTTGCCCTGATGTCACTCTGCCTAGATGCTTATGTATCTCTGTGCCTGTGCCACACTCTTCCGTACATTAGAGGATGCTGGTGGAAAGGTTGCATGCTAGGGAGGCTTCCAGGTGGAAGATGTTTATGCCTTTCCCTAGGCTAGACAGTTCTCTGCCTATTCACCCTCTATTATAATATTATATGCAACATTGTAATTAAAAAATAGATTTTTAAAGCATGTTTATGGATATCATTTTATCGCTCAAAATAAACTTCTGCCTGCTATTTACCCTGATGGTAGAGGGTTGGCCTTTACCCACCCAGTGGGATGTGAACCGGCCTCCTTGTGTCCATGTCCCCCTTGCCCTTGTCTCCTAGCAGGGCGACCTGGGAGGCTGCAATGGGACCTCATCCATGGCCGTGATCAAAGATTACTATGCACTGAAGGAGAACGAAATCTGTGTGAGCCAAGGTGAGGTGGTCCAGGTCCTCGCCGTCAACCAGCAGAGCATGTGCCTGGTGTACCAGCCCGCCAGCGACCGCTCCCCCGCGGCCGAGGGCTGGGTCCCGGGCAGCGTCCTGGCGCCCCTCCCCAAAGCCACGGCGGCCACAGAAAATAGTGACGGAAGCATCAAGTAAGTGCCTCGTTGGCTTCCCCGGGAGAGGAGTGTGTGGATTAAAAAAATCAAAACCAAACAAAGAACACAAAAAATGCAAACACACGCTAGGGAATTCCTGCTGCTTATTCTCGACAGTGCCACCGGAACCCATGTTTGAGCGCTGGAGCCACACGCAGCATGGGGCAGCCAGGCTGGATTGTTCCGGGCTTTTGTTGTTGTTGTTGTTGTTGACGGTAGTGGCTGTGGGTTTTTTTGGTTTTTTGGTTTTTTCTTTTTGTTTATAATTTTCTGTTCGTGTTTTTTTTTTCTCCCCTCCCCCATTAAGAAAAGAATCCTACTGAAACCCTAGATGATAAAAGGCATGACTTCCGTTGCTCCATTTAACCCACCACAGGATTCACTGGACTGGACTTTATTTATATTGTATTAAGTTACCAATATATATATATATTTTTTTGATTGACACCAAAAAATTACCTTAGCACGAATGCCAGACCTATATAGGTCAGAGGCCTGCTGCTTCTCCCAGGAGAGAGGGAACTTTTTGGTTGTCTGTGGCAATTCCTCTGTATAGATTGTAACTTTTTTTTTTTAACTTCTCCCCTCCCCTGTCACTTTAATATATGTTCATGGTAATTTGTAAGATATTTCTTTTCCTTATTTTGGTTGCGAAGACCCTTCCGAACACATTCCTGTATAAAGTATTTTGCACTATTTAAAGAACCCCATATGGATGAAGTCAGGTTGTGCAATATAAATGGAGAGTCACAATGTTCATCATTGTACCTGTAATGTAACTAATAATTTTAAATGTACTATTTTAAATATGTAAAATAAATTTTCACCATGAGCATGTTTTAATGAGGCTAAAGACTAGTTGACCCTTTTTCCCCTATTTCACTATTCTGGGAGTTTTAAATGTGCAAACTATTCTTTTTTTTTTTTTCCTTCTGTATTTTAGGGATCGGTTGAATGCATTGGGAATTTTTTCCTGCACAAAAAGGGCTTTGGTCACTAAAGCTCCAACATTAGGCTTCCCTTCAACAGCCCCTATAACCCCTAACAGCCTCTCTAACCCCTGAGATATAAAATGGTACAGATTGGATGCTGTCGGCTGGGCACCCCGAGGTGCTGATGTACATAATGACCGGGGTACGAGGCCATGTTTGGCTCGCACCCCCGTTTCCCATGCCACGTGGCCATCCGTGGCAGACGTGGAAGGAACTCCCCACGAGAGAGCTGAACAGGGGCACCAGCAGAAGTGTCCTTCTGCTCAGGGGGGAAAGGTGACTGACCCCACCCTGGCCTTTCTAGGTAACCACAGGCCCAGCTGGAAATCAGTGATGGCCTCTAAGGCATAATAGGCCCAAGTCATTTTATTCTAAAGACATTGGCTTTGGGTACCTTTTAAGGAGCTTTGGAAATAAAGGCCCTCAAAGCATTGAAGTTCTTACTAGTCAATCACCCTGTAGCTATGGAGCAAATTTGTCATGTTTTGGGACCTAATTATTAGGCAGGCACTCAGCACTTCCTCCTCACTTTTGCATCTTTTGATGACTTTTTCATACCTTCCATGAGAGGGAAGGTAGGAGGGATGTCAGGCTGGGCCAAAGAGAACAGATCCAAATACGAACGGGTCATTCCAGTTCCTTGCCAACCCCTCTTGCACAGGGGCTGGTGGGCGCGGAGCAGAGGCACGGACTTGGAGTGGTTGTCAGTATCTATCAGTGAGGGACACTTCCCGCACCCTCCCCAGGGCCCTCTATGACCCCAAGAGTCGGAACTGGTTGTGATGCCTCCAGCATAAAGGTCCCTGAAACCCTGTTTCCACATCAGTTCCCGGGCCTGTGGCCAAGAGATGGAAGCTCCCCAGACCATGATGACGACTTCTGGGAAGAAGAATGTGAGCCTGTCCTACCACTTACTCTGAGTCTTTCTTCTGAACATTATTTGTGACATTTCTAGTTTCTCACCAAGCAAACCGAATGACCCAGAGGGTGGTAATAAACGTAGGAACACACCCCAGATGTACCCCTGTGCTCCTGTCCATCCGCCCTAGGCGTCTTTGCAGCATGGACCTGCCTGACTCAGGGTGTTCTCAGACCGAGTCAGGGATGTGGATTTGGGGGGTAAAGATATGAGGTGAATGTCTGAAGTTAACCATGATACTGTCTAAAGTTGGTTTCCAGGACTGGTTCTCGCTCAGGTACGACAACCGAAGGGAGTCGCCAGTATGCTAGGGAGGCTGCCTATTCAGGAGGCCCAAGAGAAGGTCTGGGTCTGGCTGAGAGATTCTTCCTTTCTGATGGAGCCCCTTTCCCCCGCAAAACCTGAGGACATGACTATTATTGCTCTTTCCTATTCAGAAAGGTGATCATTGAACGTGTGTGTTAGTGATAAATATTTTGGAAATACCTTCGGCACATCCTAAAATTCCTGACATATTAGAACATTCTCCTTCCTCCTAAGTCTTATGTATGTACTTCTCCCCCCGCCCCTGCCCCTGTCCCTTAACGAAGGCGCTCTTCATCAAGCTGTCTGCAAAGGCCTAAATTTGACAAGGAGACACTGAAGGAAGGCCAACCTCACTTATTCCTGACAATGATAGCATTTCATCCAAATTCTGTGACCACTCCTGAAATTCATGATGCCTGCCCAGGGTCATTAATGCTGTTTGTGACTTGGCTTTTGGTGTCTTTGTTTTTGACTCCTGACGTATGTGGAACTCAAAAGCTCTGCTCGGAGTTTGTCTTGTCACAGGTGTGTGAAGTAGCTTCCAGACCCCTTGTGGGAAGGAAGAAGCTAGAGTATTGCTGCCCCCACCACCCTGAGAGCACATAATGGGTCTTCTCCCATCAGGAAAACTCTAGGACCTCTTAGTGCTCGACAGAGCTCTTCATTCACAAATACCAAGTGATGTGGAGGACGTAGACCAAGAAACCCTTCATCCTAAAATAATCAGATAAGTGAGTGGTGTTCCACCGTGCATTAAGTCAAATGCCCTAGAAAAAAAATCCTATCTGCACTACAGTGTTTGGGAGTAGCCACAGCCCAAATGTAAATAATGAGATGAAAACCTCAAAATCATCCTTTTGGGTCTTTATATGTGGTCCTGGGAAAGTACCAATAGCTTATGCACCATCAAATCTACTTCTCTTCTCTTTTGTTTTACCCACCACCACCCCCCCAACCTCATTCCTCCACCCTCCACCATACTGCTCAGGAAGGGAATTCCTCGGTCCTCTAAGCCTTCATCAGCATGATGTAAAAACTCTCCTTGGTAGAATTTAATAACCCAGTACTCGTATTTTCCTCAAGTGCTGCAGCCAACCTTGCACATCTCTCAGGAGGGGGCAGAGCTCATCCTCGCTCCTATTGGAGGCAAGATCAGCTACCAGCCACCACAGGAGCTGGTGTGCGGGTTTGGGGCCTCTGAAGCTGGGGCTTGACTGGAGCACCTCACCTACTGACTCACCCAAGGGTGGCAAGCCCACCCACCGGCTCAGTCTGCCCTGACCTGCCATTTTGATTGGTGCGTTTTTTGGTACAACAGGAAGTCATGTTCATGGCATACTCTACGAATGAGAAAGCGGGCGGAAGTGGAGAACACGGGTAAAAATGAAGCCACAGGGCCTCGTAAACCCAAGGATATTCTGGGCAACAAAGTCTCTGTTAAAGTGAGTAAGGTCTTCCAGAGCTGTGTCCCACCTCTCACCTACTCCCACCCTGCAGCATCTCACGAGGCAATTTGGGTGGATGGGGACTTTTTTTCCCTGTGTGGGGACCAGAGGGGACGTAGTTTAGCAGGACTTTGCATGCAAGATCAATTTATTTTTCATTTTTTATTTCTCCTGGCAACTTCGATTCAAATAAGTAAGTATCTTTTTTTTTTCTTTTATACCTTTCTCTTTATACTGTGCACATGTTTTATAACAAATTATCTTCAGTGTTATTCTCATAAAAATGCAAGCTGCTTGATTCATACTAAAGTTCTCAAAGCTGCCCATTCAGCATTGTAGGTTTGAAAATACATGCAGGGGAAGGAGATAAGGGGTGCCTGCCAAACTTCCAACCCTGTGAAGTCTGAGATTTGGGATTTAAGGGCCACTATGGCCTTGGTAAAGTTTCATTTCTTTTCCCCAGAATTCAGATGACATCATTTTCAGGCCTACACATGGGCAGGGAAGGGGAGGCATATTGGCAAAGCCCCAGTGACTGTTTTGTAATAATCCACCTCTTGCTGTGAACTCACTGATTTTAAACTTTGGCGGACCCTCCCCCAAATCTTGAAACGATGTGATCTGTTTTCTTTACATCGGGCCCTCTGAAAAGATCTGACTCTGGACAATGGGAATTAGACTGCTGATGCTGCACATCGTTACAACGCGTGTTTCTCCACCTCGCACTTTTTCCCTTTCCTGGGCAAAATAAGAACGTCCTTCTTGGGGAAAAGAAATTATGTTCCCTCCTTCACTCTCCTCGGGGAAGTCCAGCCTCACAGAAAACAAGAGTTTAAATTCTACAGCACTCATGCTTCATGGGGTTGCTTCTCCCACTGCTGTTTCCCAAGAGATGCGTGGCGGCACGCGATCCCGGCCTCCCCTCCCACCCTACCCCCTGAAAAGAGCATGCTGCTAACCCTGGGTGACCAGCACCCCCACCTTAGAAGCACCTGGTTTTTGTCTCTGCCCAATTTCCCATTGCTCGTGCCTTTCTGAAATTCTCCTCACTCTCCAGCAAAAGCTGCCTGTGTTCTAACTGTGTTCTCTTTCTTCCCCTTCCTCATGCTGCCCTTCAAGGAGACGAACAGTTCCGAGGAGTCAGAGTGTGATGATCTTGACCCTAATACTAGCATGGAGGTAGAAGCAGCTATTGTTGTCCTATTTGCTATAATGATTGTCTTTTTAAATGTGTTCTGTAACAGTGACCTTGATGAAGTGACCGGTCAGTCAAGGATAAATGCTGATGTGAGAGCATATCTGGGTGTCCCCTACCAACCTAAAACAAAACAAAACAAAACAAAAAACCACATTGATTCAACTCAATTTTTATAGAAAACTTGACCTAGATATTTAAAAAAAAAAAACTAAAACTTCTGGTTTTCCTGGATACTTGCTTAATATTTCCTTCTTTGGTGGGTATGGCTTTGTGTAGAAAATATCCAACTTCATTACTAGAAACTTAGAGCACTTTTCTCCCCCCATGGAAAACGGCCTTACGCAGAATGGCAGATTCCCAGCTGATAGACAAGAACCCTTTTAGTTTTAGTTTCTCCCTCTTTTGTTTCTCCTTCCTCTCGCTTCCCTCTTTTTCTTTCCCCCTTATCCTCTTCATCTGGTTCTTCTACTAGAAGAAGAATAGAACCTATTCCTCCCTTGAGGCTCTGGCAAACCACCAACTAGGTGTGGTCTGGTGGGTGACCTGCTCCCTAGTTACTGTGTATGGTTGACTGAGAGCAAATGAGTGATTGTAGCAATTCCGGGACCCACCTCTGCCGGGCCCCAGAGCTCCTGGGTGGTGGGTGTCCCACGGGGAAGTAAAAACAGCCCTGGGAATGGCCTCTCTTCTGTAACCTTGGCAGTGGCCTCTCTAGAGATGGGGAGGCTAAAACATTGTCGGGGCCTTTCTTACACTGTAGGGCTCCAGGGGTATGGAAGTGGAACCAATATCTCCACCAAGAACATGGAATCAACTCCCAACCCCTTCTGGGCTAGAAACGATCTTGAGTTAGAGAAACAGGACTCCTACATGGCTTGCCACTGAGGGACAACCCTCATAAATTTACAAATCCTAGACAATTAGAAGAAACGTGAGCCTGGCTTTCCCTGCCATTTTGTCTTTCAGAGTAAATGGAAATGTTTTTCCCCAAATCTGTGTTCCCATCAACAGGAATGGATAAAAATTTAGAGATTTCCTCTGAATATAAAAGAAGTATTTTTAAAAATCTTTTCCTTTTTAGAGACCTAAGCTTTTCACTTAACTGGATGGACTTTTATTATTATTATTCTAATTTGACCCAATCCCAAAGAAATCCACCACCGTATTAAGTCAACCAGCAGAAAACCAGAGAAAGACCAATCTGCCTGAGAAGGAGTAAGTCAGCTATGGAAGATGCCGGTTGCGTTGAATCAGGTCAGAGACAGTGGTGGAAAGTAGGCATTCTGCCAGGATACAGTGGTTGCCTATGGATGTGGCTACTGCCACAGAGCTAAATCCAGCAGGTGTGGGTCGGTGCCCCACCGTGGGAGGAAGTGGATCTGGCACTCATAGCCTAAATGCATCTTAGAGAATGAGGAAGCCAGGGGAAGTTTCTGGCTCTGATTTCCCTGTTTCCTAGGATAGGCACCAGCTCCCGTGGAGCCAATACCTATCAACTTATAGACCCCAGCAGTGCCTGTACCTCCAAGTCTAAGCTTTCTGACCTGTATCACAGATGTCATCAGCAAGGAAGGACAAGCCAGCTATTTGTGATCTAGAGGGCAACTTGGGACCTTTTTCAGCTCAGGTGGAATGGGGAGAGAAGAGTGGCTTTCCCACCCTGCTCTTTAATGCAAGAAGTGGGCCCAGAGCCTCATGGGGCCAGGTGAGCAATGCAAGAGGAGAAAGTTAACTGATGTCATCAGATGCTCCATTCTATGGTTAGATAAGCAAAAGTACATACACACACACACACACACACACACGCATTAGCCCTGCTTTGTGAATTGAACACATTTCAAAGGTTCTTATTCATCCAAGGCTTGCAGCCTTTTGCATAGACTGAGTACAGTGGGTCCCAGGGAGGTACTTTGGGATGCATAAGCAAGAGCATTGGGATGTTCATGCTGAATGGAGGAAAGCCATGAGTTGCGTTGATGCATGTCTGGAAAGTTTTCAAACACAATACTTGAGGCAGACATTTCAGTTAACTGGCACTGTGGAGGGGGCATGTGCTTAGAAACCAGCCAATTATTCTGGTTACTCCAAGGTTTCTGTAGGAGGTGTGCCTGCAGCCCTTGAGTATTCCATAAGGATCCTTGCAGGGGCCAGTGAGCTCTTGGGCAGTGTGCGGCCGTGTCACAGTTAATTCAGCACGCAGCAGGTGCTGAGAGAGTGCGGGCACGTGGGCCCTGCCAGTTTAGAATGTTCGGTCACAAATAACAACTGAGACATAGGAAGTCAACCCATTCAACAGGAGTTGAGAATTTTCCCACAGGAGAGATAAGTAAAACATCATCATCGCGATGTTCATTGCAGACGAAGAAAATGGCCAGGGGTGCATAGGAAAGAGAGCGATTCCTTAAAGACCCAGCTTGAGAAGCAAGTGGCGTCTTGAAGGCCTCTGGCTGCTCATTGATCATTTGGGACGTCATTACCAGGCCCAGCCCGGTCCCCGATCTCACTCTTATCTGCTGAACCTGAGCACTGGGCTGTGCGTTGTCTCGTTGTTGACCGTGTGTCCTGGGGAGCCGTGCCGCCCCCCCTCCACCCCCAGCACACTGCCCCGCGCTGGGTCTCTGGGCACCAAGTCCAGCCCTCTCCACTGTCGTCGACCCTTGACCTGCGTGTTGATTCCCATCCCTGCTGGATGTAGGCTCTTTCTCCTGCCTCCGCACGTCTATCGCTACCAAATTCACTACTCTTCTTTACTTTTTCTCAATTGGTGGACGGAAGGGTCCCTTTAAGGAGCAGCTTCCTTGCATCTTTGCTCACAGACCAGCTGTGGAGGTTGATAGACATCTCCCTGAAAGGTAATTAAGAGGAAAACGAAGCACCCTGAATCCTAGGAAGCTGATTTCCAAAGCTCTCCAGGAACCCCCAGCTGTGTAGAAGGAGGCAGTTCTGCTCTACTGTGTCCACCCTTTGTCCTCTCCTCTGGAGAAACGCTCGTGAAGAGCCTCAGGTAGAGCCCCTGTCCCCCACTCCCAGCACACGAGCCCTGCCGCCAGCCGCTGCAAGGTTGGCTCCCAGTCCACAGATCCTCTCGTGGTCTGCACCCCCTTGCTCCTGTTGACCCATGACCACACCTCAGAGAGAACTAGTCTGGAAATGGCACCGGTCTGTGCGTTGTTCACCTTTATCTTGCGCTGATTACACATTGGAGGCTGGTGGAGAAGAGGATATTATATGTAAGAGAAACGTTTCTACTTGGAAGAAGAATCTAATCAGGCTGAAAATCAAACCCTGGGGTTTTTATTTTCAATCAGGCTGTTTGGGGAACCAGTTAATATTAATTCATTTTTTCCAGTATAGCTTAGACTGCTGACTGCCTTTTCTTGATGAGGTGTGATGGTGGGCTGAGCATCACACGCCCACCTGCCAGCTTCTCAGGCCTGCCCCTGCCCCAGTGTCTGCACGGACCCCCCGGCAGGAGCCAGGGCTCAAGGGTTCAGGCTCGCCATCCACCCTCTGAGCCAGCGCCCCCTCTGAGAAGCCTGGATCCTCCCTGAGCTGTCCTGGATTCTCGGAGGACCCAGCGAGGCAGGTTCCCACACCCCTGTCATCTCAGAAATCGTCTGAGGACTATGTTGAGACTTGGGGTTTTGCACCTGCCCTCCAGCCCCAGAATTGCCATGTGCCTACATCGTGGGCTGGAGGAGGAAGGCCTTGACCAGCCTCCCAGACTGGGGCCTTCATCTTCGGGGAAAAGGTTTCTCAGTCCAGCTTCTATGTCAAACCCAATTAAATAAATGCATCTTAATTTTAAAACAAAAGCTCAAGGGGTGCCTGGGTGGCTCAGTGGGTTAAAGCCTCTGCCTTCGGCTCAGGTCATGATCTCAGGGTCCTGGGATCGAGCCCCACGTCGGGCTCTCTGCTCAGTGGGAAGCCTGCTTCCCCCTCTCTCTCTGCCTGCCTCTCTGCCTACTTGTGATCTCTCTCCTCTCTGTCAAATAAATAAATAAAATCTTAAAAAAAAAAAAAAATGCCACTTTTAGCAGAGAACCTCAATCCATCAAAGTAAGAGGTTGTCACGATTCTAATCAGGCTCCATCTCTGCCCCACTCATTGCCCCACTCACAAGGAGCCGGCCTCATCCATGATGCAGAGTCAATGCAGACCTTACCCTCGGTCATTATGCCAACTGCAAGCTCAGGGGGTTCCTTTCTGCCTAAGAACAGGGTTGTGGTCTTGCGGGAGAGTGTTCTGAGAGATGAGGGAGAGAAAGCACTTGGAAAGGCAAAGCTGCATTGGAAGGAAATTTCCAGTCAGGGTAAGAATCCTAGACTTTCAGAATTGACAGAAAATTAGAAACCTTCAGTTAATCGCACCCTCTTTATTTATTTCCTTTTTATTGTGGTAAAATATACGTAACATAAAATTTACTATTTTAACCATTTTTAAGTGGCCTTAAATACCTTCACAATTTGTACAGCTGTCACCGCTATTCATTTCCAGAACTTTCTCTTCATCCCGAATTGAAACTCTACCCACTAAACAATAACTCCCCATTCCTCTCCATCCCAGCAGCCCCTTCAGAGACTTTTAGAAGAGGAAACTGAGGCAGAGAAGTTGTATCTTTCACTTTGAAAATGAGAAGGTGCCCTGAATGAAGGTGGATTGTGGCTTTTCTTGGCCATCACCCCCCCACCTCCACCATCCTGCTTCCCTCTTGGGATGGGGGGGACTGCTCCAACTGCTCCCTCTCTAGGTTGTTTTTAATCTAAAACACAGATCCTGGAAGATGAGAAGCTCTACCTTCCAGTGCCAATTTTTCTGTGTGGATTTGTTCAACTTTCCAGCTCAACAAAGAGAAATATCATATGTGCCCATCCCAGTGTTCCAGGGCTAAAGTATGACTTAAATAAAACTGACACAAAGATAGGGGTGCCTAGAGGACCCAGTTGGTGGAGCATCTGACTCTTGATGTTGGGGTCGTGAGTTCAAGCCCCACGTTGGGTGGAGAGATTAGTTTTTTTTAAAAATCACACGTAGGCACATGGAAAATACCCCCACGGAGAGAACAGAAAACCTGAGTTGCAGTCAGGGTACTGTCAACTATGAGTCCTCAGTCCACTTAGCCTTGCTGACCTCGGGTTTCTCTGGAGGTCACACAGCTCAAGGGTGCAGGTGTTTATGTATTCGGCGTGGAATCCTTTGAGCGCCATACAGATCCGAGGTGTGATATCAGTGGACTCTGAGACGCTTTGCTCTCCTGAACTTCTAACTGAAAACACTGAGACCCTCCAACAGAAGAAGTCGGAGATTCTATGCCTTGACCCTGAAATTTGCTTCGAAGGAGATGTACCAGGAATGGCCTGGGTACATTTATTCCTGAGATCGGACCAGAATGTCCCCTCCCGGCGCTGGGAGCGGCTGAGTGGCCAGAGCTGACCCTTCTTTCCTCCTCCATACCCGCAGCTCCCCAGCCCCAGCTTCTCCAGCTTGAGAGAGCTAGTCCGCTGCTCTCACCTCGGCTGCTTTGGCTCCCTGTTCCAGATCCAGAGCTTCAAAAGAACCTGGGCAGACAGATTGAAGGAAACTTTTACACCCCTAGTCAGGTGACTGACCTTCTGGCTTCGCCAGTGTGTTTCCACTGATGCCTGTTAATGCATTATATAAAAAGAAATTGAAAGGAGCTCTTTGGAGAAAAGAAAGGGAAGCATCGCATTCCTGCCTTTTTATTTTTACAAAATATTTTCTTTGTAATATATCTGACGGGTTTGGCCTGGAGACGCACTGTTGTTGCCTGGCTTTGCTCTGACTCAACACACAGACTGATTTACATTCTGCCACCGAGGGAAGGGCACTTAGCTTGCCAGAGCTGGCATCTCTCCCTCCTGGGAGGATTACAAGAATATCTTCCACTGCATATTCACATCGGTGATGTTTCCTGCTCCTTCCGATGACCCTGTGACGATGGGGTTTTCTCACCCTCTGAGAGGAGACAGGGTCAGAGAGGTCACGGTCACACAGCCAGCAAAAAGAGCAGGTCTGGGGTGCCCAGCTGGCTCAGTCTGGGGAGCATGCGACTCTTAATCTCAGGCTCATGAGTTCAAGCCCCACCTTGGATGTAGAGATTACTTGAGAGAGAGAGAGAGAGAGAGAGCGCAAGCGAGCGCTGATCTGGGTTATGGTGCATTGAGAGGCCAAACTGGGCATGTGATAAGATCTGCCTAGTGAGGCTCAGGTACTTTCTTAAGAAGGTTCAGGCCCTCCCTTGTTGCACATCTGCTTGTTGGAGGAGAATTTCTTCCTCAACAACTTTTTAAATCCCTTGACCTTGGGAGTGATGACTTGGCCTCACCCATACCCATCCCCTGTGACTCAGGAGTCCAGCCACAGAAGCCAAGGAAGGAGATCTGATCACATGGCAGAAATGTCTGAAAGGATTTCTCAGGCCAATACAGTCACTCAGTACGTGTGTGTCCTATGGCACTCACCCTAATCTGGAGGCCTCACCCATCTCATTTGTGTTGTCCATTAATGAGATTATGAGGTGCCATTGACCCAGCAGAAGTTGCTCTAAGACCAGCTATTAGAGAAGCAACAGCCACCACTTCCCTCCCCAACCCCGTGCTGCCAAGTTTCATCTGCGGGCTCACTCCACATGATATCCTAGTCAATTCAATTTATCACAAGTGAGTAACACAAAGCATTGCAGTGAGTACAATGGAGGGCCAACAAATGACGTAAGATCATGTCCCATGCTTAAGAAGCATGCAGTCACATAGAGAGAGGCAGGTTTGATTAAATGTTCGTATTACACAGCAGACTTTACAATGTGATCTATTAAAAGGCACAGGGTCATGCATTTATTCATTAGTGGTTATTTGCACACCCACTCAGGCATTGGGCTGATAATAATAGCAGCTACTACTTATCAGGCTTCCCTGTGTACCTGTCAATGCTGAGTCCGTTCCTCCCAGCAGTGTCAATATATAGATACTCTTATCATTATTCCTGTATTACAGATGAGAAAACTGGAGCAAGAGAGAGAGGTTAAGTAACTTTCCCAAGGTTGTATATTCTCACAGCCTGTGTCTCCCAGGAAGCACGATCATTATTTTCATGTGATGGCAGTGTATGGGCTGGGTGGACTATTAAACAGTCTGGTAGAAGGATAAAGTAGGAAGAGAGCATGAGCAAAGGGCCTGAGGTATGAAAGTGCCTGGCACATTTCGAGAAGAGTATATGGTCTGGATAGCTGGGGTTTAGATATGTGGGAAGAGCTGTTGGAGACAAAGCCTAGCAGATGATTGGGACCAAACAATGAGGGCCTTGAGAAACTTGCTAGGAAGCCCGGACTTGACCCAGTGGATGACGAGAGCAAAGTAGGTTTTTAAGCAGGGTCCATGACCAGTGGGGAGCCCGATGCAGGACTCTATCTCACAACCCTGAGATCATGACCTGAGCCTAAATCAAGACTGGGATGCTTAAATGACTCAGCCATCCAGGTGTCCCTCATTCTGCAGTTTAGGAAGATAGCTGGCACCTGAGTTAGCAACTGTGGGTCAGGCAGGTCTTTGGGAGTGCTGGTACAGTAGACGGTAGCGGTAGGTGAACATGAGTACAAAAGTAGAAGAAGTTTTGGAGGTAGGAATATAAGGAAGGCCAAATCATTAAGACGTGAGCCCTCAAAGCATTCATCCATAAACTTTATCTAAGGTCAAGATCGTGACTTCCAAGTTGGACATGTGAAAATATAAAAAGGAAGTTGGACCAGCATCCCTCATCCCGGTCCCTTCTGAACAAACCTCCAGGCTACTGAGAGCACAGGAGACCCTTGCATGCACAGTAATAAACCACCTGCTTTGACTACTTTGTGGGATGAGTGGTGGAATTTTTTTCATTATTATGTTAAAAGCCATATTTTTATCCTCCTTATTTTCAAGGGCACACCAAATGTTCTCTAACCAAATACTGAGGAAGGGTGGGAAGACGAGTTGACTAGAAATCCCCATGAAGCAGCTAATGTGTTTCGCACGTGAACTTTTCAGAGACCTGTATCCAACAGCCAGCGCTTGCACATTCTTCTCAAGAACACACACAACTTTTTACAAAAATGGACCATGTGCTAATAAAGCAAGTCTCATCAAAAATCAAGGAATGCAAATCCTATAGATCAAAGCCTCCAACCACCATGCAATTAAGTTAGAAACCAGTAACAAAAATAATTTTTAAAACTTAGACATTTGGAAATTTTAAAACATTTCTATCACAAATGGATCAAAGGGAGAAAAAAGGCAAAGCTGAAGAAAAAAGACCTAGAACTGGACAGTCATGGAAACACTTGGGAAGTAAGGAGCTACTTCAAAGACAATCCCATTGTTGTTTGGGATTGTGTTTCATTCACATATTTCTGTCTTGCTTTCATCTTGCTTTATGTCCACTTAGAGATAAGCAGAGGTAGGGATATTTTCTAAACATTTAGAAAACTGTGTCTTGTTTGGCTGGATTAAAAACAGGAAGGGTTCAACCTCCAAACCAGGAATCATACCTGGATTTTTTTTTTAAGGTTTTATTTATTTATTTGACAGAGGGAGAGAGATCACAAGTAGGCAGAGAGGCAGGTGGGGGGGGGCAGCAGGCTCCCCACTGAGCAGAGAGCCCGATGTAGGGCTCGATCCCAGGACCCTGAGATCATGACCTGAGCCCAAGGCAGAGGCTTTAACCCACTGAGCCATCCAGGCGCCCCCATACCTAGATTTTTAGAAATTAGTTTTATTATATCTATTCACTTTATCGCCACATTTCCTCACCTAAATCATCTAATATCCCTTCCCTTCTTCTTCGGAACAGAGATTCTCATGAAAAAAAGCACAAAGGCAATAAAAAAAAAAAAAATAAGGCCAGCTATGCAAATTCTGGGTTCGGTCAAGGTAGTTCTGAGATGAGTTGAGAACATTTGGTTTGACTTTCTTTGGGCCATTTTGATTCCTTCAGCATTCTAGATACATATTTTGAACTGTGTTTTGTGGCCAATATTGAAGGATTGGGGAAAAAAATGGGGTGGGTGTTTTCCTTCTGGAGTCAGTTGACACCTGGTTTTCTAGACAAGGATTTTGCCCTCACTCTCAGGACATGGGGCCAGAATCTTAGACATTGGCAAGAAAAAGAGACTCAACATTTCTTCAAAGCTTACCTTGTCATTCAGTGCTGGTGGATTTTACCTATACCGCTTTCCCATTACCTTGCTGCCCTCCTGGTGGGAAGAAGACAACTGGAAGGCTTTCCAGAAGGAAAAGACTAAGCTGCGGGTGGACCACGTTGCGGTCGGTCCTTGCTCCCCGAACGAGGAGACACGACCACCTGCCGCCCTCTGCTGTTCAAATAAAAGCAGATTCCCAAGCCCTGTCTATGCCAGCCTCCTCCTCTTGGGTTTGCGTCTCCCAGAGAGAGAGCATGTGCACTTTCTACAGGTGTCATCTTGCTCCTCATCCATTTGATTCCAGTTCCCTCCTCTTTCCCATCTACCGCTCTCCGCGGACTCTCAAACTGTTTCTAGGGAAGGAAAACATTAGGCTTCAAGAAATACGTGTTAGCTTATGATTACCCCTTCCAGCCCCGGGCTGGTATCTCAGGTCTGGACACACACCAACGATGGTCATTAGACAAGGTGGTCAGGAGGCCTAGATTCTAGTCTGCTAATTGGGTGAGTGAATTTGACTCGACCCATGCTTGGCCTTCTGCTATGTGCAGGATGCTATGTTCAGCAGCATGGCTTAATGGTGCATAAAATGTGTAAAAGAGTTACTATCTTCAAAGGGTTCGTGAGTCTGGTAGGGTAATGGCATGCATGGAAGATGTCGTGATAGAAGCATGTGAGCAGAGCCCTAGGGACCAACCTCGGGAAGAGCAGGGAGGAAGAAAAAGATCACTATCATCGAACTCTCAGGCATGGACTGATGGATGAGATTCCAGAACAAGTCACTTTCTAACTGATGGAAATAGGAAAACACGCCAAGTTCATGGCAAGACATTTTCTCAATTCCCACCAAATTCGGATCCCACCCTTTGATTGACTGATTGATTTGACAAATACCAATGGGGCCCTTATGTGCCAGGTATCGTGTGAGACTCCAAGGCAATAACAGTGAGCAAGGTTGCACACAGGGGCCTCGTAGTCCACAGGGAACCACAAATCCCTAGGCTGTTCCACTGCAGTGTGAGGAGGCTGTCGTGACCCTCCTCCAGTCCGTATGCCAACTTGCTTCAAAGTAGAAAGAGGAAAATGAGGGAGGAATCTTCCGTGGGTGTAATCCAGAGTCAAAGTGAGAAAAAGCATTAGCAGGGACTTCAGCCAGGCTCTTGGTCCCTGCTGGAGGAGTTTAAAGGAGAGGACTAGGTAGAAATGGGATGGAGAGCAAGGTTGGGAAGCACAAGTAGGGAGGTAGGCCTTTGACATCAAGAACAAAGTGCCACAAGGCTTTTCCAAGACCATGCCTGTGCACGGATTGTGGAAGGAGCACTATGTGACCTTACACGGACTTCCCTGTCCCATCTGGAAATAGAAACAAACAACACCTGCTTGGCACATCCTCCCAGAGTTTGGGATGAGCGAATGAAGGAGTTTGTGAGTGGTTTGTGCCAACGATGTGATGTTACACAAATCACTGGTGTTATTACCATTATTGGCAATGCTTGGGCCAGCCAAGAGACAGAGGAATGAAGACTGATGCCTTCCACAAGCCCCTTCCAGGTGGAGAACCTACAAGTAGCCTTGTTGACAACCTTTTACTCCAACTTCCCACTAAGTCTACCTCCAAATTAGGAAGATTTGCTTTTAAATGATGTATGTGTTTAATAATATCCCAAACGCAGTTGGGAGTGATGGGAAAGAGGAATAAGGCAAGAAATTCCCTCTGCATCAGTTTGGGATGCTGTTTTATAGAATCTCATGGAATCCGCAGTGCAGATTTATGAAACCCCACTTAAAATGTTACAATGAAGGAATGGGCCATTTGTCTCTTCCGTGTGTCATTTGTCTCCTCCCTGTCACTCCTGGCGTGTAATCACTGTCTGACTCCCTTGTGGATTCCCATTAGGATGGGAAATACAGGCCACTGGACGAAGCTGGTAGCATTCCCAGATCGTTTCTACCCTGAAGTCCTGACGGGGGAGGTGGGGCGGTGGAAAAGGCAGCGCCCTGTGTCTGTTGGAGGCTGGTCATTAACATCAGCCAGACACCATCCCGGAAGCTGTGCAGAGGTCACTGAATTCCATCTTCCCCAAAGAGGGTGGGGAGCATGTTGCTGAGGGCCACAACCAAGGGGCAGCTCAATAAATCTTTATCGGAACAAATGAGCCCTTGCGTCAAATGAGCTTTCCGGTGGGCACCGTTATCCCCAATTTCCAGCTAAAAGTAAGGTCTGAGCTGCTTAAGAATGTTGTCCAAGGTAAGGGAGTGTGTCTGGCTCGGGGTCTGGATACTATGCTTTGTGTGCTCCTGGAGTTTATATTCCCTCCTGAGTGGAAAGCCGCTGAGAACCTCCTCCCTCAGAGGCAATGGATTTTCTTGTTTTTTTCATCATTTCCCCAAAAGTTTGCTTTCTGTCTGTGTTAGAAAACAGGCTCTGATCAAATATTATTAGTAATATACCCTGAAGTGATTATTTTATAGATCATATGGACCTGGTTCCAGATTCTGTTTATGAGCCATCCCCAATTCTTGGAAGAACTGAAATGAGGACAGAGGTCAAATATTCATTCAACCAACATGTATAAAATGCCCATTTCGCAGCAGAAGCCAGGCTAGGGGGCTGAGGTCCAAGAAAAATAACATGCTCCGATCCTTGAGGAACCTACAGTCTAGTAGCACTGACTATGCTCTTTTTTCCCTTGAAAACGATTGTAAAAGTGAGACATATGGACTGCAGGATATTTGGAAAGCCCAGGTAAGAAAAGAAAGAAAAAAATCGCCCAAAATTCAGACATCTTATAAATCCTGAGGCTAGGGCCTCCCTCCTGGCGTCAGACTCTATCGGTAAAAGCTTGCACCAGCCTGGAGGAGGAGACGTTTTTTGTAACCGGGGGAAAAGCCACCCTTGATCTGGCCACCCTCTGAGAAACCCTGATAACGTTTAGAACACATTCTTCATCTCCTTTTCTCGGACTGTGAAATGACTGGTGCAGATGTTCTCTCCGCCTCGCCTAAGCAGGGGGAGACGTTTGCGGCCCCCTCAGCAGCGCTCCAAGTGATGGCGCGCTGCCCACAGTGTTCCCAGGCTGCCCCCTGCCACGGCCCCGTGTCTCCTCATGGGGAGGTTTCTTAGGTGTGGGAAAGGCAGCTGCTACCAAATGCCCCCACGTCTCCCTGCCCCTGCCCAGAAAAGCCTCAGGGGCAGGGAGTTGGTTTCCCTGAGACCAGTTCCCTTGGATAGAGGGGGGCTTTCAGCGGCTTTCCTCAAAGCAGGGCGCACATTGACTCCCCCGAAACAGCTTTTAGAATACCTGATGCCTGGCCCCACTTCATACCAACTAAAAGAATCTCTAGGCCGGAGGTCCAGGCATTGGTCTCTTTGTGTTTTTAAAGCTGCCAGGGTTAAGGAGTGAGAACCACTGATTTAAAGGAAGGCGGGGCAGCAGTGTACACGGCCTTTGAGACTAGCAGAGGGTGCTGCCAAGGTCAGCCTCAAGACCTGGCCGCCCCAGGACTTGGCATTGCTAGAGGTTTCCGCAGCTCCCTTGGTGAAAGAGCTGGGTGCTGTATGGGCAGTTGGTTAACAAAGGAGAATCCAAAGGGGAGAATAGCAACTTTGTTCCAAAGGGTTCACATGGATCCTGATTAGGGGAAGAACAAACAGAAACGGTGTTCACATAGGCCAGGAGTAAATACGGGGAGATAAGTACGAATGCCACGATGGGCCACGGTAAGGCATGTGAGCTCTCTGGCTTCATCTATGAAGCCATAACATTCAAACTCTTAGAGAAAAGCCACTGTAACAGTAGGCTGGTTCGCAGAAGGAAAGCGACTAGAACCAGATCGTTCTTTTACGTAAGTCGTCACCGAATACTTGCTATTTGTCAAGCAGTGTGCCAAGTGCTCTATATTACTCCTTTGATCTTTGCAATGACATTTTGCAATACGTATTAGTTATCCCCATTTTATAGGGGAGGAAACTGATGTGATAAATTTTAAGTGATTATCCCATGAAGCAAAGGAGGTGAGCCCCAGCCTTTCTGACTCCGAAACCCATGTTTCATTTGCCCCGCCAAGCTTTATAACCTGCACTCAAGTGATTAGAGGGAAGACAGAAGATGAAAGGAAAATCGAGAAGGGGTGACTTTCCAGCATGGCTAGTCGGCCGCGAGTCCATCTTCCGTGAAGATCCGTGGGGTCACCAGGCAGCCTTTCCGATGGGTGTCAACAGGCCCCACAGTGTCTCAGCCAACCAGCCATGTGAACGTCAGGTCGCTTCATTGGCCTAAGTCAGTGTTCTCACCTGGAAAAAAGCAAAAAGGGCCAGAACCCCTAGATCAGTGCTTTTCAAGCTGCCCTATGCTGGGGACAGGATGGACGGGTATGAACTTCCCTTTCCCCCACAACCAGACAAGCTCTGCATGTAGCGCTTGAAGAGACCCTTCCCCTGTCTGGGGTGAGGGGGCTGCACCTGGAAGGAAACTGTCGGGTTAATGGTTAGTGGTTAATGTCAATTCCAGTTTGATGCAGGTCAAGGGCTCTGTTTTTGAAAACCCGAGACGCCGGGAAGAGCCGGGGCCAACTCCTTGCTCAAGTGCAGATGGAAGTGGGCAGGGAGCATGGCCTTTATGCATCTGACAGGGAGCAAGAGCCCCTGGGGAAGTGAAACGCGGGAGAGAGAGGCCGACTGAAGCCAGCAGAGCTTGGGGTCGCGATACACCTGCGGGGGCCCCTGGGCCACCCAGAGGAACGTGAAGAATCAGAGCAGAGAGGAAAGGAGGGCAGGTGCCCCGGGTTGTTCCTGCGATGCTGCCGCGGCCAGTCGCAAGCCAGAGAGCCTGCCCTCCAGGCCTCGTCTCCCTAAACTGTACTTCCTTTTCACTCAAGAGGGTGGAAGCCTCCCGTTCTCTGTTAGTAGTTTGGGACTGAAGCAATTTTCTGTTTCTTTGTGTTTTTCAGATCTTAAATCCAAATTTCATCCAAGAAGGTGAGTTCAAAAGTAGAATCGAGAACATGGGGGTCGGCTAAATAAGTGGGGCAAATCCAGCCGTTGAGGGCGAGGCTGTCAATAATGGGGATGTGGCTCCGTGCTGTGGACAAGGGAAGGCGAGCGGGATAAACTGTGCGGGTGGAAAGGACCACGACCTGCAACGTGTGTAACTTGTGCAAGAAAAAGGGCGTTGGTGAAAGAGCCCGAAGGACGCAGACCAAAACGTAGTTACCTCACTATCAGGACGTCGTGGAGGCTTTTCCTCTCTTCACTTACCTGTATTTCCGGGTTTTCTGCAATAAACATTTATTACTTTTAAAACCTGTCTTCAGGGGACACGGATGACTCAACAGTATTAAGCGGAAGGTTATTTGAATCACTACACATGGGGGGCTGGAGAGGGCGGTGTCGTAAAACGGCGATTTATTCTGTTTGTTCTAAATGATGCTTTACGTCCATGTGACCACAGTGGCCCCAGAATTCCTTGTGCCCTTGGTGGATGTGACCTGCCTGCTTGGGGACACAGTGACACTGCAGTGCAAAGTCTGTGGGCGGCCCAAGCCCACCATCACCTGGAAGGGGCCAGACCAGAACATCCTCGACACGGACAACAGCTCGGCCACGTACACCGTCTCCTCCTGGTAAGCTGATGGCCCCACACAGACACCACCAGCACCCTGGTGCGGCCCCTTTTGGTTCCTTAGCCTCTGGGGGGTTGGGGGGGGATGGCTGCCCTGGAGCTTGTTCTCGCCCAAATACTTGGCCTTGATGAGGAGAGAAATGGAGTCAACGACCACGGGCAGCTCAGAAAAGCATGCCCTTGCGCTAGCGCTCTCACGCAATGCTCTGTCAGGGCTAGGAGCTGCCCCCCGCTGCTCCCTGCGTCCTTCCACGGGCTGGTCAGACATCTAGGGGGCCGGGGGCCAGGGGCAGCGGGGGGGGGGGGGGGGGGGGGGGGGGGGGGGGGGGCTGGCCAGCATATGGTCACGTGCTCCTGAGCAGCACATAGACATACCTGCACCTACAAGGACAATTTGGCAGGACTGCATTCTGGACCCACACTCAACAAAGAAAAGCGTCCCCCTCTGGATCTCGGGTCAAGCATGAACCACACTTTCAAAGAGCTTTGACAGTCACTGACTTACATCCACCCAATTGGCTGATCCTTCCCAAAGGATCCCCAAGAGAATCTCTATGTCAATAGTAGTGACAAAGGCTCCAGCCCTGTGGGAGGAATGTGGATCTCACATCCCGACATCCTGGTGTTTCTCTGTGCCCGTGAGGATCCTGAGAAACAGTGATCTATTGAATTCCTCCATTAACCTAAAAAACAATTTTCTTAGAAGAAGAAAAAAAAGACTCGCCCCAAAATATGCAGAATAACCAGAAAATCCAGCCATACACATGCTTCCACAAAGAAAGGCTATTTAAAAAAAACTTGGTTGACTGCCCCCCAGTTGTTTCATTAGTATTTATTATGTACTGCTGTTTATGGTGCATGAGCAAAAATGAGCCCTAAGTGCTTAAGCATTTATCCAAGAATCACCTAGAATCCAACTCCCATCCATTAACTGAATTTTTGTGCATATGAAGTGGTATTCCCAGCAATGATGGCCGGGGGATCCGTGGGCCCATGGAATCTAGTGTGAGAGCCAGTGTTGGTGAGGGTCCCGGGGAGCGGCAGGCTGTGTGTGTCTCCACAGGGAGGAGACCATGGGGTAGACTGTGACTGCTGCGTCTCACCCTTTCTGTGCAGCACTTCCCTTGTGACACCGTGGCCCCCAGACTGGGACTACCAGGGAAGTTAGCATTTAGTGGCAGAATCTGCCCTTTACTTAATTCACGTCATTGTTTTGAGGGTCTCCTAGTAGAATTTTAAATACTTAAACATTTTCATTTTCATTCTCATCCATTCCATTTTCCTTTTTTTAATTAAAAATTTTTAAATATTTTCTTTATTTCCTTGAGAGAGAGAGAGAACAAGTGAGAGAGAGAGCAGGAGTCAGCGTGGGAAGGAGCAGAGGGAGAGGGAGAAGCCAGCTCTCTGCTGAGTGGGGAGCCTGATGCAGGCTTAATCCCAGGACCCTGCGATCATGACCTGAACCTAAGGCAGAGGCTTAACCAACCGAGCCACCTAGGCATCCCTTCTCTCTCTCTCTCTCTCTTCCTCTCTTTTAAGATTTATTCATCTATTTGAGAGAGAGAGTGAGAGAGAGAAAGAGAGCGCGCGTGGGGGATTGGGGCAGAGGGAGAGAGAGAGAAAATCCCAAGCAGATTTCATGCAGAGCATGGAGGCCCACATGGTGCTCAATCCCAGGACCCTAAGATCACTACCTGAGCTGAAACCAAGAGTCGAACACTTAACTCACTGTGCCACTCAGGTACCCCCCCCATTTTCTTATACCGTGTGTTACTGATGTGTGAGACTGAAAATATTTTAGGACAAAATTGCTAGTGGTAATCATACCAGTAATGTTGTATAGGACTTTAGATATTTCAAATCATATTCTAATTCTTATCTCGTTTTACTCCTTTTCTATCCCTATGCCCTATATACAACAAACATGAGAGATGGGAGCAGTAAGAATGTCCCCCCATAAAGAAATGGGAATATAGAAAGGGGATATTTCCCTTTTCTATATTCTATATAGAATCTATATTCTATATAGATGCAGGGAGCAGCGGGGAGCAGCTCCTAGCCCTGACAGAGCATTGCGTGAGAGCACTAGCGCAAAGGCATGTTTTCCTGAGCTGCCTGTGGTCGTTGACTCCATCTCTCTCCTCATCAAGGCCAAGTATTTGGGCGAGAACAAGGGGATCCTTTCCTATACACATCCAAAGTGTATAGGAAAAGTCCCAGAGCTGGGGTGAGACCTTGGGCCTGAGGATTCAGCTCAGCACCCAGTGTGCCCACCCTCTGGAATTTTACCCATCAGTCAATTGTGTCATTACTGGAGTCTGAAGAGCATCCGTTTGATGTCCCCAGTGATTCAGGGGAAATCACCCTGAAGATCTGCAACCTGATGCCCCAGGACAGTGGGATTTACACCTGCATAGCAGCAAATGACCACGGCACCGCCTCAACGTCTGCTACGGTTAAAGTGCAAGGTACGGGCTCTTTGTTCAGCCAACACCTTTTATAATTTTAAAATATTTTTATTATGGTAAAATATACATAACATAAAATTTTTCCTTTTAATCGATGTTAAGTATACATTCTGCAATGCTGAGTACATTCATAGGGTTGGACGACCCATCTCCAGAACTCTTTTCATCTGGCAAAACTAAATCCTATATCCATTAAACAACAGCTCCCCCACCCGACTGCCCCTGGAAGCCACGGTTCTATTTCCTGTCTCTATGAATTTATATGCATCAAATATTTTAAGTGGACATTACAAGGGTTCCCTGAGACCTGGGGAAGAAAAGGAAAGAAAATTTCCATTGTGAAATCCCAAAGTCCAGTAAAGAGGAGAGAAGGAATCTTCGCTAAGCGCTCTCTGTGGCCCGCCATAACTTCCTGCATGGTTTCAGGGTCGAGCCTTATGTCCAGTGTGCAGTCTTTAGCCCGAGGAAGAACTTCTAACCCCAAAGTGTATCTGCTAGGCCTCTCCGGGACCTGGAGAGGAGTATGCCACTGGATGGAAAGGGCCATAGGAAAAATTTGAGACGTGGGGAAGGTCACGTTTCCTAGGAAACGTTCAACCTTGGTGCAAAATGCCAAGTTCTGCAGAAATAGCATCTGACCGTAACTTCTGCGTCCTAAGGTGTTCCAGCGGCCCCTAACCGCCCCATTGCCCAGGAGAGAAGCTGCACCTCCGTGATCCTCCGCTGGCTGCCTCCCTCCAGCACGGGAAACTGCACGATTTCTGGTTACACCGTGGAGTACAGAGAGGAAGGTGAGCTGGCTCCCCCTGCTCTTCCCTTTCGTTCTTCCCTTCCTCAAAAGGGAAGGTCCTTCAGAGTCATAAACTACTTGCCTTCATGCTTTCCATCAGCTGTTCCTTCTTGTGTCTTCCAACTCAGCATAAAGACCTCATGTCAGACTACAGCTGCCTTCTGACCTCCAGCTTCAAGCAATGGTTTTCGCTAAACTGATAATGACTCCTGGTAGATTTCATAGTGCCTTCATGTGCCCATCTGTCCTTAATAAGCCCTATCCCCCAGACGGGGGCAGTCAGGCCCATTTTACAGATGAGACTAAGGCCTAAACAAGTTAAGGAACCTGACACCCGGGTTTAATGCCAGCCTTGCCTCTTACTAACTCCTGGCATTAAACCCGGGTGCCGGGTTCATGAATTCGTGATCTTTCTCCCAGAGTGATAACCAGGGTAGCATGAGCAGGGCTTTACCCCCACCCCCCAGACAAAATTTAGAGATCGCATATATGAATATAGATCTCATAGACACTTTGTGTGATCTCTAAATTTTACATACATGCACGTGTA
>CM053603.1:125762237-125803461 GCA_028646535.1 Procyon lotor | reverse complement strand
TGTGAGTAGATTTCCAGGAAAGGAAACCAGGCTTGGGAGTTAAGTAACTCTGTCGAGGTCCTGCAACCATTAAGTGTAGAACCGCCAGGATTCCAACCCTGGCCTACCCAGTTCTTAAGCCTGTGTTTGTTTTACTATCATATGTGATTTCTCACTGCAGCAATTTTTGTCAAAAATAAGCTCTAGCCATTAAAATCTAGTTTGCTCCATTATATTGAAGCTTCGTGAAGCTACGTATGACTCCAGTAATGAATCAAATCCTCTCCTGGTTCTAAAGGAAACTGGTTGTATCACCTAGATGATAGTGATTACTTTCCCAAGACATGCATTTGCTGTTGAGAACCAGAGGCGAAGGTATGTTTTACCTACAAGAGATGGATGTTTTAGTATTTCCCAAAGGGGAGATCAAGTTTCTGATCTGTTCAAGACAACAGATGGTTAAGAAAAAAAAAAAAAAATCTCATCCCCAACCATCTGAACCTTTTCATGTCCTCCAAGTAGAGTGCCCCTATTTTCAAGAGATCCTTTAAAAATGCTGTCTGTGAACAGAAGGGAAATAAAACATGTAGATATTGATGTGAGATACATGAAAGGTATCTGTGGACCATAGATGGGAGTCAACTTTCTCCGTTGCACTTAAACCTAGACTTCTAGGCCTGGATGACTATCTTGTTAAAAATAGCACTCTGGTAATTAAGTAGTTTAAAAACCATGGTGCAGGGTGCCTGGGTGGCTCAGTGGGTTAAAGCCTCTGCCTTCGGCTCAGGTCATGATCTCAGGGTCCTGGGATCGAGCCCCGCATCGGGCTCTCTGCTCAGCAGGGAGCCTGCTCTCCCCTCTCTCTGCCTGCCTCTCTGCCTACTTGTGATCTCTCTCTCTCTGTCAAATAAATAAATAAAATCTTTAAAAAAAAAAAAACAAAAAACCATGGTGCATAAAGAAATATCGTTACTCCCAAAGTCTATCTACAGGAGGAAAGAGCACTTGAGCATGGCACGCTTAGCCAGAAATAAACTAGACAGGCACCCCGGCCACGTGAAGAAGGCAGAGAGTTGTCCCCTGGGAATGCTGACTGGTGACCTGTATGGGATCCAGAAAGGTAGCAGGGCCAGGCCTCCAGGCAGCAATGGAAGGTTGAACCCAGCCATCTCTTTTCACTCTGTCCTGAGAATTCACTGGATCTCCACTAAAGGAAATTTTCTTTTTTTTTTTTTTTTTTAGATTTTTTATTTATTTGACAGAGAGAAACACAGCAAGAGAGGGAACACGAGCAGAGGGAATTGTAGAGGGAGAATGGTAGCAGGCTTCCCACAGAGTGGGGAGCCTGATGCGGGGCTTGATCCCAGGTCCCTGGGATCATGACCTGGGCCGAAGGCAGACGCTTAATGACTGAGCCACCCAGGCGCCTCTAAAGGAAGTTTTCTGATCAGGCATGTAAGGATGAGGACACAGGAAGAAGAGACAACTCTAGAAGCACATTTGAAGTAGAAAACAAGTTAAAGAGTGATGAGTGACCTAGGAGACCTGAGGAACTCAGTCCAAGTCAGTCGTGGGGTCAAGGGAGAGCCAGTGCAACCTTTGCAGCAGAATCCCCCAAAGGCTGGGGTACTGGCCGCGTTGGGTAGCTTGTAAACCCATGTAAAGAGGATGCCGACATGGGAAGTAGTGGCTCCAGATCTCCTCCCCAGCAGAGGCAGCTGTAGCACCATCCCTCCCTGTGCTGGGAGGCTGGACTCCATTCTCCAGACTGGGTGAAACAGAGTACCTCTCTTCTCAGGGACACTTGGGGGCAGCAGAACTTTCCAGAAAACAGGCCCCTTAGGAGACTGTATCCATGCTGGATACTCAGGACCCCAGCTTTCTCAACCACCTGGCCTCCAAAAGTGAACAACCACGGCTTCACTGCCTAGGCAGGAAGTAGGAGGCTTTTTCTCTGGGAAATCTGACCGGCCCAAGAAGACCCTTCTTTACGATACTGACTTTGGAACTTTCCCAACTAAACAGTCCCTCAGATCACCCTATAGGGAAGGTCGAATTGACAGGCTTCACGCCCCACACTCAGAGTCCCAAACACCGTTTAGTACCCAACTTTTATAATGAGCCAACTTCCAGTGCCTGCCAAGATAGTCAGCCCACTGTGGCCTATCTCTCCCACTGATGACAACCAGAATCCCTGGACAAAATCCAAAAAAAAAAAAAAAAAGGCAACTACATCAGGATTCTGAAAAGTAAAGAACACGTAGAATGGGGAGCCAAGTGAAAACTTGAAGAAAGTCAAGGACAGTGGTAGTGAGTCCTCTGGCTTGTTTGTTGGGCTTTAACCCAAGGACGGGCCAAACCAGGGAACTGGGCAGCATGCATAGGGGACAACTCCAAAGGACGCTCATCTTTCTGACCAAAAGATAGGAATGGGGGGGGTCTCTTTGAGCTGAAGAGAGCAGGAAAATGCCTTTCCCTCCCTCTTCCTTTCTCTCATTGCTTTAATCCAAGCAAGAAGCTAAAACTCTGAAGGAATCCCATCTATAAAAACAGGCCCATGGGAGCCAAAGAATGTGTGGGAAATCTCAGTGAGAAGAGAGCTAAAGAACGAGATCCCCTAGTTCTGTGCCTGAACAGAACAAATCCTGGGCTCTTTTCAAGCTGTGCACAGATAGAACACACCCACAGATGCATAGCAAGGCTTTGAGAGCCGAACTATGCTATAAACCATCGCTTGGTCACCCTGCAGTGACTTTTATTCCCGAACTGATCTTTGAGTGGTTCTCATAAGGGGCAGTCTTTGTCAGAAATGAGGCCTGAATACTGTCACAAAAAGGAAAATATTCATAGTGTACTGGAGCTGCGACTGTGACTAGCCATGACCCAGTTGCAATAATAGAAACACTGAATATTGATTAAAATAGCATTCTGTGGGGGGATGGGGGTGGGGAAAATGGTCTTGTGGTGGGGACAGGGAAGGGAGAGACTAACATGTCTCTTTCCGGAGTGGGTGTCAACAGATTATAATGAAAACTGAAACACCAAGAAGTAGCCACACAAACATAGACTACCCCAGGAATAAGCTAAAATAGAATTACCCGATATGTTAAACTGCCTCTCAGGTAAGGAAATGGAATTGCAGGTGAGGGATGGGATACTATTAGTTTTAAAAAGAAACCTTAAAGCTAATTGACTGTTTAAATCATGGGGATGCATAACTTGGATAAGCACAATTTAAAAAAAAAAATTAAGGTATAAGGACACCTGGGTGGCTCAGTGGCTTAAAAGTCTGCCTTCTCTCAGGTCATGATCCCAGGGTCCTGGGATCGAGCCCCGCATCAGGAGCCTGCTTCTCCCTCTCCCGTTCCCCCTGCTTGTGCTCGCTCATTCTCTCTCTCTCTCTGCCAAATAAATACAATCTTTTAAAAAGAAAGAAAGAAAAACATAATGAAGGGGTGCCTAGCTGGCACAGTTGGTGGAGCATGCAGCTCTTGATCTCAGGATCGTGAATTTAAGTCCCACATTAGGCATAGAGATTACTTTAAAAAAGAGAGAGAGATGACAATTTATTAATTTATGATATAGAATAAAAATATCAGTTCAACCAAATATTTGCTTACTATGTAAAAAAATGTCTGCTATATAATAGGCATTCAATTAGTATTTTTCAAATACTAATTGATTAGCATATTCTCTTCTTAAAGATTTATTATTTATTTATGTGACAGAGAGAGAGCATGAGCAGGGGGAGGGACAGAGGGAGAGGAAGAAGCAGACTGCCCGCTGAGCAGGGCTCCATCCCAGGACCCTGGGACCATGACCTGAGCCGAAGGCAGACACTTAACCGACTGAGCCACCCAGGTGCCCCAGTATATTCTCTTCTTTTGTGAAAACCTATGGTGGAGAAACACTATCTGACTATTATTGTCAGAAAGTCGCTTGGTGAGCATGGAGCCAGGTCAAGGAGTCAGTTGGACGAACTTTGTGGTGGCCATGGTGTTGGATGCCTCCATTTCCACCAGAGGAATGGGCTGCTCTTTGGATGGTTGACTCCTCTACTCATATAGGTTAGGGCACCTCAGGGACAGGCCTGGGATGAGCACTGCTTGTCACCTCTTTGACTCCCCTTCCCTGTTCCCGTTGCTGACCAGCTCCCTCTTCTGCTTCACTCTCTTACTCCCTCCTGCTGGGCTACAGCTGATTCTGGGAACCATTCTATTTTAGGTGTGGCTAATTTTGTCAGATGTGAAGATGGCCTGGTGGTTATACATTTTTCAATGTCCTTGTCAGTTAGAAATGACTGAAGTATTTATGAGTGAAATAACATGATATCTGGATTTTATAAAAATACTACCCAAAAAAAGGCAAGAGGTAGGAAAGGGATAAATGGAATAAGGTTGGCCAAATTCTGAAAATTCTTGAAGCTGGCTGCTAGGTGTACAGATCTGTTACACTATTCTCTCTCCGTTTGTGTATATTAGAAAATTTCCATCATACCAAGATAATAGATATAAAATAAAAGGAAAAAATTGCCTTTTTAAAAAATGTTTTTGAAATGATCACGGAGTAGAATTCCTCCTTCTCTTGCACGTGATTATTACTGTCATATTTTACAGAAATATGCTCCGCTTAGAAAATTGAACCTGTGGTTCATGTTCAAAGTGACAGAGAAAATCTATTGACTAAAAATGATAGTTTTTCGCATCTCAGAGAACCCTGAATTGCCAAGGAAGGAAACACGGCTTTTCTGAAAGATCACATGATCATTTAAAAATAGGAACGTGGGGCGCCTGGGTAGCTCAGTCGTTGGGTGTCTGCCTTCGGCTCAGGTCGTGATCCCAGGGTCCTGGGATCAAGCCCCACATCGGGCTCCCTGCTCTGCAGGAAGCCTGCTTCTCCCGCTACCATTCCCTCTGCTTGTGTTCCCTCTCTCTGTGTGTTTCTCTCTGTCAAAGGAATAAAATCTTAAAAAAAATAAAAATAAAAATAAGGAAAAAATAAAAATAGGAACGTACAATTCCTAATAAGGGTTACTGTCCAACCACTTCAGAAGAGAACTTTACAGATCCTTGAATAAAATAATACCAAGTTGATGGAGGAAGCCTGGCAAAATTCTTTCTCCCTTTCACTCGCCAGGGGCCGTTTCTCCATTGTGAAGAAGTGCATTCACAAAGCTACGCGGAAGGATGTCGCGGTGAAATTCGTCAGCAAAAAAATGAAGAAAAAAGAGCAGGCTGCCCACGAGGCTGCCCTGCTTCAGCACCTGCAACACCCCCAGTACATCACTCTCCACGACACCTATGAGTCCCCCACGTCCTACATCCTGATTCTCGAACTGTAAGTACAGGGGTCTCAGGGCGTGTCCCAGCAGCCTGGGCTCTTTAGCGTCCCCCACCCCCGCCACGGCGGTCACATTCTGTACGATGTCTTGCCAAGTACGGAGTGTTGTTGGGCAAGTGCATTCTCCAGTCCGTTTTGTAAAGAGGTAGTTCCCATGTACAGGTGAGAAAAATCAAAGGTAAAGAAGGTCCTTGCCACTAGGAAAGGGAGAAGCTGGGACTTGAACCCGTGTATCTGTCTCCCTCGGATTCTCATGTTCTTTCAGTTACGGACTCTTGGGCTGCACCGGGGTTTAGGAAGACCTTATCAGCCCTAGGCTTGTTGACAGGGGTGGGGCTGAGCTGAAGGAGGGGTTTGTGCTTCAATTCACTGCCATGGCAGCCACGGCCTCCTATCCAAGAAATAGTAGAACCTTTGACCTTCAAAATAGTCCACTCAGTCCAGATTTTCTAGGAACTCGGGCAACCATGTACTTGGTCCCAGAATACATCCGATAAAGCCCATTCTGCCCCTTAGTACCCCAAGCTAAGAACAGAGATCGCGTCCTGTGGTTCACAGAGCTCCAGCAGAGGTTAAAGGGAACAGAGTCCTCTCAGGAGTATGGAGCGCGCTGGTGACCCCGCCCCCAAGACCAGTGCCCAGTCTGTCTTCACAGGAGCCTCTGTCCAAAAGAGAAGCGCCTCTCCCTACAGTTTTCCAGCTGTCATTTTACTGGGGCTCTTTGTGTGCTTGCTTGTCTAGGTGTTTGTGGATGAGGGCCTTTGAGGGAGTCCTCTATAAATTTATGTTGGAGAAGACAGCTAAAAGACAAACATCTTCCGCTACATTTTTTAATTGGTTGAAAAAAAAACAAGAGAAGATAGAACCAACTGTATTAATATTTGTACTTCCTTTGTGATATATAGCTGTGTAGTAGTAGATCGATTGTCACTTTGGATTTAACAAAGACACTTACAAAGAGCCTTCCAGAACCCAATATTAAGTGCTTATGCAAGTATTATCACTCGTACATCAAGGTAATATGGCGGACCCAGGACCTTGGCGCCTTTGGATTTGCCAGTTTGCATCGTTCCAGGGGAAGGTGCTCATTACCAGGCTGCTGCAGTAATGGAAGGAAGCCCTTCTTGGAATGAAGAGCCTGGGTTCTCATCCCAGCTCTGGGATTTGGGGGCAGGGTCTTTAGCTTCCTGGGCCTGGGGTCCTCCTCTGCGAAGTCTGAAGAATTATTTCCATTTCTCAGAGACATTACAGGAATTAAATGAGGTGAATAGTGGACTGAGTTAGTTCAGCAAACGTGTCCTGAGCACTGCCTGTGTGCCCGCCACCATGAGGACCTGGCCCAGGCTGGAAGGAACAAAGATGAAAAGGGGCGGTCGTTGTCCTTGAGGGGCTCAGAATGTGATGAGGAGGACCGATCGCTGAGTGAATGATTTCAGCTGAACATGGTAAATGCGGAGAAAGAAACATGTGTTTTGGAGAGGGCTGCTGTGAGAACACAGGAAGGTGTTTGTTGGACTCGAAATTCAGGAAAGATGAGTGGATAGACAGTGCCCGAGGTAAACCCTGTGCTAAATCTTCGTTAGGCTGTGACCAGAGGTTCCCCCCTTTGGTGGCCATCTCAATCCCTGGTAGAGCTTTTCTCTGCTAGGCAGCCGAGGTCCTGATGGCCTAGGCTAGTGTGGGGCCTGGGCATGTGCATTCCCCAAAAGCTCTGAGGGTGAACTTGGTGCAAAGGCTTGCAGGTCTCAGAGCAGCATAGCAAAAAGCACGGGGGGAGCATCTCACAAACCCAGGGTTCATCCCTGCCGCTTCACCCCCGGCCAGGTCCTAGGCTTCGCTCTTGTCAAGGAAAGCAGGAGAAGACACCAGGGGGAAGGAACACACTAGAGAAGAGAATGGAAACCTGGCTGGGGTTGAAGGAGATCAGCTGTGTTCAAAGGTGGTTTCAAGCTCCTTTGCCTGAGCATTTCCCAGGGATGTGCCTTTGATAGCTCAGTGCACATTGGACTAGCAGTCTGCTATCTGGTCACTCCAGATGCTAAAGAGGGCACAGGGGTACCAAAAACACTATTTACTGAGCACTTAGACTGCTGCTGATTGGGCTTACATGCCTCATTGTCTCGCTTGGTTCTTGCACAGCCCTCGGAGTGAAGTCAGTGTTATTGCTGTTACTCCCAGTTTAAAGATGAAGAAACCAACACAGGGTTTAAGTGACTTGTCCCAAGCCCCCAGCCTGTAGCTGGCAGAATCAAGGTTCAGGTCTGGGTCTGGCTGGCTCCCCCTACCATGTTCTCAGTCACAGATTTTAAGATTGGAAAATTGCTCACAAGGCAAAGAATCCCAAAAAGCGTCAAGAATGCCGAGGACAGGGGCACCTGGGTGGCTCAGTGGGTTAAAGCTTCTGCCTTCAGCTCAGGTCACGATCTCAGGGTCCTGGGCTGGAGCTCCGTGTCGGGCTCTCTGCTCGGCGGGGGGCCTGCTTCCCCTTCTCTCTGCCTGCGTCTCTGCCTACTTGTGATCTCTCTCTCTCTGTCAAATAAATAAATAAAATCTTTAAAAAAAAAAAAAAAGAATGCCGAGAACAAATTTGGCCCACTTTCCCTTTCCCAGCTAAAAACTGACAAATAAAAGCAATTTGAAAAACATATTTGCAGTGACTTAGCCACTGGGTTCCGGCTCATCAGAATATGGAGAGAAAGCTCACACTCTCTCTCTATCCCCCTGAAGACTTTCTTTTTTTTTTTTTTTTAGATTTTTCTATCTTTTACCAACTAACCTCTTAAAGGGGGATCAGACCTCTTTCCTCGTGAGCGGTTTTTAACTTTAACAACATAGAATGTGTCTTAAGGTTACCCGGGTTTCTTCCGTGGAGCACACCACATGTGTAACTTTTAAATTAGTTCATTAATTTTAGTTCTGAACATTAATTTTAGGCTCTAACTAAAATACGCACGTGTGGCAACATCAGTCTTCATTTATAAGCGGGAGCAGGAGAGGTTTTGGAGCTCTGACTGATCTGTATGTGTGACTTTTCCATTTTTTTTCCAAACGTATTTCCTTGGCCGATTCCTCCCTGCTTTCAGGATGGATGATGGCCGGCTCTTAGACTACCTTATGAATCACGATGAGCTGATGGAAGAAAAAGTCGCTTTCTACATCCGGGACATCATGGAAGCTCTTCAGTACCTCCACAACTGCAGGGTGGCCCATTTGGACATAAAGGTAATAAGAAAGCGTTGCCCTTGCAGGGAAATGGCCAAGTCGAACCTGTCAGTCATTACCCTTGAGGGAGGGCCATTCTGATTCATTTTAGGTACTTAGGTTAGAGTCCTGACAGATATCAAATAGGAACTAGGTCTTCACACAATTCGAGTGTGTTATTCGTGAATTAATGAGAACACGCCAAGAGTCGCCATGACATCTAGGTCCTTCCAGCCTTGTCTACATTTTAGAAGGAAGCCAATAAATGTCAGTTTTTTTATGGTGATCCAAAAGAAGCCCCTATTTTCCCAAACAACTAATCCATTCTTTTTTTTGAGTCAGTGCAGAAGCAAGGGGTAGTTGAGAAGACATGATTTTCAATGTCAGACAGCTTCTCTGAAACACTACCCCAACTCAGAATTTAGTGTAGTTTGAAGGCTGCCGGGCCCTTTGCATAGGCTATTTCTCATGCTCTATAGGCTTTCCCAAAGACTAGCAGAACCATGTCTGAACCACCAGAGTCCTACTGGTAGTCAAGACAGAGAGCTCAACTTGCCCTCTCTTCTCCCTCCCGCCTGGGTCTCCTCAGCCCGAAAACCTGCTCATTGACCTGCGCATCCCAGTGCCTCGGGTGAAGCTCATCGACCTGGAGGATGCCGTCCAGATCTCGGGTCACTTCCACATCCACCACCTGCTGGGGAACCCTGAGTTCGCCGCCCCAGAGGTGATCCAAGGCATCCCCGTCTCCCTGGGCACAGATATCTGGAGCATCGGGGTTCTGACATACGTCATGCTGAGCGGGGTGTCCCCCTTCTTGGACGAGAGCAAAGAGGAGACCTGTATCAATGTGTGCAGAGTGGACTTCAGCTTCCCTCACGAATACTTCTGTGGCGTGAGCAATGCTGCCAGGGACTTCATCAACGTGATCCTACAGGAAGACTTTCGCAGGAGGCCCACGGCAGCCACATGCCTGCAGCACCCGTGGCTGCAGCCCCATAATGGCAGCTACTCCAAGATCCCCCTGGACACCTCCCGCCTGGCGTGCTTCATAGAACGCCGCAAGCATCAGAACGACGTGAGGCCTGTGCCCAATGTCAAGAGCTACATCGTCAACCGGGTCAACCAAGGGACGTAGCCGTCTCCTCGCCCTCGGGGTTCCACATGGAAGCGCAGTGTGAACCAAAGCAAGACTGAATGTCTGTAAATAATTCTGTTCGTTCGCTCCACGCAGGTCTCTGGCTTGAGAGACGGACCTCTTCAACCTCGTCCGTGGCTATTCAGGGTCTGGGCAGCGGCAAAATTACCCTCCACCCAGGGGGCTTTCCGGAAGGTCATTTAGCAGAGAGAAAGATAGAGTCACCCAGAGCATTAAAGAGAGGGGGCAAGGATACCAAGAATACGAGCCATTATGAAATTTGAACAGTGTGTTCCAAAATGAGCAGTGAACTGGTCAAAGCTATAGCTCATGGTAGTGAGCGTAAAAGGTTTCTAACCCTGCTGAAATTGGAAGCAAAAAAAGTTCTATTTAACAGAGATGTCAAATGTGTCAACTATTCTGATTTAGATTACTTTGATATAGTTTCTTAATAGGATTCATATACACATACAGTAAAATATATCCCATTCAGGTTTCAGAGTTTTATAATATAGAGGTATATATGAAATCAATCCTAAGTAACTTCGAGTGCTCCAGTTAAGACAGTAATTTATTTACCGAAGCATTACATTGTTTTGACTAAGCACAATTAGATGACAAGTTTTTTAGAGCATTTTATAAATCTTGTATAGAAATCTTTTACCAGAACCCGTGCATTAAGAGAAAGCAACGTTACCCTTCTGCGATCTGTGAATGGGAAGATTTTTCTCTCAGTCACTGAGTATCGGATTAACATAGGTTCTGTATATGCTACCCCCAAATTCACTGGCAGCTCAGTTAATCTGGCAGGAAAGCCTGCTGGGAAGTAAGTCCAAATACAGTTAAGAGTTGTGGGGCTATTTTTATGTCTACACTGGGTTTGAACTAGGTAATGAATATAACAGGTTCACACAAAAGGGCAACTAGAAACCTTTCCTGCGGTTCCTATGAACAACGTAACAACACTTTCTGACTTCTACAGCTGTAGAAGGCAGTCCTCAGAAAGTTGGCTTGCTTTATTTCTAACCCCTTCTGGAAGCTGAGGGGTGCTTACCAAAAGGAGGCAGCCATCTAGGCCTTTAAAGGCCTGGTCCCAAGTCCTTTTTGAAGCCATGGAATAAAATCGGATCCATCACTCAGACAGAGCATTGAGTTTTAACTGTGATTGTCGAACCTATCACCACGCAGCCGCTGATATTTCTCTGGACCAAAAGGACTAATTGCACTTTGAGGCCAACGCTGCTTTCTGGTGCGCATTCTCCACACAAGGTGATTATGAACTGCCCTTTCCTCCCCAACGCTGGTGGAAAACAAAACAAAACAAAATTCAGCCTGAGCATTTCATGGTTATTTTTCTTTCTTTGTTTCTGGGGAAATTTTTTTGGTTGTTTTTTTTTGTGTTTGTGTGTGTGTTGGTCCATGATCCACCTTTGTTTTCTGGGATGTGTTTTGAAAATTGCAATTATGCAAATATTATTTTAAAAATATAACTCAAGTGTTTGTCCTGAAATCAGGTTTAGTGGCATTGCTTCTCTCCTATAATAGGATTGAGAAAATTAAAAGCGTGTGGCACAAAAGTGCAAGCAGAGAGTTTATGAAGGATGAATAGAAGTATACATCTGTCTAACTGAAAACGATGATAGACATTAAGCCTGAACTTTAATATATAAAAACATTCCACAGCGGAAGTGTAAAATTAAAAGTACTCATCTTTCTTTTCCATTGGTTTCAGAGTCACCTTCCTCATCCACCCTCCACCTCATCCCATCCAAGATTATAGATTAATCAATTAGTAGGAAGTACAAGCAATAAGACTAGATAGCACTTCGTATTTTTAGGATTAACCGAATACGTGGAAACTCATTCCGCCTGTACTTGGTTCCTAGCTTTTGATGGCCCTGGGTCACCAAGGCACCCTCCCTCAGAGCCTGCCCCTGACTAACCCCCCTTAATCTCTATTTAGATCTACATGTATATACAAATGCTATCTGATATGATATTTTAAAATTTAAAACATATTTACTAAAAAAACCCACAAAAAACCTTTTAGTAAACATGTCTTCGTTGTGAGCTCTAGCCTAAAAGAAGAACGCCTGGTCCCTAGGGCTCCTCATGGACGGAGGGCAGGTGCTGAGGATTCCAAACACCCATCAAGTGTGGCTTGGCAAGGTCTGTTTCGTCCACTGTGCACAATGACTAAAGAACTCCCTGCTGAGTCTTTTGAGTTTTTAGGACCATGGAAGAGACGGGCTGAGTTTCTGCTGGAGAAGATTAGGGCCTTGAACGGTGGTGCACGGAGGACCCAGGAGAATATTCACGAAGCGCTGTTGTGGGAAGGCAGCTGACAGATCGTTAGAGCCAAAGCTTTTATATCAGCGTCTCCATCTGAGTTGGGACAGCCCGGGTGTGGGGTTGTGCAGATCTCCCCTACCCCCAAGTACACATGTTGGGGAAGTGAGGAGACAGGAGAGGCGGAACATAGAAATGCAAAGTGCTATGATTCTCTTAACTGGAGCCAAAGTACAATCATTAGAGTAGAATTCATTTAATAGAGGCCCCAAGAGAAAGGGCGTGTATTTTATATAGCTCGGTCACTGAAGAAAACTAACAGAGAGGTGTCCTATCTCCACAGACCCTGCTCCCTCCCCAGCAGGAGTAAGACAGCAGTCCCGCTTGGGAATTCTCCAGAGCCAGGTGGAAAGGAAAAGGAATCCCCAAAGGTGGGGCTGGGAAATGTACTTGAGGTTGCTCTGTGGGCAACCATGGGAAGGGACTAAGGATTAGGAACCAGTTTCTTGTACCTGTTTTGGCAGATATTTATGACTTTGTGGTAGAGAGAGGGGGAGAAGAGAAAAGGGTCCGCTTCCGCCATGTTGTCGTCGTTCGTGAAATCAGAACTTAACGAGGAATTAGAGTGAACTTCCAGTTGAAATGGGAAAAATTAATGTTGGTTAAAGTCATAAGTTTCTTGCTTGGCTTATATTCCTTGACTAGAGTTTTGGGGTTTGTTTTGTTTTGTCAGGGTGGGATGCGGAAAGAAGGAAAAAGATCAGGGACAACTCATAATAATTTTTTAAAGATATAATGATTTAATGCATCTTTTACATTGGTTTCAAATTACATAGATTTGTATCCACTTACAGCTGAATGTTGGGAAAATTTTTAAGAAAAAAAATTGTATCGTTAGAGGTGTCCTTCAGGCCTCTCGCAGCCATAAACACTCTTGGGGGAGTAGAGGGAGCAGAGGAAAAGCTGGCTTCACTGCTTTGTCATTCACAAAGCCTTTATAAATAGTAGTGCCTTTCAGAGGGGAGGTCGGGAGATAAAGAAGTTCATTGTATTTAGATTGATACTGCAGCATTTTTTTTATGTTAAAATATCTTTTAAATGAAAACATCTGAATATAGGGTGAGGCCGGGAATTCTTGAGTTTCAACCTCAGCTATTCCTGATTCGTCCTTTCTTACAGAAAGTCTTTGTTTTTTCTGTCCCAAAAGTCCCCATTGTTAAAATGGGAAGGGGGGGAAGGAGGAGGGACTTTAATCTCATAGGAATGTTGCAAAAATAGCATTGTTGGGATGTCTAAATAAAAAAATACTTTGATTTTCTTAAAGTGCTACACACTGCCAGTGCTGAGAATTTCATTAACAGTAACTTTGAACATTCCGGGTTTTCAATATTCATACTTTAGGAAATCATTTGCAAACTCACGAGATTGAATTCTGTAAATTGATTTTAATTGGAAGTACCAGGTGCTCTTTGTCTAAATGTTATTTGGTCTTAGCCTGTAATTTCAATCATTGGAAAGCTTGTCTACAGACAAAGGTTAGGAGAGCTGATGGTCTTATATGAATAAGCTGTTTTCTCTGGTATTTCTGGTGGCAAAGCCAGAGTAGGGTGCCCTGCAAAGCAACCACAGCTCTCTCTTCTCAAGCTTTATGCTCTGAAAAAATTGACCAAGAAGAACTCAAACAGTCACTTCCCTCTCTGGAAGGGCAGAAGTGAGAATAAAATACTGTTTGCTATCACAACTCACTTCTTCAGAATCTCACCGGCATCCATTGTAAGAGGCAAATTACATGCACAGGTGTAGAGATCAATTGAACAGTTGGATTTTGGAGGGAAAACCTTGGATCTTTTTTCTTTTTAAGATAATTAGGTATTTCCGGGGTAGTGTATTTGCTTTCCCATACTATCCATGATTTAACGCCCAAGAGTTAGGCATTTCTTGTTTGCTCGCCTGTGTAAAAGAGCATGGGAATTTAAATTTGTGAGAACATGAGAAAGCCAAGGCATGATAAATTAGATGATGGTTGTCTCTGCATATTAACTAAGATTGTGTCCCACAAATTTGATAGAGGAGGAAATATTACAGACATAAGGGGTCTCTGCAGTAAGACAAAAGTGCAAACTCGCCACTGCCTTGTTCAGTTTCGAGGAACGCGAGCTATATTCCTTTTTCTCCTGCGTAGCATCACTGTGGAGTCCGGGTCAGGCTAACATAGTATGTGGGCTTCCAATGGATTTATTTGCATTATGGCTTTTCTGTTTACTATTTAAAGTCTAGGGATTGCTTGGAAATGAATAATTAAACCTGGCTGGGTTTAGAAAAGACAAGGTTTATATGTACTCCACTAAGAAAAGGGAAGCTACTTTGTTAATATTTCTTTTCTAAAAACCATAAGGCTCTCAGCTGTTTCATTAATTCTAGAGGGTTTAAAAAGAGCTGAGACTAGTCCATAGCACTAGACATTTTTAATAGGAAATATTACTCATGTGAGAAATCTACATAGAAATAGAACACAGAAATATCGTGGGCCACATGTTCAAAGAAAAGCATTCCTGCATTTTCCATGTGTGTAGAAGTCATAGGAAAGGAAAAAGCAATTACCCTAAGACAAATTTTCATCCTTAAGGGACATTTGTGGAAAGCTTGAAATCAATACTCGTGAAAGCCTGAAAAACTCATAGGCTACTGTGTTTTCTTGTCAGCCTGTTTGCTGGGAGATTCTAAAATACGGTCAGATTTCGTTTTATTCAAATGACCAAGATCGACTGTTTCTTCAGATAGCTGTTATTTCAGAGGGCGAGGGTAGTTGAAAAAAGGGAGAGTGGTGGGGAAAAAACGCAAATGAAATTCCTGGCGTCCCAACTCAAGCAAGCCAATTTGCTGGCCCAGGGAGAGCTAGCATTAAGAGTTCCATCCATGCTTGACTTCTATCAAGAAATGAATCCACATCCTGAAGTATTATGGGGACTTTTACCATGATCTCAGAGACTGTGGTTATGATTTTGAAGTTAACAAAACATACGTCTTCTCTTACTAACTGAAGCCATATCTGTCATCTCTGTGTCTGATTTTTTTACCCTGGTGCTTTTTTCTGTTTCTGCCAAACTCCAGCCGGCTCTATGGGGAAGGTGAGTAACACCAGTCGTTAGGACAAATGCGAAGACTGGGAAAAACTAAACATACCCATCTGAATGAGATCCTAGTCAGAGAATGGTAGTGATCCAAGTGCAAACTGTTGGAAAATATGGATATATGTACATCTGTACATGTATATAGTGTATAATATGTATGTATATGTTCTTGCTCATATGCAGAAATCTATCCAGTTGAAGACAGCCCAGGTCGGTCAGTTTTTCTACTGGAAAACCATGTAGGGCCATTCAAAACCATTAGGGCTGATGGGTGGAGTACGAGTCTACTCATTTGGGAATTGTTTGCTGTCCTTTGAAGTCCACAAAGCCAAATGAACAAAGCCTGAAACATAATGGGGCCATCGTTGAGGCTGTTTACCTAGGGTCAGGAGTATCTTTATGTTTGAATTATTAATAGTTGGTTTGCAAACTGCATTGGCACCTCTTGGTTTTGAGTGACCCCTCCCCACCAAGTCTTTTGAGAGTTTGGAGTGGGCTTCTCTGGCCATTCAGATAAAGGGCCTTATCCGTAAGTGGATAGGTTTCCCCATAGGGACCATTACACATATACATATAAGTACATACTTCCATCAGGCTTGTAACAATTGATTTAAAATCACTCCACAGTATTGATAAATAGCTCTATATTTTCAAGGTGCAGAAGAATTCCACAGCCTTAATTATTTCAGTGTCTTGCTGGTCTGCCTTAAGTGTATCTTCTGGGTTTTTGGTTGTCTTATTATTTTTAAATTTTTCTGCAGTTCATTTTGTATGCACACAATGTCGTTTTGTAAAGGTAGGTTGTAAATATTTTATTTGTAAGTCAAAATCACTCATGTGTAATGTTGTAAAGTGATGACCTGCTGTCTTGTTATTATTAAGTAAATGTTATAAGTTATGGATGAAACTTCAAAATGTACATCTCACAAGTTATGCATTCCTATAAATATACTATACTAAAGATATTATTTCTGGTGGTCTTTTTCTTTTCTAATTAAATTAGAAATTTTAATCAATTAAAATTAATTTTAATTGGGGCACCTGGGTGGCTCAGTCATTAGGCGTCTGCCTTCAGCCCAGGTCATGATCCCAGCATCCTGGGATCGAGCCCCGCATCGGGCTCTCTGCTCAGCAGGAAGCCTGCTTCTCCCGCTACCATTCCCTCTGCTTGTGTTCCCTCTCTCGCTGTGTTTCTCTCTGTCAAATAAATAAAATCTTTAAAAAAAATTAATTTTAATTTAATTTCTAATTTCTTTTCTTTCTCATTTCTTTTTCTTTTATTTCCTGTTCAAAGGAAAGAGTAATTTTTTCCTCTTCCCCAAATATATGAAGGCCAATGACAAGTTGAAAATGGCACGTTATTGGGGCGCCTGGGTGGCTCAGAGGGTTAAGCCTCTGCCTTAGACTCAGGTCATGATCTCAGGCTCTCTGCTCAGCAGGAGCCTGCTTCCCCCTCTCCCTCTGCCTGCCTCTCCACCTACTTGTGATCTGTCTCTCTCTGTCAAATAAATAAAATCCTTAAAAAAAAAGAAAAAGAAAATGGCACGTTATTATTACAACACTTTTTTGTCCAGCATTTTGGAAAGAAAGCAACAAATTTGTAGCCTGGAGAACAATCCTAAGGCATCTATCTTCCCCCCCAAATAAGAAAAATGTAAGTCTCTGGTGTGTGTTGTTTAACTTCCGCACTCCAGGTGCTGACTTTGTTAGAAAATAGGCCGTTTGAGTTGGATCTCACAAATTCAAGCATTATGGTGTGGGCTCTCCGAGTCTTGATCAGTCTATACAGACATGAACACGTCTGTGGGTCTCACACAAGTGTAAATGAGACTGATTCAGAGTACAATGTTGATTAGCTAGAGTGTTAGAGATTGAAGTGTTTTGATTAGCTTACTTTGCCAATAAGAACAAAAATGTTTTAACATTTGGCTTCTATTTCATCAAAATTTTACTGCATTTATTTGAAACGATAAACAAATCTCAAAAGCATGGGTCCTAAAAAAAAAAAAAAAAAAAGCATGGGTCCTTCACACTGGCCGCTGGCCGGTCGGCACAATCTCGTCAAAAAAAAAAAAAACAAAAACGGACATTAAAAATACAGAAATCAGAATCGATTTAATGAGTAATCATCACGAGCCCTATGGTTTTAAGGGTCATTTCCCTTAAAGTACTGCCTTCTACACACAATGGGAATTCTCCCCCCACTTTAAGGGGTTTACTTGTAAAGACCAAATAAGCTTGGATATTCAGATTTGCTGGCAAAATTATCCCCCCCGGGTAACCTTGATACGGAGCAATTCATCCTCCTCTACTCTCCTCCCTCCTTTCCTCATCTAATGTACTATCTGCTAAGCAGCTGAGCTACTCTAACGGGAATAAACACGTCCTCCTCCCAGGACACACAGTTCGGACAGAAGAGATAATGAACTACCTGCAAAGTGCTTTATGGTCCTGTGTGCATTTTGCTCTGACATCATCATGTACCAGATACCATGAAGCTATTTAAGAATTGAGTAAAGACCTTATTGTCTATTTGGTGAAACTGGGGTCGGGGGGCGGGGAGGGAGGGGTATTAAGAAAGGAGTCGTGGTGGCTAATACGGGCAAATAACTACAGGCTCGGCCAGGCAAGAGATAATTAAGGGGACACTGAGCTATAAAACGGGCAGGATTTACACAGCCTCTCGAAGAGGTTGGGCGTTATGACTCGGAGGTCATCTAGGCATTCGGAGCTTTGAACTCCAGCAACGCGATTCACCGGCGGCAGTCTGAAACAGACAGCGGGGCGTCCGGGGAACTTCCGCCAACAGACTCTCCTCGCTCCATAAAGCCCCGGATTGGTGCCTCGCGAGCGCCGAGGCCGCCGGAAGAGGCGGGGGAAAAGGCGGGGCTTCCTTGGGTGACGACATCGGGGCGCCGAAGGCCTGGCGCGCTTTGGAGTTTAGAACAGGACCGGGAGCGCGTGGCAATGGCAGCCGCGGAAGCAGCTTTGGGGTCATTGGTCACGGGTCTGTACGACGTGCAGGCTTTCAAGTTTGGGAACTTCGTACTGAAGAGCGGGCTCTCTTCCCCTGTTTACATCGATCTGCGTGGCATCGTGTCTCGACCGCGTCTTCTGAGTCAGGTAGCCAGCCCGGGAAAGGGAAGAACGTGGCTGGGTGGCCGGAATGGGACCAGGAGGTAGGGACGGTGAAGGAGTTGGGCTGTGGGTGAGAGCAAAAGAGCCCAGCAGGCAGCTGACCCTACTGTAGTCCTAGGGAGTCGATTCGAGAAGTCCAGAGGCCAGGAAGTGTTAGGCTCTTGGGGACCGTTGATGCAAAATGAATAGACCTTTCTTAAAATTAATTTAAAAAAAAAAAAGTTTTATTCCGGCGCAAGTTAGAACAGCTGCTAAGTATATATAATTTTCAGAAAGAAGAGGGCGCCCTAGGGAAAGAACATTTGATGCAGGATTATGTGGATTTTTTTTTTGTTTTTTTTTCTTTTTATGTAGAGTTAGGAATCACCATGATGAAAGGCATTTCAGAAAGTTACGCATTTTGTCTTATGTTTTAAGACTGTATGACTTTTATGGGAAATAGGGACTTTTTAAAAAATTTTTTGTTTGGGATATAACTTTTTTTAAAAGATTTTATTTATTTATTTGACAGAGAGATTACAAGTAGGCAGAGAGGCAGGCAGAGAGGAGGAAGCAGGCTCCCTGCTGAGCAGAGAGCCCTATGTAGGGCTCCATCCCAGGACTCTGAGATCATGACCTGAGCCGAAGGCAGAGGCTTTAACCCACCGAGCCACCCAGGCGCTACCCCCCCTTTTTTTAATGAAGCAGATGTACAGTATATGTATGTTTTGGGCAGAAATAGAGCCCAAGCTTTGAGGGTTTGCTTTCCTGGGAGATCAGGAACAGGGCCCACAAACAAAAGTTGAGTTTCCTTTATTTTAACAGGACTTAGAGAGCAGCCTGCTCATTGACTGGCTTTGCAAGAGTCAGGAAGCCCAGTTTGGAGCACTGTTGACAGCACAGAAGTAGTCCAGTGAGTTCTGTGTATTTAACTCTGAGAAAGTGAGATGTTGGGGGACAAAGGAAAAGGTGGATAGGGAAAGAATTTAGAAGCTTCTTACATGTTTGGGAGGGCTGTTTGCTTAGAAGGGGAAGATTGGATTTTGCACTTTGTGGCCAGGAGCAAGAATGAAGGCTAGAGGATAAAAATTTCATGGAGGCACTTTTTGGGTCAAAATAAGGAAAAACTTTGTACAAATTAGAGGTTTCTAGCACAGTGTGTTTCAATCTTTGAGTAAATGTGAATCACCTGCGCATTTTGTTAAACTGCGTAATCTGATTGAGTAGATCTAAGGCAGGGCCTGAGGTTATGTCTTTCTAACAAGCTGCCAGCCCGAACTGCTGACCATAGTGAATAGAAGGGTTTGAATGTGCTCTCCAGTAGAGTTGCTACTTAGCCACAGATGAATACTGAACATTATGAATTTTAAAATTGAAATAATCCAGGCACCTGGGTGGCTCATCGGTTAAGCATCTGCCTTCGGCCTTTGGGGTCCTGGGACTGAGCCCTTAGGCTCCCTATTCAGCTGGGAGTCTGCTTCTCCCTCTCCCTCTGCCCCTCCCCAACTGCTCATGTGCACTCTCTCAAAAAAATAAATAAAATCTTGAAAAATTAAAATTGAAATAATCACATGTGGCTAGTGAGACATTGGACAGTGCAGATAGAGAACATTTCCGTCCTCAAGGAAGATTTATCAAGAAGACATGAATTTCCTGGACCACCTAAGGGTTTATTCTCACCCTCAGGGAACCCTACTTTGTGAGGTTATGATAAAAGGGATTGAAGCACTAGTTGAAGTGGGTTGGACTATTCTCACCATCGAGAATCATGCTAGGATGCATCTCTTCAGTAGTGAGAAGGTGAATGACTAGGGATCTTCTAATGAAAAATAGGCTTATTTTTTTTTTTTTGACAAGTCGGTTGATGGCTAAAAATTTGCTTTTTTTTTTTTTTTAAAGATTTTATTTTTATTTATTTGACAGAGAGAGATCACAAGTAGGCAGGAGAGGCAGTCAGAGAGAGAAGGGGAAGCAGGCTCCCCGCTGAGCAGAGAGCCCGATGCGGGGCTCGATCCCAGGACCCTGAGATCATGACCCGAGCGGAAGGCAGAGGCTTTAACCCACTGAGCCACCCAGGCGCCCCAACTTTTTTTTTTTAAGATTTTTTTTTATTTATTTAACAGAGAGAGAGAGATCACAAGTAGGCAGAGATCATGACCTGAGCTGAAGGCAGAGGCTTTAACCCACTGAGCCACCCAGGCGCCCCTAAAAATTGCTTTTTGATACTAGCTGTTGGTGTGTGTGTGTGATTTTGGGTAGTTAAGAGTTGAGAACATTGAGAGACCTAGCTGCAACAGAACTCCTTTTGTATTTACTTATTTTTGGAAACAGGATTTCTCAGTGACCTTAACCCGCAAAAAAACCAATAGAATTTACACTAAACTCCCGTCTTCCTAGTCGTAAGGAAAACTCAGTTTAAGTAGGTACATAAACAAATGTGGGTTACCATTCTTCTCACTTAAAAAAGTATTTCCAAAATATATATTCCTAAATTTCTATCAAACTTCGAAAATTATGTTTTAATTAATTTCATGCTTGGAACAATTGTAATGATAACATTATAATAATGTTTTTTAACATTATTAATAATGTTAAATAATAACATTTATATAATATTATATAACATTTTTTAAAGAATTTTTTAATTTTATTTATATAATAACATTATATAACATTTTTTAAAGATAATAACATTTTTAAAAGACTTTATTTATTTAAGATTTTATCTGTTTATCTGACACACGGAGAGAGACCACAAGTAGGCAGAGAGGCAGGCAGAGAGAGAGGGAAGCAGGCTCGATCCCAGGACCCTGGGATCATGACCTGAGCTGAAGGCAGAGGCTTCAACCCACCGAGCCACCCAGGCGCCCCAAGATTTTATTTATTTGCCAGATCACAAGTAGGCAGAGAGAAGGGGGAAGCAGGCTCCCTGCTGAGCAGAGAGCTCAATGCAGGGCTTCATCTCAGGACCCTGAGACCATGCCCTGAGCCCAAGGCAGAGGCTTTAATGCACTGAGCCACCCAGGCGCCCCAACACGTAACATTTTTTAACACTTAAGAGATTTATGGTCATGGGAATTAATAGAAAATTTGCAGTTTTAAATTTGAACTTATGTTTTTGTTGTGGAGAAGTATGATAGAGCGATCACTTAAAAGTTTTCAAAGTATAAACTTAATTGCATTAGAATCAAATCCTGTGCAGTGAGATGACATATGAGTTCCAAAAATGTAAAATTTTTTCAACTTTCATATCAGCATTCTCATATTTTTTTAAATGGAGATGGTCGGGGCGCCTGGGTGGCTCATTCTATTGGGCGTCTGCCTTGGGTCCTGATGTGGATGTCCTGGGATTGAGCTCCCTACTCAGCAGGGAGCCTGCTTTTCCCTCACCCTCTCCCTCTGCCACTTCTGCTTGTGCTCTCTGTCTCTGTCAAATAATAACATCTTAAAATAAATAAGAAAATAGACGTGGTCAGTATCAAATCATTATAGCATTTGGATCCCGTTGTATTCATGCAAAAGAGTGAAACAATTCTAGGATAATAGAATTTTTAGTACTCTAGAAATTTTATCTTTAGCAACTTAAAAATCTTCACAGAATTTTCAAGTCTTTAGAAGTACAGGTGAAAAATATTGAAGATCTGATCTAGTTCACTAAGCAATTCTTTTTCCTTTTTTTTTCTTTTAATATTTAAAAAAATTATTAGAGAGAGCAAGTGTGCACAAGCTGGAGTGGGAGTGGAGGTAGAGGAAGGGAGAGGGAAAGGGAGAAGCAGATTCCCCGATGAGCAGGGAGCCTGCTGCGGGGCTTGATCACAGGACCCTGATCGTGACCTGAGCCTAAGGCAGGCTTAACTGACTGAGCCACCCTGATGCCATCGCTAAGCAATTAAGTTTGCTTTTTTTTTCCCTTAAATAAGGTGGTGTTGGATGAGAGAATGCATTCTAGCATTAAAATGTGATGATTTATATTGAACAGGATATTATAAACTAGTACTTCACACAGTAGGCTCTGTACTTAGTAAACTTTTTTTTAACATTTTGGTATGTATTTTCCATTGATTTTTTTTTTTAATCACTATTATTGACTATAAACCCTATGCTGTACATTATATCTCCATGACTCCTTTATAACTGAAGTTTGTATCACTTAATCCTCTTCATGTATTTCACCCCGCCACCCTAGCCTCTCCAGCCCCGCCCTGCTCATAACCAGTAACTTGTTTCCTGTGTCAATGAGCCTGTTTCTGTTTTGTTTGTTCATTTTGTTTTTTAGATTGCACATGTAGGTGCAATCATACGGTATTTTTCTTTCTCTATCTGACATTTCACTTAGTGTAATAAATACCCTCTAGATCCTTCCATGTTGTCACAAATGGCAAGATTTCATTCTTTTTTATGGCCGAGTAATATTCCATTGTGTGTATATACCACATCTTTATGCATCTATCCGTGGACACTTAGGTTGCTTCCATATCTTGTCTGTTGTAAATAATATTTGGGGTGGATTTTCTCTTCAAATTGATATTTTCATTTTCTTCAGGTAAATACCCAGAAATGGAATTACTAGATTGTATGGTATCTGTATTTTTAATTTTTTGAGGAACATCCATACTGTTTTCCAAAGTGGCTGCCCCAATTTACATTCCTACCAACACCGCACAAGATTTTTAAACTCTATATCCTCTCCAACATCTATTTCTTACCTCTTTGATCATAGCCATTCTGAAAGGTGTGAGGATATCTCATTGTGATTTTGCATTCCCCTGGTGATTAGTGATGTTGAGCATCTTTTCATGTGCATATTGGCTCTCTGTATGATCTGTATGTCGTCTTTGAAAAATATATATTTTGGTCCTTTGCCCATTTTTTAATTGGGTTTTTTAAATTTTAATTTAATTTTTAATTGGATTGTTTTATCAGTATTGTGTTGTATGAGTTTTTTATATATTTTCTATTTAACCCTTTATTAGATATATCATTTGCAGATACGGTCTCCCATCAGTAGGTTGCCTTTTTGTTTTGTTGATTTTTTTTTTTTTTTTTTTAAAGATTTTTTATTTATTTGACAGAAACACAGCGAGAGAGGGAACACAAGCAGAGGGAATGGTGGTAGCGGGAGAAGCAGACTTCCTGCCGAATAAGGAGCCCAATGCGGGGCTCGATCCCAGGACTCTGGGATCATGACCTGGGCTGAAGGCAGACACCCAATGACTGAGCCACCCAGGCACCCCTTGTTGATGGTTTTATTCCCTATGCAAAAGCTTTTTATTTTGATGTATTCTGATTGTTTATTTTTTCTTCTGTTGCTCTTGCCTGAAGAGAGAGAAAGAGAGAAATACTGCTAAAAACCTTGTCTAGGAGTTTATTGCCAATGTTTTCTTTTAGAAGTTTTACGATTTCAGTTCTTAGGTTGAGGTCTTTAATCCATTTTGAGTTTATGGTGTAAGAAAGTGGCAGAGTTTAGTTCTTTTGTCTGTAGCTGTCCAATTTTCCCAACACCATGTATTGAAGAGACTCTCTTACTCCCATTGTATATTCTTGCCTCCTTTGTTGTGGATAAATTGATCATATATGAGTGGGTTTATTTCCAGACTCTCAAGCCCATTGATCTGTGTCTGTTTTTGTGCTAGTAATATATTGTTATGGTTACTTTAGCTTTGTAGGATAGTTTGAAGTCTGGGATTGTGATCACTTCTAGCTTTGTCCTTTTTTCTCAAGATTTCGCTGGCTATTTGGGGTCTTGTGGTTCCATACAAATTTTAGGATTATTTGGGGCGCCTGGGTGGTGGCTCAGTGGGTTAAAGCCTCTGCCTTCGGCTCAGGTCATGATCTCAGGGTCCTGGGATGGAGCCCCACATCAGGCTTTTAGCTCAGTGGGGAGCCTGCTTCCCTCTCTCTCTCTCTCTGCCTCTCTGCCTACTTGTGATCTCTCTCTCTCTGTCAAATAAATAAATAAAATCTTAATATTTTTTAGGATTACTTGTTCTAGTGCTGTGAAAAATGCCATTGGGATTTTGGTAAGGATTGTATTGAATCTGTAGTTCCCTTTGAGGGTATAGACATTTTAGCAAGAATTAATATTGCTAATCCATGAGCATAATCTATCTTATCATTTACTTGGGTCAGCTTCAGTGCCTTTCATCAGTTTTACAGTTTCCAGTATACAGATTTTTTTTTTTTACCTTGGTTAAATTTACTCCCAGCTATTTAATTCCTTTTGATGCTATTGTAAATGAGATTGTTTTCTTGATCTCCTTCTGCTACTTTATTTGTAGGGGCACCTGGGTGGCTCATTTGGTTAAGCATCTGCCTTTTGTGGCTCAAGATCAAGATCCCAGGGTTCTGAGGATGACCTTGCCACCCACCCCACCCCCTTCAGGCTCAGCAGGGAAGTCGGCTTGTCCCTCTCTCCCTGCTCATGCTCGCGCTCTCTCTCTCTCTCTCTCTCATTCTCTTAAATAAATAAAATCTTAAAAATATGGGGCACCTGGGTGGCTCGGTGGGTTAAAGCCTCTGCCTTCCACTCAGGTCATGATCCCAGGGTCCTGGGATGGAGCCCTCTGCTCAGCAGGGATCCTGCTTCCCCCTCTCTGTGCCTGCCTCTCTGCCTACTTGTGATCTCTCTCTCTGTCAAATAAATAAAATCTTGAATGAATGAATGAATGAATGCATGCATGCATGCAAGCCAGCCAGCCAGCCAGCCGGGGGTGCCTGGGTGGCTCAGTGGGTTAAGCCTCTGCCTTTGGCTCAGGTCATGATCTCAGGGTCCTGGGATCCAGCCCCGCATCGGACTCTCTGCTCAGCAGGGATCCTGCTTTCCCCTCTCTCTCTGCCTGCCTCTCTGCCTACTTGTGATCTCTCTCCTCTCTGTCAAATAAATTAAAATCTTTAAAAAAAAGTTTAATTGAAGTATAGTTGACATATATTACATATATTAGTTTCACATGTACACCATAGTGATTTGACAATTACATGCATTTTGAAAAGCATCACAGTAAGTGTAGTTACCATTTGTCACCAGTTATTACAATATTATTTACTATATTCTCTATGCTGTACTTTTCTTCCCAGTGACATTTATTTTAAACTCTCAATCCCCTTTAACTATGTCTCTTATCCTCCCACCCTACTCTGACCAGTTCTTTATATATTTATGAGTCTGTTTTCTTTTTTCCTTTTTCTTTATTATTATTTTTTTTTATTGTTTTTAAATTGAGGTGCAGTTGGCACACAGTATTATATTAATTTCAGGTGTACAACATAGTGATCAGACAGCTCTACTTCCCGCTATGCTTATCATAAGTGTAACTACCATCTGTCACTATTCCCTACTCTGTACCTTTAATTCCCATTCCATAACTGGAAATCTGTACCCCCCCCATCCCCTCCACCACTTTTGGCCATCTTACCTCCTCCCCTCTAGCAACCATCAAGTCATTCTCTGTAGTTTAGTTGTGGGTCTATTTCTGCCTTTTTTGTTTCTTTTTTTTTAAGATTTTATTTATTTGACAGAGAGAGAGAGATCACAAATAGGCAGAGAGGCAGGTAGAGAGAGGGGGAAGCAGGCTCCCCGCTGAACAGGGAGCCCAACACGGGGCTCGATCCCAGGACCCTGAGACCACGACCCAGGCCGAAGGCAGAGGCCTTAACCCACTGAGCCACCCAGGCGCCCCCCTCCCTTTTTTTTAGGTTTCACATATAAGTGAAATCATATAGTATTTGTCTTTCTGTCTTTTGTTTCACTTAGCATAATACCCATACCCTCAGGGTCCGTCCATATTGTCACAAACAGTAAGATCAGATTTTTATAGCTGAGTAATATCCCAGTGTATGTTTATACTCCATCTTCTTGATTCATTCATCTATTGATGGACACCTAGCTTGCTTCCATATCTTGGCTATTGTAAATAATGCTACTGTAAATATAGGGGTGCGTATGTCTTTTCAAATTCGTGTTTTTGGTTTCTTGGGTAAATACCCAGAAATGAAATTGCCGAATCATATGATAGTTCTATTTTTAATTTTTTGAGGAATGTCCATACTATTTGTCATAGTGGCTACACCAATTAACATTCTTACCATCGGGACACAAGATTTCCCTTTTCTTCACATTCTTGCTGATACTTGTTATTCTTGTCTTTTTTAAAAGATTTTATTATTTATTTGAGAGAGAGAATGAGAAAGGGAGCCCAAGTTGAGGGAGAGGCAGAGGGAGAAGCAGGCTCCCCACTGTGCAGGAAGCCTATTGCGGGGCTCCAACCCAGGACTCTGGGACCCTGACCTGAGCTAAAGGCAGACACTTAACTATCTGAGCCACCCAGGTGCCCCTATTCTTGTGTTTTTGATGACAGCCATTCTAACAAGAATGAAGTGAGACCTCATTGTGGTTTTGACTTGCATCTCCCCGATGAATATTGATGTGAGCAGCTTTTCATATAGGTGTTGGCAATTTGTCTTCTCTGGGAAAATGTCTATTTTTTTTTTAATTGGATTGAGTTTTTTGTTATTGAGGTATATGAGTTCTTTATATATTAGCCCCATGTCCAGATATATGATCTGCAGATGTTTTCTCTTTTTTTTCATTTTGTTGGTGATTTCTTTTACTGTGCAGAAGCTTTTTAGTTGGATGTAGTCCCACTTACTTCTTTTTGCTTTCGTTGCCTTTAGTTTTGGTGTCAAATCCAAAAAATCATTGCCAAGTCCTATGTCAAGGAGCTTACCACCTATGTTTTCTTTTAGGAGTTTCATGGTTTCAGGTCTTACATTCAAGTCTAATCTATTTTGTGTTAATTTTTGTGTATAGTATAAGATAGTGGTCCAGTGGGGCACCTGGGTGGCTCAGTCGTTAAGCGTCTGCCTTCAGCTCAGGTCATGATCTCAGGGTCCTGGGATCGAGCCCCATATCGGGCTCCCTGCTCGGCGGGGAGCCTGCTTCTCCTGCTCTCCTGCATTCCCTCTACTTGTGTTCCCTCTCTCGCTGTGTTTCTCTCTGTTAAATAAATAAAATCTTTTAAAAAAAAAAAAGATAGTGGTCCAGTTTTCATTCTTTTGCATGAGACTGTCCAGTTTTCCCAGCACTGTTAATTGAAGAGATTGTCCTTTTCCTATCATGTGCTTGGCTCCTTTGCCGTAAATTAATTGACACATAAGTATAGGTGTATTTCTGGGCTGAATTCTGTTCCATTGATCTGTGTGTCTGTTTCTGTGCCAATAGCACACTCTTCTAATTACTCCAGCTTTGTAGCTTTGTAGTATAGTCTGAAATCAGGGAGTATGATGCCTTCAGCCTTATCTTTCTTAAGATTGCTTTGTCTGTTTGGGGTCTTTTGGGGTTCCATAGAAATTTTAGGATTCTATTTCTGTAAAAAAAAAAAAAATGCCATTGGAATTTTAATAGGGATTGCATTGTATCTGCTTTGGGTAGTTATGGACATTTACAATTCATAAGCAGGGAATACCACTACATTTATTTCTGTCTTCACTTCTTTCACCAGTGTCTTAAAGTTTTCAGTGTATAGGTCTTTCACTTTGGTTAAATTTATTCCTGGGTCTTTAATTTTTTTTTATTCAAATTAAGTAGTATTGTTCTCTTAATTTCTCTTACAAAACTTTTTTTTTTTTTTTTTTTTTTTAAGATTTTATTATTTGAGAGAGAGAGCATGAGTGGGGCCGGCGGGGGTGGGAGGGGTAGGCAGAAGGAGAAACAGACTGAGCAGGGAACCCCATGTGGGGCTCCATCCCAGGACCGTAAGATCATGACCTGAGCCCAAAGGAGACGCTTAGCTGACTGAGCTACCCAGGCATCACGAAACTTTTTTTCTTTTTTTTAAAGATTTTATTTATTTGACAGAGAGACAGCAAGAAAGGGAACATAAGCAGGGGGAGTGGGAGAGGGAGAAGCAGGCTTCCCGCTGAGCAGGGAGCCCGATGCGGGGGTCCATCCTCCTGGGATCATGACCTGAGCCAAAGGCAGACACTTAACGACTGAGCCTCCTGAAACATTTCAATAAAGACTTTTTTCAGGCAGAAAATATAGCTAGCAGTTATATAGAAAGGTTTAGATAGTGAAATCATAAAATTACTAAGGGAAACTGGGAGCCATTCTTAGTCTTTGAGGTCAACATTAGAGGCTTCCCCAACACTTTGTTTTGTCCTTAGAGCAGACCCTGAGTCGTCTAGACAAATGGGGTCATTCTTAGGTTTTTATATGTGTAAACTGGGATTTATACAGAGGGTCATTTAACAAAAAGGCGTACATATTTTTCTGATCAAATTTGAGTCTACCTCCTTTTGGGTTATTACTGTCTTTAATGTTAACATGATTTATACATACCATTTAAGATAATACTATATAAGTTTGTGTGTTCATTTTCTTACAGGTAGCAGATATTTTATTTCAAACTGCCCAAAATGCAGGAATCAATTTTGACACTGTGTGTGGAGTACCTTATACAGCTTTACCGTTGGCTACAGTTATCTGTTCAACCAACCAAATTCCAATGCTGATTAGAAGGAAAGAAACAAAGGATTATGGTAAAATAAAAGTATTATAAGCTTTCAGTTGACACATAACCTGATAATGTTGGAATTTTTTTCTTCTGGGCACTGACTGATGATACTTGCCCAAGTCACCTTGGATATTCTTCGTAGGTCCTTTAGAATTGGCTAATTGTAACTGTAAATCACCTTTCTTTCCTTTAGATTCTAGGGGTAAAATGTTTTGTATTGACTAAACAATGTAAAAAAGTGCTTTTTTTTTTGGTACTGTATCCATGAAACCTAACATTTAAACCAGTCCTTTTCTTGGTGGCAGAATGTTCTAAGAGCACATACTTTCCTAGTATGTTTGTAATTTAAACTGCATAAAGAGAAATACTACATAAAATTCTCTAAATGAAGATATTTTCATGGGTCCTTGGCAGTAGGTTATGAGGTTTATGTTTTATACATGTGAGTTTCCTTTAAAAACAAATCAGTCTAGGGGGACTTGGCTGGCTTAGAAGATCGTGGGACTCTTGACCTTCGGGTCATGAGATCGAGCCCTATATTAGGTATAGAGATTACTAAAAAAAATAAACTTAAAAAAATAAAAACAAATCAATCTGAAAATATTGGAACTGACTTTATATTTGGTGACATTAAGGAATTAATGGGGTTTTTTTGTTTTATATTGGTGTGACAGTATTTCTGTTAATTTTTTTAATAGAGTCCTTAGCTTTTACAAGATGCGTTCTAAAAATTTTTATGATGAAAATCATGACATCTGGGGTTTGCTTCTAAAAATTATGGAGGGAAGGAAGAGGTGGGGACGTAGCTGTTTTGAAACAAGATTGACCATGAGTTAAGTGGCGAGGTATTTAGGGGGTTTATTCTATTTCTTTGTCTAGTTTTGTTTTAAATTCTCCATTTAAAACAATATTTTTCCTGCTCAATGGCACAATGTTTATCATATGAATCCCTGCCCATAAGGAAACCATTGTTTCTATTTATTATGTTTTTTAAAATATTTCTTAGAATAAGATGAGAAATTGTTAAATATATATATATAAGGATCATAGTCTTGCGTTCAGTTCATTTGCCAGTTCAAGGGGAGGGGGAAGGAATGGAGAAGGGCGGGGATGGTACCTCTGGTAAAGCTCAAACAGCAAGTTGCTCACCAATTCTTAGGTTTCAACATAAGACAAATTTGGTAGCGGAAACTAGAAAAGAAGTTTCTAGAAAATGAGTCTGCAAGTAGTCTATGGTGGGGGTTGGAGTGGGGAAGTACACTTACTCACATTGCATTATATAATTCATAAAGTTGGAGTGATGGATCCAAATGGTTGTTGAATACTTTTTCTCCTGAATTTATTACCTCAAAAGGCCAGTTATTTGACTGATCTTGAGTGATGAGCTTGTTTTTTGATGAAAAAAGGAATGATTTCATTGATATTAGGTTACTATTTCATGACTTTCTTTGATCTAGGTTATCTTTAAGAAACTTCATATTTGAAATTTTGATCATGAACACATTAAGTGATGTTTATTTACACTATAAAGTAATTTGCTAGTTTTGCTGTAAATATTCTATATTATGTAACTGACAATTTCCAGATAGGGAACACTGAACAAAATGGTGATCCTGGCTCACTGAAGATTTATCTGGAATAAAGATAAAGTAGATTATCAGAAAATAAGGTTTAGGTCATCCACCTCTTCATAAATACATGCCAAATTTATAATGCCAGATACACCTTTTTTTTTTTTTTTTTTTTTTTTTTTAAGATTTTTTATTTATTTATTTGAGAGACAGAGACAGAGCACAAGCAGGGGAAGCAGCAGGCAGGGGGAGAGGGAGAAGCAGGCTCCCTACAGAGCAAGGAGCCTGATGTGGGACTCCATCCCAGGACTCTGGGATCATGACCTGAGCCGAAGGCAGCTGCTTAACCAACTGAGCCACCCAGGTGTCCCAATGCCAGATACATCTTGAATTGGCTAAAATATATACTTTCAAATTGTGAAGTCAACAGTGTTTTCTTTTCTAGGTACTAAGCGTCTTGTAGAAGGAGCTATTAATCCAGGAGAAACCTGTTTGATCATCGAAGATGTCGTTACCAGTGGATCTAGTGTTTTGGAAACTGTTGAGGTTCTTCAGAAGGAGGGCTTGAAGGTCACTGATGCCATAGTGCTGCTGGACAGAGAGCAGGGAGGCAGAGACAAGTTGCGGGCTCATGGGATCCATCTTCACTCCGTGTGTACATTGTCCAAAATGCTGGAGATTCTTGAGCAACAGAAAAAAATTGATGCTGAGATGGTTGAGAGAGTGAAGAGATTTATTCAGGAGAATGTTTTTGTGGCGGCTAATCATAATGATTCACTCCTACCTGTCAGCAGAGCTCCTGGGGAACTCAGCTTTGGTGCGCGTGCAGAGCTGCCTAGGATCCACCCAGTTGCAGCGAAGCTTCTCAGGCTTATGCAGAAGAAAGAGACCAATCTCTGTCTGTCTGCTGATATTTCAGAGTCCGGAGAGCTGTTGCAGCTCGCAGATGCTTTAGGACCCCGCATCTGCATACTCAAGACTCATGTGGATATTTTGAATGATTTTACTCTGGATGTGATGAAGGAGTTAACAGCTCTGGCAAAACGCCATGAGTTCTTAATATTTGAAGACCGGAAATTTGCAGATATAGGAAACACAGTGAAAAAACAGTATGAAGGTAAGCATTATTTAGGAATCTGCAAAAATAGAAATTTAGCTTACACTGCCTGAAGAACCAAAGGAAATGAATGGACTCCCGTCCCTGAAAGTCCAGCCATGGAAGAGTCTGTCAAGCATGGTTGGATCTAGCCGCTCAAGTGCCAGTCTTTGGGACTTGCTTTCTTGCCATCTCTCAGCTCTACTTTCTTCTCTCTTGACCTCTTTCTCAGGTAGGCACACTCCTCCTGCCTACCCCAAACTAGTCACTCAGGCCTGGGTCTTTGAATACCTCTACTAGCTTCGTAATGCCTTGTTTCTGGTGATGTGAGGTTGTTAACTGTAAATTTCTTGAACTGAGCTGTGGTCAAAGGTAGTTTTCCCAAAGAAAATGGGTGTGCTGATGCCAAAAGAAAGGGATGCAGGTGCTAGGCAGACAGAAATGAGAGACGTTGGCCGTGGCAGAACACCATGAGTTCTGAATATTTGAAAAATGAAAATTGCAGGTATAGGAAACAATGAAATAGAAGTGCAGAGTTGTAACATTTATTTTTGGCAGAAAAAGGCCTATTGGCATACTTTTTTTGTTGTTAAATGGAAACTCAAAATTGAGCATATATTGGTTTTAGAAAAAATCAATTTTTCTACCTGTTCTATGGGAGTTTTTGTCATATTTTATAGGACAGCTTTTGCTTAAATAACAGGATAAAACGTCTGTTGAAAGATTAATGCTTAAAGGCATCTTAGAGATAGCAGTTTTTCTTAAAGTAATACATGCTATGCTTATTTCTTTAGATCAGTCTGTGACTTTTTTCTTGTGCTTAAGATGTTTTACCGTCATCACATTGCTTACTTAAGTTTACCAACTGATGATATAAGAGTTACACAAACTACAGGTTTGCATATAGTTTTTTCAGAAATCGATTAGGGATATTGCTGTCAGCTTTTAAAGTGAATACAGTTACCTATTGAAATTAAGAGACCTAAGGAACAGTAGAACCTTTGAGGGATGATACAGTTGCTGAGAGATTTCTGCAGAATGAACGTCAGTCATCTTCAGAGGAATTTCAGAATGCCGGTATCTTTGGCCTCAAATGCCCTTCTTCACTAGAGTCCCGTTTCTCTTTGCATGTTTTATTGGTGGTTGGAAGCTTCAGCCTGTAAGGAATACTCGTCTTCTCAGTGTGGCTGACAACTAAGTGCAGAAATTGTAAGACTTTTGCTCATTGTGCGCTTTCAGCCAGCCACCAGGTGAACAGTTTTTCACAGATGGACCCATAGGGCCCCTGGGAATTGCTGCGGTTCTCAAAGCGCTTCTCCGTTTCATTAGCATGTTACCGTGAGATTACTGATTGCACTTGGTTGGGCAAAAAGTTAGTGGTTTTTGTTTGAAAACTGTCTTCTTTTCAACTTCTTAGGTGGTGTCTTTAAAATAGCTTCTTGGGCCGATCTGGTCAATGCTCACGTGGTGCCGGGCTCAGGGGTCGTGCGGGGCCTGAGTGAAGTCGGCCTGCCTCTGCAGCGGGGGTGCCTGCTCGTTGCGGAGATGAGCTCTGCTGGCTCCTTGGCCACAGGCAGCTACACTAAAGCTGCGGTAAGTGACAGAGGGACTGGGGTGCAGAAGGCCAGGACTGTTGTGCTCGAAGATACAGGGCAAGAAAACAGCTCAAATTTGAGATTTATGGAACCCCTCCCCCCGAAAAGTCAGCTGTTATGGTGACAGTAATGCTAGGGAGCTAGAGGTTCCAGATAATAGCATTTTATGTCTTGTAGTGGGCACTTAGGAGATATAAGCCTTGAGATACAGGTACTTGGTCAAATATCTGCCTGTCCTTACCTGGTCTTTAGATAGTTGGCTTTTTGGGTCTTTTTGTTTGTTCTGTTTTGTTTCATTTTGTTTTTCCATTTTGCCATTTGTTGAAACTGAAGGATTTCTTTCCAGATGTGCGGTTTCTCAGAATCTCCCAAGTCCGAAAGATGCACATTCTCATCACAGCTGTCCAGATATAGTTTTATCTTCTTCAGTCTTTGCTGTTGATTGGTATTGTGTGGGAAAACTCTAGGGTTCTGACGGTTTTTTCTCTAGTAATGCCCCCCATTATTAAAAGTTCTTATAATGCCATATATGTTGGTACCTAACCCCCACCACTGCACAACAGAACAAAATGAGATGGATAATAATCCAGTTAAAAAGTTCCTTTACAGATATTTTAGAGACCATTTATTTTAAAAGTAACATTTTATTAAAATTTCTATTAATTTTTACATGGGAATTTATTTTTTATATTACTTCAAATACTGTCTTTCGAGCGGTGAAGAAATCATTTGGGCCAGGTTTTAACCCCACCTCTGAATTGACCATAATTTCTCAGATCTCCTAGCAGAGAGTCCATGAGTCTGTGCTAATATTTGACATCCTGGGAGTCTGGGTCTGTCTCAAGGACAAGACATGCCATGTTGGTAGGTGGTAATACTTGGTGATAAAAATAGTACAGTAGGAGCTTCATAGAAGAGTCAAATTAGAAAGACCTTCTAGAGAAAGTTCTATATAAATGTGAGGAAATAGTATAGAAATGGTGGAGATCAGTTACTGGCAGATGTTGAAGACATGCGGTAAAAGGTAAGATTTCTTTAGCTCTTGACAATGTAGCTGTTGTTATATGGTGGGTGTCTGAATATGGAGTCAGTACCCTGTGTAGGGAGGCAGTGTCTTCAGTTTGGTTTCCTGACATTATTAATGTATTCTAGAGTACTCTCCACATATCCTCTTTAGAAGTAGGTGGGTTCCCAAGCATTATTACTCAGCATCTAAATTTTAGATGCACACAGTATAGGATTCTTTCATGTTTTTAAGGTATGTTTAATTGGGAGAAGTGGTTATCTCAGTGTCTTAATGGATCAAGTAGATTCATATCTAAAATTACCTGTTTTAGGTATGAGTTTCATATCAAACGAAAAGACATTAATAAAACAGCAAAAGTTTTTTTATTACTAGTTGATTTTTTTACTTGTAGGACTGTTATTCTGTGTAATTAACTACTTTCTTGGTAATCTGCACTATTACATTCCTTTTAGGTTAGAATGGCAGAGGAGCATCCTGAATTTGTGCTTGGTTTTATTTCTGGCTCCCGAGTAAGCATGAAACCAGAATTTCTTCACTTGACTCCAGGAGTTCAGTTAGAAGCAGGAGGTAAATCTATTTATTGGTGATGGTTTTTCCAAAATGCTTTTTTACCCACAATAAAATTTTGTGTTACTACTAATTTGCTAAAGAGAAAAACTCTAATGAGTGAGCCCTTGGGCTTGCTAATACAGAATACGGATATCTGTATACACAGATATACAGAATAGCTTGTAGTCTAACTTTGGGTGAAATTATTTTCTTTTTTCCCAACTAATATTCCAAATATGCTGCCATAAAAGGCATTCTGTGATCAAGGAAGAATGCTCTAGGGTCAACAAAATCCAACATTTGTTTCTTTAGAACCGTTGATGTGCTGATGTCTTATGTGACTCTCTAGTGTGGGGATACGTGGTTATTTCACGTTTCTCAAACTTAACACCTTCACCAGTCTGAGAAAAGTAGAGTGGCTATAAAACAGGACAAATAAAGAATGCAGTAAAGGGAGTAACCTGAGTTATAAAAATAAGCATTTCTGTATATCCTATGGGACTCAGTAAAGTGGCTTTGGTTTTTGAATGGGGAAGAAATCATGACCTTGAAACATTTTTCCTGAATTGGTTAATTGCTAATCACAGTTATGGGAGTTTATTCTATCCCATTTTCCTTCTAAGAAGTTGGAAATTTGAACTTCAAACAGTAGTGTTCTCAGCAAAGCTATTTAAAATGAAGACAACTGGCTTGTCACCCCTCAGTAGAATTTGTCAGATGTTCAGAAGTTACAACCTGTAAAAATATTGAGAAAAGTAGATTTTATACTAGTCATTCTTGTAGAAGTCCTACCCATCTCAATGCACCATTCGTTCCCCAGTCTAGCTTTCCTCTCCAGAGATAATCACATAATTGTGTATTATGTATCCTTCCGACCTTTGGCTTCGCATATACTCACAAATGCGCACATAGAGTGGGAGAATGTTTTGTATATGTGAGGCTACATTGCATTTCCACATCCAGAGTTACCTTTTAACTACATAGTATTTCCTAGTTATAATTGGGTTGTAATATGTTTAACCATTTCCCCTGTTGATACATTTGGACTATTTTACAAGCAGTGAACATCCTTGTATATGTTTTTTTGCACATGTAGAGTATTTCTGGAATATTCTTCTAAGCTAAAAACTTGTCGAGGATGAGAGCTTTTTCCGAAAAATGCTTATCCTCCAGTATGGTGCCCCTGTGCTTCAGAAATGTCCTATAAATACTCATACAAATGTTGGAGGAGTAAACAATATGCTGTATAAGAACATTTGAAAGGGACAGTAATACTGAGAACATAATGATTGAAGGTATGAGTTGTTTTCTTTTTAAACCCTCAAATCCTAGAACTACCAAATTCCCATTAGCTCCTTCAAGGTTAATTATTGTATATAAACAATATAACCACATTTAAGAAGGTACTGCCTTTTTGGGATTTGGTGGTTTAACTGTGTACTTTACGCAGAAAACATTACAGGAAGTTAATCAGGAAAGGGGTGCCCAGGTGGCTCAGTAACTCTTGATTTCTGCTTGAGCTGTGATCTCGAGGTCATGGGATCAAGCCCCGTGTCACGCTCAGCATGAGTCTGCTTGGGATTCTCTCGCTGCCCCTCTCCCTGCTTGGTCTAAAAATTTTTTAAATGTATTTATCTTAGAAAGAGCATGGGCAGAGGGAGAGGGACAAGCAGACTTTGTGCTGAGCACAGCCTGACCCAGGGCTCGATGTCATAACCCCGAGATCATGACCTGAGTCGAACACTTGACTTGAGCAGGTGCCCCAATAAATAAATCTTTTTTAAAAAAGTTAATCAGGAAGAAAACTAATAGGATAAAAAAAATTCAGGTAAGTTAATGAATGGTGACTGAACCCTTAGGTTAAAGAGTATTGAGGGTTTCCTATAGCATTTCCTAAGTTTCACATTACAGATTTATAAACCACAGAGTACGCTGCAGCAGAATGACTCACCCATCTCAGGCTTTGTAACAGCTGCCTTAATGTTTGACAACTTTTGACATTCTAATTTACACTAAATATTTTGAGTCAAATTTGGATCCCTAGCCCCTCCATTTAGTAACTGTGTATTTTTGGACAGGTCCAAAAGACATCTCTTGTGGTGTCATTTTCAAGTATAAAATGAGATGATAACAGTGTTGACCTCATAGGGTTGTTGAGAGGCTTAATGAGGCATGTCATGTGCTTCACCCAATGTCTTGACACTGAGTAAACGCTCTGCTTACCAACTCTTAATGTTCATTATAAGCCCCCATAATTCTTTGACTAGATAGGATCAGAGCTTTTAGGAATATTTAAAATTTGAAAGATAAGCCAGTTTAGCAGAAGGATTCAAGAGCAGCAGAATTTTAAAAGGGAAATGTGGGGCTCTGGTTCAAGATGGTTAGGTAGGAAGACCCTGAACTCTCCTCCTCCTGAGTCTGCAGCTACTTCTCTGAAAAAACCTAAAGTCTGGCTGAGCAAGGATATACGTTTGGCACATGAGAAGAAAACCACATCAGAGTGGGTAGGCGAGGCTGGGACACAGTCTCACCATAAAGCCAACTTAGAAGGGAAGTCAAAACTTGGAGCATCTCAAGGGAGTGAAGGGATTGACCTGCAATCACCTGCACATCAGGTACTCCCAACTTTTGAAAACCCGACAGGGCTTATATCCATAAGACTAGTGATCTGAGAAATGGCTCTTAAAGAGCTTACACACTTGGACTCACCCATCCTAAGGTCCAGCTCAGAGCTAGCTAATAGGCCCAGACTTTGAGTAAAAAGGCGTATTTGTTAATAATAAAGTGCTGGCATGAGGGATAGGCACCTGATTTCACACACACAGTTAGGAGCCTACTGTAGCATTCATTCTTTAGGGACAGAGACTAGTGGGCACCATCCTCGTGTTCTCCGCCACCACAGTACCAGTATCTCCAACAGGGAGATTTTACACATAGCTGGTGTCCCAATTTTTGCAGCTCCTGCCCAGGGGACATCCCTTATTCACTTGGCTTGGAGCCTAGAGAGGCTTATGTTCTAGGTCCCATGGAACTATTAACAATCAGATCTTGGCAGGCTTCAGCTTTGGCACGGATCTGGAACCTGCAGAGCTGTTTTCGGGGAACAAAGCTGATGGACACCATCCTTACACTCCCTCTGCCTCCTTAGACCTTGCCAGTATCTCTCAAAGAAGAGGATAGGTGGTCATCTAGGGCCTTGATTTTTGGTACTACCACCAGGGAGACACTTCCGAATAACCTGGTTCTGGTGGCCAGTGGGGCTTATGCCTGTGGTCTCACAGAACTATATATATTTGATTTTAAAAGCTGTTGCCTGAGGGGGCTGGCTTCCAATCAGCCAGAATCTAGGTGCTAAGATCCTTCTCACTGGGACACTGACAAGTCTTAGCATACTTCCAACTGCTGGGAGCCATTGAAAATATAATAGGCTACTTGAACAATCACAAAACTTTGTGAGACAACTGAGAGGGCAGGTTTGAACAACTAAGTTTATCTCCTATGCAAGCTCATTTTCTAGGGCTTGGAGAGGTGGTTATTTCATCTAATGCATTGAAACCAACAGTCAACAAGCAGAATGAAGAAACAAAGGATTTTGTGTTCCAGACATAGGAATAAGACACACAAACTCAGAAAAACTAATGAAATGCCTGAATAAGAGTTCAAAATAATAGTTGTAAAGATGCTCACCACACTCAGAAAAAAAATGGATGAGCACAGTGGCCGTTTCAACAAAAAGAAAATACTAAATAGAAGTCCCAGAGGTGAGTAATATAATAACTAAACTGAAAAATACACAGGCAGGGTTCAGTAGCAAACTAGATGAAACAGAAGGATCAGTGAACTTGATAACAAGGTAGGGGAACTCACCCAGTCAGAGCAGCAAAATGAAAAAAGTGAAGATAGCTATGGGACAACATTAAGTGGACTGACATTCACATTATAGGGGTCCCAGAATGAGAGAGAAAGGGACAGAAAAATTTTTAGAAGACGTAATGACTGAAAACTTCCCTAACCTTTGGAAGGAAACACATCTAGATCCAGGCAGCCCAGAAAGTTCCAAGTAAGTTGAATCCAAAGAGTCCACCGCAAGACAGAAAATATCAATTGTACTGTATGTTAGCTTGCTGGAATTTAAAAACTTGGAGGACAGAAAATTAAAATGTCAAAAGTTAAAGACAAAGAGAGACTCTTAAAAGCAGCAAGAGCAAAACAACTGCCTTGTATGTATACAAGGGAACTCCCATAAGACTGATATTTTTTAGTAGAAACTGCAGGCCAAAAGGCAGTGGTGAGATACACTCAAAGTGCTCAAAGAAAAATCTTCCAACAAAGAACCCTACTTAGCAGAGTTTAGAATGGAGAGATAAAGTTTTCCACAACAGCAAAAGCTAAAGGTGGGGTTCATCATCACTAAACCAGCCTTACAAGAAATATTAAAGGGACTTCTTTAAGCTGAAACAAAAGGATGCTAATTAGTAACAAGAAAACATAAAAGAATAAATCTCACTGGAAAGGTAAATATATATTAAAGGTAGTAGATTAGTCCCTTCTAAGTTAAAAGACAAAAGTAATAATTGTAACTACAATAATTAAAGATGTAAGATAGAAAGGTTTATAAAGTGTGGTATCGAAAAATATAAAAGATGGAAAGAGAAAAAATGTAGAGCTTTAGAATGTTGTCAAACATAATTTGTTACCAACTTAAATACATGTTAAGTTGTTAAATATAAGCCTTCCGTAACAACAAAGCAAAATTCGTCAGTAGATGCACAAGATAAAGAAAAGCCAAGCGTACTACTTAAAGTCATCAAATCACAAAGGAAGAGAACAAGAGAGCAACCAGAAAACAATTTTAACAAAATGGCAGTAAGTACATACCTAACAATAATTACTTTAAATGGACTAAATTGTCCAATCTGAAGAGTGGCTGAATGGATTTTACAAACCAGACCTATCCATATACTGCCTATAAGAGATTCACTTCACATGTAAGTGAAGTATACTTCATACATAGACTAAAAATGAAGAGATGGGAAATATTCCATGCAAATGGAAATCAAAAGACATTTATGAGACCAAGTAGACATTCAAACGAAAACATGTAATAAGAGACTGACAGGGGCATCATTACCTAATGATGAAGGAGTCAGTCCAGCAAGAGAATATAACATTTGTAAATCTTTTGTCACCCAATATAGAAGCACCTAAATGTATAAAAGCAGTCCTAAAGGGAGCAATACACAGTAATCCAAGAATAGTAGGGGGATTTTGATACCTCCCTTACATCAATAGATAGATGATCCAAACAGAAAGCCAGTAAATGAACATCAGCCTTAACCCATTAGACCAGATGGACTTAACAGATACATATACAGAACATTCCATCCAAAAGCAGTAGAATACTCTTCCTTAAGTGCACATGGAACATTCTTCAGGGTAGATACCAAAATCTGATACTAGAACCAGACAAGAATGCTACAAGAACAGAAAATTATAAGCCAGTATATTCTTGATGAACATAGATGCAAAAATCCTCAACAAAGTAAACTGATTTTCAGTGATATCTTTTTTTTTTTTTTTTAAAGATTTTATTTATTTATTTGACAGAGAGAGGGAGAGATCACAAGTAGGCAGAGAAGAAGGCAGAGGGAGAGGGGGAAGCAGGCTCCCCACTGAGCAGAGAGCCCGACACAGGGACACGGGGCTCGATCCCAGGACTCTGAGATCATGACCTGAGCCAAAGGCAGAGGCTCTAACCCACTGAGCCACCCAGGTGCCCCGATTTCAATGATATCTTAAAAGGATTATATACCAGGGCACCTGGGTGGCTCAGTCACAGTTGGGCATCCAGCTCTTGGTTTCAGCTCAAGTTGTGATCTCATGGGTCATGGATCAAGCCCATGCTCAGCAGAAAGTCTGCTTGAGGATTCTCTCCTGCCCTGCAGGTACATGCTCTTACTTTTTTTTTTTTTTTTTTAAAGATTTTTATTTCACAGATCACAAGTAGGCCGAGAGAGGCAGGCAGGCAGAGAGGGGGAAGCAGGCTCCCCGCTGAGCAAAAGGCCCAACGCGGGGCTCGATCCCAGGACCCTGAGATCATGACCTGAGCCCTTGAAGGCAGAGGCTTTAACCCACTGAGCCACCCAGGTGCCCACTCTTACTCTTTAAAATAAATAAAATCTTAAAAAAAAAAAAAATTCGACACCATGATCAGCTGAGATTAATTCCAGGGATACAGGGATGGTTCAACTTCTGCAAATCAATGTGATATACACATTAACAAAATGAAGGATAAAAATCATAAGATCATCTCACCACATACAGAAAAAGCATTTGACAAAATTCAATATCCATTTATGATAAAGATTTAAAGTGGATACAGAGAGAACCTACCTCAGTGAAAAGATGAAAGCTTTTCCTCTAAGATCAGGAACAAGACCAGGATGCCCACTCTCACCACTTTTATTTCATAGTACTGGAAGTCTAGCCACAGAAGTCAATCAAGAAAAAAATAAAAGTCATCTAAATTGGAAATGAAGACATAAAACTGTCACTATTTGCAGATTATATATTCTATAGAAAACCTTAAAGACTCCACCAAAAAAGTGTTAGAATAAATTCAGTCAAGTTGCAGGATATAGAAATCTGTTAACATTTCTATACACTAATATCATACTATCAGA
>CM053603.1:125694615-125761737 GCA_028646535.1 Procyon lotor | reverse complement strand
GAACGCGGGAGGGTTCCAACCCAGGGCCACTTTGATTTGGTGTAATTACAGTGTTCCGGACCAGCTCCCAAGTCGGCCACGTGCGCACACGGCTCAGGGATGCGATCTGCATCTCCTACCCTTCGAGACTCTCAGCCGGAACAGCTATGGCTCTGCTGGAAAAGGGACGGAGGCAGCCCAGAGACGGCAGAACGCAGAGATCTGTGCACCCCCGTCTGAGCCTCCTGTGGGCTCCCGCTCAGAAACAGACACACAGACATTTGTCCAGAGGCAAAGGCACAGGGATGGATGGATGGATGGATGGATGGGGCCAAACTGGAGTGGTTCGAATGAGAAGAAGCCTCAAAAGAGAGCTGTTGTGCCAGAGAAGAGAACAAGGCGCGGGTGAGAGCTGCAGGAAGGGACGAATGTCTCGGGGACAAGAGCCAGGGCGGCACGTGGGCCCGGGTGCGGTCCGGGCCACAAGAGAGCTCGGCCCCTTCTGAGGCCTTGCAGCATGGCGAGAGCTGCACCAGGCTGAGGCCAAATGTGGCAGAGACCTGGTAGTCGTTCATCAAACGTGGTTTCCCCGTCTCCTGGGCACAGAACTAGACTACATTTCCCAGGGACCCTTGCAGCTAAATGAGGTCAGATGGCTGAGTTCTGGACAGTGACCCACAGGTGGGAATCCCAGGCATCACTTCCAGGCCCGGCCCACAGAAGCATCTCACACGAGCCCTCACTGTCTTCCCCCACGAGCTTATGAGTGGAGAGGATTCCTATGACCCTAAGGAGAGTGGAACCTTCACAGAGAGGGTCTGAGTTCTGGAACGACCTCACAGAAGGCCTCGCCAACCAGGAACGTCTTCAGGGGACTCGGCAGTGAAAGACCTGTATTCCGTTAAGTCATGAGGTCTGGGGTTTGCCTGTTATGGCAGCTAACGTGACTTGTCCTGGGAGACGGGCCGCTCGGAGAGCCTGAGAGATGTAGCTAGGAAGGGGCCGGACTCCAGGGATGGCACAGAAAGCGATGAACAAGGAGGCTGTGCCTGCAGAGGGCCTGGGACTTACACCCTAGCACGGGGAGCCCCCAGGAGCGCCCAGGACCCTGACACCGTGGTTCCAGACCCAAGGCTAGAACCGCCCTGCTCCCCGCCAGCCGCTGATGAATCACCCCCGAGGGGAGGAAGCCTCGAGGCGTCTGCCAAGATACAGAAGGGGATGGCAGCCCAGGGCTGCCGGGCACACTCACCGATGGCGTCCACCCACGTGATCACCTCATCCTTGCACAGGTTGTGGCAGGTCTGGTTCTCAGCCGGGCCCCCCGAGTGAAGCAGCAAGCACTCGACGCAGTCTCTTTGGAGAAGAGGGCATAAATGCGGGGGTTAGAGGCTTGCAGCAGCCACCCCACCGGCAGCCGAGCTCCCAGGGGTGCGCGGCCCGCCCTCCTGCCGGGCCTGGGCCCCTGGAGGCTCTAACTTCGTCCTAGCTTCACATTTTTGGTCTCAGTCAGGGTTTCTGCTGGCCTCTGACTGCTGTCACAAGGGCAGCCAGAGGGTCCTCCGAGGAACGTGTATGAGTTTAGAGGCATGTCTGGCCTCCAGGTCGAGTTGCAGGTTGGAGACCTTTCAGTTTCAGATACCAGGAGCCCAACCTGTCCGCACTTGTCTGCATCCGATGCCGGCTTCATCCTGTGCCCCAAGCAGGAGCCGTCACAGTGAGTAAGACATGGTATTCTGGGCCTTGCAGGGGGGACCTCACACCAGCACCTGCTCCCCCACGTGGCCCTGGTTCCCAGGATCCCACTGGGAGATCACCGCCAGGGCGGGGCCCTCAACCCTCCTACGTGTTAAATTCTCCAGGGACCTTTCCAGAAAATCCTGCTTCTAGAGCATGCCTACACCCGTGAGACCCACATCTCCCGGGCACAGCCTGGGCTACGGGTTTGGCTTCACAGTGAGGGCGGTGAACCCCTGCCCAGGAGACCCTCAGGTACTAGCCCCTTGTCCCTCCCAGAGGAGCCTGCCTGTGAGCTGCCTCGGTAGAGGCTACAGGGACACAGCCTCTTCCCAGGGGCCTTCTGGAGAAATCAGGTTAGGAGTCACAGAGACACTGGGAGCCCCTCTCCTCCATCTCAGGTGCCCAGTTTAAGTGGGGTACCGTCCTTGGGTGAATGTGCTTAACAACGGTGCTCAATTAAGGATCACTTCTTCTCCTTTCCAGGGTCCAGCCCAACTCCAGCTCCTCCCCACCGGCCTTCAGTTTATGGCGGGGAGAAGACGACTCCTGAGGAGGTGGGGCCGGAGCCGCTGAGCTCTGACGAAGGGCCTGTAATTCCTGCGGTAGTGGGGTGTGGGATGGGGGAACATAAACGGAACCCCAGGGAGGGGTGCACTGGGGCAAAACCACCAGCTGACGGTGAATTCTCAGGGCCTTGGTGGGGAGCCCACGGTTCCCGGTGGCCTGCAAGGGAGGTGAGTGCCCCGGAAACAGGGGCTTCCTCGGGAGGTGGGGTGGGGGCCCAGGAGCCTAGAGTGCAGAGCGCAGGCAGGGACCCCGCAGAGACCTGGGGGACACGCTGCCCTCCTCGCCCCACAGGCCCATGGGGACCAACAGGGCTGTGTGTCTGGAAAGCCCTCTGGCAAAAACATAGAGGGATGTACAACCGCAATGCACGGCCTTCATTATCATCATCCGTTTTTTTTTAATTCCTTGGGACTAAGGCCAGTTACCACATTTCCAGGAGAGAAACTGCAGAGGGAAGACGGGAAAGGGAAGGGGGCTGGAGAGAACTTCACGAGGACCCCCCTTGCGTACGGGGAGGCCAGGGGGCCTGGGAGAAGTGGTGGCAGCTGTCCAGCACCCAGGGGCCCTGCCTCTCAGTAAGCCCCACCTGAGTCCTCACTCCCCCTTCTGAAGGCTAAGGACGAAAGCGGGTAAGACTTCAGAATTCAGCGACCCCAGAACTGGCCGTGAAATCCCACTTTCCTGGAACTTTGGAGTCGCAAACAAGTTGGTAATGTTTGCATTCCCCAGAGGGCTGGCCACTGAGACCTGGGCTGGGCCCAGGAAGCCACGGCGTAGCTCAGGCCCTTCCTCTGGCCTCCTGGATGGTCACGCTGCTAGCCGCCCCTTCCATTTCAGCGAGGATTCCAGGAGCCTTCCAGCTGCAACCCCGGTTGTCATTAAACCACAGTAAACCACGGGGGCCATGTTCAGGAAACATCGCCTCATTACCCATGTGGACGTATCGGTCTAACTCCACACACGGGGTTGAAACTTGTGATATACTGTAGTCATGTGTTAAAATTTAAGTCTGGCCTTTTAAACAAACCAGTTGCTGAGACTTGACACCGAGAGCCTGTTAATTGAAATCAGCTGAGACTGAATGTGACCTCACCAAAGGTGAAGGGTATGCTCGGTTCGTGCTAGAAAGTGGAGGTTGGCTGTTCTGAAACCCCGGGGCGGCTAGAGGGGAAGACGGAAAGCATTCAAACCCTGGTGCTTCTTGGCAAAACAGCAAGTAGAAAAACAGCCTGCTGCAAGTCACTATCAAAGGGAATCTGTTTAAACCAACAGTTGCAACCGGGCAGAGAAAGAGACGGGGTCAGTGTGGCCCAGAGATACAGGAAAAGGGGTTGTCTTGCGGCACCTCCCTGCTCTCCATGTTGCCTTGGTATTACTTAGTGGAGAAGAAATGATCAAGTGCTATGTTTTCTAGGTCTTAAACCTTTGCAGCTAGGGTTGGGCCGTTTCAACTAAGGTGAAGGCTGTTGGGTCTTTTACTTGACCTCTACCGAACCTACACTGCCTCGTGGCTCTAGAGGAAAGGAGAAAAATGAGCTTTATCTACTTTTATTGATTCCATGTGTTGTCCTCGTGTACCCCGCCCCCTTCACCTCGTGTGCCCCAGGACAAGGAGCGCACACCTGAGAGAGTTCTGCTGCAAGGAGCTGGGGGAGGGCCCCTCCTGCGCCTGCCACCCCATGGGGGTCAAGGCTGTGACTCCAGATCCAGGATTCTGCCCTCCTCCCCTGGGATGTTTCTACTGGGATTTCTGTTATTTCTCCACTCATAGCAGGTCTAGAGTGGATCTGTTTTTCTTCTCCCTCTCCCCTGCTCTTCTCCAATTACACAAAATAAATCTGACCCTGTCTATCTTGTCTCCCGATCTGCAGCCAGCTCTCAATTCCCCACGCCTGGATTATTTGAGGCAAACGTCCAAGCAGGGGTTCTGCCACCCAAAACATTTCTGAGCGAGGACTGCCCAGCAGCCGCGCCAGGCTCACAGAGCATGAACTCCTTCCATTATCAGCCTGAGCCAGACATTTGGAGGGGAAATCTGCCAAAAGAAAATTGCACAGTTGCGTTCCCCGGCCCAAGAGAGACGATGTCTGGATTATTTGTTTCTGACTATCTGTGCCCGTTTCCCTCACTCGAGGCCCCTTAGCATGGATGATGCTGACGCAGCTGTTTTCTTCTAGCAAAATTTGAGAGAAACGGTCCCTCTTGCCTTCCTGATGGCAGAGCTCCTCGATCCCTTTAATTCCTGCACATTCAACACTCTGGCAGAGGGAGAAGGGCAGAGCCGCGGGGAGGTCAGCCTGGGGAACGTGACCCCGTGGCCAAGGCAGCGGACGCCTGGTGCCCACTGTCTGGATAGTCTCTGCATTCAGCAGCAGTGCAGGGTCCGTGTTCCATTATCTCTATAAATGGAGCAGAAAATTCACAAGCCATTGTGGTTTGTTTCTGGCAGGCCTTATCTAGGTCGGATGCCCTCCTATCCAATCTACCTTCTGATTATGTTCTGTTCAAAGCTACACTTGCCAAACGGGCGTCCTGTGAAACATTAGTGGGAAATGTTAATGTTGGGGAGGGGCTCCCACTCAGAAAAACAGATGCATGCTAAATCCCCTTTTGAAAAACTCAATAGCCACTATTTTGGTACCAAACCAGTTTAACTTGGTAATCTGGTAACTTCTAAATTTGGGAATAGAATAGTAGTCTTATTTTTTTGTTGTTGTTTTTATTTTCTTACAAAATCCCCATGGAACCAGCATTTCAAAAACACTATTTTAATAACCAGTGTAGTTAACACCAAGTTACTGTTAAGAGTCTCGCTCCTCAGCACGACTAGGCGGTGGAAGATCGGGGGGTGGGAGGAAGAGGCTGGCCAGCCCCAGGCCCCGACGATCTGGGAGACGGGCCTATTCCAGGGGGAGAAGCAGGACTGAGGGCGCTGTTACCTTTTGGTGCTGCAAGCGTCTGGGCAGGTCGGGCACTTCTCACATGTCTCTCCAAAGGCTCCCGGCTCTGTGCACTGGCACTGTCCACACACACAGTGCCCACGGTCGCTGCACATCTGGCCATCTTTGGCCAAGCATGTGCTGATGTCTGTCGAGCAGTTACAGTTGTCCCCAATGTAACCTGCGTGGCACTTGCATTCTCCACAGTGACACTCGCCATGGCCTAAAGGGACACACGTGGCATATCAGCGCCTGCCTGCACAAACACCAAACCCACCCCCCAGGCCCTGCCATGGGCCAGGGACACGGACAGTGCCCTGCAGCGCTGTTGGGGCAGACAGGGCCCAGTGCCCACAGGCTTTGGCAGCCAGGGTCCAGGCGGCATGTGCGGCCCAGCCAGGTCTGGGGCAGTGCCACATGCTGGTTCAGGACCCTGTGGCCAAGGGATGCCACGGGACCAGGACCCCGGAGAGCTTCTTCCCGTCTCAGCTGTCGTGTGAAGAATGACCACAAATAGGTCCACATCCTAATCCCCAGAACCTGTGAACGTCACCTCCCACAGCAAGAGAGACAGCAGATGTGACTCCGTGTAGGATTCCGAGATGACAGGGTCTCCTGGACTCTCCGGGTGGCCCCGATGCCATCACAAGGGTCCACTGAAGACGAAGGCAAAGGGAGATCTGACCACAGAAGGCAGTGGCAATGGGACAACAGAAGCAAGACGCTAGTTGCTGTCTTTGAAGATGGAGGAAGAGGCCCGAGAGCCAAGGAATGTGAGGAATGCAGCTCTAGAAGCTGGAGAAGGCAAGGAAATGGATCCTCCCCAGCGCCCCGGAGGGAGCCTGGCCCTGCCAGCGCGGTCACTTTAGCCCAGTGGAAGCGATCTCAGACTCCGAGCTCCAGAACTCAGGAGAAAGAATCTGTGTTGTTAAAGGCCACTCACTCTGTGGTAATTTGTTACAGGCCCAGCAGGCAGTGAGGCTAAATTCTTGCTCTGGCCCCAGACCCGCAGCCGGTGCAAGGGGCCGCGGAGGCCAGCCGAACAGCACTCGCCCCTTCTCCATCAGGCTTCACGGCACAAAGCGAGCACTTCCAACAGCCATGCCACGCAGGCACCCCTGGCATCCTCCGTCCACAGCGGATGTGGCCTGCTGGAGGTCATGAGCCAGCGCCCGTGGAGACAGGCCTCGAGCAGGCCCGCGCCGAGACGACAGCCAGCCGAGGGGCACCCTGCTCCCCTCTGCATGAGGGACCCTTGCCCCAGCTTGCAAGGCGGGAGGGGCCCGGCCTCCCCTGAGGTTCTGCAGGCGCCAAGGGTAGAGGCTCCCTCAGCTTGGAGGACAAGCCTGTGTGAGTGTGAGCGCGTGACCGTGTCGCTCAGTGAAAAGCCCGGGGTGCGCCACGGTCCAAGGGGACCAAGGGCCGGAGCGTGGACTCTCCACCCTCTGCTCTCGTATAGGCAGAAAGCAGTGCTATCCGTGGCACTTATGCTATTACTGCAGCCTGTTTTCCTTCCTGATGCTATTTTGCTAAGGATAGGATTAAAAGGACCAAGAATTTGCAGGACCGAGCACCCGCGTACATCCTAGCAGGAGACTGGAACCGTGCACGGTGGGCATCACACAGGCAGAGGCCTTGCATTTTACTCCCACATCTGAGCCAGTTACCCCGGTAGTTGGACCCCAGCACCTTCTGTGAGACCACCAATGAGCGTGACCCACAATTTAGGTCAGGACCTCATTCCAAAGAGCTCCCTCCCCGGCGACTTACTTCCTGCCCCGCCTCTTGCTCTGTCTGCTCCCGCAGTGCCTACAGTCTGGAGGGAGGCCATCTGGAGAGGCTGAGCCTCCCACCCTCCCGGCCAGACAGCCTCTCTGCCTGCACGGGGGCTCGGAGCCGCAGCAGATACGGAGCACCCTCCCATCGCCCAGGCAGCGCCGAGGCATATGGCAGCCCTCCGGGCCAGGTGAGGAGAGCCAGCCCCGGTCAGCAGGAGGCTGTGAGTGCCGCTGAACTGCCTAGAAGCTGGCACGAGGGCGGGAGGCCCAGGAAGGAGCAGCACCCCTGCCCCAGGGTTACCCCGGGTAGGGGCTCACGCGCGGGGGAGGCTGTACAGCCCTCCTGTCACCCAGTCAAGTGAACAGCACGGGTTCCGGGCCGGGGCTGGTAGGAAACCTCCTCCCACGGGAAGTCCTCCCGGATGAAATGGATCCAATCTGCACAACCCCTTCACTCTCCAGCCTCAGGGGTCACACTGGTCAAGGGCCTGTTTTCCATTAAAAATGGGTCACTGTTGGGGGTAATCCCCCCCAATTTTATTATGAAAATTTCCAACCCCGCAGCCAAGCTGAGAGGATCGTACGGTGAGCGTCCATGCACCTGCCACCCACAATCCAGTGTTCGCACGTTACCTGCTGCTTTATCACACACCCACCCCTCCCTCCGGCTCTGCACCAGCAGTTCCCAGAATGCACTTCAGTGTGCGCTGCAGAGATGAGCGAGCTTCTGGGGCAGGCTTCGGACTCCGCTCTGGCGCGCTCCAGCAGCGTGCACATCACACCTTCCCGTGACGCGCACACAGACTGAAAGGCACCGTCGGTGCTGTATTTACAAGCAGCAAGATGGCACCCAGGCAGGAGACACGGCTTTGCTTCAGAAAGTAAGGGCTGTTTCCCTCCCTGCTCTGTGTGTGGTGGCAACACATTAGCCAGACACGGCCTGACCTCGTGTTCCGAAGTGCCAACGTTCTGGAGGAGAGGAGGGTATTACTTTGTTGAAGGCCTGGGTTTCGGGTGATGTGTGCGCGTGTGCGGAAGGCAGAACTTGCTCCCCAAGGTGACTGGGCACGGAAGCGACAGGATCTGCTTGCTGAGGTGGTCAGTGAAGGTGCCCGCTGCTCCCAACTCTCCACTGTGACCCAGATCACGTCTGATACCCTGCGGGCGCAGGGCTCCCAGGCCCGGCCAGAAGTCAGTGAAGTTGAGTGTGCCCCAGACCTAGGGCTCAAGCAGAGAAAGTCGGGGATGGAGGGCAGGAGAGGGACGGGACTCACCGCTGCAGGAAGCTTCTCACCACACCTGAGCAGCGAGGACATGACAAGGAACGGCGTGCAAGCCCCTGACAGAGCGGACAGAGCACAAACAGCCCAGCCCCTCCAGCGCGGTGAGCCAGCAACTGGGGAGCTGTTGAGGGGCTGTGGGATAACAGAAAACCCTTATCCATCTGGCTTTGGGCCCCAAATATTTGACGACTCTGAAGTCAGGTCCCCACAAGCCAGACCAGGGAAGCAGCGAAGCAGCGGCCGGCTCCTGGCCGGGTGTCATGGCTGAAGCCTCGAGGAGGCTTGTCTTAGGGGCCCGCCGGCTCCGCTGCTCGGCCCAGTTCAGGCTCGAAGCAGCCACGGCCCAGCTGGGGCTCGTGCTGCCTTGTCCTCCTTCCCCCCTATGGCCGACCGCTCCACCTGCGCACAGGAGCCTTGGCTTGGCCTCAAAATCCCCAATGCAGTCCTCCAAGCAGGTTCTCCCAACTGCGGGGGCCAGCACACGACACACAGCTCCTGGCCATCGCGGTTTAAAGCTTCCAAGTCCCCTTTAAAAAGCGTGACCCATATAGGTCTTCCAAAACCAGGTCAGTCTGGTTACACCTCATCCTAACCCAGATGCCTCAGATCCTGCAGTTGGGCCTCAACCCGCCTTTCCCCTAGGCATGCGTGCACGGAGATTCCCCACATCTTCTGGTCGGCCCTCAGCCTGTCCTAATGCCCTAGTAGGAAAGGAATACGTTATTAACATAACAAGGGCCATGGGGCCCGACCCCAGGATCAATAACCTACCAATCACCAGTAAAACTAAAGGGGGGACTGGGGACTTGATCCTAGCTAACAACACCCAGGGGGGCCTGAGCCAAGACTCTTGAGTAAAACACAGCTCGTTTATAATGCTACCCCCAACGCCTTGGCAGGCTGAGTTGAATTTAATGATGCCCGTTTAATACTGTGCAGACATAAGAATATTTTCATTGCCCATAGGTAGGGGATACTGAAGGGCATGTGAAAGCACTTTGTAAGCTGCGGCTCGCTCCACGTGCAAGTTATTATCAGTACTACCTTTGTTAGGATGATGGATAGCTAAATGGACAGGAAGTTGTAAATGTGTCTATTTATACAGAATTTCAGCTCTACAGAATTCAGCAGCTTTCCGTCAGCACAACGGTGCTTGTGCGGGCTCTGCGCCAAGACGTGGCCCCTTCCCTCCCTTTATAAAATAGAATCTCGACTATTTAGAGGAAGGGGCGCCCTCGAAGCAGGCTGGGGAGGAGCTGCTAGAGGAGAGAGGAGCACCAGTGCCTGGAAGCCAAAGGGACATGGGGGGCAGAGGGGGAGGCCCAGCCAGGGCAACAAGAGATCAAGAGGGGCAAAGCCCAGATGGCTGCTGGGCTTGGGCACAGTCCGGAGGACTGAGGGCAGAGTCCAGCTGGTAGAGAGTGGCTGCAGGCAGGCAGCTCCCACACGCGATCTGGTTGCGCAAGGTAAGGAAGAGACAGGGAGGCAGGCAGACGGGATAGTCTCAAGACGGGATCTATTTGCGTACTCTTCCGACTGAAGACCAAGATTCAGAAGAGAGAAGGTTTTGCGGGAAACAGGGGTGGAGAGAGAATGGCAAGCTCTAGAGAGAAGAGATCGCAGCAGAGAGAGATTCAGGGAGAAGGGGAGGCAGGCTGAGGGGGGAGGGCTGTGGCTGGAGTGGGGCGCTCAAGCTTCCGGTCGAGTTGAGAGAGGCTGAGGGGCTGCACGGAGTAAGTTCAAGTCTGTCCTCCACCATTCACTAGGTCACCTCAGGCAAGTCCCCAAACCCATCCGAAGATCCGTTTCCTCACCTGTCAATGAGGACAACGTCTTCCTCATGGAAACGGTGCCAAGAAATACAGTGCCGTTGCAGGTAAAGCCCTAACTCCGTATCTGGGGCCGGGGGGCACCCGGGGAATGGGCTAGAGCTGCCGCGAACTGCCACTGGAGCCGAGCGAGCCGGGCACGTGGACGCCAACGCGGTGGACGATGTCACGGGGAGATGCAGGGACGGTGGGGCTTGGGGAGAGGGGCGAGCTGCTGCAAATGGGATGGCACAGCCTCAAAGGAGGGGGGTGCAGGTGGAAGGCAAGGATCTAAAAGGGGCCCTGAGGAGCTGGGAGAGTGCTGACCAGGAGGGGCCTGCCCCTCAGTCCCGCCAACAGTCCTCACGGCCCGCCAGCCTCAGGGTTCCTGCGGAGGCTCGGAATGAAGAGGAGCCTGTTGACCCTGGAACACAGGTGGTAGAGAATGGGAACCCGGGGCAGCGGAGTGCGGTGAACACACGGCTTCCAGAATCAGAACGCCTGGGCTGGCCTCCCGAGCCTGCCATTTACCAGCAGGTCCCGAGGTTTAACCCCCGTGTATCGTGGTTTCCTCGTTGCAACGTGGGGCTGATAAAAACGCCTCTCCCGCTGGGTGGTCATATGCCTTCAATTGCCTCCCCTGAACAAAGTGCTCAGTCAGTGTTGGGCATATAGTAAGCGCTCAATGAACGCCAGCTAGCTTCCTCGTCACCGATGCTACGGCAGGAGGACAGGAGGAGAGGGAGCTCAGAGGAGATCTCAGAGGATAGCACAGGGAAGTACTTTCTGGAAGGCCGGATCCCAAACCGCTGGGGTTAAAAGCTCCCATGAGGTCACCTATCCATGTCCAACCCAAAGCGAGAACACCGAGGACCTGGTACAGGTGCTCGGCAGCCTCAGAGCCTTGGTGGGGAGTGTGACCCCATCAAGGTGCCCGAGGCCCTGCTGGGGGAGCTCCCTGAGGTACGTCTGAGCAGCACAGAGAGGCCCAGGAGGGAAGCCGCCGCTCCCCCTCAGCCCCACACTGGACTCGACTCTGGGTTGTAGAGGACCCGGGCGGCCATGGGGTGACCTCAGAGGAGATGCCCGAGGAAGGAGGGAGCCAGCCTGCGATGCGCAGAACCCAAAGGTGATTCTCTTCTCCCCGAGCTCACCAGCGCAGGAGCAAGGGTCACAACAAGCAGGCAGACACCAGACCCTGAGGGCACAAACCGTCTCTCCACAGCTGGTCCCCAAATAGTTTCCATCCAGCTGGGGAACACACTGTGGCTTCCCTCTGCAGCAGCTCCAGTCCCCATTGGGAGTCCATTCTGGCTCTCGGAAGGCTGGGGACGGGAGGGAGGGGGGACTAAGCCCAGCTCCCGTCCTCTTTCTCCTGGTCCTGCGTCCCTCCCTCCCTCCGTCCAGTCAGTTGCCCCCACAGGCCCACACAGACTGCTTGCTCACTTCCTCTCTCTTTCCTTGCTTCCCCTTCTCACAGACCTAGCAGCCCCCCTTGGAGCTCTGTCTGCCCCCCAGTCTCCCCTCGTCTCAGAAGAGGCAGCCTGTAAACAGGAAGTGGTGAGAGGAAAGAAAAAGGGGTGTGTTCTGAAAAAGTTCTGCTCATTGGAGTGCTGTCACCAAAGTTGGGTCTCGAACTCTGCCAATAATTGGCTTAAAAAGAGCAGGAACTGCGAGCTTTATGTGTTTCCAGACACCCATGTCTGTGAGACGCAGGGTCCTGAGAGCTGCCACACCAGGGCACCACAGCAACCAGGAGCACAGCCCACCGTCCTGCCTCCTGTCCGCTGGGGGGGGGGGGGGGGGCTCCCCACGCTGAGCCTGTGGACACACCGCAGACAGGACCCTTGTCGTCACAGACGTCCTGGCACAAACACAAATCGTGGAGAACCGATGGCAGACGTGGGCCGACCTCTCGGTGGCCAAACACACAGCCAGGCCTCCAGAGGGCACGGCCTCCCAGTCCGGGGCTTTTTCGAACAGGAGCGGGGAAGTCCCTCCTAGGAAGCACTCTCCCTGCCGACAAGAGGGTACGTGACAGGCCCTCCCGAGTCCTTAGCGTGTCCCTGCTCCGCTTGGGCCACCCACTCGTCTCGGGGAGTCTCTGAGTCTGGTCCGTGGGAATGTGCCCCTCTCGTGGCTTTAACTTTCCCTTCAGGGCACTGATTTTGGTTCCAGAAAAAGTTAAGAATGGAGAGTTCTTTTATTTTTAAAGATTTCATTTATTTATTTGAGAGAGATCACAGGTAGGCAGAGAGAGGGGGAAGCAGGCTCCCTGCTGAGCAGAGAGCCCGATGCGGGGCTCGATCCCAGGACCCTGAGATCATGACCTGAGCCGAAGGCAGAGGCTTTCACCCACTGAGCCACCCAGGCGCCCCAAGAATGGAGAGTTCTGAAATGCACAGGGCATGTTCCCCATTCCCTCTGAAGGGACCCGAGCCTGGCTGCGGGCATCTCAGGGGAAGGGAGAGGTCGCTCTCGACAGGTGTACCCTTGGCACCACGGGCTTCCTGAGGCCGTGAACCTGGCACTCTCCTGCCAGGGGTGGTCACTGGCCAGAGCACGGGCTCTGGACGGGCTGCTCCCCGCTGACAGGGCACAGTGCCACCTCGCCCCACACCGAGCCCGGAGCTCGGCTCTCTCGGTCCGTCTCCTCTGACCAGCTCTGTCCTATCCTTGTCACTCCACTTGAGATGCCTTGGAATGGCTGGGTTTGGGGACGTCTCTTCTCATCGGTACTGCGGGGCCATCTCAGCTACCTCCTTGCCGTCTCTGGGCATCGGTCCAGTTTCCTCATCCAGGAAAGACGGACCACGCCTCGTCTACTGTACGGGATCGGGGAGTGTCTGTGCACCGTGTCACAGAGAGTGCACGGCTTACTGCCTTCAGGAGGGGTCTCATTCCCCTGAGACATCGAGCCAGGTTCAAAGTCTCCTAACCTAGAGAGACGTCCTGGGATACTCACAGGGGCCAGGCATTGTCTGAAGCTCTTTACACAGATTATCTCATCGGTCCTCCCAGTGACCCTGTGCCATCCTGATTTTCAGAGATGGAAAATGAGGCACAGAGAAGCCACACGAGGCCGAGTAACTTACCCAAAGCTGCACGGCAAGTGGGTGCCGGGGCAGGGACCTAAACCACCCGTGTCTACCTCTGGAGCCCACATTCCCAATCACCACCCACACGGCTTCTGTAGTACAACCTAGCCGTGAGTAAGTGACACGAGTTAGAGCAGCGCCGAGAGTAAACGTTCAAGTGGCCGGGGGTGCCGCAGAGTTCGAAATGTGCAACAGGCCCACCCCGAGGCCTGGCGTTTAGGTGTTTATTTTTAAGATTTACTTCTTTATGTTAGAGCGAGAGGGAGACAGCGCATGAAGGAGGAGCAGAGGGAGAGGGAGAGAGAATCTCGAGCAGACTGTGCTGAGCACGGAGCCTGACAGGGAGCCCCATCGAGGAGATCGTGACCTGAGCCTGAAACGAAAGCCGGACGTTCGGCAGACCGTGTCACCAGGCGCCCCAGAAGTGGCTCTTTTTTTTTTTTTTTTTTTTTTAAAGATTTTATTTATTTGACAGAGAGAAACACAGCGAGAGAGGGAACACAAGCAGAGGGAATGGTAGCGGGAGAAGCAGGCTTCCCGCCGAGCAGGGAGCCCGATGTGGGGCTCGATCCCAGGACCCTGGGATCATGACCTGAGCTGAAGGCAGACGCTTACCGACTGAGCCACCCAGGTGCCCCAGAAGTGGCTCTTTTCATCGCTGATCATTAAACCCCTTGGGCTCTGCCCTAAAGTAAAGGAAGCAGACTGGGCGGGCTCTACAGTTCCTCCTCTGCTGTCCTAACACTGCTTAAGGTCAGAGCAGGAACAGGTTCGGCTATCGGCTCTGGAGGAGTAGAAGAGAGAAGGCATTTTGGGTGCAGAATAACAAAGCTGCATGAGTTCATTCGTGCAGATGAATAGAGCGGGCAGCCAGGAAGGGAAGTGTCTGAAGAGGAGAGCCGTACCAGAATGGGAAGCAAGGGTGGAGAAGCAGAGACAGGCCTGGTGTATGTACGTAGATACGGGTGGATGGACAGATATACAGACAGGAGGGAGGGGAGGATGTCTGAGGATGGAGGAAGGAGGGGGAAGGAGGAACGAGGAGGAGGAGGGAGGAAGGAGGCCTGAGTGTTAGACTAAGGGGTTTAAGTTTATCCTTTAGCCCCCAAATGGCCTGGCAACAAACTCCTGTGGCTTGAGGTCAGCAGAGAGCCTCACCTGGGGGCAGCATCCACCTGGCCGCGTTCCCACGGTGCCTCTGCCCCTCCCCCGAGTCAGGGTCCACGTGGCCGCCATAGGGCTTTTCTAAAATGTGAACCATGATGACACTCTGGCCTAGAGCCCGTCCCCGGCTCCTCAGCCCAGCTTTTGCATTTCTACTTTGTGGTCCAACATCCAGGCTCCCCCTTGAGTCACCCCAGCTTCTGGCCATTGCAAAACACGTACCAGGGGCTGAACACTGGCAAGTTTTGGTTTTGCAGCAGTCACCTTGCGGACAGAGGAGCAGGGTGGTCGAGGAGATGGAAAGAAGGTGAATTTGGAAGAAATACAAGCGGTCAGGGGACAACTTGGTGGCAGACGGAGAAGGACGATTCCTGGTTTCTGGTTGGTGTAAAGGGGAGGTAAGAGAATCGGAAGAGAATCGTGGCCGGAAGGAAGAGCAAGAGACCGGTCGAAGCCACAGTGAGGCTGAGGTGCATTTAGGACACCCAGTGGGGACGTGAACATGTCAAGTGGCGGAAGGGAGCTCAGCAGCAGGTCTGAGCGACCGGACAGTGTGGGCGCGGTGAGGGAGACGACGGCCACGCCAGCACCGAATGGGTCGCTAGAGGTGAAGGACCCTGCAGAGGGAACACCAAAGTGGTGGCTGAATGAAGTGTGAGAGAGCATTTCAAGGGGGGCGTGGCCAACAGTGTCAAAGGCTGCAGGAAAGTCCAGATGAGGGCTGGAAAAGTCTGAGCTGTAGGAGCACAAGGCCAGTAGGGATCTGGGAAGACCTATTTTGAGACTGAAGTGAGGGCTGACTGGGCGGGGACAAATGTTTTCAGAAATATAGCTGCAAATAAGGAGGAAAGAAAGGGAAGTAAGAAGTGGGAGGCTGAGGGTATCTCTTTCTCTGTTTATTTTTTTTAGACTGAAGAGACCTGAGCCTGTTCCAAGAGCTGATGGGAGACTTCATTAAGAGGAAAGTGTTGATATAAAATCACTTATTGCACGCACATATTTATTTACTCATTTTCCTCGACTTGTTAGCCTGCAAACCCATACGAATGAAAGATGGTGCTTTGTTTTTGTTTGCCCAATGCCTAGAATTGTCAGGCACATAGTAGATGCTCAGAAAATGCCGCCAGAAGCCGGGAACATCATCAGGACGAGCCTGAAGCCCTGAGGGAAGACATCCAAAGCTGTAAATTAGGAAGGGAGTAGAGAAGTATTATTGAGGTTTACGAACTTAAATGTGATTCTTGAGATATCTCAAATTCTTAACACATGTCCAAGAAATCCAGAGATTTAGAATACTACGAGGAAACAACGGTTAAGAATTCTCTTTCCTGGGGCGCCTGGGTGGCTCAGTGGGTTGGAGCCTCTGCCTTCGGCTCAGGTCACGATCTCAGGGTCCTGGGATCGAGCCCCGCATCGGGTTCTCTGCTCGGCGGGGAGCCTGCTTCCCCCACACCCCCCCATCCCACCTGCCTCTCTGTCTACTTATGATCTCTGTCAAATAAATAAATAAAAATCTTTAAAAAAAAAAGAATTCTCTTTCCTTTGGCAGGTCATGGTCACAGTCAAGCAGAAGTCATAAGCTTTGCACCGCCCTCTTGCTCTTGCATATTGTTCAGATTTCTCCAGCCAAAGGCTCTCCAGACACGCGAACAATGATCCATCCTCAGTCTCAGGGCCCGCTGCTCCTCTGTCCTTGGCTTAGTGTCACTGAACCAGCCCTAACAAGGTCAACTGATGGTGCTTCCCAAGGGGCAATATCCCGACAAGGCCCCCCACCCTTTGCCTTCATCTGCTGGAACATATGCTGCACTCATGTTGTATCTGAGCAGCAAAATAGGACCACCACTAAACAAATGAGATGATGGTGCTTTTAAGCTAAGCTTCTCCAACCTGCAGCATTACTTTCTGAGATGACAGCATGGCTGGAAAGCTAAGACCCCACTGTCAAAGGCAACAGCACTCCCACAGGATGCCTCTGCCCTTCCTGTCTTAGCACCTGATTTCTCAATGCTGATGCCCAGCTGCCAAGTCCCTCGGATTACTACTGCATTTCATGTGAGGATGGCAAGGAAAGGACTTGGTCTCTGGCCCAACTTATCAATCACAGGAGATTAAAGCAATGGAAGGACGATGGAAAAATCTGTGTTCTTTAATGAACTCATCTTTCCAGTTTCGAAGAAGTCTGTAAACAGCTGAGTGAGAAGAACCATAGTCCTCACAGGACCCTAAGGAATGCTGACTCAGAAAGAAAAACAGAGGGCCCGTGGCCAAAAGAAATAGAGGTTTCTCAGATCAGCATCTTGAATTCGGCTTAACTTGCCCAATCCACCTGGCAGGCCCTTCTGGGGAAGTGCCAACCACCTCTGGAGAAACTGGAATTCACTACCCTCCTGATCACTGCAACAGGAGGAGATTACTATTTTGAACCTGGAGATCCGTCGTGTTGTGGTTAACAGCCGCCCTGTCCCACCCTCAGCTGGCCACCGTTCGGAGCTGGCTGCAGCATTCTTAGCGGGCAGAGCTGGTTTGGAATGTCACATGAGTGGGCCTCGCTGAAGCCAGGCCGCCAGGAGCCCAGCCAAAGCCACAAGATGGCAGGAAGCAGCTGCCCGAGAACACCTCCTGGGAGTTAGGGGAGGTGGGCTTTTACGGGGTCAGGGCGTTGGGCCACCCGTTGGCGGGCAGTGTGGCCAACAGGCCTGTCTTCTCAGCCACAGCCTCCTTCACTCGGGTCGGATCAGTAACGGCCACATCAATGGCCTGCTGGAGTAACAACCACCAAGTGACATCATTCACGGCAAAAGTGGTTTATAAATTTGAACAGGCTAACAAAGGCTCACGTCAGGAAAGTGGGTTTGGCATAATCGGTAATGACAGACAGACGCCCACTCAACACAAAGAGGAACATTCTGTCTTCCATCAAACAGTAGTCATAAAAGGACGGGAACCTCAGCTAGTCCCTTGGTTCGTGTCTGTCCCGCAGCCTGGTGTGCTGTGTCTTATGTAACCTAGACAAACATTCACTTAGGAAAACAGACACTAAATGTTTCCTAAAATTTTGACTGAAACAAACAGCACGGATTAGGTAAGACTTGGAAAATGTGGGCTCAGTGCTTGGGTGGTGGCGGCGGAGGCTGGACTGGTAATTCAGAGATTTGGGAAGGGCCCCCAGCTAATCCAAATAAGTGAAATTAGGTAGAAGTGAGGTAACTTCATCTGCAAGGTTCTCCTGGTCTGAATCTATAATCCAGAGTCATATGGGGCACCTGGGTGGCTCATCTGGTCAAGCGTCCGACTCTTCATCTCAGGGTCGTGAGTTCAAGGCCCACACTGGACTCCACACTGGGCATGGAGCCTACTTTAAAGAAGCACAGTGACCTTTAGTCCCGATTCTGGGCCTCAGTTTCCCCAAGTGTATACCTTTAAACAGGTAATACAATGTTGATCCACTGTGTGTGACTGATACCATCAGGAAAGGCACAAGACACAAATGAGCCCACTATTTCGTGCTTGCTCACGATGAGAGCCAAATGCTAACATACTAACTTGGGAGGTATATTCCTCTAGCTCAGGGACGGTGGGGTCACCCGATCCAAACTTTTAGGGCTAGTGGCTGTGAGCTGAAGTAGCTGGAGTGACCCCATCCTCTGGGTCAGAGGGCAACAGGCAGGGTTTAGGGAGGTGTCCCAGGCAGAGGAAGCCAAAGCTGCAGCAGTCAGACTCAGAGCAACTTGCACACACCAGGGAGCGAGTGCATCCGGGTGGCGTTCTTGGGTCAGTGTTCTCAGAGTCATGGACACTCACCCCAAGGGAAAACAGGGCTCGCCATCCAAGTCCACCCCACCCCGCCAGAGGCACTGAGCAGCAGAGGCCTATACTCAATTATGTCACAGTTTCCAAATTAAGACCAAACTCAAAGTTATGGCTCAACAACCAGGAAATGAAACCAACCCTTTAAGTGCTCAGTGTAACTAAGAATGGAAAATCGTCTGATGTGTTACTCTATAACATCCCCAAACTAATAGCACCCGAACCTATGCATGACTTATCTTTCTCATTCTCATGGTCTTCCTAGGATTTTCCTTTGCTTTTTAAGTTTCTTTATTTCTTTCGCAAGCCAAGTGCAATGCCCTTAAGGACCAGTCCTGAAGTTCAAAGGCATGCACAGGGTCCTCATCACAGGGGCTGCTCTTGCACAACTCCCTAAGTAGAGAGAGAAGGGCAGTGAGGTGAGATCCAATGCTTAGAATAGTCCATTTTTCAGACTCACTGGTGAATTGTTGCTTACAATCTTTGCAGAAACAAGATCTGGGCAGCGGGCAAGGGCAGTAAGGAAACTCCATTCCCAGAGCTAAGCTCAGAGCGCAGAATAAGGCAGGTTCTCAACACAGTTTCCCAATATTCTTTCCTTCATCTCTCAAGATCTCATAAAAGTCTGGGTGGTAAAGGTAGAAGCATGAATGATTCATATCCTCATTCCTCAATCCCAGCAAGTTTCAGAAAAGTGGCAAATTCTAGGGGCAACAAACACTTGGAAATTAATTCAAGCAACCCTAGCTCTCTAACCCTGGCACCCGGCATATCTTGGCATGCGAACAGTGCTCAGTGAGCTCTCACTGCATGAGATGAAATCAGCAACCCTCCTAAAACAAAATGACCTGCAACCAGAGATCACGGTTTCCGTATCTCTGTGGATACCGTAGCCGCGCTAACACTGGATACTTGCTACGCTCTGGTTTTCCCAAAGAACTTTCTCCAGTCACAAGCTGCAAGAAGCTGGCTAACCCCAGAGACAAGCAATCCAGCGCATCTGGTTCATGTGGCTAGTCTGAAAGATGCATTGTTTCCTGGTAGGGCTGGGCCCTAAATGTTGGTACCTTTTTGTCTTTCAAGTGAACTTGAAAGACAAAAAGGATACAAATGGAATTCTTAGAGAATTCTTGATCATGGGGTGCCTGCTGAGAACTTCTGAAACCAAACTGTTTTGATGCCGCGAATGTCTCTGATACTCATCTCCATGGAAGAAAATGTTTTTCCAGGAAGGGGTGGGGCGGGGAGACCAGGTTGTGATATTTACTCAACATCCCTAATGGAGAGGTAGTGTGTAAGGAGCTTTATAGACATTGTTCTTTTTCTTTCTTTTTCTTTTAAGATTTTATTTGAGAGAGAGAGTGTGTGAAGGGGAAGGGCAGAGGGAGAGACAGAAAATCTTAAGCAGACCACATGGAGCCCAGAGCCCAACACGGGGCTTCATCCCACATCCCTGAGACCACGATCCGAGCCAAGACCAAGAGTCAGACAGACGCCCAACTGACTGAGCCACCCAGGTGCCCCCAGACATTACTCTAGTTGATGCTCACAACTCTCTGGGGTCTTTGACAGATAAGAAAACCTGCCAGAAATCGAGGGTTACCGGGAGGGACGTGGGTGGGGGACAGGTGAGATACAGGACGGGTATTAAGGGGGGCACTTGTCATGATGAGCACCGGGTGTTGTATGGAACTATTGAATTACTACACTGTACATCGGAAACTAATAGTAAACTCTATGTTAGCTAACTGGAATTTAAAAACTTACAAGAATGCGGGGCGCCTGGGTGGCTCAGTCGTTGGGCGTCTGCCTTTGGCTGGGGTCATGTTCCAGGGGTCCTGGGATCGAGCCCGCATTGGGCTCCTTGCTTGGCCGGAGACCTGCTTCTCCCGCTACCACTCCCTCTGCTTGTGTTCCCTCCCTAACTGTGTTTCTCTCTGTCAAATAAATAAAATCTTAAAAAAAAAAAAAAAAAACTTTCAAGAATGTATCTGTCAGGGAGGGGGGTAAGTCAAGAGTCCAAGGTCGCAGAGGTAGAAAGGGGCAATGCCAGGTTTAGAATCCAGATTTGAACACGCGCTGGGAAATGGTCTCTGTGGAAGTGTCTTTACTAATTCGGGGTACAGCATTCCTTACAAGCATAATTACTGAAGAATCCTGTAACAAATTCTGTTCTTAGGGCCTCCAGATCCTGAGTGCCCTACAATGGAACACGACTCTCTCTACTTTTGCTGTCACGTACATAATTCGGATTTATATAATAGCAGATAAGGGAAACTGTGATGTGGAAATTCCTTTGGGGAAAAGAGGCCCTATCTCTAGAAAATACATATACTTTGTATTTTTATATTTGCCAGCAGCACCTGGGTTAACCATCAATAAACCATGCAGAGATTGATATGCATGCAGAAACCTGAAGAATTTTCTAGGCTCTCCCACCTGAGGCACACAGTGGTAGCAATCCTGCCAAGAGGCCCCTTTCTTAGAACACTAAATGTGTCAAGTCTCGGTTCATTCAAAAGGTACTTTTCGAGGCCTTTGTTGTGGAGGTGCGTTCAAGATGGGCCTCTAAGGAGCCGTTTGTGAAATATGCAAATTTCGATGCAGTGGCAGAAGGTCCAACTGTGACCACAGGCCCGGGAACGGCCACCGCGATACTTATCCTGAGGGTGAAAATTACATTTCTGAAGAAAAACAGGATAACTACGGCGAGAAGTACTTTCATAAACACAGCTGCGTAACTACTGCCAAGGGAGGTGTTTCATCTGGCGAGAATGAAGGCTAAAAGCAGGCCTGAATGTCAGAGGCGCTGTACCTGGAGAGGGGTCTCAGAGCCTCAGGAAGCGTCTGGAAGCTGCTTTGTGCTCAGAGCCTGGCTCTGGCCACTGGCAATGATGTCACTACCGTTGCTCCCACATGTTTATGTTTAGGGGCAAACTCCGGATGCCCCTTAGCCTCTGCCTGCCTGCCACACATTAAAGTGTTTATATATCTATACAAAAATCCCGATTTAAAAGAAAACATATATATAAAATTAAAATTGGCCAAATGGCCTATTAGAGGAAGTAAAATATTTGAGACCTCACTTAGAGGTATTTTTGGGATCCTGCAGTCACAAGACCAAAAGGGCTCCATTCAAAATTCCACGTCCTATTCGAGTTTTCCCAATACATGCAACCCAAGGAGGAGGCTGACCGTCAGTGAGTTATTCCCTGTAGCCCAGGGCGGTCACCCAAAGTACGGAGAGTGCTGGAAACTTCAGGGCTGAGACCGATTTCGACAGTTTACCACAATGGAGTAACTCAAATCCCAGGAAATGCACTGTGGGTATGGTAACCAACAAAGAACAAAGTTGGAGCAATCATCTTTCATTTCATTAAGAACAACTAAACAGACCGAGTCCTACTTCTCATGTTCCAGGGACAGAGGGATTCTGCAGGGTCAACACTTCATGGGACTCAGAAGAACAGAAACCCTCACAGTGGCTCCCAAAAGCTCCCTGTGCACGCACAGGGATGGTCTGTGGCTAGAACCACTCTCTAGGTGCCGCTGCCTCTAGGAGCAGAGGGAAACACGACAGCCCTGAGTGTACACACTGCCGCAGGAACATGGGCCAAAACTAGCAATGAAAGTGGTCCAGCTGCTTCCAGACCTCAGTCCGATGGCTCCACTACTAACTCTGATGCCATGGGACACGTTAAAACCTGGACTCTCGGGGCACCTGGGTGGCTCAGTCGTTAAGCGTCTGCCTTCGGCTCAGGTCATGATCCCGGAGTCCTGGGATCGAGCCCCGCATCGGGCTCTCTGCTCAGCGGGGAGCCTGCTTCTCCCGCTACCATTCCCTCTGCTTGTGTTCCCTCTCTCGCCGTGTTTCTCTCTGTCAAATAAATAAAATCTAAAAAAAAAAAAAAAAAAAAAACCTGGACTCTCATACGCCCCCTCGGTCCTCTCTGGCGGCGGGGAGGGGCAACGGGACAAGGAACTGTGAGCCTCTGGTAGACAGAAAGACCATGAGAGAAGCAGAAGGAGCTTCTCCAAGACGTCCCCACCACCAAGCCTGGCCCTGGCTCTGCCAGACACCCCCTCCCCCCCAACCTGAAGACAGAGCACAGGCACACGGCACCTTGTGGGCCAGGCTGCAGGGACGGGGGCGGGAAGGACTGTGAGAGAGTGCTGAAGTCAGCTGCTCCCGACGCTCTGAGTCAGCACCTCCCAGACCAGAGTGGCTGTTGGGAAACAGACTTCTCTCCCACAAAACCCCAAGTACAGCGGCAATCCAAGAGCTCGAAACCCATGGGCACGGTTCCGGAGTGGGAGCGCCGAGTGGACCACGCATGCCAAGGAACTGGGGGCTGGAACCCAGCACCTACCCAGTCACTGCTGCCTCGTGGGCCAGCTGCAGTGTTTGAAACACAAGAAGGAGGAGCGGGGCGCTCCATCGATAGGCAGGAACCGGTCCTGCCTGGGGCCGGGCTCAGTTTAAAGTCCTTGCTAAACAAGCAAACACAACAGTGACCTCATACCAGAAACTGTTTTCCCCACGAAGACTTGGATAGCTTCATGTTTCAACTAGCTATTGCTCCTCAGCGGAAGGGGTGGAGAGGGCAACTGGGGATGCAATGGAAAGAGAGTCGAAATGTTCCAATCAATGAGGTCTCAAAGTCATTCAGCTTTAAGGGCTGCCTAGGATATCATATTACCTGAAAAGACCAAGACACAAAATTGAACACAGACACACGCACTAACTTAAAGAAAAAAAAAAGTCTGGAAGGAAAGATACTAACCTCTTAAAGTATGACTGATGGAATTATAAACAACTTATTTCATTTCTTTCTACTCTTCTAAACCTAAGAATAATTCTCCAGCTCTGTGAGTGAGCATAGTTTTGGAAGGGAGGCACGTGGGAGGGAGGAGTTCCTCCAGATGGACCAGCTGGTCCAAATTAATCCTGCTCACCAACAAGGAGGCAGACACAAGGACTGACCACATATCTATCGATGGAATAATTTTTCAAATTTTCTTTAATGAATGTGTACGGCTTTTCCAACGGGGGGAAAAGGACATCCCACCCCAGCCATCCTGAGATGCTAGTGACTTGAAGCGCCGTGTATGTGGCAGCCCCCAGGGCTTGGAGAAGGTCCCTTCTCTCTACTCAGGGACGTGTGAGAGTCTCCCAACGCTGTAGGACTTACGGAGCGAAGCGAGAGAAACAGCACCTGGGCAGAATCCTGAAATTGCAAGATAACTCAGAACTGTGAGTTTGGGTGGCTGAACAAAACAGCTGCGTATCCTCTCAGTGACAGGATATCATTCCCCCAAAATGACAAGCTTTCCCTGCTGAGGCCACTCGCAGCTCATCTGCCCTGGGCCCTGAACCTCTAGGCTCTGTGCTTATGCAGAGAAACCTAACATCTGAGGGACGGAGAGGAGGCATCTGCGACGCGCTGGGCCCTGTGTCCTAGCAAGCACCGCGCCAGGGCCTTCATCTAGGTCTTCTTCAGTTTCCAAAAGAATGCAGAAACGAAGGGCGGTGAACCATTTTGAGGCAGGAAAACCAAAGGTACGAGAGAGAACCCGGGCAATAGGCTGATGAATTACGGGGATGGAATCTACACAAGTCAGCTGACTTAGAAGCCCCAGGAGCCCGCACTTGCAGGCAGTATGGACGCAAAGCGACACAAGCAGCCGGTGGTGTTACTGGATTTAGACCCGGGCCTGCCTGGTCCTAAGGACTTTTTCTGCTCACTCGGATGGGACCATCCAGCGCATCCCAGTCTATCATCTCTGACAGAGAAAGAGTGGATCCCTGTTGCACGGTCAGCATATCAAATCCTCGTTTTTCCACCGGTGACATTCCTTTGTGACATTCCCACACCCTGTACTTTCTGGAGCAGGGCCAGCTGTGAACGTGCTGGTCCCACTGCTCCTGCGGGGGCACTCACACTTGTCTCACTGTGTGGTCTGCCCCAGGAGGCCTCACTCATGACCCACATCGGGGCCGCCCTCCGCACTTGCTCCTCCCGAAGAGGGGCGCTCATTCCTCTCACGGTGACAGGTCATTTATAGGTTCTGATTTGCCTCCCATGTTTCTGCTTTATGTTCCCGTTAACACTCAAAGTTCCTTTCTTTTTTTTTTTTTTTTTTAAAGATTTTATTTATTTGACAGAGAGAAACACAGCTAGAGAGGGAACACAAGCAGAGGGAGTGGCAGCGGGAGAAGCAGGCTTCCCGCGGAGCAGGGAGCCCGATGCGGGGCTCGATCCCAGGTCCCTGGGATCTGACCTGGGCCGAAGGCAGACGCTTAACGACTGAGCCACCCAGGCGCCCCTCAAAGTTCCTTTCAAATCAATACTTCCCAACTGGAAGACCGCTCCTAAGGGAGGAATCCCAGCAACAGGAGAATACACCGCAGAAGAAACCACAATCCTGCCTATGATTGTTCCACTTACTGGATTTGCAGGCAGCATGGCGTCGGAAGAAATGTCCCCCCGCCGCCCGAGACGCGATTTTACAGTATCTCATCGGAATGCAACTCCCAGAATGGGAACTGCCAAACTGTAATTTAACTGGAATCCATGGAAAGTCTTACACGTAGAGTAAGAAGCTTAAGTGCTCAAACAGGTCACAACAAAAACTGGGCTTGACGATAGTTCACTTGAAACATTAAAGCCCTTCAGCTTCTGGTAGTGAAGTTAAAGATCGGCTCAACAGTGTCATGTGGTTGTTGGACAGGAAAGAAAAGGGAAAGTGGACATCCTGTTAGGATGTGTTAGTGGAAGAGGAACGGCCAGACCACAGAACTGTTCAGCGGAACTCTGGGCTGGGCCCTCTCTCCAGGATGACAAGTAACACACTCAGGGCTGAGAGCACATTTAACAAACTGATGGAGTCCTCAGAGAAGGAGATGCGGTGTCTAGTGCAGAAAGAAAAGAGAATGGAGAAACACAGAGAAATTTCCAGATGTTTGACAGGCTGTCCTATGGAAGACAGTGTCTACAATGGGAATCAGTGGGTGGAAATGACTGAGAAACAACTTCTGTTCAATCAAAAGAAACTTCCAAACCATGTCTGTGGGAGGCAGAACGGTGGCCCCCCAAGATGACCACAGCCCAATGCCCAGAGCCCGTGTCTCTGTTACTTTACACGGTAAAGGGACTCCACACATGTGGTTAAGTCAAAGATCTCAAGATGGGGAGACTCTGGAATTACCCGTGTGGGTCCAACATAATCACAAGGCTTCTTGTAAGAGGGAGGCAGAATGTCAGAGAAAGACATGGGACAACAAAGCCGAGGTCCGACTCAGGGAAAGATCTGAGGACGCCACACTGCTGGCTTTGAAAACAGAGGAAGGGGCTGCGAGCTACGGGATGCAGACGGCTTTTAGAAGTTGGAACAGGCAAGGGAACGGAGTCTCCCCTAGAGCTTCCCAAAGGAATGCAGCCCTGCTGACACCTGGATTTCAGCCCAATACAACCCACAGTGGACTTCTGACTTTCAGAATAATAACAGAACACCGCGGTGTTGTTTGAAGCCACTAAGTCTATAGTGACTCATCAGAGAAGCCATAGGAAACAAATGCAATGCCTAAGGGAATGACCACTACCGGCCTCAGGGAGCTCCCCATCCCCGGAGGCAATCAAGAAGAGACTAAACACCTACCTGTCAGGAATGCTGTGAGAGTAGGTCCTGGAGGACCCCCCCACATCCTTGTGACTCTGGGAGTCCTCAGGCACACGGCAGGTCCACACACGAGTCCCCACTCACAGGCCCAGTGGCAGGCCAGGCTTGCCCTCGCCTTCTCCCAGGAGGCCCGCTGTTAGCTAGCACAGGGCACCATTTGGGCGTGGGATGCCCTAGCGGTGGTGCCCAGGCCTGGCCTGCATTACCGTGCTCCCAGGGTGCCTACCTGAGCAGAGGACCCCTCTGTTCCTGGCACAGGAGAAGTTGTCGCACTGGCAGAAAGAGCCGTAGATCTTCCCGAACTCGCTCTCGAAGCAGGAGCACTGGTTGCAGCTGCACTCCCCGCGCCCGCTGCACAGGGGCTTGCCCTCGGCTTCCCGGCACAGGTTCTGGTACCCGCTCTGGCTCTCCCCCTCCTGGCACTCACACCGGGTGCCCAGGTGGCCGGGGTTGCACTCGCACAGGCCGCACACGTACGTCCCGTTCTCGCTGCACCGGGCGCTGTCGGGCTCCAGCCGCGCGCTGCAGCCGCACTGGCAGCTGTAGGTGACCCCCACCTCCAGGCTGTCCCGGAAGCCCACGGGCCGCAGCGTGAACGTGTGCTCCGCGGGCCTGCTGGGGCAGCTCCGGGCCTCTGCCGACACCTCGAACGACGCCTGGGCGGGAAGGAGAGAGGGGACGTTGCGGCACGGCTGGCCAGGGCCTCCCAACCACCCAGGGGCCCGGCCGGGGGAAGCGCCCCTGGGGCCCCCGACCGAGAGCTGGGCCTGCCCACCCCGAGAAAAGCACCCCCAGATCCGCAGACAGCCTCACTGTACCGAGGAGGACAGCACTCAGGCGCGCCCACGGCACGCGGTTCTAGCTCCCCTGCGTCACGGTGATCCTACCCGCTTCCCTCTATTTCCGAAGTCGCTCCTCCCCCAAATACTTCCTGGGAACCCCCTCCGTGCAGGGCGCTGAGCTAGCTGTGCCCTTGACCTCGCGGGGCGCGGGGGCCCACGCACCCTGGCACCTGCGTGTCCCTCCGCAGAAACGGTTCTTCTCCTGTGGGACAAGGGACAAGAGGGCCCTGGGTCCCTGCTAGGGTGTCTGCCTCCCCACGACGCGCCCGAAGCCTCGCTCTACCCCCTTTGTCCTGGACTGGTCCTCCCGGCTGCACCCCTCATCCCCAATCACGGCCCCGCGGTCGTAAACAATTGTCATCACCGTCGAAACGCGCCCCACACGCGGACAGACTTTTTCTTTGTAAGCACAGCCTGTGAAAAAGTGTCGCTGACTCCTGAGCTGCTCACGGGCTGCCCCGGAAACAGGCTGCTAGGTGGGCCCGCCGGTGGATGGCCGCGCCGGGAAAGACCCAGTCAGGGGCCCACGAGGCCACGAGGGGAGGAGAGCACGGAGGCGGCTGTGCAGCTGTGCGGGGTGCTCCCGGGGAGGCAAAGCGCAGCCCCCCTCCCCGGCCTCCCACGGGGACAGCCGAACGTGGCTGGTCCACCAAGCTGCCCTCAGGGCCTTGAGGCCGTGGACGTGGGCAGACGGGCAGCCCCCACGCCCTGACCCAATGCCACCCTGAAAAGCTTCTCCCCTGAAGGGTGGCGCTCCCGAAACAGACCCAGCCCTGGGCCTGGTCCACCGACTGACCCCCTGCATCTGGCTGGATGGCTCTATTTTTCAAAAGGCCCCACAGGTCGTTCTGAGGCTCAGAATGGATTAGAAACCACTTTTAGCTATTGCTGTTCTTAATTGCATTACTTGGGTTGGATTAAAGCTGACTTGTCAAAAAAAAAAAAGTCATCTATAACTGGCTTTACTGGCTACTCTTAGGTAACAATGACGTGTACTGGGCGCCTGGGTGGCTCAGTTGGTTAAGCGTCTGTCTTTGGCTCAGGTCATGGTCCCAGGGTCCTGGGATCAAAGTCCCACATAGGCCTCCCTGCTCAGCGGGGAGTCTGCTTCTCCCTCTGACCCTTCCCCACAACTCGTGCTCTCTCTCTGAAATAAATAAAATCTTTAAAAACAAACAAGCAAAAAGAGGTGTATTTTTGGGGAACAGTGAAAATATGTTTTTCTGAATTTTCTACAGATCTGTATCACTTTGGGGTCTTAACTCATTCTAAAAGGCCTCCCCTCAGATTCTGTGACATCTAGGGACACCCCAGGGTCGGGGTAGGAGAGACTGAACAGGAGGGCGGACCCTGCGCTCCAGGCCCTGGAGAGAAATTCCCACTTGGCAGTAGGCGTGGCTCCAGAAGACCCAACAACGAACATCCAGGAATCAGCATCAGCCAAGGTGTGTCCCGGGAGATGTGTTGGGACAGGTGAGCTGATGACCGACAGCCAGGGTCAGAGGACACTCGGAGAGCCAAACCAGCTGCAGACAGTGGGGACTAGCCCACCCCCATCCTCCAGGTCTGCACAGGCGGTGGACGGACGCAAAGGGAGAAGCAGGCTGCGTTTCAAGGACCTGAGGTATAGGTGGGCTCTTGAGGTAAGGAAGTAAGATGAGGACCCACCCGGGAACTGAATTCTGCCTCATGACAACAAACATGACTAGTTACCGGGGCTCAAAGGCCTACATGTGCCTGGCACTGCGCTGGGCATTTCCATGAGGGTCTCATTTACATGCCCCCAGAAGAGGCATTCTCATTTACTGGAGAGAAAACAGGGCTGGTGGGTAGGGGAGCTCAATGCTGGTCACACAGCTGGTGGGGGTGGGACCCAGCTCTCCTCGGCACATCCTCTCTTGGAAGTGGGAACACAGCAGGTGTTCAGCGTCCGTATCTGGGGTCGGAGGGCGAGGCCGCCCGGCTAACTGCAGGGACCGCATGATGGTGATCCGAAAGGTGGGGACCAGAGGCATCTCCAAATCTACCTGCCTTGGGCTAGAAGGGACCCAAACCTCCAGACAGGAAGAGGGTAGTATCTGACTGAAGCCCCCCACGAGGCCGTCGAGAACACAGAGGCGAACATCCTTCCCGTCGGATAGAAGCGGTAGCTGCTCAAGGCTCCCACTTCCCGGGGCTACAGTGATGCGGGGCTTGTTAAATGAAAAGTCCTTGCCTCCCAAAGGCACCTGGGGCTCAGAAATGGAATAAGCAGCAAAGAAACAAGCTAGACCAAGAGCCAAAGGGATTTAATTACTGAAAGACTGTGAGGTGTGCCTGTCCACCCCGGAGCAGAACCTGCCCCCAGGGAAACCTATCTGCATCAAGGGACAAAGTAATAAGGGAATTGGATCTCCGCAGTCTGCCCAGTGTGTCTGTGTTTGCCAGGGAGTAGGTGGGGAAGGCAGGGGAGCCCCAGGATCAGGGAGGGCAGCCAGTGACCCAGGATGTAGAAGGGCTCATAGACTGTCTGCCTGGCCGGGGGAATGAGGAAGAATGGCCGTCAGGCAGTCCTGGTGGCTTTCCTCAGCCAAAGCTTTGGTCTAACCCAGGTCCTAGGTGTCAGGCCCAGCAGCCTGGCGTGCGGCCAGCCACCCGATAAGCAGAGAGTGGCTCCGTCTAACTCAGCCACTGGTCTCTCAGGTCCTGCCAGGCACAGGAATGCTATAAAAAGCACTTCTAGGACAACAAGTAAATCTGTTCTGCCACCCTCCTTTCAGAGTCCATTTCCCTGAGGGGTCAGGAAAGAATCCGGACTCTGTCAAGCAGCGGGAAGGAGACTCTTCCCTGATTCCTGCGGACTTCAACTGATACCCCAGGCTCCCCGGTTCCCGGAGACGTCCATCTCCCACTCTGAGTTTCCAGAGGAAGGTCATGGACACAGCAGCCCTCCCTCCCATCCAGTCTTGTTATTTAAGCCTCATTGGGATGCTCCTGGTTTCCCTGCACGGCTGTTGGCCTGAGCCAGGCTTTTAAAAGGGCTGCCCAGCTCCCACCCCAAACCCACCAAACCCGGGGCTGTACAGATGCCAAGTCCACCAGGAGCTCACTGAAACAAAGCACTGGGCACGGGCACGGGCTACCGAGCCCCAAAGGAGGGGACAGGAGAGGGGGACGCTGTGGGAAGCCATGATGGGGCTCACTAGGTCCTTTGTACTGGGCGTTAGTGTTTGCTGTACGGCTGGCCACTTGCATACTGATTTGTTGAAGTCAGTTCATGAGAAAACCAACTCCCAGTGGCCGGGCCCACTCGGTCAGCCCTGGCTGGCGCTGGGACCAGAGGCGGAAAATTAGGGAAAAATTAAAATCACTGGAGAAGAGAACCTCATTGGATTTGACACTTTGAGGGTTTTATTTAGGGAGTGTTTCTTTTGTCCCTCACCCCCTGCCACCTCTCCCGCTTCCTGCCTGGAGAGATCTCTTAACCCAGAGAACACAGAAGAGTCACAAAACCGTGGTCTCTGGTTGGAGTGCCCAGAAAGCCTCTGCCTGCCCCCCGCCACCCCCCCCCCCATGCCCTGCTCCTTAGGAAGCTTTAGTTACAAGGGGGTGAGACTCATCCGGCTGACACCTGAACCCACCCACCTTCCCCACCCCACACCCTCGGCCATGAGCTATGTCCTCATCTACAGGCCAGACCCAGAGATACCCAAAGACAGTTATACCCTGACTACTTTTCCTAATCCCCCTTCTCCATGTAAGTCCCTGCCTACCTCCTGCCATTCCCTGACTTCTCTATGGACCTCCCAAATCATGGCACTGAAGGATAACACCCACCAGCCAAATAATAGCCAGATACCTTAGCTGGGTCCCTATGTCCTACCCACACAGCCCAAGCCTGCCCTGGGCCCCCTCCCCCTCCCCTCAGCTGCTTCCCTCCTGCAAAAGGGCAAAGCATTTCACACCCTCAGACTCATCTACTGCTCTGCACATGGTATGCCCAAGGCGGGGACCTCCCCATCCTCCCTCTCCACGCCTGGAAAACCCCTACTCATGCTCCTCAGCTCAGACAGAGCCCTCCTGTGATGCGGGTCCTTCGTCCTTGGGGCTGCAAGGACACCATGCCCAGCTGGTAGAGCTGCACCCCTCCCCTCTACGGGGCTGACCCATCACATGTGTCTTCCTATGCCAGATTCGTCCTGGAGACCGATGTTGGGGGGAAAGAGCCCACATACTCAGGAGCAGGCTGGGCTGCTGGAGCCCAGCTGTGAGCCCTCTAGAGAACCCTCAGTTTAGGAAGAGGGACAGAAGTTAAGAGACGGCTCAGGGTTAAGAGAATCAGACTAGCCCCAGCTGGAGGGGCAGAAGTGCGTCTCTCCTTCAGCAAAAGAGGGGCTGAGGGAGAGCCCCCCTCATTCCCTTGCCAGGGCTGGCTCCATGGGCCTGAGCCTGTGCACACCCAGGGCCCCACACTCAGAAGGGCTCCGTGCTCAGTTTAATCCTCTGCTACTGTCATCTTCAAATTCTGTATTTTTGAACAAGGACCCCATATTCTGATTTTGCACTGGGCCCTGCAAATTATGCGGCTGCTTCTGCCCCTGTGCCTCGGGGCCCTCCTGGAGCCTGCCTCTTGTGGGCTGGCATGGCCCTGGAGGACAGCATCCTGTGCCCTGTGACCGGTGGGTGGCTGATGCTCTGTGCCAGTCTATTTCCATCCACAGAAAACGAGAACTCCACCCACCCCCTTGCAGCAGGGCCAAAGGCCATGTGACTGTGGCCTCCTGGACAGCAAGACGCCAGTGGAAGGCTTCCCTCTGAGCTGAAGGGAGGCTGCTGGCCCACCCATGTGGAAGAGCAGTCCGGGGTTATCAGTGTGGACGAAGCACCTTTCTTCCATCTCTATTTCAGCTTCTCTATAAATCATCCAATACATCTGGGATTTTTGGTTTTTGTGAAAAAATGACATTTAGAATCTTTTGGGGTGGGGCACCTGGGTGGCTCAATCGGTTAAGCATCTGCCTTTGGCTCTGGTCATGATTTCAGGGTCCTGGGATCAAGCCCCACATCTGGCTCCTTGCTCAGCAGGGAGCCTGCTTCTTCTTCTTCCTCTGTGATGTCTCTCACTCCCTCTCAAATAAATAAATAAAATCTTAAAACATTTTTTTAAAAATTATAATAATCTTTTTTTGTCTTCTGGACAACGTTCCTACTTTCCTGTGCTATCCTAGCAAAAACCAAAATCAGTACGCAGGGGTGTCTGTACACAGTGGTAAGGATGCCACCCCAGGCTTCATAGAAAATTGTCCTTCCCAAGCGCACAAGGTAGAATGCAGACTCAACAGAAGCAGGACTTCCGGCAAGTTCCTCAGGCCCCTCCCCGCCCCCCCCCTCCCCCCCCCCGCCCCGGGAGCCCCAGTCTTTCTCACATCGAGTGGGGAAGTAACATCTACCTTGCAGGTGCTGCCGGAAACAGAGGAGGTCCCTACTGCATGCGGCACAGGGCCCGTCATAAACCCCCACAAAATGGTACATGGGCCGTTCCAGGGTAAGGGCCGCTGGTCAGGTGACCGCAGTCTGTTATGCGACCGCTGCTTGTTAGCTGGGGATCTCGGGCAGGCTGTGACACTCCCCAACCTCGGGAGGCCCAGCAGCCATGAGCACACGCCCATTCCCCACCTGAGCCAGGGGGTGTGCGCACTGAATGAGGTAAGGCGCAGAGAGGCACTTGATAAATCACTCTCCCTGTGTGGAGGGCGCCCCACTTTGCTATCATGCTTTGCTCCAAAATGAACCCTCTGAAACAGACAGGAGAGAACAGAATCGTAGGCAGCAAGAGGCCAGGGAAAGCTGGTCCAGGGTACCAGCATCACAGCCAGAAGGCCCTGGCTCCGCTTTTCTCATCTGCCAACCTGAATGACACTACCTTTCTCATAGGCAAGTGGTGAGGAGCCCAGAGCTAACTCATGGTCCTTCCTAAGGCTAACCGCACCTGCCCCTTGGGTCCATGAGGGACCCCAATTTTCTGAAAACGAACTTCTCATTTCTGCTTATGGCAGCATCAACTGCCTGAGTTTCTTGCATCCGAAAAGAAACCCAACTTTATGTCATTATTAACAACAAACGCCAGTTCCTTTGACCTTCCTGGTTTCCAGACAATTCATCATGACACTTGCTTGTCACTTGTGCTTTGAAAAAAGCAGAGAGAGAGAGAAAAAAAAAAGAGAGAGAGAGAGAAAACTGAATGCAGAACTCCAGACCACACAAAAAAGAGTGGGACCATTCTCTCTGGGGTTTCAAAATACTTCTGTTAACATGACCTCAGCTGGCTTGCTTGCTTGCTTTCTTTTTAAGCAACATTGTTCATTCGCATTAAGCCTTTGAGAATCAGAATCTGCCAGATCTTTGTCTTAAAAACCACTATCAAACCAAACTTCCTCTCCCCTGTTAATAGTCTGAGCGACATGCAAGCGACAAGCGACACATATCAGTCCTGTGATTTCAACCCAGCTGAATTCTGAAAGTTATTTTAAATCCTGGTTTTCCTGTACGATGAGATACACTGTGTTCTCCAGTTCTGTGACCCTCTCACATTTGGCAAGCAGGTCTTCTGTGAGCTTAACTGCAGCCAGGAGTGAACTCAGACAGGTGAGAGACATTTGGACCCCACTCAAGTCTTCCTCCAGCTGACACCATAAAGACTTTTAGGAAGCAAGTGTACGTGGCTATAAATCTGCCTAACTGTGCTGTTACTGACTCCCACGATTTATCTTACTCGTGAGAAGGCCATTAGACGTCGTCAAGAACCTTCCTGAAGCCCAGGCTTTGTGTGTGTGTGCTTTGGCTCCTCTTTCTCACCTCAGTCCCACTGCACTAAGTAAAGGGCTCCTCGTTTGGGTGCTTTTCATGCCTTTCACTTTCCTGACACACCGCACCGGACATTCGAGCCACACATCTACGGAGTTCACTTGTGTGTCCCTTTCTCTGGTGATCTCTGCCTCCTTCCATTTTCCATAACTGTCTCTTTAAACGCTGGGACTCCTGGGCTTTGTGGTTTTCAAAAAATCATCTGGACTGATTAATCATTACAACAGATCAAGACAACATAAATATATTGCAATATCTGACAAGTATTAAATACAAAATTTTATCAGAAGTGCCTTTTTAAAAAAAAAAAAGATTTTATTTATTTATTTGACACAGAGAGAGATCGAGATCACAAGTAGGCAGAGAGGCAGGCAGAGGGAGAGGGGGAAGCAGGCTCCCCGCTGAGCAGAGAGCCCGATGTGGGGCTCGATCCCAGGACCCCGAGATCATGACCCAAGCCGAAGGCAGAGGCTTTAACCCACTGAGCGACCCAGGCGCCCCTCAGAGGTGCCTCTTTAAGGAGATGAAGCTTTCCCCACCCAAACAGTTCATGTACAGGTAAAATATTACTTATTGCTAAATAAGATAGTGATCAATACTATTCCTATTTTGTATTTGTCTAGATTAAAGCACACCCTCCAAAAAACCTGATTTGTATAATTAGGAAGATGGGAATAGAAGGATTTTTGTTACAGTGATGTCACCTTACCCTAGGAGTGCCTTCTCAGTTAAATGCCACAAATAATCATTTTTCACTTTTAATGATGTATCATCTGACAACTTGGCTAGGCCTTCTTTCCCTTTTTTTTTTTTAAAAACAAAAGCAACTTGGAAGAAACAAGTCTTCGATAAAGATTTATTTCTTATTCATTAGAGTCCTTCACTTTCTCAATATCGATACTGTATTTTGAATGGTCCCTTCGGCGGGGCAAGGCACCGCTGTAAGGTCAGAACGGGGGAGATGCCCGCCTGTGTGTCACAAACGGAGGAAGGGCAGCCGGGACAGGGAAGGAGGCAGAAGATCAAGTGCGCATGTGGGAAAGCCCCGGAAGGCCGCTGAGGTGCACCCAGCCACGCAGCACTACCCACATCTCTCTGAGCTGTTTCCCTGGAGAGTCCAGGGGACAAGTCCGAGGATACCTACCCTGGCTATCCTCAGTGCCTAATGCCCCCCAAGATGTGGTCATCTATTTTCAAGGTCCCTATAAATTTTTCTGGCTTCGGTCAGATTCTTTTTTTTTTTTCAAGATTTTATTTATTTATTTGACACAGAGAGAGAGAGATCACAAGTAGGCAGAGCGGCAGGCAGAGGGAGAGAGGGAAGCAGGCTCCCCGCTGAGCAGAGAGCCCGATGTGGGGCTCGATCCCAGGACCCTGAGATCATGACCTGAGCCGAAGGCAGAGGCTTTAATCCACTGAGCCACCCAGGCGCCCCTAGTCAGATTCTTTTCTGTGGAAGAGAACTTTCTTGCACCGCCTTTCTGTATTCTGAGCAATGCAACTGTCACCATAGCAGGGAAAGGATCCGTGGCCTGAGTCCAGCAGCAGGAAGCTCTGGAAGACGTGCGGACAGCTCTGCGTCACCGCTCTGCCTGCCTCTGCGCCCATGTGTGTTCTCTGTTCTCCTCAGCCATCTGTTCACCTCCCTGCCTCAAGCCCCTGTGGTGGCACACGACACACACCTCTCCACGGACTGCTTCTTCCCCGTCATGATCTACAGCCACTAATCCACACCAAGCTTCCACGCCCTCCACTGCTGTGGAGTTATCTACCCCATCGGATCAAATCAGAAGGGGGGGATGGCTTTCTTCCTATTTCGCAGGAGGAAAAAGCGAGGGTCAGATTATCCAAGGCACAGAGCAAGCTGTCGAAGACTAGGAATGAAGGCCCGCTCTCTCAGATTCCCACCGTACTCTCCCACCTAACTTCATCCCTGTCCAATGAAGATAATGTTTTCAAACGCCAAGGGCACGTCGACTTGAAGAAGTCTCATGCGGCAGTGCACAGGGTGCTGTCTCCTGCCCAAAGCCCTCTAACAAGTCCGCCTAGCACCCCGAAACACAGCACAGAACAGGCGCCCCCCCCCCACCATGACGCAGAGATGGAAGACAGAACAGAAACCCCTAAAGTACCCCAATAAGTCACAAAAGTGACCAGAAGCCAAAGAACGATGACCAACACTAACAGGCATAGTTGGGGGTGAGAACTTACTGTGTCCCCAATCTTCAGGCCTTCACACTTCCTCTGGCCGGGGTAGGACACGCCATCCTGGCAGGTAGCGGTGAAGAAGAGGTTGAGATCCTCAGGCTGATCCCAGACGGACACCTCCACTTTCGACCGGATGCTCTGAAGAGAGAGAGGAGACGGAGCAAGAAGCATTTAGTATGCGCCGCGGCAGAGCTGTTCTCCTCACTGGTCCTCGGAGGCCCCCACAACTGTCTCTAACTCAGGAGTCTCAGGCCAAGGCGAGAGCCAGTGGGCTGGGCTCATTGCCGGTCCCTCATCCTTTCCCTTCTCTCCACACCACTCACTAGACCCGGCCCGGGCTCTCCCTCCGGGAGCTCAGAGAGGTTGACAGTGGTCCACCTGCCATATGATAAACTTATTTGCTTCCGGGGGGTGATGTTCTGTCCCCACTCACCATTCCAGAGTCACCTCTTGTCCCACCCAGCTTTGGAGACACAGCTCCTCAAAGTTTTTGTGGGCCCTGTGCTCCCAAGACTTTGGTGGTTTAATGGGCCTGGGACAGTGTTCCCTCGGTCAATGGCTCTTCTCTCTTCTTTTGTCAACCTCCCAAACCAGGTCAGCAGGCACCTCTGCTAGATCCCCCTGGCCAATCCTTGCAATCATACCCACCCTCCGTCAGATGAGGGCCGCATTCACTGGGTTCTGAACCACATTCCGAAAGAATAGTATCTTACGTGGGGATTATGTTCTCAAGATGGTGAATGAAATAAAAATCAAGCCAAAGTTACCCATCAGAAGAGAAAAAATAGAAGACGAAAAATATCAAGTGTTGGAAAGGATGTGTGGAGCCCCTGGGGCCCGCACTCTGCTGGTGTGAGCGTGAACTTTGAGAAAGTTCAGAAAGAGCTTGGAGAAAACCACTGGGCAATATGCACCAATGCCTGGACCAACCCTGGACCTAGCAATTCACTGTAGGATTATACCCAACAGAGATGCGTCCTGACCGGAGACACCGTCCGCAGTAGCCAGAAACCAGAATCACCCAATGCCTGTCAGTGGTAGAACAGACCTTTAACAAAACAATCATGGTGTGTTCGCACAGAATACCGTACAGTAACAATTAATGAAATATGACCACATCCCAGGACATAGATGAATCTTCTAACACTGTCTGAAAGAAGCCAGACCCAAAGAGCATACATACTGTGATTTTATTTATATGAAATTTAAAAAGAAGCAAAATTAATGGTTACCCTCCGGGGCGATAAACAACGGAAGAAGGCACAATAGGAGGTTCTGGGTGTTAGCAACATTGTTTTTTGATCTGGGTGCTGGATACTCAGAGCTGTTTAGTTTGTGGAGAGTTTGTGCAAATTTCTGCATGCCTGTTAAGGTGAAAAACTTGCCACTGAAAATCTCTAAGGAGGGTATACTTTGGAGACTCAGGCCAAATGAACCGGCTTGGGTCCAGGGGCCACACCTCATAAAAAATAAATTTGTTTATACACAGATACATGGACCCCAAGGTCAAGGGATGACCTTGAGGCCCGCACTGCCCTCCCAGGTGCACTTCAGGGAACATGGCCTTGGACAGATGGCTGGTAGAAGTGTCTCTTGCTCTTTTGGGTTCTTTGCTTTGCTTTTTTTTTTTTGTTTTGTTTTTCTTTTTTGCTGAGACTGTAGTGCCAAACTTGAGTAAGTTAAATATGCAGTTTTTTCCAACAAATTAATCGCCTGTTGAAAATACTCTCTGCAAAAAACAGTCTCCCCCTTTGCAACAAATTGTCCAAATGCTTCCACAAGTCTAAAAATACTCTCTCTCCTAAATCCCCTTCCTGCTGTGCCAGCCTCAACAGGCCGAGAGTTGCGCGAGTACCTCTCAACATGCACGGCGCTCTCCTGCCAAACACAGTTCTTTACAAGGCTCGGGTCCTCACTGAGCTGTGAGTTCCAGAGCCTTATCATACTTCTCCCGAGGACTGAACACAAGCTTCTGTGGGGTGAATGGATGGATGTTCTAATGGCAGCTATGCTAAGGGGTTCAGACCTAGCGGAAGAAACTTAAAATTATTTCTGAAAGACAGGTCAAAACATTTTTTATTCCTTATACTGTGCCTTTTATTCCTGTGACTCATTCATTCCATAACTTGAAGCTGTATTTCTTCCTCTCTCTCCCTTGCACCCATTTTGCCCGATCCCCCACCTCCCCTCCCCTCTGACAACCATCAGTTTGTTCTATTCATTGGTACGATTCTGCTTTTTGTTCCTTTTTTTTTTTTTTAAAGATTCTACTTATGAGTAGAATCATATAGTGTTTGTCTTTTTCAGTCTAACTTATTTCGCTTAGCACAATACACGCTAGGCCACCCGTTGTCACAAATGGCCCAATATCATCTTTCTATGGCTGTGTAATATTCCATTGTGTATACACCCCACATCTACCTTACTCAACGTCTACTTAAGTTGTTTCCAGATTTTTGAGCTTTTGTAAATAACGCTGCAATAAACATAGGGGTACATGTATCTTTTCGAATTAGTGTTTTCATTTTCTTTGGGTAAATATCCAGTAATGGAATTACTGGCTCATAGGGTAGTTCTATTTTTAATTTTGGAGGAACCGTCATACTCTTTTCCACAGTGGCTGCACCAGTTTGCATTCCCACCAACAGTGCATGAAGGTTCCCCTTTCTCTCCATCCTAGCCGACACTTGCCATTCCTTGTCATTTTTATTTTAGCCACTCTGATGGGCATAAGGGGATATCTCATTGTGGCTTTGATTTGCATTTTCCTGAAGATTAGTGATGTCGGGCAGCTCTTCATATGTCTGTGGGCTATTTGTATGTCTTCTTCAGAAAAATGTCCATTTGGGTTCTCTGCCCATTTTTAAGCAGATTGCTTTTTGGTATTGAGTTGTATAAATTTTTTATGATTTTATTTTTTTTAAGATTTTATTTATTTGACATAGAGAGATCACAAGTAGGCAGAGAGGCAGGCGGGGGTTGGGGGAGCAGGCTCCCCACTGAGCAGAGAGCATGATGCGGGGCTCGATCCCAGGACCCTAAGATCACGACCTGAACCGAAGGCAGAGACTTTAACCCACTGGGCCACCCAGGCACCCCTACGATTTTATTTTTAAGTAGTTTCTACACCTAAAGTGGGGCTCAAACTCATGACCCTACAATCAAGTCACATGGTCCACCGACTGAGCCAGCCAAGCACCCTGAGTTATATGAAGTCTTTATATATTTTGAATATTAACCCTATATTTGGATATGGCATTTGCAAATATCTTCTCCCATTCAGTAGGCTGTCTTTGTTTTGTTGATGTTTCCCTTCGCTGTGCAGAAGCTTTTTATTTTGATATGGTCCCAATAGTTTATTTGGGATTTTTCTTTCCCTTGCTTTAGGAGACATATCCATAAAAACGTTGCTATGGTAATGTCAGAGAAATCACCGCCTGTGCTCTCTTCTAGGGCATATGTATGGCATCAGGTCTCACTTCCAGGTCTTTAATCTATTTTGAGTTTATTTACTTTTGCTTATATTAGAAGGTGGTCTGCCTTTATTCTTTTGCAGATGGCAGTCCAGTTTTCCCAGCACCATTTATTGAAGAGGCTTTCTTTTCTCCATTGTATGTTCTTGCCTACTTTCCCATAGATTAATTGGCCATCTAATTGTGGCTTTATTTCTGGAGTCTCTTCTCTGTTCCACTTATCTACGTGTCTATTTTTGTGCCAGTACCATCCTATTTTGATAACTACTGATTTATACTCTAAAACAAGGCCAATTTAAAAAAAATATATTTTCCATTGTATATATGGACCATATCTTCTTTATCCATTCGTCTGCTGAAGGGCATATTGGCTCTTTCCAGAGTTTGGCTATTGTGGACATTGCTGCTATGAACATTGGGGTGCATATGGACCTTCTTTTTGCTACATTTGTATCTTTGGGGTAAATACCCAGTAGTGCAATTGGAGGGTCATAGGGTAGCTCTATTTTTAATTTCTTAAGGAATCTTCACACTGTTTTCCAAAGAGGATGCACCAACTTGCATTCCCACCAACAGCGTAAGAGGGTTCCCCTTTCTCCAAATCCTCTCCAACATTGGTTGTTTCTTGCCTTGTCAATTTTTGCCATTCTAACTGGTAAAAGGTGGTAGCTCAATGCGGTTTTGATTTGAATTTCCCTGATGGCTAACGATGATGAACATTTTTCATGTGTCTGTAGGCCATTTGTATGTCTTCATTGGAGAAGTGTCTGTTCATGTCTTCTGCCCATTTTTTGACTTATTTGTTTTTTGGGCATTAAGTTGGAGAAGTTCATTATAGATCTTGGATATCAGCCCTTTGTCTGTAGCATCATTTGCAAATATCTTCTCCCATTCCGTAGGTTGCCTCTTTGTTTTGTTGACTGTTTCCTTTGCTGTGCAGAAGCTTTTTATCTTGATGAAGTCCTGAAAGTTCATTTTCGCTTTTGCTTCCTTTGCCTTTGGAGACGTGTCTTCAAAGAAGCTGCCATGGCTGATATTGAAGAGGTTACTGCCTATCTTCTCTTCTAGGATTTTGATAGATTCCTGTCTCACATTGAGGTCTTTCATCCATTTTGAGTTTACCTTTGTGTCTGGTATAAGAGAATGGTCAAGTTTCATTCTTCTGTATATAGCTGAATATTACTCAGCCATCAGAAAGGATGAATACCCAACTTTTGCATCAACATGGAGGGGACTGGAGGAGATTATGAGGAGTGAAATAAGTCAAGCAGAGAAAGTCAATTAATTATCATGGTTTCATTTACTTGTGGAACATAAGGAATAGCATAGAGGACATTAGGAGAAGGAAAGAAAAAAATGAAGGGGGTGGGAATCGGATGGGGAGAGAAACCATGAGAGACTGTGGACTCCGAGAAACAAACTGAGGATTTTAGAGGGGAAGGAGGTGGGGGAAGGGTGAGCCTGGTGGGTATTAAGGAGGGCATGTATCACATGGAGCACTGGGTGTTACATGTAAACAATGCATTTTGGAACACTACCTCAAAAACTAATGATGTACTGTATGGTGACTAATGGCTAACATAATAAAAAGCAATAATTAAAATATATATTTTTTTCTAATTGTGAATAACTATAAGAATGAGGCAAATCAGTATGTCAGAAAAGGGCTAGGTAGATTGGAGCTATGACAAAAAGTTACCCAGGATCAGTGACATAACACATGAGGGTCCTGTGGCTTGCCAACAAGATATTGGGAGGGCACACTAGTGCTCCCTCCCCATGAAGATCTGTTGGAGCTGCATTCTGGACGTGTTAATAGGGGATAAAGAGCACTGGGGACCGAGACTCCTATTGAATGAACCGGTAACTCTAATGGGTGGAAATCAAATCTATGCTCCATTCTGGCCCTAAGACCCCAAAGCCTCGTGTTGTGATCTGAAGTTTGTATTATTCTTGCTCCCTACAGGAATCAGAAACTCCTGATGTTGGGGGCAGGGGATAGGAATCATGGAGATTATTCAGTTCAGACCTGTCAGTTTATGGGAGTGGGAACTGAGGCCAAAGAAAAGGCATCATCCAGGGTCATTCAGCTGCTGGCGGGCAGAGCAGACCCAGGCCTCCTCCCTGCGGTGCTCTGACCCTGGCAAGGACCGATGGTCGGGTTGCATTCTGGTCCCAAGGGTCTAGCTCCTGTAAAAGAGTACGGGCTCCCAAAGGGCAGGATTATGTTCTGTTTACTTTCTTTCCCCCAAGATATAGATGATGTCTGCCACACATTAGGCCATTGGCATATGTTTGTTGCACAAATGAATGAATACACGGAATGGAGCATAAAATGTAATCGAGGATCCAAGCATATAGAGGCAGTGCAGTTCTTACACATGAAGACTGCTGCCGGACTCCGGAAATTCAGTTAACTCCCAATTATCTGCCCCTGAAGATGTTTCCTTACTCCTCATCCTCGGACAAGGAGACAATGTCAAGGATGCCGGAAGTTTAAAGGCTGTTAATATACCCAGGCAGGCTAGGTCACAGCTGCAGTCGCTTTCAGTCAGCAAAGCTGTGGAGCGAGTGGGCGCAGACTTGATGGCAGCAACAAAAAGAGGAACGAGTGCCCTGCTAGGAGACTCATCTGCCAGAGCCTCTCCTACTACCCTCCACATGCCAGGCTAGTGGTTTCCAGCTCCTTCTGCTCTCCCCCGTGCTGAAAAGAATCCCTCCCCGCCCCCGCCGCCCCGTGATTCTGAGTCCTATTCCTCTTTCTCAATGTGACACAGCCCCGGTGTGTTGTGTGTGAGCCCCCGGAGCCGCCCTCCTGGCTCTGGAACGGAACCTCTCCCAGCACCGACGGCACAGCCGAGCTCCGCGCTGCCAAACCCCGTCGGGAGGAGACTTGGTGATCTCTCACAATGAAGAAGCTGGCACAGCAAGCGCAAATACAGAAATCGAAGCCCAGAGTTGAAGACTTCCCTCTCTGAGCGCTGTCTACCACTGACCTGAGTCTGCAGGACACGGGTCTACGCACAGCCTTCCCATCTCGCTAAATCCCACAGCTGTCTCATCTGTTACACGTGCTTCACCCAAAATCTCTTCAGAATGTTCCCACAGATGGCTGGCCAGCTCTCTGGGGGGGTCGGAGTCAACACCCAGACTTAGTCATCTGCTGCGTGACTCACGTGGAATCCAACGGAATCCACCACAAACTGCCAAGACGGCGAGGTAACACAGACAGAAGCAAACAGTCCGGGAACGGCTGGGCTTAGACCCAGGCCAGGGAGAGAAGCAGGTGGAAGGCAAGCCCGAGCTAAGTACGCTAAGTGTGTACACACACATGCACACACACACCCACACACACACACAGTGACAATGGGTCTAGCAGCACCAGCTGGGGGTACTGGCTCTCACCCTGACTCCTTTAGTTCAGTGTCCAGAGGTTGAGGCCCAAAGGTTCACGGTAAGGAGTGGCCCTCAGAAAGGGGGCGACACTCAGCAGGCCTGGGCTCTCTCCCTCACATTCGATCTTTGCTCAGACACTCCCTTGGTAGGTTACGTTTCCACTCACCGTGGAAATGTGAAAACCCCTGAAGATAAGGTGAACCCGGAAACCCTGGCCTGCCGGGTTGGGTGAAGACTTAAAAATCAGAGAACAGAAAAGAGGATGTCGTATGTGGGGAATGGGGTAGAAGATGGGGAAGGAAGTCTTTGGTTTCTCTCGATAGGAAGTTCCAGGAGTGAGGGGGATAGGAGCTTTTGTGAGAAGGGGACCTTTAACTGCGACAGAAGGTGGGGGTGGGGAGAAGACAGAACACCATCCACAAGCCCTCACTGCCTTCCAGCTCACCGCCTCCACGACCCGAAGCTCCGGGAGCAGGAGCTCCAGGAGACCAAGGCCAAAGCTGCTCTTGCCCTGGGGTCCCCCAGCGGCAAGGGCACTACCTCCGGCTCCTGGCCCCGCTATTTTGTGACTCAGAATAGGCCTGCGTCAGTAGTTTGACAAAGTCGACACTGGAGAGGCAGAGTTCCAGATGCTCCTTTGTGTATCAGTCACGACTGGGGAAGTAAGATGGTTTTTCTACCAAACGTGTGATGCCGTAGTGGATAATGAGGTTCCCAGGTTAGCCCACAAATGTCTATTTTACATAAGTTTAGGACCAAGAGTGCTACTTCAACTATATTTACTTTATGCATAACTTTGTTCTAACAGGAAGAGGCACTCTGAATTCCAACTCTGGGATTAGCTGGCCCCATGAGGGGCTGGGGAGACACTGGAAGCTACAGCCCTCGTGGGGCACAGCAGGGAGGGGAGAGCTGAGCGTCCAGACTTGCCCGCAGAAAACACTGGGCTTGCCGTCTTCCTGAGAAAAGTAGGTCTGAGTCAAGGGCTTCCTGGGTCCCCAGAACTGAGGGAAAGGAGGACAGGAAGGAGAAAGGTTTGGGAATCCCAGAGAGGGGTTTGGCATGAGGAAGGGACAGCTAGAACATGTCTGGCAGGGGTCCACTTACGGTCACAGACAGCCAGGTCAGTGTGACAACTCAGAGAGCACAGAACTCACCGGGCCCTCTCAGCCTCCCTCCGAAAGGCCCTGATTACAACCAGACCCAAGTGGGCAGGTAAAAGACCTCTGATGCTTAGAGTCCACTGCTGGCTGCAGCTCTCTGCGGAGCTCCAGGAGCCTGGGGAATGTTGATGGCCTTGCCCGCCGGGAGGCGAGGTCAGCGGGCGTGCTTCCCACTCCCTGGCAGCATGCAAGCAGGGTCACCTGGGCTACCGGGCGGCTGCAGAGAACCCATGCACCCCCAAGCATGGTGCTCCAGTGGGCCCAAGTTATCACCAAGTCAGGACTCAGCCATATCCAGGGGCCACTGGCCTGAGTCTGACTAAGCCATTTGCTGGCCACTGGGTTCAACGTTTGATGAGAGTCAAGAGGGCAGAGGTGAGGGGAGAGGACGCAGCACGTAGGACAGCCTTCTCCAGCCCAAATCTGAGTGAAGGAGGAAGGCGTCACACTCAAGAGACAGGCAGCAAAGAGGTGCCCGGGTGGCTCAGTCGGTTAAGTGTCTGTCTTTGGCTCGGGTCATGATCCCAGGGTCCTGGGATCAAGCCCCGCACTGGGCTCCCTGCTCAGGAAGGAGCTTCTCCCTCTGCTCTTCCCCCTGCTCCTGCTCTCTCTCTCTCCCTCTCTCTCTCTCAAATAACTAAATAAAATCTTTGGGGCAGCTGAGTGGCTCAGTTGGTTAAGTGTCTGCCTTTGGCTTGAGTCATGATCCCAGGGTCCCGGGATCAAGCCCCGCATCAGATGCCACACTCAGTGAGAAGCCTGTTCGCCCTCTCCCTCTGCCTATCACTCCTGCTTGTGCTCTCTCTCTCTCTCTCTCCATCAAACAAATAAATATCTTTAAAAAAGAGAGAGAGAGAGAGAGAGAGAGAGAGGCAGCAGGAAGCAGAGCCACACACACCAGCCCAATTCACTGCCCACCTGCGTGATGTCAGCGCCGGAGCCCTGGCAGGAGAGGGCAGGGTGGGTGGAGGTGGGGAAAAAACCCGACGACTTACATTGTACGCATTGATGATCAGTTGAATGATATTTTTGGAGTCTCCATGTAAAATCTCCACTGTTGTTCCAGGTATCAGGGCTGTGAAATTCTTGAAAAAAAAAATAGGAAAAAGAAAGAAGAAATATAAGCCAAATTTGCTCTTCCATACCAACTGTTCTCCCAAGCGAGACCAGTAAGGAGCCCCCAGCACCACACTCTCTCACACCATGAACTGGAGAAGACGCCACAAGGCAAGGCGAGAGGACCCGGCTCCCGTGCACATGTTGCAGCAGGCTGTGGAAATCCAGCGTCTGAAGGTCTGCGTCAGAGGGCCTGGCAAGATCTGTTCCTGAAGTAGAGTGTCCTGCTCATCCCCAGAGACCTCTCCCCTCTGACCCGTGACAGACAACCCTCTGAAATTCCAACCTCCTCTACCCCACGTAGTCTTGATATCCTTGCCGTCTTTCCTCAAGTCTGCATAGATCCGTGTGCCCAGGTTCGGCTCAGGGATGCCCTCGGTGTGTTTAGCAGGAGCAAAAGGGGAAGCTCTTCCAAGAGTGTACGGCCTCTTCCCTGAATAGGGAACTGAGATGTGAGTGGTGACTTCCCAGGGACAGCCGGGTATCTCTGGATGAAATCCCATGGCCTGGCGAGCAGCCTTGAAATGATTGCCTTTTCTCTTTCCTTTGCCCCAACACCTGAGTAGGTCCCGTGTTAGACTGCTGGCGACCTCCAGGGACTCCCACTGCCCTCAGCCTGCCTTGGACCGCCCGGGCTGGCTCCCCGAGTAAGGTGTCCCTGGTTCTGAGCAAGAACGGCTTAGGCCACAGTGGACTGCCTCCGTCTGGAAGCATCTGGAAGCATACCCAGTCTAGGCTGTGCAGTTGATCCCTCTAGAGATGTTCCCTGTAAATGGACAGGTTCTGTGCTGCTATCTTCCACTGCACAAAACAAGAAAAACAATCCTCATCCCTTGTTTTCATCTTCTAAAATGGATTCAGACTACAAGAAGAGAAAGAACTAAAAAAAAAAAAAAGAGAAAGAACTCAAAAAAAAAGAGAGAGAGAGAAAGAACTCAAGCAGATGTGAGTGGCATTTATCAGTGATAATCTCAGGCAGAAGCAAGAGAAAACCCCAGTCAGACAGAGGTTCTTCTGTGGGTATTTAAGAGCAGTCTGGAGAGGGGATGGAGGCTGGCTGGTCCGAGGGGCAGGCAGGGCTGGGGGAGGATTGCTGATTCAGTTCTCATGATTTCTCAAGGCAAAGGAACTCAGAGGGGAGCTGGGCATTATATCGAGCTTCCATGAGCACTCCCCGAGCAACTAGGAGACTTCTAGGTCAAAATGTGACTTGCCTAGGGCTGTGAGAAAGAACACATTCACGAGGGGAGCTTACAATGACGGTCCAGAGGGTGACCCGGGAAAAGGCTCTTAGACAGAATAGATTCATACACAGACTGCTCTATTCACTCAAGACATCTGTTGCTTTCTTTGGGAATTCCTGTTTCGGGCTAAGCCCCTGGTCTGCCCTACTCTGCGAGGAAGGCATAAAACTCCGAATACTGGAGTTAGTGATGGAGCCTTCTTCACTGCCTGGGTTTTCTATCCATACACTTTTATTTTATGTTGTCCTTCCCTATTACACTGGATATCCATTTCATCACCTGAAAAACAGGAGTTCATGCCATTTCCAAAGTTTTTCTCAGGATCAAACTAGATGCCATATGGTTACGTTGCTTGTAAAGGCACTCACAGCTAATAGCTTCTTCGATACTGTTATTTTCCACTAGATCAAGACAGGGCAGTATTCCCGCCCTCCTGTGGATCTCCCCCCACACAGAGCAAGGCTGTTAACACCCCTCATCCCACCTCCCCACATTCTAATCACCTGCCCACCTTGGGACCACCATGGGCCCCAGAATCAGGCCACCAGCCTCCCTCATTCCCTCCAGGCATACCTTGTAGAGCATATAATGGCTTTTTGTCACGGCAAAGATTAGGTTGATGTTGTTCTCTGCCAACTTCTCTCCAAGCAAGGCAAGGGATGGATAGTCCTAGGGCCAAGGCAAAAAAAGGTCAAGGCGGTAACGTGTCTAACAGGCTGAGAGAGCAGCCCGTAGCTCCAGCATGCACTCAGGAATTCATCACTTGCTGGGGAAAGCAGCTTCCCCTGGCCACCCTTAATAACCAAGCCCCACGTGCAAGCTTCCAACTGGGGAAATACGCAGCGATCTCCAGGAAAGGACCCTGTGGCACCCCCCCAACTAGACACATTGCCCCCACCCCTCCCAAGCCAGAATGGAGATGTGATGGGGGGGGGATTTCCACACCTGATCTGTGCCTCCCTCCACCCTTCTAGCAGGGAGGGGTCAGAGAGGACAGGCCTGCCCAGAGTTCCCCACCACAACCTACCATCTACCATCAGTTCCCATTCTCTCTCCTCTCTTCCCGAAGACCCCTCCTCCCTCTCTCCTTGCCCTATTTTCCTTCTCTTAAGCCCAACCACTGGGGCCGCCGATGTTCCTCACAGGTCCTGCTCAGGGCTCAGAAGGCGCAGAAGAGGCTGCTGAGTCCTGCACTAAACGTGGGGCTGTGGTGGGGGAGGGGGGCCAGGCGGGAGGGGGATGGATACCCGAAGGACTTTAAGGGCTAATGATGGGTACAGAGGTCCTCGTCAGCTCTACAGTTACCAAGCTTCATAGTTATGAGGACTTTTTCCAGACCTCATTATCCTTGGATAAATATGTGAGGCTTGAAACTGGAGAAAGCGGGTTTGCCCAGCAAAATAAAATAAAATATTTCTCTCTAGCCAGAGACCAGAATGGATTTGGGAAGGAAGAGGGTACAGATTTTTTTTTTTTTAATCACACAGTAAGTATGACAAGATCTTGATAATTATTCCATCTGGGCAATAGCTACATATATAATATATACATATATATACATATATGTATACATAATAGAGTTCATTTCACTGATCTATTATTATATATGTTTGAAATTTTGCATAAATTGTTTTAAATGACATGGCCATTGTCACAGACTGTTGACAGTGGAAGGTCCTTGGGGCCTCCCATTCTGTGCAGACTCCTGCAGCCATACTCCTGACCCCGACAGAACTCAGTGCCTCAGGACGCTTATTTCTAGAAGTCACAAAGTTTTATCTTCACTTGTTTTGCCCTATAACTTCTGTCCCAGTTTTGATCTCTGCAGGGCACAGTCCCCACCTGTGAGGTGACCTCCACCTTCTGAGATCTACCCTGTCTGCCCTGTTCATCTCTTCCTTAACGAGCTTGCATTTAAGTGCACACTGGTAGAAAGATGAAACAACTACAGAAATTTGTGGAAAATATACCGAGTTAATGAGGAGTTCTGGAAGCCCAGGCTGGGGGAGATGGAATAGAAACCCGAGTCCCAGAACAGATCGGAAAGTCCATGAGTAGAGGGCCAGGTGAGCCCTTGGCCCGTGGATAGGATCATGGGAGCAGGGCTGGGGTCCCCGGCCCTCACCATCTGATTGGACACAGTATACTCGTTGGCCTCGTTCAGGTGGCACTGGCCGTCATGTGGCTGCACTAGGCCCCCCAGTTTTCCGTCCAGTGCGATGTGGGGCACGTCGTCCGTAGTAAACACCAGCAAATGTAATGCATCCTTTCGCCAGCCAATCTTCTCCTGAGGACAGAAGTTTGATGGGTGCCAAGCATTTCTGACTGCTGCCCAAGGCTGCCCCAGGACATTGGACAGGGCACTGGCCCATCTCCCAGGGTCAGGGTCTGAATCAGAGGTATTTCACCGCATGCACAGCTGGGGGAACACTCGTGGAGACCAGAAGAAGGATTCTACAGAGCTGAGAAGAGACACAGCCTGGACTGAGGAAGCCTAAGCGCACAGAGACAGAGCTCCACAGCAGGGCCCCTACCGGCCCATGTGCCCGGAACTTCCTCCCGACCATCGTTATCTTCCCTGCTGCTCTCACTTATACCTGAAGGCCCCTCCTTTTGGATGCCTCCCCTTTTAGCTTCACATAGGAAAAGCCTTTAACGCACCTCAACCCAATCCCCCATGATGCGCTCAGGCTGGTGGCCTTATCTAAGAAGATCGGTGAGGGAACACTTCAGTGCCCCAGGGAGAGACGGATTGCTCAGAATGGAGTGTTCCAATGAGTAACGGATGTGTCTTTGGAGGATTTGGGAATATCTGCCATCGAGTCTGGTAGGTGTAAACCACTCTAATTGTTAACTGAGCTACTTCAGTGTTTAAGGGCAATCAGATTAGCTCTGTTCTCCCTTCGCTGCTTCATGCATCCCCTCCTGTCAGAGGCACGGCTAAACACCATCTGTACCTCGAGGGAAAGACTCTTTCATACTGAGCCATTGTGGCCTCAATGCTACACCAAATAGTGAAAGCACAGCCCAAACACATTGGTAGCAGAGTGAGTACATGAAGTATCAAACATGCTGAGAGTTGGGGCGCCTGGGTGGCTCAGTGGGTTAAAGCCTCTGCCTTCAGCTCAGGTCATGATATCAGGGTCCTGGGATCGATCCCCGATCCCCGCATCAGGCTCTCTGCTCAGCGGGGAGCCTGCTCCCCACCCCCAACCCCCGCCTGCCTCTCTGCCTACTTGTGATCTTTCTCTCTCTGTCAAATAAATAAATAAAATCTTAAAAAAAAAACAAACATGCTGAGAGTTATCTACACATGCACAGTTGATATGAAAGCCACAGACTGGGTTCGCAGACTTTACAAGTTAAGAGCTGTTGTTCTTCAGACAGATGGGGAGTCGAGGGCAGCACCATCTTCCTTATTACCATACTGATGAATTTAACAGCCTTACAGAGCTATAACATGTTCTCACTTGCTCCAAAAGCAGAATGGAAAAAAAAAAAAAATCACAAAAAGTCAGACTAACAAGAGGGACACAAAGGGGTTGAAGAGAAGCCAATGAGGACTGACAGCAGAATGCCTCCTATGAGAAGAAACTTAATCTTTTGGGGAATCAGTCTCCTCGACTCTCAGCATTTATCCAACATATAATTGCCAATCTCCTACTGTGTGTCAGGCCCTATGGAAGGCATGGGGTCCACAAAACAACTTATTTCAGATCCCAAAGACCTTACAGGCAAATGGAAACACAACTCCAACACATCATGAAGAAGACGCTAATGAAGGAACACACAGAGTCAGGGGAAACAGGCGCGGAGGAGGGAAAGCCTTCCCAGGGTCTGTGAAACTTAAGCTGAGCTGCAAAGATACGGAGGTCTCTTTAAGGAAGCTGGAATGAGAAATGAAGGAGAAGGCGGAAGGGGGGCTGTTCTAGGCACCAGCAAAGCCACAAAGGGAGGCCAACCACATTTTGGGGACCTAGAATAAGAAACCTACGTCTCTGACAGCAATGAAATCTAAGCCATGACAAAACTCATTTGTGGTGTTAGAAGTCGAGACAGCGGTTCCCCTTGGAGGCACAACCAAGGGGAGTTAATAATTGACAAAAGTCACAAGGAGGCTTCTGGGTTGCTAGTGACGTTCTGTTTATTGACCTGGTGCCTGGTATTTCCACCTTGTGAAAATTTAGAGACGCGCTCTTGGGTCGTTTTCTGCAAGTATATTAGACTTTGATAAGGAGTTTAAAACCGTGAGGGGCACCTGGGTGCTTCAGTTGGTTAAGTGTCTTCTTTCAGCTCAGGTCATGATCCCAGGGTCCTGGGATAGAGTCCCGTGTCAGGCTTCCTACTCAGTGGGGAGCTTGTTTCTCCCTTCCCCTCTGTCCCCTGCTCGTGCTCTCTTTATAAATAAATAAATACTTATTTATTTTATATTATTATTTACTTATATATATTTATATTATTTATATTAATTTATTAATATTATCAACATTTTATTATTAATTATTATTCTCTCTAATAAATAAATAAAATACTTTTTAAAAAGTTTAAAACTGTGAAATAAATAAAGCAGCACATTATAAGCCATGGAGTGTGGGAGGGCGGGATGCTTAGGAGACAAAGCATAACCAAGAGAGTGTAGGGGCACCTGGGTGGCTTGGTCGGTTAAACATCTAACTCTTGGTTTGAGCTCAGGTCGTGATCCCAGACTTGAGACAGAGCCCGGTGTTGGGCTCTGCTGGGCGTGGAGCCTGCTTACAATTCTCGCTCTCCCTCTGACCCCCCAAAAACGGGGGATGTAAACCAACAGCACTTTTTGCAGGAAAAATGTGGATCTGCTATCCACAAGGACACAACAATGTGCTAACCACCCTGAAAAGAAAGTAGAAGAACAACCTTTAATCTGACAATGTGTATTAAGAACCTTAAAAAAAAAAAAAGAGAGAGAGACCTAAAAAAATGTACAGGGTTAGTTTCCATGGATCAGAAGTATTAATGTTACTGAGATGTCATTTCTTCCCAGATTGACCTACAAACTTGGCACAATCCCAGTCAAAAGCCAACAAAGGCTTTTTGAGAAAAATTCATATGGAAAGGCAAATCATGGATACCAGCCAAATAATGTTCTAAAAACAACAAAGTTGAAGGACTCATTATCTAAGGTCAAGGCTTATTATAAAGCAACAGTAATTGAGACAGCCAATAAACATCGATGGTAGAGCATGATGGAGATAAACAGACCCACACATGTACGGTCAATTCAATAGAAGGTACTGGAACAATTAGACATCCATATGGAAAAAAATGAAGCTCAACCCATACCTCTTCTAAAGAGATTAAAAAATTAACTAGACCTAAGACTATAAAGATTTTGAAGAAACAGGAGAAAACCTTTGTGACCTTCATATAGGCAGAGATTTCTTAAATGAGATGATCCACAGGATAAAAATTGATGAATTGGGGACTTTATCAAAATTAAAAACATCTGCTCTTCAAAAGACACCATTAAGAAAGTGAAATGACAAGGCGTGGACTGGGAGAAAACATTTGCAAAGAAATAACAAATCTGGTGCTCTCGCAAACATGGTGAACGTTCCTAAAACCCACCGGACTTTCAGCAAGAAGTGTGGCAAGCACCAACCCCACAAAGTGACACGGTACAAGAAAGGAAAAGATTCTCTTTATGCCCAGGGAAAGCGGCGTTATGACAGGAAGCAGAGTGGCTATGGTGGGCAGACTAAGCCGATTTTCTGGAAAAAGGCTCAAACTACAAAGAAGATTGTGCTGAGGCATGAATGTGTTGAGCCCAATTGCAGCTCTAAGAGAATGCTGGCTATTAAGAGATGCAAGCATTTCCAACTGGAAGGAGATAAGAAGAGAAAGGGCCAAGTGATCCAGTTCTAAGCTTCATATTTTGTTATATTATGGAGACAAAATCTTGAAGTCATGTTCACTCCATTTTGTTGCAGTTGGTCTTTTAAGAGGGAAATAAACTAGTACCATCAATTAAAAAAAAAATAACAAATCTGATAAAGAACTTGTATGCAGAACACATGATGAACTCTCATAGGTCAGTACGAAAACTGACAACTGACTTTAAAAAGAGAGAGACTTAGGGGCGCCTGGGTGGCTCAGTGGGTTAAAGCCTCTGTCTTCGGCTCAGGTCATGATCTCAGGGTCCTGGGATCGAGCCCCGCATCGGGCTCCCTGATTAGTGGGGAGCCTGCTTCTTCCTCTCTCTGCCTGCCTCTCTGCCTACTTGTGATCTCTCTCTGTCAAATAAATAAATAAAATCTTTTTAAAAAGAGAGAGAGGGGGACGCCTGGGTGGCTCAGTTAATTGGGCCACTGCCTTTGGCTCAGGTCATGATCCCAGGGTCCTGGGATCGAATCCCACATCGGGCTCCTTGCTCAGCAGGGAGCCTGCTTCTCCCTCTGCCTCTGCCTGCCTCTCTGCCTGTTTGTGCTCTCTCTCTCTGACAAATAAATAAATAATATCTTTCAAAAAAAAAAGAGAGAGAGAGAGAGAGAGACTTAAACAGACATTTCACCAAAGAAGAGAGATGGATGGAAATAAGCACATGAAAGGGTCCTCAACATCATTAGTCATTAAGGAACTGCACATTAAAACCACAATAAGAATGCCATTAGATAGCTATTCCAATGGCTAACACACCAACCCTGATAATACCAAGGGCTGGCAAGGATATGGTGTAACTGGAACTCTCATAATTGTTAGTAAGAATACAAATATTTTAGCAACTTTGGAGACAGCTTGGCAGATTCTCAAAGTTACACATACACTTACCATCAACCCAGCAATCCCCCTCTTTGGTATTTACTCAAAGGAAATGAAAATTTATGCTCACATGAAGATTTCTATGTAAAGACCTTTTTCTAAGATTTTATTTTTAAGGAATCTCTACATCCAGTGTGGGCCTTGAACTCACAACCCCAAGATCAAGAGTCAGATAGAGCCAACCAAGCGCCCCTCCGTGCAAATATTTATAGCAGCTATTCATAATCGTCAAAAAGTGGAAACATCAAGTGGTGAACAGAGAGACACAATGTTGTACATCTATACAATGGAATACTGTGCTGCACCAAAAGGAACACACTCCTAACACACAACTTGGACCAATCTCTAAAGCATTACGTTTAGAGAAAAACGCCCAACTCCAGAGGCTACGTGCCGTCTAACTCCATTCATATGATACTTGGGAAACAACAAAAACACAGGGACAGAAACAAACTGGTAATTGCCAAAGGCTGAGGGTAAAGGGAGGGGCCAGCAACAAAGGGATGCTAGGAAACTTTCTGGGGGAGGGAAATACCTCTATCTTCACTGTGGCTGGAACACTTGAGCCCAAAAGGGTGAATTTTACTCTGTGTAAATTATCCCCCAATAATGTGACTTAAAACAATACAAAAAACCCTTCAAAAAGTACACCTCTTTTGACTCAATGACTCTCCTTCAACGGACTCTCTCTACAAGGAATCTCCCGAGGTACGCACAGCGTTATTTTCACCAGTAGTGACTCACGGGGAAAGACATAAAGACCTTTATTCAGGAATGGTTAAGGAAATGGAGATGTCTCCTCTCTGGCCATGAGAAATTATGTTCATAAACAGTATGAAATTATCTGTAAACATGTGTGATATTAAGTGGAAAACAAAGTATAAAATACTGTAACGACGACGGTGTGATTGCAAACCACATGAGGAACGAGCAGGACTTTTCGGAAAAAGAGAGAAACAACATGCACCATGATGTGGTTGGGGGCAAGATGACAGGGAGTGTCTTTTTCTTTTTTCCATTGCGCCCCCAACCGTCTTTCAGAAGCAAGTACTACTTTCCCAAGACCGGGCTGTGAACACCGTTTCTGTCTCCCTTGTTTCTGTCTCCCTTTCGGCGCCAGCTTCCCCTGGGGGCTTGTAGGGACCTCAAGGAGGCTGGCAGCAAGGACAAAACGTGGAGCCTGGGTGCCCTGAGATGGGCATTTCCATGTTGTTGCCGCCCCTCATGACCTGTGCGGCTTTGACCAGATTATTTAACACCCCAAGAGCTTTTCTTCTGGTTAGTAAAAACAGGAATAATAATACTTCACATTTATTGATCACTGCCGCTATTTCACTTAATCTTCCTCTTGGCCCTTGTAATGCAGGGAATATACCACCCAGGTGTAGACGGATGGGGAAGGTGGTGTGCAGAGACCTTAAGTAACTAGCCCAAGGTTGCTGAACCAGTAAGAACCAGAGAAGCCCCATTCAGGGGATCTGTTCCTTACTCACAAAGCTGAATTAGCCAATCATGTACGGAGAGAGGACGGGGCAGGGGTATTGGGGGAGGGGGGAGGGGAGGGGGGAGGAGAGAGGGAGAGAGAGAGAAAAAGAGAGATGAAAGAATTTATTAAAATACTTAGTAGTTCACAACTGCTGTCTGCTGGGTCCAAGATAAATGTTTGTTAAACTGAAAGGTTGCATCTGAAACAGAAATAGCTCTACAAACAAAGAACAGCGCAGCCTAACAACAATAATTCTGTTTTCCCTGAACTGGACTCTTGTTACGTAAGTGATGTACAAACTTGGCCCAGAGGCTGGGCTGCAGGGAAATGAGTCCGGACCTGCTTATTCATTCGCCCAGGCTTTTGCGCTCCGATTTTCTAAGCAGTGACTCCACAGAGAATTGATGTTAGAAATAATTTTCCTACTGTCTGCCTGGACCATTTCTAAGGCTTAAGTTCTGTCTGCCATATTTGGGGCAGAGAGCAACAGTGGGAAAGCGGAGTGCTTTTTTTTAAAGAAAGGACAGCTGCAAGATGGAGTGTGGTGCGGGAGCCAGAGCCCGTGAGCTTTGGAAGCAAGTGCAGCTGAGTTCAAACCTGCTTCGCTCTCACTGAGATACCTCTCTCTGCCTTGGTTTCTTCATCTGCAAACAAAAATGGAGGAAATCCTATTTTGCAGGGTTGATGCTGGGTGTAGACTAACATATTACAAAGCCCTTAGCACAGAAAAGAGGGGGCTACTAAAAGGGTCTGTGATTATTACTCTAAGGCTGGTACCAATGTCTACACTTCCTCTCTTGGCCTCTCACTGTTGGAGGACGGCTCCACCATCATTGCAGGGGCTACAAAGGATGGCACACTGAGAAGCTGAAAAAGGCCTTGAATTGAAACCACCATGAGAGTCTATTGCACACCTGACAGAATAGCTGAACCGAAAAAGACCGACCTCAAATCCTGAGGGCGATGTGGAGTCACACGCTGCCGCGAGCACCGTAAGATGATACGTGTACTTTGGCAAACAGTCTGGCAGTTTCTTAGAAGCTTAAACACCCACCAGATGACCCAGCAAATCCACTCCCGGCTACATAAACAAAAGAAACGAAGGCAAACATGCATACAAACACGTGAACGCACACATTTATAGCAGCTCTAGTTGTAACAGGCCAGAAAGATGAGCTATCCCAAGCCACCCAAACACCGGTCTGCACACGGACGGATAAACAAGCTGTGGTCCCTCCATGCGATGGAATTCTACTCAGTCACAAAGGGAAAGGATGGAGACACTCGACAGCACAGGTAAGTCTCAACCTCACTGCGCTCGGTGAAAGAAACCAGGCCAAAAAAGTATATATGCTGAATATATACAATTTTAGCAAAGGCAAACTCCTGCAGAGTGACAGCTGCCTGGGGCGAGGAGCAGGAGGCCCAGGAGGGAGAAATGACAAAAGAGCACCAATACTCCGTGGGGACAAAAGGGTAGGTTCATTATCTTGACTGTGGGGTGTGTGTGCGCGTGTATCTCGTGTATCTCACGGGTGGTGTGTAAATGTGTCAAAATTTCTTAAATTGTACACTTTCAATATGTCTGGTTTATTATACGTCATTTATACCTCAATAAAGCTGTTGCATTTAAGGAAGACTTGGTTTGCTCACCAAGTTTCTTAATTACAAATGACACGAACAGGGGCGCCTGGGTGGCTCAATGGGTTAGAGCCTCCGCCTTCAGCTCAGGTCATGGTCTCAGGGTCCTGGGATCGAGCCCCGCATCGGGCTCCCTGATTAGTGGGGAGCCTGCTTCCCCCTCTCTCTGCCTGCCTCTCTGCCTACTTGTGATCTCTCTCTCTAATAAATAAATAAAAATCTTTAAAAAAAAAAAAAAAGGAAAGAAATGACGCAAACAGACCGTATGTCTGTAATGTGGGGGGCGGAAACCACTCGGACACGTTCTTTGTCTTGTTGGGCGGCAGCATCGCACAGCAGTGAGGGGCTCATCGGGCTGCCTGCCCCCCCCCCCAGCCCCTTACGGGCCTCAACCTGTCTTTCTGACCTCGGGCAAGTTACTCAATCCTCCCCAGGCAGCTTCTCCTCCATAAAAAGGAGATAACAGAATACTGATAAAATGAGGCTGTATCAAGGAGCCACACCTTTATGTAGTAAACAAGTTAAAAACTGATAATGACTATTGATTATATTTCTATGGAGCTGCAAATCCAGGCCCTCAGTCCGTAATTCAGAATCTTATCTTAATTCACAATCTTATCTTCGCACTGTTGGGTCGGGGGTGGCGTTTGTTCTCCTTCCTACTCACCTGCATTTTCCATACTTTTAGATTGAATATTCTCTTTTTAGGAAAAAAAAAAAATTTGAGAGAGAGAAAAAAAACCTAGACCAATTTATATAGATACATTTTGCTCCATGTCTCAGAGTAAAAACAAAATATTTAAAACCCAGTTTCATGGGGCGCCTGGGTGGCTCAGTGGGTTAAAGCCTCTGCCTTCGGCTCAGGTCATGATCTCAGGGACCTGAGATTGAGCCCCGCATCGGGCTCTCTGCTCATCAGGGAGCCTGCTTCCCCCTCTCTCTGCCTGCCTTTCTGCCTGCTTGTGCTCTCTCTGTCAAATAAGTAAATAAAATCTTTAAAAAAATAAAAAGCCAGTTTCATTAAATGCCATAGAGGTCAGCCGCGAGATGAAAATGTCAGGGGCTGGGCGGGACGGAAACGTACCCGACTCAGAAGCCAGAAATCGGCATCCAGCCATGGTCGCGATTCCCTTAACTTCTCTTGGTTCTTGGCTCAGATCGGCATCAAATTCACCACGAGGTCTGTTTCAGCCTTCAAACCCCCATTCCTGCACTTGCTCACCTTTTTCATTACCGAGAGAGACAGATAACGGGACTTGCCGCCCTCTCTATTCCCAGGGGCTCGCTGTGACTTTCAGTCCTGGAGGCATCCTCCTGGCCTCTCTGATCTGTCTCCAAAGGAGGAGGGTTCCTCCCTCCCTGAGGAAATGTAGCCCTTGCTTGCATCCGCCCTCTTTAGAGAATTCGTCCCATCAGTCATTCTATCTTCTGGTTCCTTTCCATGTGCCTAAAAACATGCTCAGGACCCACTTTGCAAAACTCTTCTTATGACCCAGGTGCGCCGAGTATCTCGCTTATTTCTGTCTCTTTTCTAAGACTGGCAGATTTATGGCCTCAATCTCCTCTCCTTAGTTCCTTATCATCAGATGTCTTCATGTGACCCCCAGACAGTAATTTTTGGACCCTGTCTCCCTCCCTCATGTGCACATGTTCTCTGCCCTCGCTGCACTTTATGGTCCTCTAGGGAGCTTCACCAACACTAATGCTCAGGGCCGCTGACCTGCCGTCAGGGTTTTTAAGGCTCCCCAATGAGCCTCACGTGCAGTCAAGGATAAGAACCAATCCCATGGCCACCACAGACCCTTGCTCTTGGGGCCTCTGGGCCAACCCGGACCGCCTTTGAGTCCCCCTGCCCTGTTCTGCACACTGCCCCGTCCTGCCCCTGCCCCTCTGGCTGCTCTCCCAGCAGGTGGATGAGGTCAAAGACAACACTCTCCACTCCCACCTCCCTCTGTGGAGACTTACTTGGATGACTGGCAGACATACCCTGCACTTGAGCTCTCTTGTGAGCTTTCCTCCCAGGTCTGTGCCAAAACCCAAAAGTGTCTGCCTTCACCCAGAATTCAGCTCATCTGAAGACACAGCACCATCTTAACCCGTAGATCAACCGCCCCCCAGGATTCCTCCTTTCTGACAATGGGACTCTCACATCCTTCTCAAGAAACCTTGGAATTACCTTTTGCATTTCCCCTGGTTCCTCAACAGCGCCCAAACTCTCAACTCTCGCATTCCTGTGTTGAACCAGAGCCCTTGGGCAACGCTGCACATGATCTCCCAAGTTCTCCCCTCACTCGCTAAATACTCCAGGGGAGCAGGCAGAGCCTGAGGCTCCCTTCCTCCCGGCCACGTGACAGCACTCCACGGGAGAGGTGAGATCGTGACCCAGTGTACTCCAGCTGGCCCAGGGAGGCAACCCACACAGGCAGGTGGCCACATTATGTGGAAAGCAGTCATCCGCGGACTACAGGTGTGTGGCAGGGGTAATGAGTGGCTAGGGGGACCATCACCAAGCCCCGAATTGCTGATTCTGTCCAGGTCCCTAGAGGCAAACCATCTACCCAGTTCTGTGGGGACCAAGCCATCCCACTGGGGCTGGGGCCAGAGAGGACGTTCCCAGGACAGCTCAGCAGGGAATCTGTCCTCAGCAGGGAAGATCTGGAGGGGCAGGAGGAGAGAAAGGGGTGCAGGGCGCACCCCATCCCCAGAAGAGCAAAAGCACTGTGGGGGGCATGTGCTCGCTCCAGTTGAGGGACGAGCAGGGGAGCACGCACACAGTCAGAGCTGGGCTCCGCAGCCCGACCCGGCGGAGTCAGACATCTTTCATCACGTCACTCAGTTCCAACAGCTACCTGGTATGCCTTCCAATCTCACACACGTCTTAGCTGAAACCTCTAAATTCGGGAAGCCCGAAGGGCTATGGACTGGCTCGATGTCTGCGTCAGGCTGTGGCAGTAGGAGCAGGGATGGGGGGGCGGGGCAGCGGGAGCAGCAGGGAATGTGGGAGCGGAGTGGGAGCGGGAGCAGACTCGGGTGTGGGTGCAGGGAGAGGCGGGGCCGGCCGCGGGGAGGGCTACCTGGAGGACCCACTCAGCCAGGCCTGAGAGTCAGTCTGGAGGACCCGCAGGTGTGTAAGAGACGGTGAAGAAGAGGCCGGCGTCCACGAAACGGGGAAGCGGGAACGGAGATGGCAGACCTAGGCCTTCCTGACTCTGAGAAAATAAAAAACTGGCTCCTCCCAACAGTGAAGACAAGCTTGCTGCTTTGTTTATGTCTAACATCTGGCCCAGGACAGCATGGGGACCAGGCAGCAGAGGACGTGGTTTCTCTGTCATCATCGGGGATGGCACAGTATGACTGAAGAGGAGTGTCACTCGAGAGATCAAGAATAGGCTGCCAGGGGCGCCTGGGTGGCACAGTCGGTTAGGCCTCCGACTCTCGGCTTCGGATCAGGTCGCGATCTCAAGGTCGTGAGCTCAAGCCCCGAGTCAGGCTCCAGGCTCTGTTGCATGTGGAATCCACTTGAGACTCTCTTTCCTTCTCCCTCACCCTTCTCACCTCTCACTCTCTCTCAAATAAATAAATAAATCCTTAGATAAAGAAAAAGAGGGGCGCCTGGGTGGCTCGGTCGTTGAGTGTCTGCCTTCGGCTCAGGTCATGATCCCAGGGTCCTGGGATCGAGCCCCGCATCAGGCTCCTTGCTAGGCAGGAAGCCTGCTTCTCCCGCTACCATTCCCTCTGCTTGTGTTCCCTCTCTCGCTGTGTTTCTCACTGTCAAATAAATAAAATCTTTAAAAAAAAAAAAAAAAAAAAAAAGAAAAAGAACAGGTTTCCATCTCCCCTGCTGACCTCCAGTCTGTCCGTGGGATCCCCCCCCCCCAACAGCTCCCCCACTGTACCCGGGCTTTTACCCCATGGTAAGGTGGCTCCATGGAAAAGCCATTGGGAGCAAGGAAAGCTCCTCTAGGCACCAGGTCAAAGGAAGTGTGTGGCACACGAATGAGTGTGCACGGGGGAGTTCATGGTCGTGGGAGCCAAATACAAATGCAGCCTAGAGGGTGTGCTGCTGGGAGCAACAGAAGACGGGCTAGGACGGGCTACTCCAAGAACAAACGCACTAGTGGTTACTGACTACAGTCAGTACAAAAACTGACTTGGAGGAAAGATGCAGCACCTGAAGTTTGGAGGGAATCCCAGAGGAGGTCTTGTCCTCGCTCCCGACCAGTGCAGAGAGCCTTCCTCTGGCATCCCTGCCACGTGTGCAGGGCCCCCCCACATATTCACTGCCCCATCCAGCAGCCCACTCCACGGCCGAGCAGAGATCTTTGTTAGAAAACTCTTCCTTACCTTGAACTCGAACCTGCTTCCCTGTAGCTATCCTAGCACACCCCTATCCCCCAGAACATCCAGAGAAGTCTATTCCTTCCTCTGTGGTGATGTCTGAGGTCAGGGTGTGCTTTTTCCTTGGTGTCTCTCCTCCTGGTTGACCTTTAACTGACTTCTCCTAAGAGGTGGTTTCCAAGCCCAGCACCATCCACTCACTCACCATCCCGTGTTCTCTCACTGTCAACACGCATCTTAAGCACAGTCTCCGTGGGCATATGCAGTTCCCGGGACAGGGTTTGACCTCAGAGAAAGCGGGGCTGGGATGGGGCCCTTGCATGCGGCAGCTGAGTCTTCTGATGGCCTCACATTAAGCCTGTCAGTCCCCAGATCCATTTCACAGTGACTTGTTTACACACTGGGACCAAGCTGGGCATGACCAGCCTCAGGAATGCCCCAGCAGGGAGAGCCTGGGTGGCTTAGTCGGTTAAATGTCTGCCTTCATTTTGGGTCCTGATCCCAGGATCCTGGGATTGAGTCCCGTGCGGGCTCCCTGCCTGGCAGGGAGCCTGCTTCTTCCTCTCCCACCTGCTCATGCTCTCTCTCTCTCTCAAATAAATAAAATCTTAAAAAAAAAAAAAGACTGTCCCAATAGGACAGTGCTGGGGAGGGCCTGAAATGCTGGTTCCTAGGAACCGGAGAAAAGCTGATGTCCCCCTCGGCTGCCTTAGGAAACAGGGATGGGAGCCGGCCCGGAATGCGGGCTGGCCTGCTTGTTTGGAGGCGACACACAGCACCCGGTACACAGTGTTCACGCCCGAGGGCGGCCTGGAATCAATATGCCATCCCAGGGGCATTTTCAGTGAGGATGCAAACATTAGTTTTAAATAACTGGGTTTTCAGACCTCAGGGTCAATCTAATTAAAGTGAATGCTCACCCAACATGAAGGTATAGACATGGCCCATGGGCCTCCGTCTCCAGGCACCCACTCCCTCGTCGCTGGAGAAGACCCACCGTCTGAAAAAGTGTCTCGCCACAGCGCGGTCTGGGAGCAGAACCGCTGACTTCTCAGTGAGAAGAGGACAGCAGAGCTCCCATTTTACAGAGAGGGAAGCCACGGGCAGAGACTGGCATGCTCGCTCAAAGGGCCGGCAGGCCCGAGAGGTCTCCCTGGAAAGTCCTGAGGGCTGACAGAGCCCCGTGGTAGCCGCTCCCTGATAAACAAGAAACTCTTTGTTCCAGACAAATAGCAGCCCGTGCGACTGTGCGCCCCTGGGACCGTGTCAGGCCACCTCGCGTGGGAAGTTGCCACAGTTCCTGAGATGAGGACTTGCTGTTCTTGGAAGCACATGCTTCCCACCCCCGCGCTCCGGTGGGACACGACGGTCAGCAGGCCCTCTAACGTCAAGGTGAAGAACTCCGGCCGGGGAGCCTGATGAGTGGGCACAGTCCCATCTCTGGCTCTGTCATTTCTGGCTGACAGGACCTTGAGAGATGCTCAACCTTCCTCGGCTTGTTTTTTCGTCAAAAGGGGTCGGTAAAGCCACATTAGAAGGATGAAATAAAATGAGCCCTTTGAAGTACTTGGCATGAAGCCTGGCTCTCGCAGAGCACGGAAGCAAGCGTAATCAATAACATCATCAGCAGGGGAGACCACGAGGCAGAGAGAACAAGGGGACACCCTGGAGGAGAGGAGCGGTGCGAGTTGGTCAGCGGGTCCTCAGGGGCCGGCTCTGTGCGCTCCGCTGGTCCCGCGGGTGTCAGGCGGGCACCTGTGTTCCAGCCGGAGTCATGCTCACAGGGACAGGAGCTAGGGCTCACTCATCTGCGCATCCTCGCAGCACCTAACATGGGGTCCTGCACACAGTAATTACTCCACAAGTCTTCAGAAGTAATAATAAAACACTGTGCACTACCTTTTTAGGCAAGCACTGGGAGAGAGGACTTTGGGGGAGGACATGAGGACGGAAAAGGGGCCGCCCCGCCCCGCCAGCAGGCAGACCCCACAGCGGATCTGAGCTTGGGGACCACCAAGTCTGAATTCAAACACGACACATCAGGAAAACAGAGGTTAGTTCTGTGATTAGCTTCCCCAGTCATGCTGACATTCAAGTCTATTTCTGTCGCTTGATGACAATAATCATGTTCCCATCAGTTGTTTTTCCTATTTCCGTCCATACTTTACAATGAACATTTTTTTTTTTTTTAAATCTGTTCTGTGGCTAAAACTAAGGAGGGCAAAAGTGAAGTATTTCTTTCCTTGGGGAAAAGAAATCTTGGCCTGTGAGTCAGGATTCAGACATTCCCTTCGAGCCCGAGCCCAACAACATGTAACAGACCTTGTCTGATGTGGACTCTCTGGGAGAGTCCAATCCAAATATTAGAAGAGAAACGTTTGGAATGTATGAAGCTGAACCACACGAAGTTCCTATTTTTTTTAGCAGAAACTATTAGTAGTCAAGTATCAAATATCATTGATGGTCAAATATCAGTAACTTCATATAGTTCCTGCTAATGTTTACAAAGAGGTTGCTGACTACCTTCTGGTGGGTCTGCAAGCTCAAATCATTTCTTTTGTTTGTGAGAACAAAGTCTGTTTAACGAGGGCCCATTATGTGCCAGGCAATCCGCTGGGTGCTAGGGAAATGCAGTAGTGAGAAAAGAGATGGGGTCCCTGCCTTCAGGGGCTTACAGTCTCAAAGGGGAGGCAGACATGACTCAAGGAGTGGCCCAAATACAAATTAAAACAGTAACTAAAGGAGATGTAACCAAGGGCCTGAGCACCTGTGACCTAAGAGTCAGGGCACCGCATTCCGAGGCTCCATCAGGCTTCCCTGATACACAAACAAGCAAGTGGAGGTCAGAAACATCAGCGGGCAGAGATTAGACACTCAAAGAAAAGCAGATTTGGGGGTAAGAAGAGAAGGATAAAGAGGTGAAGCAAAGATTTTCAGGGCAGTGAAGGGGTTCCGTATGATACAATCATGGTGGATACATGTTATTGTACATTGTACATTGGTCCAAACCCATGGAATGTGCAATACCAAGAGTGAACCCAGAAGTCAACTATGGACTTTGGCTGATAAGGATGTGTCAATGCAGGTTCACGGACTATAACAAATATACCTTTCTGGTGGGGAATCTTGGTCAGGGAGCAGGCCGTGGGGCTAGAATGAGAGTGTGGATAGGAGGTATACGGAAACTCTGCATTTTCTGCTCTACTTTGCTGCCAACCTAAATCTGCTCTTAAATAAAGTAAAGTTTACTAATGAAAACGTTAGAGAAAGAAAGAAAAGTAGGAATACACAGGAAGAGTACTGCAAACAGAGGAAACCACTTATGCAAAGGGCCCTACGTGAATCAGAGTAACAGAGTCAAGGTTACTGTTAAGGTCCTTGTGGCTGGAATGCAGAGGGCAAGGGTGGAGGTTTAAGGAGAGAACAGGGCCAGAAGAACCCAAGAATCAGTCCTTGTCTCTTCTCTCTTTGCCTACAGACATTTAAAGCACTGAGGAGCCCATAACTTCAAATGAAAAAGCGACGTTCTAACCAGGTGTGGAAACACAACCTCAGCTGTGGAGTGGGGCTCCTACCCTCTCCCCAGGATGATTCTTCCCTGCCGTCATTAGCCGAGGAGACCAGGGATACTAACACCCTCAAAATAGGCACTACCGGCTTTTGCTGGAGGACCGAAAGAGACAAAAGCTCTCTTCCCTGCCCGGGCGACAATCCGGAGTTGTAACTCAGTCTGTTCTCACCCCCTGTGTCAACAAGCAGCTGTTGGCAGGGCGGCCGACATCCAAGGCACAGTTCACAGGCACCGGGCAGAACGAGGAAACAGCGCCTCAGGGACCAAAACAGTCACGTGATTCAAAAATGCACAGGAGACCACAAGGATCTGCAAACCAGAAAGCCAAGGCGAATCTTCACCACCTCTGGCAAAGAAGTCGCCTGGGCTCAGGCAGAGGGCCTGCGCCCCGGCATGTGTGGTCTCTAACGCTTCCCGGGCCACGGCGAGGTGCTGGACTTCCTCACGCTCCACCGAGACACTGACCCAGAGGAAGAGCATGCACGCTGGGGTGGGAACAAGCCCCCCAAACTGGGGCACAATCTACCAGCAGAAGCAGCTCACGCGTGCTGATGGAGAACCCAGGCCATGAGGAAATGGAACAGGACAGAGAGTTCCTTCGGGTGACACGGAGTGTCGGGGAAGGAAGTCCATACGTTTCTCAACTTGGACTTGGAAAAACCACATAAGTCTAAGGTTTAAAAGCAATCAGGCAACAAGGAAAAAAAAACAAAAACAAAACCCCCAAAACCCAAATCCACTCTGTGGGAGGCTGGGAGAGAGGGGAGGGTAGTGGAAACCTCTCAAAGCTGTGCCTGACTCCAGGCCCGAGGAATTTCCTACCGTCTACAGGTATCAGTCCCAGCCCGTCCTGGCCGAAGGCTCAAGAGTGAACAGCAGGGGCGCCTGGGTGGCTCAGTGGGTTAAGCCTCTGCCTTCGGCTCAGGTCATGATCTCAGGGTCCTGGGATAGGGCCCCGCATTGGGGGAGGGGAGGGGTCCTCTGCTCAGCAGGGGGCCTGCTTCCCACCCTCTCTCTGCCTGCCTCTCTGCCTTCTTGTGATCTCTGTCTCTCTGTCAAATAAATAAATAAAATCTTAAAAAAAAAAAAAAAAGAGTGAACAGCAAAACCGAGGGCTCTGAGCAAAGGGGGAGGGGCCCCAATGAGTCCTTCTCGAAGAGTAGCACCGAGCAGCACAGCTGCAGGACAGGAGATCCTGCCTCCAATCCCACCTCCCTGCATTTTCCCCGAGGAGCGCTCTGATGCCCAGAGCAGTCAGCTGGCCTCCGTGGATCCAGTTAGCGGAACCAGAGGCTGAGCTTCAACCCGACGACGTGACTCCAAGTTGAGTCCTCCCTGCTCTGCACGGCACTGTCACTATCTCCCAAAGCACCAGGCACCAGCTAACAGTCAGGGCATGGGCTTTAGAATCAACCAGCTCGGGTTCAGAGTCTGGGTCTACCCCTGACAGTAAGTTTCAACCAATCCCTGTGCTACTCAAGTTTCCTTCCCGGCAAGCTGGGGACAGCCACCGCCACCACCAATACTTTGAGGACCGCTCAGAGCCCCAGAGAGAACACACGCCAAGCACCTGGAGTTCGGAGGAGCGCTGAGCAAGGGCAGCAGCGATTCTGTTTCTAGACATCCGCGGAATTTTGCATTCCTGCAGAAAGTCTTGCCGGAGGGCCCAGCAATTCTGGGGCTGTGGTCGCCATCTTAGATTAGAAAGTTCTCACCAGCAAAGGCATAAAGGGACCCAACCCATGCCACAGACTTTTTACTCAGCGTGTAAACTTACTTCGTTTGCTTTGAGGCTGACTCATCCACCTATTTCTAGAAGGACATATAATGCTTTAAAAATTTAACAGATGGTGCAAGGTTAGAGAATCAATATTCAAACAAAGTCTGCTGAAGGCTGTGGAGGATAAAGGCTGGGGGTTCGAAGCTAAAAACAAAAGGGGAATTGTGCTGGGTCGAGGGCATCTTACTTCCCGTCTGACTGGAGAAAGCAGCCCCTAGGACCCGGTGTAGCCAGGATGCACCCAGCCACTTCTTTAAACTGTGAATGACCACAGAGGGGTGACCGGCAATTTGGAATGCAGAGCTCCTGGGCTGCCCCTCCCCCATGCCCCCAGGCCAAGGGCAGGCGCAGCTCGGGGAGAACAGGAAAGCAGCCCTAGCTCCTGTCTGAACCACTCATCACACTTCCACCTACACAATTTCAGAATAAACAACTTAGAGTCAACTTCTACAAAGTCCTGGGAGAGCAATAAAAGCAGTAAATGGGGAAATTATTATTCTGACCAAGAAAGGTTTGAGCATAGATTTTTAGGTAAACATAAGCAATCAAGGGCAGGAGCATTATGCCTTTATCCAACCTAGCCAGAGAGAAGGCACTGGGGGAAAATGCCTGCCTTGAGGACAGAGGCCTCCCTTAGCTGTGGACGCCTTTTAAATGGCCTCTCACAGCAATGTGACCTGGTGGGGGGAAGACTTGTACGGGTAGAATCAGGGTCCTTATCCTAAATGGAATCCCCTAAGCAGAAACAGTTCCCTTCTTGCTGAAAGAAGAGCTTTCCAAGAAATATAAAGCAGGCCACAGAGGTGGGATTTAAGGTCAGGCATGTGAACATTCCATAGCCCTAAATCCCACAAATTGATAACAGTCTATCCCGGGAAAACCAGGATGAGAACAGAAACCAGAACAAAGAGCCCCTGTGAGCTGCTTAATCCTGCTATCAGCTCATCTCCAAGGGCTCAGGGTCACGCTGTGCTGGGGTTGGGGGGGTGGGGGGCCTGCTCTCCAGGCACAGCTCACCGGCCCTGCAGCCCCTGTCACACTCAGTTCCCAGGACTGAGCGGAAGGGCCTTTAATCTGCGCCAATCAGGAGGCAGCAGAAAACTCGGTAAACAAAGTCAGAAATGCTTAGGTCTCGGGACCAAGACAAGATGGCGGAGGTGTAGGAGGCACGGAGAGCACTGGGATCCAGAAAGAGGCTGAAAACCACTCTAAAAGCCGGCAAACACAACAGCAGAGAGAAGAAAATAAGAACAGCAATTCTAGGAGCAGAAAATCAACCACTTTCAGAAAGGTAGGAGTGGAAAAAGTGAATTTAAAGTGACGGAAAGAGAGACCCCTGGGGGGAGGGGCCGGCTCCCAGCAGCCGCGGATCCGCGGAGC